>CM053786.1:690946792-692146792 GCA_028749045.1 Cupressus sempervirens | reverse complement strand
ATCATTACCATATCTTACATTATTTCCATCATAACAATTCAGAGTAATGAGATTACTTTTGTCTCCAATCATATGATGTGAACACCCACTATTAATGATCCATCTATCATTCTTGTTCACACAAGTCACAGGTGTATTTGCCTCATCTTCATCAGATTTATCCTTCATTTCAACATACACCACTTCATCATCATGTTCATCAAAATCATCCTTGTCTCCTCTTCAACAATGTAGCATGAATATTTTCCTTTGTCTCTATAGTCCTTGCTATCTTCATCTCTTCTGCTCTTGTATTTGTCACCACCTCTGTAATTCTTCTTTTTTGGACATTTAGCAACAATATGACCAACATCATTGCAATTGAAAAAAAGGAATAGGCAATTTACCTTTGAACTTACCTTTACCTTTGTGGAATCTTCTTGCCAGTAGTGCTTCAAGTTGTTCTACATCCTCCTCTTCTATATCACTTTCACTGGACAAATACTTATTTTTCTTCTTTTTCTTCTCATCAAATTCCTTCAATGATACCTTAACTTTGAAAGTAGATTCAATACTTTTAGGTTTGTAATTATCAAAGTTAGATAGCTCAAAAGCAATGAGTCTACCTACCAGACCTTCAAGTGATAGTTTATTCCCTAGTATGCATCTCAGTTCTTGAATTGTAGAAAATCTAATAGCATATATAGGTAATAATATGCCTAAAAAATTTCTTAGTATAGTATCATCATCTATATTACTAGTAGCTCCTCTTATTTCATTGATAACTTGTTTTATCCTTACAAGATATTGTGCAATATTTTCACCTTCTTCCATTTTCATATCATCAAACTTACTTCTAAGACTTTCAGATTTGGCTCTTAGAACATTTTCATCTCCTCCATAGATAGTGGTTAGGGCATCCCACATTTTCTTTGCACTATCAAGACTTTTGATATCATCAAATTCAACATATCTTAGGGAAAAGGCAATCTCCAACATTGCCTAGTTATGTTCTTTCTTCTTTTTCATATCCTTAGCAGTTGGGGCTCTAGTAGAATCAACATACTCAATAGAAATGGTAGATTGTGCATGATCTCTAACTCCTCCAAGGTGTAGACTTTTCCATGTTAGAAATTTATCTCTATTAAGCTTTGGTACTTCTCTTTTTGACATGTTGATCTTTCTACTTCTAGTACCTTAAAACTAGCCCTCTTAAGTAGATGGCTCTAATACCAATTGTTGGAATACTTTAGAATAACTAAGAGGGTGGGGGGTGTGAATTAGTTATCCAAGGTCCAAATGTATAAATAAAAATTTTCAAATCTTGTTGAACCCATAAAACATTTACCTTCATCATGCATTCATCCAAAAGATTATACAATCACTTTAAAACTTGAAGGTTACTGTCGAATCAACTTGAAAAAATGTAAACATGAAATATAATAGATTCATCAACGCACATGACATGATGATTTACATGGAAACCCAATTTGAAAAAAACCACCAGTAACATGCTACTCTTTTCACTCTTTTGAAGTGATGCCCTATGAAAGGCCAACCCTATTAAAGGTTACAATACACACTATTAAATGTGACCCTATTAAGAGTGAGCCTTGTTAGAGTACTTTAGATCATTCACTTGGAATGTAACCTAGTTAAAAGATTTATAAATGACTTTTAGGTCAAACTTAATCCAAAAGATTTACCCTAGACTGATATAATTGTTAGAGAGTAACAGTAAGGCTTGATCTAATAACAACTTACAACTTCATCTACAGATTATAGATCATTGTTTAGTCCTCCATTCTACTTGGCCTTCATACATTATAGCTCTGATAGCTTATTCACCCATCAAACATTCATATCCTTAAGCCTTCTTGCTTAACATGCCATTGCAGACTCTTCTCTAGGTCACTTGATGAAGCAAAACTCTTGTCTCCTTGACTTTCTGAGGTTCTCGCACATGACGACCTTGCTTAATGACCAACCATTCCTATAAATAGAAATTTAAGATATTTTTCTGCTCATTATCCATTTTCCAATTTATAGTTTGGATAGATTAGGTAGGATACAATGAATCTACCCCACATTCCATATCTCTTCTAAAGACTTCTTCTTGAATCCTCTTTGAGTTCACCTAAAAATAGTTTACCTTGAATTTTGTGCCACTAGATCATCAACCTTATCTTTAGCCTAGTTCACATATTTCAAGAAAACAAACTTGTTAGCTCAAATCCATCAAATTCATGATCTTTAAATAATGTAGTAGCTCGACATTATCTTGCTTCTAATGCTTGACACACACTACATTGCTTGACATCCTCTGTAAAATCACTTGGCATGAACTAAAGTTTACTAGTGCATGGAATCAACTAGACTTTACTCGACATCCACTATTCTACTCGGCATACACTAGAATGAACTTTTACTCAGCTCAAACTAATTTTTTTCTCAGCTTGTATTGACTTTTCTTGTCACCTACTATCCACTCAGTCAAGCTTTATAGACAAACTTTGTTTAACTTTTTCTTCTAAACTTTCTTAGTTTAACCAACCTTTGTAACCTTAAGTAGATTATCAATACATCATGTTATCAATATCTTAATTAATTCTTTTACTACTTTACATAATCATAACTCAACCTTTCCTATAGGTGCTATTGTTACATATTTTGATCAAATCCTCTTCATCAATCAAATAGGTGATGGTACTTAAATCTTATAAGCAGTTGACTTACTAGAAAATAGCAAGTTTGACATCAGTGAAAAAATAATGATTGAAGCATATTAGTCATACTTGTATGTTCTCAATAGTCTCCCTTTACAATCTCCCTCTTTGATTAGCATTTTCAATCTATTCTCAACATAATTCTTATCTCCTCCTCACCCAATTGCCTATCAATTGAACCCTTTGCTCCTGACAGATCATCCACCTTGTGAGTAGAATTACTATATGATTTTGATAGATAATTAATTTCAAAGAAATATTTCATGATATTCATATTTTCTTACATCCATCCACAATCATCCATTGTTGAAGGATTGAGAATATAATTGAGCACACGCCCATAATCAAAACCATATCCACACATCAAGGAAGCTGTAGAGATACCAAGTTTGTATGTTTTTTTTTTTTTTTTTTCTTATTGGTCAATCTATTTGTTTCATTTGATATTAGTTTATGAATTTTTAACTTATTATTTATATTATTAGCACACTAATTTTATCATATACATTCTAGCATGCCTAGTGGGACCCCACAAATGGGTTAGTTCATCATCCAAGATTCTTTTTTCTTTGTTAAAAGACTAATGAATTAGCTAATAGTTTTGTGTTTTTGTGGTTCCCTTGAATAGTTTCTTTGGTTTTGCAAGTCAAGGTTGATATCAGGAGCCTACAATAAAAAACATCAAACATTCTGGATCAATTTTTAGCAATTTATATTTTTTTCATGACTTCTCATTAAAAAAATCATTTTGGGAGAAAGAAAAGAATTAGATGATAGATTTTTTTTATAGGTTCTTGTTGATGTCTGTATGCTATAGTAAGAAATTTAGAGTTTTTGGATCAATTTTTAATAATTTATTATTTTTTCAAGATGTTTTATATAAAAATTGTGAACAAATTAAATGATTAGATGATGATTTTTTCTCATAGGTTGTTGTTGATGTGTGAAGCCTAGAATAATAAATTCAAAAAAATTGGATTAATTTATAAAAAAATTTATTTTTCTTAATATTTTTCATCAAAAATCTATTTTTTAAGCAAATAAATGAATTTGATGATGAATTTGTTTTTGTAGGTTGCTGGTGATGTGCCCAGACTACAATAAAAAATTCAAATTGTTTTAAGCAATTTACAATATATTATATTTTGTGCAAGATTTTTCATGACAAAATCAATTTGGGAGAAAACAAAAGAATTGGATGATGAATTTTTTTTGTAGGTTGATATTGATGTTGAAAATCTACAATAAAAAAAGAGAGTTTAAAGACCAATTTCTGTTAGTTTAGAATTTATTTATGATTTTTCATAAAAATAATATTTTGGGAGGAAATTAAAGAATTGGTTGATTAAATTATTTTTGCAAATTGATGTTGATGTCTAAAGACTATAGTGAAAAAATCAGATTTGTTGGATCAATATCTCATAATTTATTATTTTTTCAAGATTTTTCATACAAATAGCTTTTGGGAGAAAATGCAAGCATTGTCTAATGAATTTATTTTTGAAGGTTGGAGATGTTTTTAAGAGGCTGAAATAAATTTTTTAGGTCTAAAAAAAGATTCATGAGTTAAAATTTTAAGTCTTAAAATTTAACTCACATTTCATTTTGGGTACGAAAAAGATCAATGCATTCTCTAACATACATATCGAATGATTAAGAGGCTGAACCAAACAATGAATTTTTTAATTTGGGTCTAAAATGAAGTCATACAATCTTGAATGCATAAATTTTCAAATAATATTGCAAATCTCACACTTCAATTTGGTCTTTAAAATGACAACACAATCCTTGAATGAGTAAGGTTAAGATGATTGTATCCCCTTCACTTTCTATCTTTTATGATTCAATTTATTAAGTTGACCCCTTCAAAGGATTTATTAAAGTAATGATTAATTTACTAATTTGACCATGCATATTTTCAAGTTGGAAAAATGAATATTTAAACTTAATTACATTTGTTTTTTTGTCATAGATAGCCAACTAAAAATCTTCAATTTGGAAAGAACCAAATTTTTGACTTGTTTCTAGGAGTGCTTCTACTACAACACTTCCATGGACTAATTTTATTTCTTAAATTTAATAATTTAGTTAAATAAGTGACATGTGTACTGATGGGCCTCCAAAAGATCATTGTTTTAAGATATTTTAAACTTGTTTTCAAGTAGTTATCTTGCAGAAACAATCATGACTTTATGGTTTTAAGCAAATGAACTTATGTTTTAATGTATATGGTATATATATGTTAAGACATGAAGTAGAAGTATGGATAGTTCAAATGTGTTATATTTTCTTGAATCTATGGATATAAATTGTATAATGAAGTAATGTTACATGTTGATAAATGTTTTCCCCATTTATGCTATGTCTTGGGTAGTTTTCTTCTCATAGCCATAGGATTTGCAAGAGTGGTAATTTGATCTTTACACCTTTTATATAATATTGACGATGAAATAAATATATGTATCTAGAAGTTGTATCCACATTGAATTTTTTGTAGGAACATTTTACAATATTCAAAGGTCAACATTTCAACTTAAGGAAGTAAGAGCCAATTGGATTGCTAAACCATTACAAGTGGAGCAAGTCATTATATGCTTTATTTTGTTGTAGTGCATGAATATAGCTTCTACAACTTTCTATATTCCTAGAGTATTTATTCATGGTTAATGAAATTTCTATTTCAAACTTTATGAGTCTATAATTGATCCTCATTAATGAAGTAATCATAGAGTTAGGAAGTAGTTGTGGTTTCCTTAAATAACAATTGTTGTAGCTTTGAGCACAATTTTTGAAGAAGAATAGGAAGTTAATTTTCATAGCAATAGAGTGTGATACCATTTTTATTCAAGTGTAATTATTTCACCATGAATGAATAGAATGAGTAGTTCAATTTCATTTCTTTTATCATGATTGTCTTTTCTATTCACTCATCCAAGGGGGGGCACTTGGTGAATGAACTATTTCACTAGAATAGATTTCATTTCCTTGTCTATTTCCTTGCAAGGTAGAATATTTTTTCTCATGCAACCATTGATAATAGAATCAATGATTTATTCCTACAACACAAGTACTTAGATAGGTTTACTATTTGCAGCATTACGTTAAGCTTTGAGTCAAGCTATTGTTTTAGTTTCCAACATAGGTTTCCTTCAAAATGTCCTTTTCTTAGTTGTAATGACTTAAGGAAGAATTATCTCATATACTTTGCAGTAATTCTCTCAATTTTACACTCCTGGGTTGACAGATTAAATGAAGTCAATGTACTATTTTAAGTTAAAAACATGATGCTCTCTAATCATAGAATCACTCTGAAAGGATATCCAATCTTTTGTTACTAAGGTATTAAGCTGACCAGTCATTTTTGGTTTCATTGTCAGGGAAGGTGTTAATCTAATGTAATCCTAAAGTCATTATGTTAGTCTAATTTTTTTATTATTTTGTACACATAGAAGAAGAAACCTCCTTGGGAGATTTCTTCCTTGTAATATTTAGGAAGATATTTTTAATCCTAAACTTGAAGAACTTCATAGTGGGAACAAAGAAGAACCTTTTGAAAATCCATTCACTACTACTAAAGAATGAATACCCTCATCCTATGAAGAATCCTTGCATTTGAATGATATCTTTATTGAACTTGAATACCAAGATAATCCACTTTCTTTTGTTATCTATCAACCACCACCACTAGGTCCTCCTCCAAGAATGGCTTAGCCTTAGCCTAGATTTCCTTTTCATATCCCTCCTTGACAAGGTAATCAAAACTTGAAGAATATACCTTCTTCTGCACTTCCAAAGTTCTATAGCCTAATTACTAAAGACCCCAAAACCTTCCTCTTTGAGTTTGATATCTATTGCAAAAGTTATAACTATACAACTAATGCTCACAAGCTGAAGTTTTTTCCATCTACCTTAAAGGAAGCTTCTATGAGATGGTTGATGGGGTTGGGTGGAAATGTTGTAGCAGATTAACCTACAATGAGAAACTTGGCTCTTATAAAGTATAAAGAGTACTACAAGGGTCAAGATCAAAAAGGGGATGAAATTTTCAAAATGTCCCAAAAGGATGATGAAACCTTAGAAGACTATGTTTCATGGTTCATGTTCAACCTGCACCATAATACATAGCATCAACTGAATGGAAAATTAAAGAAACAACCTTTTTCTAAGAGGTGTAAATGATGAAAGTATTGAATCTCTAGATCTTATGGTGGGAGGAGATATCACTCAGAAAAATTGGACAGATATATAGAACATATATGTCTGAACTATTCTAGGGCCACTCTAAAGAAAGGTAGGGGACTTAGAGACCTAACACATAGGTCTAATGGTAGTTGAGGAGTATCAAAAATGGAACTATCCAATTTGTTGTCAGACTTCAAATAATACATCATTAATGATGTAGCCACTCAACTGGATACCATGCAGGCAAGAAGGAAGAAGGATGAAGCTAATGCCATGTTAGCTGAATACTATCCACATTGTAGGGAAAAGAAAAGACATTGTAGATGCAAGTCTATTGCAATCCTAGAGAAATAATTAATGCCTCTAGAGTTAAATCCATTGATAAAAATGGAGAGGTGCTTTGTGTTGCTCAAGGAAGGCCATGGGCTCAAAGACAAGGTATGCCACAAGATCCTCTTCAAAGTCATAATAGTGAAAATCAATAGAAAAATAATAGTTTTAGTGGACATAATAATTTGAAATAACCTTAGCAAGGTTGGAAAAAACCTCACTAAATTTGGGAGAAACCTGAGTAGGGTTGGAAACAACCTCAATAGGGTTGGGAGCAACCCCAAAAAAGTTGTCAGCAAAACCAAAATTATAATACCCAACGTAGGCAGCAAGCCTTAATCCCACCACCTTAGAAATAGGCTCTAATTCCTCCTCCTATAGCCACTAATACTCCTCCTAAGTAGACTTAATTACTAGTTTAACCTAAACCTAATCCCAATCATACCAAACAACCAACACAAAAACAAAGCTATTCTATTTCCTTTAATGATATCTACTTAAGGTTAGACACTACTCTTTCTTTACCCCAAAAGCCTATAATAACTAAACTTGAAGATTCCCAACTAAACAAAAAGATGTATCAAATCAACAAATCTCTAATGTAGCTAAACAACCTCCATTTCCTCATAGGTTGATGGAATAAGGTCAGCCTGTAGAAAATTGTGTAGTAATTGATTTTCTCAATCAGATGAACCAAATGACAATATAAATACCATTACTTGATGCTATCAAGGAAGTCCCTACCTATGCTCAAGCTATCAAGGAAGCATGTATCCAAAAACCAACAAGAAAGAAGAAGGATCCAAAAATTATTCATGTCTTAGGATAATTATCTGATTTAATGTTGGAGAAATTAGTCGTACCTAAATATTCTAACCATTAGAGTCCTATGCGTACTATCACTATTCATGGGATGCAGGTTCAAAATGCTTTATTTGACTTAGGAGCATCTATAAATGTCATGACAGAGGAGGTATTGTCTCGATTACATATAATTAGTCTCAAATAAACACCAACCATACTTTAGCTTCCTAATAGTTCTACTATCAAATGAAATTGGATGATAGAAGATGTCATAGTCACCTTAAACTATTGGAAGTATCTAGTAGACTTTTTTGTCCTTTCCCCAAAGGATAACATGGGTGGATATCCTTTAATTTTAGGGAGACCATGGTTAGCCACTATAGATGCCTATATAGCTTGTCAGTTTGGAAAAATGCCAATATCCAATGGTATCCATACTAAGAAACTGACTTTATACTCCCCTACTCAATCATTATTGCTAGACAACTATGTAATCTAGCTAGACTTGGGTGATGATGATCCAACCTTAGCAAGGTTGGAAACAACTTTAGCAGAGTTGGGAGAAACCTCAATAGGGTTGGTAGCAACCCTAGCAAGGTTGTTAGCAAAACCAAAATTGGAATACCCAACCTAGGCAACAAGTCTTAATGCCACCACCTTAGTAGTAGGCTCTAATGCCTCCTCCTATAGCTATTAATACCCCTGCTAAGAAAACTCAGTTACTAGTTTAGCATAATCCTAATCCCAACAATACTAAACAACCAACACAATAACAAAGCTATTCTCTTTCCTTGAATGATATCCACTTAAGGTTAGACACTACTCTTTCTTCACCACAAAAGCCCATAATAACTGAATTTGAAAATTCCCCAACTTAACAAGAAGATGTGTTAAATCAATAGACCTCTCATGTAGCCAAAGAACCTCCATTTCCTCATAGGTTTATGGAACAAGGTTAGCATGCAAAAACGATGTAGTAATTGATTTTCTCAATTAGATGAAGCAAATGACAATACAAATACCATTACTTGATGCTATCAAGGAAGTCCCTACCTATACTAAAGCTATCAAGGAAGCATGTATCCAACAAAAAAAAAGAAAGAAGAAAGATCCAAAAACTATTCATGTCTTAGGAAAATTATCTAATTTAATGCTAGAGAAATTAGTTTTACCTAAATATTCTGATCGTGGGAGTCCTATGGTTACTGTCACCATTCATGGGATGTAAGTTCAAAATGCTTTATTTGACTCAGGAGGATCTATAAATCTCATGAAAAAGGATGTATTATCTTGATTTCATATCATTAGTCTTAGATAAACACCAACCATACTTCAGCTTGTTGATAGTTCTACTATCAAACAAAATTGGATGATAGAAGATGTCATAGTCACCTTAAACTATTGGGAGTATCTAGTAGACTTTTTTGTCCTTTCCCCAAAGGATAACATGGGTGGATATCCTTTAATTTTAGGGATACCATGGTTAGCCATTATAGATGTCTATATAGCTTGTCAATTTAGAAAAATGACAATATCCAATGGTATCCATACTAAGAACCTGACTTTATACTCCCCTGCTTAGCCACTATTGCTAGACAACTATGTAATCTAGCTACACTTGGGTGATGATGATCCAAAGGTCAATTCCATCCATTAGCTAATGATGATAGGTCGAGAGGAATTTATGGCCTCTTAAGAAGAAGATGAGATAATTTCAACCTTCATCGTAAATGAATATGGATTGGTGTCTTAAGAGTGTCCTCAAGTTGATTGTGTCCTAGAAACCATGTTACCACCTTTGAATACACCTTAGCATTCAAAATATTTGCAATTCCTTCACTCATTATTACCTCATGAGATGGATTCTTCTCTTGTTTCCTAGTTATTCATGATAGATAAGGATATTAAGATGGAAGTTGGTCCAGAAAGGGAGTTGAATGTAAACAATGCCTTATCAGCTTCATATCAAAAAATTATATTATAGTTACTAGACCCTAAAAAGGAATTGTCTTGGGAATGCATAGACATAAAAGGACTAGACCCTATGCTCTACACTCAAGATTTACATTAGTCCTGGTTTCAAACCTATTTGATATCCTTAGAGGATAGTTAACCCTATTTTGAAGGATATGCTTCAGAGTGAACTGCATAAACTATTAAGTGTTGGTTTTGTATACCCCATCTCTAATAGCCGATGGGTCTCATCCCTAGTTATAGTCCCAAAGAAGGGAGGAAAATAGAGAGTTTTTTTATATTATAGGAAGCTCAATTTAGCCACTAACGAAGACCACTTTCCCTTACCATTTATAGTTTAAGTTCTTGACAACCTAGCTAGGAAGAAATACTTCTCTTTTCTAGATGGTTTTAGTGGGTACAATAAGATACAAATAGCTCCAAAGGATCAAGAAAAAAAAACTTTCACATCCCCATGGGAAATATTTTCCTACTCAATTTTACCTTTTGGCTTGTGCAATGCCCTAGCTACATTCTAATGAGCTATAATAAGTATCTTTTTAGATATATCTATTGACTGTATGTAGATCTACATGGATTATTTTACTATTTATGGGACTACTTTTGAGGAGGCAAAAGCCAACTTAGAGAAGGTATTGAAGAGATGCCAAGACTATAACCTTTCCCTAAATAGTGAAAAGTGTTTTACGATGACAAAAGGAGTAGTACTAGGTCATTTCATTTCATCCAAAGGCATACATGTAGATCCAAAAAATATTGAAGTCACTAGTACTTTCCCTACACTAGAGAAGGAGAAGGATGTAAAAAGTTTCCAAGGACATGATGGATATTATAGAAGATTCATCAAGAATTTTAGTCAACTTGCAACACCCATTTATAACTTGTTAAAAAAGGATTCTAAATTTTCTTGGGATTTTGAGTGTGCTACACCTTTCTTGCAGCTTAAAGAAGTTCTCACCACAACACCAATTTTAAGAGGACCCAATTGAGGACTGCCTTTCCACATCCATACAAATTCCCTAGACTATGCTATAGGTCCAATTATAGGCCAAAAGGTAGACTCAGTTGAACATGCTATTTATTTCATCAATGAAAATTTGCAAGATGCAGAGTTTAACTACACAATCATTGAAAAATAGCTCCTTGAATTTATTTAGGCACTATATCACTAGATATGAAATATTTGTTTATATTGATCACTCTACTATAAAGTATTTGATGAATAAGCCTACAATATTAGGAAGATTGGCTTGTTGGTTGTTACTTATGCAAGAATTTGATATCACCATAGTACATAAACTTGACAAGGCCAATGTGGTAGCTACATTTCTCTCTTAGTTGCATGTCCTTGATGATCCTACAACAATTGATGATAGTTCTCTAGATGAACATCTTTTCCTATTGTTAACACAAAATCCATGGTATGAAGATATTGAAAATTACCTAACCATAGGAAAAATGTTAGTTCACTTCTCTGCCAAAGTAAGAAAGTTACTAGTAAAAAAGAGTTTTAACTATTCTTGGATTGATGGATTTATGTTTTATATTGGTCCTAATCAAGTAACATATTTTTTTATAAGGGAAGATGAGACATATGATATCTTGAGGGCATGCCATGATGAGCCTTGTGGAGATCATTTTGCAACCAAATAGACAACCTTTAAGATATTGACAATTGGGTACTATTGGTCAACTTTACACAAAGATGCAACTAGATACACAAAGAAATGTGATAAGTGTCAATGAATGGGAAGACCCACCAAATCAGATGAAATTCCCCTACAACCTCAAATAGTTGTTCCACCCTATGATAGATGGGGGATTAACTTTGTAGGCCCTATTGAACTCTCTTCATAAGGTAAATACTATATTCTAGTTTTCACTAATTATGTAACTAAGTGGGTAGAGGCTAAACCTATGAAACACCCAAGGGATAACAATTTTTCCAAGTTCTTGTATGAATCCATATTTAATTCAAGAGCATCCTAGGATTACTTGCAATCTTGAATGTTGGGGGTATTTGGCTTTGGATTCATGGATTCAGTCAGCAAAGTAGTGGTGCTTAGTTATTATTGAAAGTACTATTGGTTGAGGTGCTTAGCAGATACTGTTGCTCAGCACTCACTATTGTGCTTGGCATGTATTGGCTACTCAACATGTGTTGTTTTCTTGGCATGTGTTGGTTACTCAACAATGCTAGGGAGGTTGCTGAAACTTAGTAGCACATTGGTGCCAACTGGAGTTCTTGGTGCATTTAATGCATGTAGTGTGTGACCATGATGTGGATTGATTAGGGAGTTTGTGTGGACCTATGTATGGTTTTGGTTGTCTCTCCTATGTGCATTTGATCTTTGTTGTAAACTTGGGGATTTTCTTAGGTACTTTTCATGTGGTTATAGCATGTTAACTATGGGTTAACGTGAGGGTTGACATTTTGTATTTAATGTTTGTTGTGAGCTGACTTGTGGCTTAAATATGCATATAGTGCAAGGGGTTTATTTAATTTGTAATTTCTAGGCTTAGTTGGGTCTTAATAAGGAGTCTTGTGGAGTCTTTAGTCATTATCATCCAGCTTGAAGAAGAAGATGAAGTGGAAGAGAAAACTTTAAAGGGATAGTAGTGGAGGCTTGGAAAATAAGGAGATTGCTTTGTGGGCTTGCAAGAACAAGTTGAGATATTCCTTGGAGGTTTCTACCAAAGTGTAGATCTAGATTAGCTAGGATAGGTGTTTTGAGTTGGATCTTGTGGGATCTTGGGTAACTATTATTGTAGTTGCTGTTGGATTTGGCCTTAACCTAGAAAGCCTCATAGTTGGACATATTACATGTAATTTTTTATCCAATGAATAATGTATTGTGATTTGGTATTAGATGTTGCATTATTATTGCATTGTTGTGTTATTTCTACTATGTAGTTATTTGTTCAAGGTTAGGACATCTCCTTTAGGGATTCTCATGCCTTGCACTATGTCAAGAAGTATGAGAGTGAAGGTTGTTTTGGAGCATGTAGATAGATCATCAAAGTTGAGGCATTTTGTACCAAGATTGTGGGTTGGAAAAGGTTGATCTTGTGGAGCTAATTGATCTTTTGGATTTGTGGATTTATTGCTTAAGGTTTATGAAAGTATTGGAAGATGCCTTTGAGAAGATTGGACCCTATGGAAATTGATTAGCTTAGTGATGTTGTGGAAGAAATAATCTCAAAGAAGGTTAAGGTAGATTTTAGATTTGAAATGGAGGAAGTTAAAGCTAGTTTTAGATATCAGATAGCATTGATGAAGACTAATATGATTATTGAAATTGCGAGTGCTTTAGGTGGCATAGCTAAGCATATGGGTACTTAAGGTAGTTATGAGGAAGTTCTTGAAGACTTTTAAGTTGTTAGACTGAGTGGTGAGAACTGAACTGATTGTGTGGAGAGACCTATTGATATTAGGGCTAGTCAATTTGCTAGATCTGGATCTCAGTTGAAGCTAAAGCATAAGATGGAGGCTTCTAGTTTCTCAAGTACTTTGAATCTAGAAGACCCAATTGATTAGATTGGGGAATTGGAAGAATACTTTGAGCTTGAGGATATTAAGGATCCACTCAGAATGAGGTTGGCACAAACCAAGTTGAAAGACATGTTGCTCTTCGGTGGAAAGAATTATATAGAGACAAAGAGGAAGAAGGTGAAATGAAGTTCACTAGATGGAGGTTGATGGTGACTAAGTTGAAGGATAAGTTCATTCCTGGTGATTATGAACTTGAGTTTTTTCAAGAGGTTGTAGAAAAATATGTCTAAGAAATATTATACTGAGGAGTTCTACAAGATGACTATTCAAGTTGGGCATAGATAATTGTCAAAGGAGAAGGTAGCTCAGTATATTAATGGTTTGAGATTTAATATTCAAGATGAGGTTGGTATGCTAAATATTTCTTTAGATAAGGATGCTTATCAGTATGCTTTGAGAGTTGAAGAGAAGCTAAAGAGGAGAAATCAAGGTAATCCTCAAGGAAAGGAGAAGCAAGATAGCTCAGCACAAGCTACACTAGATGGACAAGGTGAACCAAAACTCATTGATTAGAAAAGGAGGATAGGTATAAGTGTTTTTAGAGGTAATTGTTTCAAACGTGGCAAAGAAGGACATAGATATTTTGAATGTTTGATTGGTAGGATAGATTCTATTGTGAATGAGGTTGAAGTTTAGGATAGGCAACCTAAGCAAGGGGAGAATTTTTTGGCTCAGTGAGTACTAGTTTGTTAGAGAACATTGGGTTTTTGTCAGAGGACTAGTTTGTTGAGGACTTTGTCTAAGTTTGGTGGTAAAGTCTACAAGGTGATTGTGGATGATGGTAGTACTAATAACCTTTTTTCTTAGGAGATGGTTCAAAAACTTAGTTTGAAGAGAGTGAGACATCCTTGTCCTTATAGGATTAATTAGTTGCATGGTGAGCATGCTTTGGAAGTAAGGGAGCAATCCCTTGTTGATTCCTAGATTGTGTAGTAAAAGGATCAAGTGTTGTGTGATATTGTGGACATGAATAGTTGTCATGTGTTACTTGGTAGAACTTGGCAGTATCATTTTAGGGATGTGCATGATTGTGTCAAGAATTTGTTTACTAATGAGAAAGGTGGCAGGAAGTTTTCCCTGATTCCTTTGTAGAATGAAGAGCTTGGTAGGAGGAACCTGAGTATTGGTAGCCGATTTGGGTTGGTATATTTTGAGTAGTTGGAGATCAGTATAGAAAGAAGATCTGTGGAATACCTATGATGGATGTGAAGAAGTAGAAGAAGAACAAGGGAAAGAGTGTACAAGTTGAAGACTTGGAGGATATGTATGTGAAGAACTAGTTTGGGATTTATGTGTTGAATCTTAGAAGATGTTATTCTAGATAAGAGAAGATCTATTTGAACTAGGGGTGTTTGATGTAGGAGCATCTTGGGATTTCTTGCAATCCTACATTTTGGGGGTATTTTTCTTTAGAGTTGTGGACACAGTCACCAAAGGAGTGGTGCTTAGTCACTAAAGAGCTTGATAAATATTGTTTCTTAGTACTCACTATTGTGCTCTACATGTATTAGTTTCTTGGCATGTGTTGGTTTCTCAGTATGTGTTGGTTTCTCAACATGTGTTGGTTACTTGACAATGCTTGGGAGGTTGCTAACACTTTGCAGTGTGTTGGTACTGTCTGGAGTTCTTGGTGCATTTAATGAATGTAGCATGTGATCATGATGTGGATTGATCTAGGAGTTTGTGTGGACCTATGTATGGTCTCAATTATCTCTCCTATGTGAATTTAATCTTGGTTGTAAACTTGGGGCTTGTCCTAAGTATTTTTCATGTGGTAATCGCATGTTAACTATGGGTTAACATGAGGGATAACATTTTATATTTAATGTTTGTTGTGAGCCAACTTGTGGCTTAAATATGCATTTAATGCAAGGCATTTATTTAATTTGCAATTACTAGGGTGTCTTGTGGCTTAGTTGGGTATAAGGGGTCTTGTGGAGTCCTTAGTCATTATTATCCAACTTGGAGAAGAATATGAAGTGGAAGAGAGAACTTTGAAGGGTTAGTTGTTAAGGCTTAGAAAACAAGGAGATTTCTTTGTGGGGTTGCAAGCACAAGTTGAGATCTTCCTTGGAGGTTTCTACTAGAGTGTAAATCTAGACTAGCTAGGATTGGTGTTGCGAATTAGATCTTGTGGGATCTTGCAGAACTGTTATTGTAATTGTTGTTGTATTTGTTACATGTAATCAGTTATCTTATGAATAAAGTATTGTGATTTGGTATTAGATCTTGCATTATCATTGCATTGTTGTATTTTTTCACTATGTGGTTATTTTATGGGGGTTAGAACATCTCACATCTCCTTTGGGGATTCTCTTTCCTTGCATGTGTCAATCTTTACATGGTTTGGAGTCCCTAGGGAGTTGACATCTAATCAAGGAGCTAAGTTAACATTTAATCTAATAGCTACTCTCATGATAGAATATACTATTTGGCATGGTAAATCATTACCTTACCATTTGCAAGCTTATGATCAAGTAGAAGTTACTGATAGGGAGCTGGAAGCCATTCTCACTAAAATAGTCACACTTCATAGGAAGGATTGGGCCACATGCCTTCTTGAAGCTCTTTGGGCTTATAGAACCACCTAGAAATCTACAATAGGTTTCACTCCTTTTGAGCTCATCTATGGTAGGTCAAATGTAATGCCTGTTCAGTTTGAATATAAAATATTAAAAGGATTACATTGGAGTTCGGTCTGGAAATCACTATCATACAACAAGACCAAATTTTGAGTTTAAATGTCCTTGATGAATGACATAAATCTACATTAAACAACACTAAACTTATCCAACATCAACAGAAGTAGTGACATAAGTTTATCAAAGATTAAATGTTTTTTGTAGGAGATTTGACACTTCTCTATGATTCCAAGTATCAACACAATCCAAGAAAGTTTCAAACTCATTGGTTAGGACCGTATGAAATTATCGAGTGGTCCAATTATATACTATTGATCTTGTTTGATTCAAGTTACTTGTTAATGGGAATTGCCTCTAGTTTTACAATAAACCAATCAGTCATGAGGAGTTCCTATAGTAGTTTCAACACAATGAAGATATATGTGTTCTTGTAGCTAAGCAGTTTGGGTCTTCTAACCTAATTACTGCTAAATCTTTACTCCTTTCAAGATTTTCATAATAAATGATTTCTTCTTGAAAGTAATTTCTCCACCTAACACTCCATCTCACCCTCTCTCTTCACCATCTTTCCATCCCATCTCATCACTTCAGATGATCTTTTTCATAACACTTTTCCTATAACACTTGCTAGGTATGTGCTAGATAACCTTACATATATTTTATTTTATTCATTCTTTTTAAGGAATTCATGTTACTTGAATTTATTAATCTTGCATATCTTGGCCTAGTGGACCCATGCATTTACTTAGTTTTTTTTTTTTTTTTTTGGGGGGGGCGCGGGGGGGGGGGGGATATTCATGTTTCAAACTTTTAAATCACATATAAACTTTAAAAGTTATTGCATTATGAGATGAGTATCATCACATGTTGATGACATGTCCTTCTGTGATTGTGTCATTAAGGAAATTAAGGACATTAAAAGTTGAACTCAAATTTCAATGATAATTAGTAAATTTTTTGGGGTGTCAGACTTATACACGAGAAACAAATTATGATACTTGATGTAAGGAAGGATATCATGAGATTTCATGATCTAAAAATCTTTAAGAAGCACATAATAAGAGTACATCATGTTCTTTATCTAATGCCATGACATTACAAATTTTGTTAACTCACCATTTTTGAGCTCTGAAAAACACCATGATTTTGCTAAAATTTTGTTGTGCATAACAATGGGTAGAGGTCTTCAGAGATATGAGTCAATTTATCATATAGTTTTGTAGGGTGATGCAACTAGCTGCTAGATGTTTAGGAGAAGAGGATGGTTAGACTATTACCTAGAATTAAATAGATTTTTTATTTTATTTTATTAGACTATAGGAATCGGGTGTAGCACAACCCCCCTTATAAACTGCAGTGTGTCGGGTAAAATTTTTAACATGACCGTTAGTGCTAGTGCAACATGCCCACTGGTACCACGGGGATGGGGGAGACTAGAACTCGTGACCAACCCCCTACAATAGGGAAGATTTATCCAACCGAGCTAGGGCCCCCGCCCCAGAATTAAATAGATTTGATGAAGAGGTTTCTCTTCAATTTATAAGAACCTTGAAGGATGGCTTTGCAATGGTTAAGGGCCTCATAATTGAATTGATAGAAGATGTGGTAGAAAAAATCACTGGGTTACCTTAGGAAGGAGAAAATTGTGAAAAGGATTTCGACCTACATATATACGGCTAGGGAATAGTTCAGTGTGCATCTTGACCCTTTGTTGGACATTGGAAAGAAGTAGGGCACCTCCAAATTATCTTTTCCCTTGTATTTTATCCAACCAACAACATTTATCATTCAATACTTCACTTGTGAAGGTTGTTACAAATACTTGCATGCCCTACATTTCAATATTTTGGGTCATCTATAGAATGGTTATAGATAGGTAAATCTTCCCAATTTCCTATTTAACATTATTTAGAAGAAAGCTTATTTAGTAAAATCAAGATAGGATCAGTCTATTTCCCATCATTTTTTGATAAAATTAGTTGTGGAAAGGGAGTTAAACAAGTAATCAATTGGGACATGGGAAGAGTTTTTGTAGTTAAATTAGGTAAAGCCTAGATTGGTCAACCCTAGAGGCTAGGGTGTTAGATGAAGGGAAAAAACATCTACTAGTTTTTGTAAGATTATTCCCAAGACTAAAAACTTTCCTAAAGCCTCTCCCTCTAGTCCTAGACCAACAAAGAAGAGGACTTATAAAGGTGATGCATCTATTTCAAGCAAAAGGAAAATTAAAACGAGAGAAGTTGCTAGTGCCCTCGAGACCCTATTCTACTATTAGGGAAGGTAAAGGTAAAGCTATGGAACCTAAAGAAGAGAAATTAGAACAAAAAATGTCTACAAGAAAGATGAAACAAAAGAATCTTGCATGCCTGTCTACACCACCTACGAGGTGAAGTGTGAGGCTTTCTAAGGGAAATGAGGTTACTGAAACCATGTTCCAATGGTTAACCTTGAGGCTTCTAATTTTGATAAGGATTCCACTTTGGAGGAAAAATTACAACAAAACATAGCCACTAATAATGCATGCAATAATGAGAATCAACAACCTAAAGTTGACCTTAGTGTTAACTATGTACTTATTGATAGTGACAAGGAATATGACAAGCCTAAAGCATTCAAGGAGTTCAAAGAAATTCCTATTATGAAGGATGATGGTGAGAATTTAGAAGACCTTCCTCCTGAGGACTATTCAAATTTTAGGCAAGAAATTGTTGATGAAGTAAGGGAAAAACTCAATTATGATGTACTGAATATACTACTTGAAGTAGTAGTTGAATCTAATAAGGAAGAAAATGTGGTAATAACAATTGTTAAAAGGAAAGGAGAATGCTCCATGCCACAAAGTGTCAACAAAATTTCTCATTTGAAATTTAAATGGATAGACATTTTGAACTAGAAACCAGTGACACCACCGAATCTATCTACACCTTTTTGTGCAAGGATTAATTTGTTCTAATAGTTTTTTATGGGAAAGAGATCAATGGAAGCTAGAAAAGGAAAATTGAAAAATATCATTAATGAGCAAAGCTATTAGTTGAAGAAAATTTTAGGCTAGAATGGAGTTTTAAAAAGGAGGATTGAACAAGTCACAGGATTAATTTCTTAACCAATGGATGCAAATCACCATCACCAGTGCATGCATGGTTTCTCAAAGAACAACTTGTAAACTTCAAATTGACTAGAATTATGGAAGGTATTAATCCCTATATTTCAACTCCACATGAGTTTTATGATGCATTCCAATGTCTTTGAATAATTTATTGCATAAATTGTATCTATATGACTTGGTAGTACTTAATATAGGGGATGTACAGTTGAGAGTAGTGATGTCTTTGATGCAGAATGATATAAGTAGACAACATCAAGTTGCACCTTACAAGGACAATAAAATGATAGTTCCTCTACTCATGAGACCAGAAGTTCAACACACTAGATGGAAATTTTTGGATTGGATTTCTATCCTAGGAAACCTTGGTGGAGCTAGTAAAGTATTCTAAGAGATCAAGCCTTTGCAGACTAGGAAGAAAAGTGCTCTTGAGATTTTGAGAAAGAAATTGTTGCTTCTAGATAGAGGTGGACATAGATGCCACATAAGCTAAAGATAAGAGAACCCTACTCTCCTCAAAATTTAACTCTTGCTACTATTAGAATTCAATGGTATATCAATTTAGGAAGGAATCAATGCAAACATTTGGCTTCCATTAAGGTATTGTTGATGAAGTAAGGAAAAACTCAATTATGATGGACTGAATATACTACTTGAAGTAGTAGCTAAATCTAATAAGGAAGAAAATGTGGTAATAAAAATTGTTACAAGGAAAGGAGAATTCTCCATGCCACAAAGTGCCAACAAAATTTCTCATTTGAAATTTAAATGGATAGAAATTTTTAACTAGAAACCAGTGCCACCACCCAATCTATCTACACCTTTGTGTGCAAGGATTAATTTGTTCTAATAGTTTTTATGGGAAAGAGATCAATGGAAGCTAGAAAAGGAAAAATTGAAAAATATCATTAATGAACAAAGCTATAAGTTGAAGAAGAGTTTAGGCTAGAATGGAGTTTTAAAAAGGAGGATTGAACAAGTCATAGGATTAATTTCTTAACTAATGGATGCAAATCACCATCACCAGTGTATGCATAGTTTCTCAAAGAACAACTTTTAAACTTCAAATTGACTAGAATTATGAAAGGTATTAATCCTTATATTTCAACTCCACATGAGTTTTATGATGCATTACAATGTCTTTAAATAATTTATTGCATGAATTGTATCTCTATGACTTGGTAGTACTTAATGAAATAGAGTGGAATTCACTCCTTTATATAGGGGTTGTGCAGTTGAGAGCAGTGATGTCTTTGATGCAGAATGATATAATTAGAGAACATCAAGTTGCACCTTACAAGGACAATAAAATGATCATTCCTCTACTCATGAGACCAGAATTTCAACACACTAGATGGAAATTTCTAGATTGGATTTCTATCCTAGGAAACCCTAGTGGAGCTAGTAAAGTATTCTAAGAGATCAAGCCTTTGCAGACTAGGAAGAAAATTCCTCTTAAGATGTTGAGAAAGAAATTTTTGCTTCTAGATAGAGGTGGAAATAGATATCACATAAGCTAAAGATAAGAGAACCCTACTCTCCTCAAAATTTAACTCTTGCTACTATTAGTATTCAATGGTATATCAATTTGGGAAGGAATCAATGCAAACATTTGGCTTCCATTAAGGTATCAACCTCGCATTCTCTTGCAACCACTACTAGTAGTAAATAACAATGTAGAGGATCATGATATGATATTAGTAGAAATTTGGCAATGGAGAAGGCTCAAGGAAAATTATGGGTACTTTGACAATGTTAAGAATGACCCAAGGGAGAGGATAGCTAGTGATTGGAGAGTTCGAGCCAGAATTAGAATATTCATGGTTGTTGGGGACTAGAAATAGCTCAATTGGGGTGAATGATGGGCCTCCAAAAGGCCATTATTTTAAGATACTTTTATCTTGTTGTCAAGTAGTTATCTTGCAGAAATAGTCATGACTTTATGGTTTTAAGTAGATGAACTTATGTTTTTATGTATATGTTATATATATGTTAAGACATAAAGTAGAAGTATGGATAGTTCAAATGTCCTATATTTTCTTGAATCTATGGACATTCATTCTATAATGAAGTAATGTTACATTTTGATAAATGTTTCCCCCATTTATGAAATGTCTTGGGTAGTTTTCTTCCTGTAGCCATAGGATTTGTAAGAGTGGTAATTTGAAATTTACACCTTTTCTCTAATATTGATGATGAAATAAATATATGTATGGGGAAGTTGTGTGTGTATTGAATTTTTTACATAAAATTGTCACAATATTCAAAGGTCAATATTTAAGTGCTAAGGAACTTAGAGCTAATCAGATTGCTAAACCTTCACAAGTGGAGCTAGTCATTATATTATTTATATTGTTGTAGTGCACCAATGTAGCTTCCACAACTTGTTATATTTCTTGAGGATTTATTTTTGGTTAATGGAATTTATGTTTCAAACTTTATGAATTTTTAATTGATCCTCATTAATTAAGTGATTTTAGAGTTAGGATGTAGTTGTAGTTTCCTTTAAATAATGACTGCTATAGCTTTGAGCACAATTTTTTAAGAAGTAAAAGAAGTTCATTTTTATAGCATCAGAGTGTGAGATACTATTTTTAATCAAGTGTAATTACTTCACCATGAATGAATAGAATTATTAGTTCAATTTTTTTTCTTTTATGTTCACTCATCCAAGGGGGCCCACTTGGTGAGTGAATTGTTCCACTAGAATAGATTTCATTTCCTTGTTTGATTCCTTGTGAAGTAGAATTTTGTTGCTCCTATAGCTATTTATAATAAAATTAGTGATTTTTTCCTCAAGCATAGGTACTTAGATAGGTTTATTGTTTATAGAATTACTTTAAGCTTTAAGTTAAGTTGTTTTAGTTTCTAGCATAGGTTTCCTTCAACATTTCCTTTACTTAATTTTAATGACTTAAGGAAGATTTAGAGCATATACTTTGCAGTCATCCTCTCAAGTCTATGTTCCCAGGTTGACAAATTAAATGAACTTAGTGTACTATTTTTAGTAAAACACATGATGTTGTCTAATCATAGAATCACTATGAAAGGATGTCGAATCCTTTGTTAGTATGGTATTAAGTTTACCAACCATGTACCAAAAGGTTGTTAGCAAGATCATCGACAACCACCCAAGGAGCACTTCTTGAGAGGCATGACCAATGGGAAGCATAAGCCTATTAGAGAATGACCTCACAATGGTAAGTTCCTCATCTGGTATAGAAAATGCTAAAAAAAATCTTATTTTATATCCATGCAAGTTTAGAGAATGTGTTTTTGATGGTAGTCTAAGTTAGGAAAACTTTCCTACAATTTCAACATGAGACTCTTAAGTGGGTCACACACATAAAAATTATTTGGTAGGAATTCATGGATATAATTAAGAACTAACTTAGTAGCTAGATTTTTAGCTATATTCTAAAAAGACAATTTGACCTTAGGGATAATTTTTATCTAAAATGCTTGCATTATGATTCAACCTCTTAAAAACATTTGTTGAACATACATAGTTCTTGGTTCTATTTTCAACAAATCATTTTCCAAAAAAGATAGTGTACTTGTCTCTCTCAAAGTTGATATGTGCTTTGAGTGACATTTTGCTCATATAACTTATTTATTGATAAGAAATATATCTTTAGATATAGACAGGTTGTTAGCAAGTTCATTTTCAACAACCCTATGATTGTTTTGGTTGAAATTATAAAATCATACCATATCTTTATCTATTTGAAATATTTTTTAACTTATTTATTATTATGATTATTTATTTTTCCATAGAGAATTCAAGTACTCATGTTTTACCAACCAATGCACAAGTGTAAGAAGGTCACACTTAAACCATCCTTAGCATATAGAGAAAGAGATTCAACATGCCAAAAACTACCACCCTCCAATCCTGTACTTGTGAAGTTACTACAAATTGAGAAAGGAGGAAAAAAAACATTACAAATTGAGTGGGATAGGAAAGTGAACAATTTAATCCTTAAGAAAGGAGTAAACCATAGGATTATTGACCATTCATCCATCAACCATCATGATCCCTTTTAGCCTCATCACACATCGTGCACTTTGTAACTAAGATCTTTGTCATTAAGTACTTAAAGGTTGTTAGCTATTCTATTCACAACAAACCTACTAGGATTTATTTTGGAGAAAGCATTTATTCAACCAAAGCTAAGGTATACTTACCACAATTGCTACCTAATCTAATAGAATTTATACCAAGAAAATATATAAAGCTAACTCCTCATGTTAAAATAATCCAAACCCAAGCTGAAAAAGGTTAAGCTCCAACCATCTTGAGCATACAGAGATAGAATTTGGACTCAAAAAGGTAGCCCCCAATTAAATAATTTATAAATTAGATCAAATTTAGAGAGAGGACATTGAAAGTGCATTGCAACTAGAGTGGGAGCACAAGATTGAGATACTGAGAGCCCACCTTGGAGTTAATTATGCCCTTATCAAAATTACCACTCATGACTATTATGAGTAGTTGTAGCTTCTTCCTTAAAAACTTTTCATTTTTTTAACCCTAGATTCCCTTCTTAGATCCATTATGCTTATCCTCTTCAACATTGTTTGATTCATAATCCCTTAGAAGCACATCCAAAATCCTTGTGCAGTTATATCTTGATCCACATCCTCTATCACATCTTGTCTTTTGCATCATCATCCTAGAAGCCAAATAAATTATATCTCACATCCACACAACACTATAACTATCCCTTGGATAACACAATTTTCCAAGGTACTTTATCTCATCTTTTGTGTCCCTCATCACCTTGATCAAAAGGTTGGGCTCTACACTTGATTATCTACCATCATCATATAGCCCCAACACATATCACATTATATCCACCTTTGATACCAATATAAATCCTAATGATCCTATAGGCATCATATCCTTAGAATAATATTCTAGCATTAGATTATTTTCCAACATTGGTCACCACCTTTAGTCTATTTAAAAATCTATGAATTTTAGAAAGATAATAGACTTTGTCTCCTAGCTTGCACCCACTATCACATTATCTTTTCATCCCACTTCTAGATCATAGGGTTATTTATTTCCACAAACTATACATCTCAGTAAAAGGAAGAAAAAGGAAACTGATCCATATCCTCTTGACACAAGAACTAACACATATCTCAATCCTAAGAAAACAAAAAAACATGTAGGATCCAACATCTCAAGATCTAGATCTGACACTAAAAACATCATGACTTTAAAACACACAAATTCTACCAAAAACACATTTATGGGTTTCCTTGGGAATGCATCATTGGTTAGTTCCATCATTGAAAAGAATAAAGATACCCTCAAGGCCAATTATAAAGAGAAGATATTGGAAGTTTTGACTTTGGGTGAATGCCACCATCAAGTACTATCATAGATCCCAACCATCCACTTTTTATAATGCACATCTCATCTGAATACTTAGATCTAGAACAACCTAGAAATGGAAGTCAATCATTCATACAACCACTGATAGACCCTTTTTTACATCTACCCAAATCAATGCCCTAATCCCCTAGAGAACCTCATCACCAATGAAATCATCTCAAATTCACACAATGCCATAGCCAACCACCACATTACCAATTATATCCACTAGCATTATCATCAACACTACCACCCAACAAAATCCATCTACATCTGTCATTATATCCACTAGCAATTCAACCAACAAAACCCAACCAGGTTCACAATTTGCACCCTAATATATTATAGGGATGAATTCCATGGGTTCCATTACTCAAACCACTCCACTACCTATTACTGCTTCCACTCCATCTACACCATATTTCACATTATTTCCCTCTTCCTCATGGATCTTGAACTAATCATAAATACAAGTTGTAGGAATCCCTACCTTCAATCCCACTATGTCAACTCCATCATTGATAAGTTCCCTTAAGCATATCCCTGACTACATGATTACCACCACTTGGAAGAAGTTGCACCACTCACCCAACACTCAAGCAATAGAAAATGGTAACCAATATTAAATGTGTTAGACAATGATGGAGTGAAAATCTGAGGATACCCCTACTGGAGGTAATCTCAATCCTCACAAATAATCACATAACATAAAAAAAAATGCAAGATACACAATCTTATAATAAATGCAACTTTGTATTCATAAAATAGAATTTTTTACATGCAATATGTTTGGTTTTAAGGCCTTCCAATTTAGGGCTAGATATAGAATGAAATTACAAAAATAGTTCTACAAGATCCCTCAAGATCCAACCCTAACACTAGCTAGTCTTGATCCACAGTAGTAGAAACCTCCAAGGATGATCTCAACTTGTGCTCACAAGCCCACTAAGAAATATCCTTATTTCCCAAGCATCAACTACTAGCCCTTCACAAACTCATAACTCCACCACAATCCTACTATAAATTGCCTCACATTTGACACTTTATCGATAGACTCAAGAAAAATCGTCCTTTAGCTACTCCAAATTGAACTCAAGATCCACCCCCTTGAATGAATGAGTGAATGCCTAAGACACCACAAAAAACCTCCTGCTTATACCCAACTAAGCCACAAGTTAGCCTAGCCCAATACAAATTAAAATAAGCCCTTACATTAAATGCCCATGCAAGCCACAAGTTAGTTGCAACACAATTTAAATACCCATACACAAGTTAAATGCTAAAAGTTGGCTCATAGACAACTTAAGAAACATAGAAACCAAGACTAGACTAAGTGTCAAACCACCACTAAGCATCAACATTCAACCAAGCATAACTGAGCCCTATCCTCAAAAAAGAAACTCAGTCAATATAACAACTAAACCATTTGAGCATCTCAATATATGTCAAGTTCTCCAATGACTGAGAAACTTGGGAAACACTCTTGTCAAGTTCCTCTATTGCATATTGAGTCCCTTCAATGACTGAGCAACTCAAAAAACACTATAGCCAAGATACACCAAGCTCCTAGTGTATATTGAGATCCTTTGACAATCGAGCACCTTCGGGATCACCGAGTCCATTCATCCACCAAGTTCTCAACTAAGAACTACCAAGAGATGACCAAGTAACCACCTCTAGAAAGCATCTCTTCTTCAACTTAGTACCAGTCCAAGATCCCTCCAAAGAAAATACTGAGCCTCCTCTCATGAACTCTAAACTAACCACCTAGCAAACTTGAGATGCTCCTGCATCAGACTACCTAGGTAAATAGAAAAGTGTGTCACACACTTTGACACCCAAGGAAAGATCACCAACCATCTTCAACTTCACCAAATTTTTCCACTCCAACAAGGACAAGAAAACTAACATGCAAATCATCCACATCTGCAGCCATTTGTCAAACACTAGAATCTCAACCATCCAATCAACATGCTCACTCCTAGGAACAAACTAAACATAATGCATCATCAGAAAATTCAACTAGTGAATCCACACTAGCAGCAAAAAACTCCACATCAACAATAATATGTAACCCCTCACTGACATGTTCTAAACTCACAACACCAGCAATCTCATTACTCATAACCAGATGCTCTTCAACACATAACTTATCACCAATAGCAACACCCTAGTCCTCCATGATCAAGAACTCTACAATTTCCATGTCAAACTCAATTGAATATTCATGAAAACCAATCTCCATCCCAAAATCAACAAGGTTAGGAACCTCCTTAGCAATAACCACAAGTTGATCTATAGGTTTTGTATCAAACTCTACAAAATGATCAACAAAATCAACCTCTTCCACCTTGATCTTTCTATGTTATCTTCTCTCTCAAACAAGTCTTCTAACCAACTAGACAACTCTGTTTTAGATTGGTAGACTTCAACTCCACAAAAATCTATGAAATGTCCTCCTCATCTCATCGTTAACTTGATCAACCAAACTAGTTGTAAACTAAGAAAACATCTTAGAAAGCCTCTTCTCCACTACATCACAAAGATTTACATTCATTTCAGCATCTAATCTTCTCAAAGACATCTTCCAAAATCTTTGCAATCCCTCTTCAATAAATGCTTCCCACACTCCTTGTAAAAAACCCTAATTATTTGCAAGATAGATCCCTACTTGCCACCTTACATGAACAACTAGGAACAAATTACAAGTCCAAGAACTTAGATCTACAATACATATCACACAAATCCTCTAAAATTATACCCCAACAAGATCAACCTTCCATATTTGCATCTATCAATCCATCTACAAGTCCTCTACATTTGTAAGTCAGAACCACAATCTCTCACCTCACAACCAAGAGATCTAGGACTCCAAAAAGAAAAATCCACCACAATATTAACTAGATCAAGATCTTCTCATGTCAAATTCTCTCAACCCAAGGTCTTAGTGAAAATTGCCTAAACTTTGATGATATGTCTAGATGCTTAGGAACAATTATGCTTTGATAGCATATGATGCAATGAGACTCTAAGGATACCCCTATTAGAGGTAATCTAGACCCCTACAAATAACTACACAACAAAAAAGAAATACAAGATATACAATCTAATAGCAAGTGCAACTCTGTATTCATAAAATATAACTATTTACATGCAATATTCTTGACTATAAGGCCTTCCAAGTTAGGGCCAAATACCAAAAGCAATTACAAAAATAGTTTTGCAAGATCCTTGAAGATTCAACACAAACACTAACTAGTCTAGATCCACACTAATAGAAACCTCCAAGGAAGATCTCAACTTGTGCTTGAAAACTTGCCAAAAAATCTCCCTTTTTCTCAAGGTAGGGCTCCTAGCCCTTCTTTAACTCACAGCTTCACCACAATCTAGTTGTACATTGCCTGACATTCAACACTCTATCCACAAACTTAGGAAAACTCACCCTTCAACTAATCCATGTTGAACTTGAGATCCACCCCCTTGAATGAATGAGTGAATGCCTAAGACACCACAGAACACCCCTTGCTTATATGCAACTAAGCCACAAGTCAGCTAAGCCCAATAAAAATTAAGATAAACCCTTACATTAAATGTCCATGCAAGCCACAAGTTGGTTGCAACACAAATTAAATGTCAAAAGTCAGCTCATAGATAACTTAGGAAGAACAAAATTCAAGACCAAATTAAGTGTTAAAAACCACCACTAAGCATCAATATTCTAGCAAGCATGACCAAACCCTAACATTGATTGAGCCACTCAATCAATAGAGAAACTAAACTAGCCAAGTTTTCTAGTATATTTCAAGTCCTTCAATAACCAAGAAACTCAAGAAAGACTACTATCGAGTACTAACTTCATGGATAGATTCCCTTCAATTACCAAGCAACCCAGGAAATACTATAGCCAAGATTCATTGATCTCCTAGTGTGTGTCAGGTTCTCGCAAGTATTTCTGAGCTTCTTAAACAACCAAGCACCTCCAAGATCATGCAGTCCATTCATCCACCAAATTTTCAACCAATAATTTCCCAGAGATAACCAAGTAACCACCTTTACCGAGCATCACTTCTTTGACTGAGTACCAATCCAAACACCCTCCAAAGAAACTACTAAGCCTACTCCCATTGAGAAAACCCATGATGTTCTTGCATCATACCATCTATTACCCACTTACCTCCTCATACCAACACACCACCACCATATAATTGGAAAACTATAGCCACCCAAACCAATATGTAACTTCCTCCATCATAAAAAAAACCTACAATAGTAGTACATGCCATACACACCAATGAAAACTCATCCATCTACACAACAAACACCCATTTCCTTAGTAGCACAATATATGTATAATATAAAACAACTATATGTCCCAACACATTCTCAACCAACACCAAATATTTTTCAAGCAATAGAACAATTTTCATCTCAACCATCACCATTCAAATTGCAAATATCAACATATTATTCTTATCCATCAAATCCATATCATATGAATTTGAAATGGGGGCACTCCCTACAGCAATGATAAAACTAGAGTGGGAAGAAATGAGATTTTTTTTAAAAAAGATCAAGGCACACAATGAACCTAAGACTTTCAAATTCACATTTTTATGTCGCTATCTATTTGAAAAATGTATCACAGCTATACCATTTCCCAAGAATTTTGAGATAGCCAAGTTTGACAAATTTAGGGTGAAGGAAGATGTTGTAACACACATAAAATAATTCTACATGCATTGTTAGGAAGTACCATATAGTTATTTTTTTCTCATGTGTCTATTCCCTAAAAGTCTTGGGGGTCCAACTCTAGAATGGTTCTCTTGTATACCTTATGGGACTATGAATGTCTTTGCTAAAATTTCCAAAATATTCATTGTACGCCATGATCACCTAGTTGAGATAGATATATCGATGGTGGAATTAGTCTAGAAAAGACATAAGGGGGGTGAAATCCTTGCCAACTTCTTAAAGAGGTGGCAAACCCTCACCACCGAAGTAGTGCAAAACCTTACTAAAAAAAAATTGTTGAAATTTTCATCAGCAACACACATCCTAAACTTGCTAAAATGATATGCATGTGAATTTCCTAAAAACATACAAGAATGTTAGAGAAAAAGGTATCAAACTAGAGTAGGGACTCATCAAAAATGGTGTCATAAAACTATACAAGGAAAACAACCAAGATCATAGTTATTGTAATGACAAGTCTAGGTACTAGAACTAATGAAGGTTGCTCCCCTTAATACCATAAAACCATAATAGAAACAAAGAAACAAGAGAAAATGGAAGAACAAAATATGGAATTCTTATTATCACCACAATTGCAAAATTATAGAATTCACAAGTACAATATACTAACCCACATGGGTGCCTTCATTATAGTAATCTACAAGACAATGCTGCCAACTACCACCCAGAGCTATCTTAAACAATGTTAGATCCTTTCTTAACTAGGCCATTTTATGCCACCTAAGAAGGTTCTAGAGATTTAAACTTAATTCCTAGGGTCAAAAGATCCTAAAAATACATATAGAGTTGGACAAATACATATTTGGCAATTATTTTAGTAATTTTAGGTAGCCCAACTTTGCAAGGCCATAACTCTTGAGTCGTTGCTTCGATTGACTATTATAAAAACTTTTTAGAAATTTTAGTTCTTGATCTATAAGCTCAAAATTGAACCTATGCCCTTCTGTCAAGTTTTCAAATCTCATTCGGGCACTCTAAGGCCTCTAACGGTGAGCATAAAGAATTTTCTACAAATTTTTCCACTAAAAAGCTACAATAACTTCTCTAATACTTGGCCTAGAGCAATGAGATTTTTATGGTAGGCTTATAACTATAAAATGAACCTTCGGGTAGATAATGTGAACATTCTAAGCTCGTATGAAAAAATTGATAAATATAATAAACTCCCATAAATAGTAACCACCCTATCTACTAGTCCTTATTAAATTAAAAAAGACTAAAATGAAAATATTTTTTGGGTGATGCAAGATTATTCTTACATCCAAGATGCTACTATATTAGACATCTAGGGTAATTTGATAAGTGATCCCATGATGGTTAACCTTCTCCCTTGCTAGCCATGATGAATCCTCTATTAGCCTCCCTTTTCATTTGACTAGGTATTCCTCATAAGTTTTGTTCCTTGTACTTTTTTGAATATGACTGTCCAATATCTCTTCAATCTCATTTGTAGCCAAACTAGCTACTGAAATACTCCTCTACGCTTCTACAACTTCATCTCCATCACCTCCTTCATAATACTCTATCAATTCTTAAATATTAGATACTGGTGAAATATTCAATTCAGTAGGCAACTCCACTTCATAAGAATTTCTAGAATCATGCCTTTTCACTATCTTGCATGGTCTAAACTTCTTCATCTTCATCTTATTATATATACCAACTAGAAAATGTTCCTTTCTCAAATGAACCATGACTTCATCTCCAATCTAAAATTCCTTATACCTCCTTTGTACATATATCTTAGCCATGTACTATGTATTCATCTTTATGATGCGCTTCCTAACCTCCTCATGGATGTTCTTCAAATGTTCAAAAAATTCTTCTACTTCAGCACTACTTAACTCTTCTTTATCCAATTATTACAATTTAGAAGCACTTCTTGGACTACTCCCATATACAATGTAGAATTGTGATTTACCAGTACTCCTATTGATAGAATTATTAAATGTAAATTCTACAAGTGGAAAAGTTGTATCCCATCCTTTTGGCTTGTCTCCAACCAAACATCTCAAAAAAATTTCCAAAGTCCTATTTACCACTTTGGTTTTTCCATTAGCCTATGGATGATGTGATGACTTGAAATTCAAATCTATCTTCAACTTCTTCGAGAATACATGCCAAAAATACCCAACTAATTTGGTATCTCGAACTGAGACTATACTCTTTAGAAGATGATATAGTCTCACCACTTCTTAGAAAAACAACTCTACTACATGAACAACATCACTAGGGTAAAAGCATAGATCTGTATCACCATTTAGGATACCAAAACCTATTTTGGTCAAATCTCATTTCTCTATCAAAATTCTTTTTTTTTCAAAAACTAAGAATACCCTTTTATAAATCTCAAATTCAATATCATCATTATATAATTTTTTAGTGTTTTGATTGGTTATAATATGTTACAATTTTAAAATATTATAAGTCAATATTTCAACATTTCAAAAGATGCTCCCTCAAAAAAGGGAAAAAAAAAAGTAATTCATATTAAAAAAATTACAAAGTTATATTTATCTCTAGAGGAGAGACTCCTCTTCAATAATATGTAATTTGTTATCAAAAAGGTGTTTTGATAGGGAAGTTTTGATGGGAGGGGAAAAATGTTGGATTCTGATAAGGTCAAGCTTGAGTACTTATAACAAAGAAAATATACATCAAAAATAATTATTTCTTTTTTTGTTCCCTATCTATACATATCATCTATAAGATGATTTGCATATACTTGTTCGACAAGAACTCCACCCAATATTTTTTACAATTAAAAAAGGGACTTCAAAATTAAAAAAGATGAATATATTCTTACTCAAAAAATTTATAAATATTATAGGATAAAGATTCATCCAATTATACACATTTTATTAGTTTACATCATCTTCAAATTCTAAACACAAATACTATTTTTTATGTCATTAATGTTGAACTGTTACATTTTGATATCTCATTTCTTTATAAAAGGTGACACAGGTTTGTGCTTTTACCCACCTATCAACAACCATAGATATAGAATCATGTGCACACTACATCCTTAATAATCCAAGAATAAAATCTATACTAACATCCTCCCATGACTTCTCTAGTATAGGTAATGGCTGATACAACCTTGTATGCTACTTCACTCCTTTCACCATTCGACATACTCAAAAATCCATACAAAATTCTTTACATCTTGATACAACTATGGCCAGTAATAATTCTCAACAACCAAACCTATGGTTTTATCTCTACCAAAATATCTAGCCAATCCTCCACTATGCTTCTCCTTGGTGAGATTCTCTCTCATTGAACTTTTGGGAATGCACAATTGGCTTCCTTTGAACAATATACCATCTTGGATCATGAAATAAAACCACTTTGTCATGTCAAGTTTATCAGGTTCTACACAAGCCTTCCATGCTTCACCAAAATAAGGATCATCTAGATACAAAGTATTGAGTTCCTTGAACCCAACCACCTCTATCTGCATTTCAATCAGCAAAAGTTTTCTTCTACTAAGAACATCTACAACTTTGTTAGACTTCCCACTCCTATGTTTCAAAAAAAATGTATAACTCTACAAAAACTCAACATACTTCAAATGCCTTTGGTTAAATTTTCCTTGATTATTCAAATATTGTAAATCTTGATGATAAGAATACAAAACAAAGTCCTTAGGAAGAAGATAGTGTCTCCACTTCTTCAATGCTTGAATTATAGCATAAAATTATTGATCATAAATAGAATATTTTCTTTTTGCATCATTCAACTTCTCACTAAAATAAGCAACAAGTATACCTTCTTGGCTCAAAACAACTCCTATTGCAGTACCAATAGCATCATAGTCTACTTGAAACACCTTGTTAAAATTAGGAAGTGCTAAAATAAGCTACTCAATAACTTTTTGTTTCAATAGATTAAAACTCTTATCTTCTCCTATAGTCCACTTAAATTATTTCCTATCCCCTCTCATTGTTTCAGTCAAGGGTCCACAAATACTATTAAAACCTCTTATGATCTTTCTGTAAAAACTAGCGATTCCATGAAAAGATTTTACCTCTATCACACTCCTTGGAGTAGGCCATTCAAAGATAGCCTTCACTTTCTCTGGGTCCATTTTTAGACCTTCTACAGAGACTACAAATCCTAGGTACACCAACTCCTTTAAAAATTTTCACTTCTTTAGGTTTATCAACAACCCTTCTTCCCTCAACTTATCAAACACCTTGTGAATATAGATTGAAAATTCTCCTCCAATGCCTTACTAAAGATCACAATATCATCTAGGTAAAAAATGAAAAAATTACCCATAAACTCCTTCAGTACCTCATTCATGAGCCACATGAAGGGACTCAATGCATTGGTTAGCCCAAAAGGCATGACCAACAAATCATATAATGATTTCCTTGTCTTGAAAGTAGTCTTCCACTCATCTCCTTCTCTAATAAGAATTTGATGGTACCCACTCTTTAGATCTATCTTTGTGAAGTACTTAGCTCCACTCAAATAATCTATTCATTAATCCTTAGTAATGAAAATTTTTACTTGATTTTTATCTTGTTGATATTATGAGAATCTATGTACATCCTCCATTCTCCATTCTTCTTTGGCACTAATATAGCTGCTACAGTACATGGACTCAGACTCTCTCAAATCAACCCTTCAGTAACAACTCATGAACTTGTCTTTTTAACTCTTCACTTTCTATTGGTGTCATTCTATGTGCTTTCTTGTTTGGTAAACTAGCTCTTGGAACCAAATCCATTAGGTACATTATCTGATACAATATCAAAAGACTCTTCCAACATATCTACAACTTCTGTAAGTACCTTCTCTACTTCTTCTTTATTATCTTTTGGATTCATAGAAAAACACATATGCTCACTCTTCATACCTTTGAGAAACTCTTTTCCATCAGCAAAACAAATTTTGGCAACACTACATACCTTTTCTTCTTTGTCCTTCAATGGCCTCAACTTATGCTTCATTCTATCCTTGGTCAAAGTGTAGGTATTTTCTCACCCATCATGCACAACATGCCTATCAAACTATCAAGGCCTACCTAGAAACATATGACATATGTCCATCTGTATGATATCACATAGTACCTCATCCTAGTAGCTTCCAATCTTGAACCTCATTGAGCACTACTCATTGACCATGACATTGTGGCCATCTCCCACCCAAGAAATACGATATGGACACAAGTCTTTCTATCTCTCTAGCTTCAACTTTGTGACCATCATTTCTGAAACTAAATTTTTAGTACTTCCACCATCAATGATCACATAACAACACTTATCTTCACATTTTCACGTTGTGTAAAAAAAGCTTCCTCTCTAATCAAGTTCATTCTCCTCACTCAGCAGGACTGTTCTATTTACTAGGACTTCACCTCTTTTAGCATATTTAGAATGTGATGATCTGGCATCTTCATCAACATGTGTAACTCTAGCATGACCTTATATTCTTTGAGCTATCCTTCCTTGGCACTGGGAACATTCAAATTCTCTATGCCCTTCTCCTCTAGAGTGAAAACATTTCCTATGGAAGCCTCCTCTTCTAGATCCTTGTCCTCTACCTCTTCCTCTCTAATCTCTATTATTTTTGAAATTGTTTCCCCTCTATTTTTGAATTCTACTTCTAGCCTCATCCTTGTTCTTTTGATCATCATTTTGGCTACCATAAGATCATCCACAAGATCTCCCACCACAATCTCTTCCACTATTCTTCTTGTCAAACTTCTTGCTCAGCTTCTTGTCAACTCTTAGGGAAAACTAATATGCCTCCTCAATACTATTCATTCGAACTAGACTTAGCTCATCCCAAATACTCGACCTTAACCCATTAAGATAATGGGCCACTTTCTCCTTATTAGCTTCTACATGGTTAGTTCTAATGAGAACTTGGTAGAACTCTTTGGTATACTCTTGAACAATTTTTCTACTTGCTTCATCCCTTGTATTTTCTTCAATATATCAAGCTCATAATCCATAGGAATGAATTGTCACTTTAGTTTAGCTATCATATGATCCCATCTGGTGATTTTTTCCTTTCCCTTTCTATTACACTCCAATTAAACCTCCTACCACTAGATCTTTGCATGTCCCTTCAATTTTTCCTTCACAAACTTGACCTTATCAAGATCTTCAATATCTTCATACTTAAAGTACTTCTCTAGTTCATTGATCCAATTGATCAACTCCTCTGGGTTAAGATTTCCCAAAAATGTAGAAACCTTAAACTTAGGTCTTTTTCAAATCTTGGAGATGGCCTTAAAAAGCCTCTCTTCCTCTAAGTTTATAGTTGCCTTTACTTTGGTATCTTCTTCTTCTTCTTCTTCATCCTTGCTTTCATATCTTATGGCAAGATCTATTCCTTTATGCATTTGTTCTTCTTAGAGGGCTCTAAAACCCTTAGGTGTAACACCTATAGCTCTTTTTCCACACTCTCTTCATGGAGGCATTTTTCATGCTTTGGATGAAACTCTAGTGCAAACTATCTCACAATTGGTGATCTGTGTACATGCTCAGCCTAAACCATAGTCTTGGTGTGAACTACCTCATAGTTGGCGATCTATCCACACACTCAAGAGCTCTAGCTCTAATACCACTTGATTAAGGGTGCTCTCCTTAATACCATGTACCTATAATAGAAACAAATAAACAATATCAAAAGTGAGAAAAAAAATATTAACTTCTTGTTATCACCACAAATGCAAAATTACAGAATTCACAAGTACAATATGCTAACCCACATGGATGCTTTCATTATAGTAATCTATAAGACAATATTGCTAACTACCACCCAAATTTGTCCTAGACAATGTTCAAGCCTTTCTTAAATAGGCCATTTTATGTCATCCAAGAAGGTTCCATACATTGAAACTTAATACCTAGGGCTAACAGACCCTAACAATACATATAGAGTCAATCAAATACATCTTTGGTAATTATTTTAGAAATTTTAAGTAGCCCAACTTTGGAAGGCCATAACTATCAAACTGTTATTCTGATTGGCTATTATAACCACTTTTTAGAAATGTGAGCTACTAATCTACAAGCTTAAGATTGTGACAGCATCCTTCCATCAAGTTTTCAGACCTCATCTAGGCAATCTAAGGCCTCTAACAGTGAGCCTAAAGATTTTTCTGCAAATATTTCCACCAAAAATCTGCAATAACTTCTCTGATACTTAAGCTAGAGAAATGAGATTTTTATGGTAGTCTTGTAACTCTAAAATCAACCTTCATGTAGAAAATGAGAATATTTTAATCTTGTATGACAAACTTACTAAAAATAGTAAGCTCCCATAAATACTAACCACCCTATCTACTAGTCTGGTTATTAAAATAGAAATGACTAAAATGAAAATATTTTTTGGGTGATGTAAGATTTCTCTTACACCTAGGATGCTCCTACATCAAGAATAGTTTTTAAAAATGTGGCAACTTATAGTACTACTAATATAAAACACATTCCTATGGTAGGCATCACCCAAAATCAACACAACACCATTTATCAACCACAATAGTCCTACCAACAACAAGAACCTCAACAACAAGAGCCCTATCAACAACAACAATCTTACCAACAACAACAATACTATCAACAAAAAAACCATATAAAAAAAAAATCAACAAAAGGGGTACCAATAGAATACATGATTGAAACAACAACACCACTTATCAGCCATAAAAGTCTTACCAACAACCACCTCAACAACAAGAACCATGTCAAAAACAACAATCTTACCAACAAAAACAATACTATCACCAACAACAACCGTATTGACAAAAAAAATATCAACAAAAGAGGGACCAAATGAATACATGATTAAATAATAAGAAGTCCCAAGTGAATCAATTAAATACCATATTTTTTGTATAAGGACAAAGACCATGCATCTTGAATGAGCCTAAATGATTTTATACTCCCCTTGGTGGACCTCTGGGTGTTATATTTGTAAATAATGATCTAGTGATCTTCCCACTTACACAACAAATGGATGATGAAACTCCTAAGCCACCTTGGTTCAAAGATAATGAATATTGCGTTTATCATTGAGTAAAAGGGCATAAACAACCTCAAGTGCATGAGCCTCAAAGACTACGCACAAGACCCCATTGATCAAAAGGAAAATATACTAGGAGGAAATGTACAAACCTCCCAAAATCCAAAACTACAAATCTATCAAAATTATTTTCTACCCCACAACAATAACAAGAAAGTTGCATATCAATAACACCAACAAGAATACTAAACCCAATAACAAGAACAAAAATGGCATGCACTAGATAAGTGAATTTTTAGATAAAAAGGATTACACCACATGTTACATTAATTATGATAATTTTATTGACTATATATCCAAAGAAGAGTTAATGTCACCACATCAAATCCACTAAGCTCTAATGTTCTATTAGTACAACTTGGCACATCCCTATGAATGTTGTAGGATCAGATATTCCTACCACCTCAAGAGCCCAAGCTCCATCTATGACTACTACCTCAGGAGTCTAGTAAAACATCTTGGAATATCTTAGGGGTATACTAGCCCAAATCTCCATCTTGGATCTTCTTCAATCAAGCCCACTTTATTAAGAGATCCTAAATAACACCAACCATAAATCTCATGTCCCCACAGACATAAATGTCACTAAATTCAAAAATATTTTAAGGCACCTATCTGCACTATGTGTGCTATTTTTCAAGCCATTTGACATCCCTATAATAGAGCTAGATCATATCTACCACTTTACATAGCCATCATGGTCTACAATTTTTTCATCAAAAGGGCCATTATAGATAATGGTCTAACCCTTAACTTATGCACTCTAAAATTTATTAAATAGGCAAGATATACTAAGGTTGATGTCATGGAAAAAGTAATCACAATCAAGGCATATGATAAATTTGAAAAAAAATTATCAGATTTTGGTAAATAGATTGTTCACTTTTATTAACTTTTTGAATGCCCAAAACTTCTAAACAATGGCTAATTACAATAGTTGGAAATCGTAGCTAAATGACTAATTTTGCTTTGAATTTTATAGGTACAACTCCCTTATGGTTATGACTTGCAATGAATCTATTTGTTCCTAATTCCAAAATGGGGTATGTTATTAACCCAAGAATAGAAGAGGTAAACCAAGTTAGGCCTAAACAAAGACTAACTTAGGCAAAGATTTAGGTGTTTATGCTAATCAAATCTATGAACTCATATATCTTATGAGCCCATAGAACTTGACAATGCAGTAATGAGTTCCATCTATGAATTACTAATTTAATAGAATTATTTTGAATATTACATACAATGGAATAACTTAAAGAATTATGAAAAATAGAATCTCTTTTAACCTTCAATAACACTACTATTATCTTTGGCTTGTTGTATTTGAACATAGGAACAAAACTCTATTTATTCCTTAACTCAATTCAACTAAAAGAGATATCCTAAGCTATCAAAAAAAATGGAATATAAAATAATTGACACAAAATGCATTCAACTTTTCTCTACAATCTGAAGTATCCCACACCAAAAATTAGTTGACCTTCTATTAATCTTTCAATTAAGTAAATATAGGATTCTAAGATGACCATTACAAAATGGGAATCAATTATGTTCATATCCTCAAAATTAAAAAATGGCAAGGAGCCAATTTTCAATTACAATCATTACAACAAAATATGAAAGGGCAAGATAAGAATCACTTTGCCTTCTTTCTTCTTTCTAACTTCACCTTATAGGTTTCAGTAGAAATAATGACTGGGATCAACTCCTCATGTCTATGAACATGAATGTTAGTGTATCTTGTGAGCTAAATGGAATTCTCTTTGGCTAGATCTTTGATGGCATTCGATTAATCCTGCATTTCCTCCATAGCCACATGTACACACCCACCAAGCTTTTAGAGTTTTGACACTCTATTTTGATGATCAAAAGATTTCTCTTTTAAGCTTTACAGATAATTAGAGAAATTCTTTTGCATGAAAATAATTCCAACAATCCCTTTCCCTTTCCAACTATCTTGGGAGTTTATATGTAGACCTCTTAATAATTCATAGTCTTTGTCTTGATCTATTTTAATTTTAGCCTCTGTTTCCTTTAATTCTTCTTCTGCCACTAGAATCATTTTAGATTTGAATTGCATACTCTATAGCCATTCAAATAAGGGCTCATCTCCCTTAGGAAAAATCTTTGCCTCTATTACTTCCTTAGCCTTCATTTGGATGATCATTTTCAATAAGGAAATGCAATTCTTGCTCTTGGCTTTTTCCACGGATAGGGTAGCCCTTTTAGTCGAGATATTATCTTTCTCTGTTTGAGCCCCAATACTATATTACCAAGTTTCTCTATGATTGCAAGTCCCTAAAACTTGATTTTTCCACTCCAATCCCTACCAATTTTCTTGAAGTGCTTGTCTTCTTGTATCTAGGAGATGATATCCTGAATGTTTGTGGTTGTAGGGTCACTGGTGGTTGAAACTCCTAAGATGCTTGCTAGTGGTGTGACTAGTTACCTGATGAAGCAATTAAGATCATTAATCTCTGCCTTCATTTTGTCTTTAGCTAGTTTGATGCTTTCAAGTTGCCCTTTTATCACATCATTTGTTGATTTCCACATGCCCACCTTGGTTTCATGTCTAACTTCTTTGAGGTCTATAGAATGCAATTTGAAGTCCTTTATAGACATGTCTTCAGTTCTTCCTTCCTTGGTGCATTTAAAAATATCCATAGTTAAGTGTTCTGTATTAGGATCTTGTCCAAGGATTTATAGGGTCTTCTGCTTCTTAAATTTACTTAATTTCAATCTAGAACAAATAGCTAAAGATAAAGTTTCTTTTTTGGGAGCTCCCTCTTCTTTTCTCTTCCTCTTTCTATCCAAGGTGTCTTCCAGAGATGATTCTATGTTGATAACCTTAGATATAGTATCAAGTATGTCTAAATTGAAAATTTTCTTCTTGAATGGAGTTAATGTCTTTGTAGCTAAAGAGAAAGGGTTCTTTGGAACTTGACAAATAAGTTTTGAAGTTTTAGGACCCTTCTCTATTTTTGTAGTCTACTTTGTAGCTTCATCAGACTTAGTAGATTCTCTCTCACTACTTCCACCATCTCCAAGGTCCACCACTTGTATTTGGGGGCTACTTGGTAGGAGCAATGAAACATTTATAGAAGGAATTAGACTGTTGTGGGGTGAGAGAGCCACTATGACTACACTATCCTTCAATTCTTGCACTTTCTTCTTCTTAGCCTCCATTTTAGTTTTGATCACTGGTACTAAACCATCCTAACAATTTTATCAAGAGGGATATTCTTTTTTGGAGGTTGGTCACCTCCACCAACTAGTTGTGTAGGCCCTTGAGTGATGGTCAATATTGTGCTTGAGGGACCACTTTGAGAAGATGAGGTTGTTGCTACATTTAGGGCTACTTGGGAAATCGTTACTTTGCTCCTACTTCATCATGTCATGGTCCACTTGACACATTTTCTAGTTCTCTTGTAGATTTTGGCCATCATCATATCTAGGTCTTCCATAACATCTTCATAAGGTTCCAAACTTATGGGGGTACTTCTTAGCTTGGTCAAGTAAGTATTGCTATACATTTTTTGACCATCATCTTCAACTCCTTCTACATCAATATTAATCTTATACATTTTCGCTTGGTCAAATGTCAATCTGGAAAAGGCTCGATCACGGCTCTTGAACTCATCTTTGCAATTAGCCCAATAATCCTCAATGGTAGTGATGTTCTTTATCATGCTTCTTATCTACAAGACATCTATGGCATACCCATTTAGGTCAAACATGGGTCTTAGGAATTCATACATATCCAACTTATATTTCTTCTCAAACACCTTCATCATGTTTTTGGCATCAGACTGAGTGTTGCAGGTAAAGGCTCCAACTTCCAAGGAGAATTTTTATCCTTTCTTCTTCAAGCTCCCGCTTAGTATATTCACTTGCAAGGCTTTCCATATGATATCGATCAATGCAATCATGTCACTTGCATACCTTCGTAGCTTTAAGGGAAATCCATCAAATTTTGTAAGATGCAAATGACAAAATGATGAGAACTGAATGAAATGACATCCAAATTGACTAATAGTGGCCATGGATTTTGGATTGAATCTCCATTCTAGGCTTCCTTGTAGTGCCCTACAAATCCTCATGGGAAATGCATCATTCACCTTAACATAATCCACATAACTATTTTGTAATTGTAGACATGGATAAAATTCATAAGATTTAACATCATTAGGGAAATTCTCCAATCTTGGGAGGTCGGGCCATAATTGCAATGAGGTCAACATATAAATCAACAAGGAAGACATGTGGAATGTATTATAGAACTTGGTTGCCTAGAGAGCATTAGACAAAATTTCATTTACATCTTGCACCTAATAAATGAATTGGGTATCTAAGAAAATTACTTGAACAAAAAAGGAATACTACTCAAAGAAATTTAAGGATTCTACCTCACCTTTCAACCTATATAGGAGAACCAAAATATCCATGATTTTTGGCTTAAGGTTGGTCCCAAATAGAGTTTTGGGAACTTTACTCTTATTGCTCTATGGTTTCTAGAACCATGTCCTCATGATTTATTTACTCTAGATCATCTTCTTTGCTAAGAATTCTAACATGTCTTCACCAAAGCCTAAATAAGAGAATTCCTACTACTCTGGAACACGTACTCAGTTCACCACTATTTGCCTATCAATTGAGATTAGCAATGTTTCATCAGGTAGCACAATTTTCCTGGTTTTTAGGTTGTAGTGATGAATGCATTCATAAATCAACTTGGGGGTTTGGACTACAATCATAAAACTAGCAACCTCAACTAAACTACATCCACATAGCTTCTTAGTAATGGGATGGATTCAATCAAATCTCACTCTTCTCTACAAGTCTTCCATGTCAAATAAGTGAAGGGAAGTATCTGTGAACCTCTACAATTATGACTCGATCCCAATTAACCCATCAAAACTTGTGAACTTGGTTGCCATGAGTTTATGAACAAATTTTATAAAAGTGAATTAGACAAAAAATGCAATAGTTGCAAGTTTTTCAAAAGTTATGAGTATTCATCAAATGAAAGAATGAAGAAGAAGTGGTAATTTGTGCAACTGTTTGTGTATCTTTATATGACAGCTTCAATTCATCCATTTATCTTCACAATTCATGCCACATGGATGAATTTATGCAAATAACCATTGGATAGTAAATGCAAGAGTTCAACAAATGTCTAGGGTCTTTTCACTATTCTATTGTACTCAACTATAACTTTCTATATGCCCACCACTTACTTTCCCATTTTCTTCTAAGTTTAAGAAGGTTACCCGTAGGGTACCCCATTGAGGGAAAACCAATAAATGAGATTCTTCATATATTTCTTCTTCCTTAATGATTTTATCCATTCCAATATTATTTTGACATTCTTTGAATTTAGTACAAGGTTCAAGCTTAACCATTAACTTAATTTTCTTGAAATATCATAAAATTGTCTTCATGGGTTGAAAACCTATCGAGGAGAAGACATTTTCCATTTTTCTATCACTGCTTCCTTCTAGATTGAATCTTCAAAAAATGAATTTTTGGAAGTTGGGGATGCTTAGTTAAGGTGTGAGGACCTATTTGAAAGTCATTAAACATCTGGTTCCCCACCTCAAACCATTTTGCAAAAAACTATCTTCATGGGTTGAAAACTAGTTGAGGAAAAGACAACTTTAGGTTTTCTGCTAGGGCTTAAATATTTTAGTAACAACAAATCTAAACAATTCTTCAAGATCCTAACTCAGATTCAAACATTAATTTATCATAGAATCCTTCACCTTTTGCATGTTTTCAATCAATATGCATCTCCAAGTGGTTATTATAGGAAATCACCTTTATAGGTACCCACTAAGGACAAGATGATTTCCAAATTTTTGCCAATGCCTATTTATCAAGGAGCAGTACATTGTGAGTGGCTATGGAGCATGATTGATCATCAAATGAGAAAACTTGATGTCTATCAGACTAGGTACTAACTTACCTAACTAATCACAAGGTAGAACAAACACCCACCCAACAAATAGGGAAAGAGAAGGTGAAATGGGAAAATTTGATACAGATCATCAAGCTTTAGGAACGTGGACATAGAATCAAACACAACCAAGGATTAGGCTCACTCTGTCTACTACACAAAACTCACTTTTGCCAATTAGTTAGAAAAAAAAGTTGAGCTATAGAAGGTACTATCATTTTACATATTAAAGTTGGTCCACTTATTCAAGAAATAATGTCCCATGCAGTTGATCTAAACCTACCATTTAAAATCCTCATCAACTATTCTTTCATCTAATGAAGGTTGTTCCTATTGGAATAATTGATTAATTGTGCATTGTCTTTGATGTTACACAAAATGTCATATCATTGATAGTCAGTATATGCTGAGCTCACTTAGACATTGAAGATAGTTTTATGTGTCTACCGAGCATTCCAAAGTTTTCCTAGTTTAGAAGATAGTGTCTACTGAGTTCACTCAGGTGCCAAAGGAGAGTTTGTGGAAGTTGAGTGTTAACCAAGCTCACTCAGTTAAAGAAGGAAATATTGGATAGAACCAGTGTTAATTGAGATCACTCGGTTACCAAAGGAACTTTGTGAATTTTTAATGTTAACTAAGTTCACTTGGTTAACACGAGAAAATCACTCTAAATTAGTGTCTTTTGAGTAGGGTCGGCTAACAAAGGATTTTCTTGTTTTGGCATATTAAGTTCAATTGAATTATCTATTGGTTCTAGCCAACTAAGGAGATGACTAATAATTATTCTAAGTTATATCCTAATTGACTTAACAATATGAAAGATATAATTATAAGGTTGAGTTGAGAATTAGAAAAAAGCATGCACGGAAGATAATTGAAGATTTAATGATGCTAAGAGAAAGTGAATTAGAAGGATAAGCAGAATATCCTTATGGAGTTGAAAAGATACAATTGATCAAGAAGGATCAAGTATACAAGCCAGAATTGAGATCTATAATTAGCAATTCAGTTGCATCTAAAATTAGGTCATATCATTGTTACTCTCTAACCATTGTATCAGTGATCTAGATCTCTTAATAGAGTTGGCTTAACAATTGTTTGTAACTCCTATTGTATTAGTGTCAAATGTGTTCATGCTATTTCTCTTATGTGTTTATAGCTAAGTTAAAGTAACAATAATCTCAAATAACATCTCAAGATTTTCATGTTAAGTATTTTCTAAACATTTTTAGTGTTTACTGAGTTACAACATTTTTTTGTGTGTTTCTTGAGCATCAGCAAAGTTTAGTTTTTAGAGTTTATTTTGTATTGATATCTAAGGGATTTTGGATTAATTTTAGTGGTAACTAATTCACCCCTCCCCTCTCAGTTACTCCTCTTATATTTTCAACTATTGGTATCAAATCTTTTGGTGCTTGCAAAGAATGTTTCAAGGACCTAAGTTAAAGATCATGATGTCTTAAAGAAGAGAGATTCCCAAGTTGAACTGAGACAATTTTGCAACATGGAAAGGACTTATGAGCTTACATGATGTAGGATGCTCCCCTTAATACCATAAACACATAACAAAAATGAAGAAGCAACAACATATGCAAGAGCAAATTATAAAATTCTTATTTGTGCTACAAATGTGGAATTTAAAAATTCATAAGTACAATATGCTAACCCAGATGTGTGCCTTCAATACAATAATTGGCAAGACAAGTTGCAAACTATCACCCAGAGTTATCCTAGACAATGTTTGGGCCTTTCTTAAGTAGGTAGTTTTATGCCACCTGGGAAGGTTATAGGTGCTCAAACTTAATATCTAGGGCCGACAGACCCTAACAAAACATATAGAGTCAGCCAAATACATCTTTGACAATTATTTTAGAAGTTTTGGGTAGCCCAACTTTGGAAGGCCATAACTCACAAATTTATGCTCTTATTGGCTATTATAACCACTTTTTGGAAACACCAGCTCCTAATCTACAGGCTCAAAACAACACTAGCACCCTTTTATTGAGTTTTCAAACCTCATCCGGGCACTCTAAGGCCTCTGACAGTGAGCCTAAATTTTTTTTTACAAATTGTTTCACTGAAATCTGTAATAACTTCTCTGACACTTAAGCTAGAGAAATGAGATTTTTATGGTAGGTTTATATCTCTAAAATGAGCCTTCTTATACAAAATGAGAACATTACAAGCTCATATGAAAAACTTACTAAAAATAGCAAGTTACCATAAATAGTAACCACCCTATCTACTAGTCCTTATTAAAATAGAAAATACTAAAAATAAAATACTTTTGGGTGATGCAAGATTGCCCTTACACCCATGATTCTCTTGCATCAATACATCTAGCAACTATTAGTGATTCAGGTTGTAAGTATGTTGATACTAAATACAAGACTCCTACTGGAACATTATTAATTGAAGATAATTTTGGAAGGAAAAATCATAACATCATGATGATTTTCATTGCACCTACTCTTAATTATGAGGAGATATTATTGCTACAGGGGCAGTTGATCCTTCCACTCATCTCTATACCTTCTCACACTTTGGTCCACCATCTCCTTCGCAGGAGCATCGTGTGGTGCAGTCAGGACACTTGAACCTTTGTATTGTTCCTGAGATCCCTACTTTGACTGCCACACCACAACCAGATGAGGGCTTTTCCTCTCTACAAGATTCTCCTTCCGCTCTACCTGATCTTCCAGCTTCATTTATTGAGACTCCAGGTACACTTGTTGCAGATACTTCAGTGGACATTCATGACAATGTCATCGCACCTGCCTTGGGAATTCCCGTTTCGGTTCCTCATACATTCTCTTCTGGACATCAGCTAGGCTTTCCAATTGCTCCTCTCACGCAGGGATTTCCTTGTTTCGTGCCTTTGTTCCTTCCGAATTGGAGTTTCATTGGTTCGATCATTTCTACAGGAGCTCCATCATTATGGGGGGGGCTTGGTGTCTATTCTCTTGGGGGGGCTGGTTGTACTTATGGTTTTGAGAGAGTCTCTTGAAACATTTCTGGCGGAAGTTGTCCTTGGGGGGATTGGTTGAGGCCTTCCTTCCTTCACTTCATGTTTTTTTTAGCATGTTGTTTTTTACCTCTTTTTGGAGGAGGGTTTTTCCCACAGGGTTTTCCCTCTTTCTCCGTTTTACAGAGGTTGCATTGTACATGGGTACCTAAAATGGCCTCGTTGCCGGGACCCATTTTGCATTTCATCTTAGTTTTGTGAGCTTAAGGCATTTCCCTAAGTTGCACTTAAGGGGGGGTGTTAGAGTAAATAATTAATTATTAATTATTTATTCTATTACTTAAGCTTACTTAGGTTAATGCATATTTAGTATTTAATGCATGTAGTGGTTGTTGTTGACAACTCGGGAGTTTTCTCCTTTTTTAGCATATTCCACTTTCTGAGGATATGTGCTGAGTTGTCGTTTTTGTCCTCTACCTCCTTCCAGCTTGTTCTACAAGCTTCCATGAGGCCTTTTTAAACGGTCTCTCTCTCATTGTAATTAATCTGATTCACATAGCAATCTAATTTTCCTATTGTGAAATATTTGCTCTTGCTCTTTCGGTTTCTCTTCAGCAAGCTATTTGCATGTAGGTGATCTTGGCGACTGCGGAGTTGGATTTCATCAACTCCTACAAATTTGATCAAATGAAGATGAAAGAAGATAAAAATATTGCAAAATATGCGAAAAGGATCAAAGCAAGTGTGAGTGTAATGTGACATTAATGACAAAATAGTTGTAAGCAAGGTACTCAAAACCCTTCTTCATATCTATGCAGTTAGAGTGTCTACTATTGAAGAGATGAGATATGATCCAAATAGAAATATAACTTTGGATACTCTAGTTGGAAGATTGAAAACTTTTGAGTTAGATAACTATGACAACTATGTTCCTAGTTCTAAAACTATTGAGTCTACATTTGAAGCCAAGATTTCACTCAAAAAAAAGAGGTAAGAGATCAAATTCCCATCAATTAGGAAGTGAAGAAGAAGAAGAAAGTTTAGAAAATGATCTTGAGGTTGTTGAAGCCCTACTTGTAAGGAAATATTCCAAATGCAAAGGAAAATATAAAGGTAAGATTCCTCTAATCTTCCTTTCTTGTGAAGAAGTTGGTCACATTGTTGCAAGGTGTCCAAGTAGAGAAAATAGGGATGAAAAGAAAAGTAATAAGTACAAAGGCAAGAAAGAATTCAAAAACTACAAGGACTACAAGAAAAAAGGTAAGAAATCTTGTTTTATGGCTAAAGATTCTGATAATACTGAAGATGAAATGGTATATATTGTTGTAAAAGATGAATCTAATGATGAAGGAGATAAGATGGCACTTATTTCTCATGTTAGTAAAAATGATACATGGATTATTGATAGTGGCTGCTCACATCATATGACTGGAGACAAAAAACAAAGTTTGAACACATGGAACATTATGATGGTGGTAGTGTGAGATTTGCAAACAATGAACCTTATTGAATAAAAGGAAAAGGATCTATCTCATTGACCACTAAACTTATATTTTATAATGCTTATTGAATTAAAGGACTAAAATATAATCTACTAAGTGTGGAAAAATTGAATAACATTGGATTCAAGATAGAATTTATGAATGGTAAGGCCAAATTGCTAGATGGAAAAGGAAATCTAGTTGGATCTGGCAAACAAACTAAAGGTAACTTATTTTATCTAGATCTCAGTGAAAATTCATATTTTATTGCTCATCTAGAAGAAAGATGGTTATGGCACAAAATATTATGTCATGTGAATTATGATAATCTAGTTAAGATAAGCAAAAATAGAAGAGTAAGAGGTATTTCTAGCTTAAGGACACCTGATATGGGTCTATGCCAAAACTGTCAAATTGGTAAAATGGGAAAGACTAGTTTCAAAAATAAGAACTATCATTTTGAAGAAGTCTTATAACTTGTTCCTATAGACTTATGTGGACCTATTGGAATAGAGAGTTATAGTGGAGATAAGTTTTTCATTCTTTTTTTTTATTACTATTCTAGAATGATGATTATAATGTATCCAAGGAAAACTTTAGTGGCTAATATTCACCAATTGGCTAATCTCACTAATCAAGGACCCCAAATTTGGCTATTTTTTTTGCACTTTTGAATGGTCATGTCACCTACACTTTAGAAAAATTGGGTCTCATGCCTAGGCCAATCACCAATAATAATACAAAAGTATTTGCATTTTAGTGATGACTTCACCAATGGAATCTATTTTTTCTATGTGGTAAACTAAATATTTTTTCCTACAATTTCCAAGTGTTGTCTTAATTAATGGTATATTCACCAAAATGTGGTAAAAAAAATTTCTCTCTTTGGACCAAAATAGATTTGAATGGGGACATGTGTCTTTATTTTTGGGAATTTCTTTAAAACATGGTATTCTTTTAAAATTGTAGCCTAAAATAAGATTCAAGCCATTGATTAAGGATCATCCAATGGTTATAAATAATGTTGCCTCCAAACCACCATTCAATAATTTGAAGGGAAATTGTAATGATAAAAGTGGGATAAATTTAACCTTCAAATTAGATAATTAATTAGGCTCCATATAATAATAATATCATGGTTTCTACATATATGTACCTTTGTCCATGATTTTCATCAATAATGAAATATTCACCAAGATTTTATACAATTTTCATATGATTGAAAAAAATACCAATAAAATTAATTTTTTTCCTACTCAAAAAAATAAATTCGCCAACAAAAATTAATTTTTTCCCCTAAACTAATGTTTAATTCACCAAAATTTTATACTTTTTTTCTAATTGAGGGTTTCTTAAAGCTATCCCTTAATGTATCTAAAAGAAAAATATGAAGTTTTTCAAAAATTCAAGTGGTATTTGGCAAGAGTAGAAAAATAAATTGGAAAGAAATTTAAAATGTTTGAGATCAAATAGAGGTAGTGAATTCATCTCCAATGAATTCTGCATTGAAAAAAGAATCAAAAGACAAGTATCAAGCTCTAGTACACCTCAATAGAATAGTATAGCTGAAAGAAGGAATAGGTATGTTATGTTGCAATCAAATATTGGAAGGATGCAATTAGCACTGTAGTGCATACCTTGAATAGAGTACAACTAAAGAAAGACTCAAATCAAACTCCTTATGAACTATGGTATGGCTACAAACCTAATGTAAGTTACTTAAAAGTATTTGGCAACAAATGTTATATCTTGAAAGAATCTAGGAAAGGTAATTTGATGTCAAAGATGATGAAGGTATATTCGTAGGATACTCCTATAGAAATAAAGCATACAAATATTTGAATTTATCTACTCAGAAAATCATAGAAAGTGCTCATGTGAGAATTGATGAGTTTGTAGAAAAGAGTGAAGAAGAAAGCAACAAAGAGCCTAAGGATTATAGAAGATTTGTTTACTACAAACTTGATACTCTACCAAATCTATCTAGTAGATAGGAGGCTTCATGTCCTCAGTCCCCCAAAATCTCCAACAACTGTCGAGTTGTAACTATTGCAACCTAAGTCATAGTCTAAACGACCTAAGTTGTAGTTAGAAGCTATCAAGTTATTACTAGAGTGAATCGAGTCTGATGGACCTAAGTCATAGACAGTGAGACCCAAGCTTAATACTAAAGTTCATGAAGAAATCAATAAAAAAAACTCCAAATCCAAAGAACCTATGTTAGCAAGATATGTTAGAAGGCATCATGCACCTGATCAAATCATTGGAGACAAGTCAAATGGAACAATGACAAGAAACAAATTAAAAGGTATAGGTTTACTTGCTGAATTTGAACCTAGAAATATTAAAGATGCTCTAGATAATGAAAGTTGGATTGAAGAAATGAATGAGGAAATATAATAGATAGAGAAGAATAAAAACTAGACTCTTATTCCTAGACCCAAGGATAAACATGTAATTGACACAAAGTGGGTATTCAAAAATAAGCTAAATGAAGATGGTTTAGCTTCAGGGTTTGTGCAATCCTTTTTTTCCTATTCTCCTTTATTTGGTGAGTCTTTGCTAAATCTGCTACTTACTTTGTTTGACATCTCTTGTTCTCTCATCCTAATGATGGATCACGTAGTGTGATTCGAAACGTTGATGGTAAAAATCTCCACACAATCTAATCCAAAAACTGATTTACATAACTATGATGGATTGTGGAAATCTAATTGCATTATTAGAAGATGGAGAAGTTTCTAGAAATAAAGAAAGGTTGGTATGCAAAGGCTATTCTCAAGAAAAAGGTATTGGTTATGGTGAAACATTTTCTCATATTGCAAGATTAGAAGGTGTTAAAACTTTACTAGCATATGTAGCTCATAGAGGTTTCAAATTTTATCAAATGGATGTAAATTCTACATTCTTGATGAGGAAGTCTACATTGAACATGATGTAGGGGACTCCCCTTACTATCATAAACTCATAACAAAAATAAAGAAACAATAGAAAATGCAATAAACAAAATATGGACCTTTTATTATCACCATAAATGAAAAATTATAGAATTCTCAATTACAATATGCTAACCCAAATGGGTGCCTTCATTACAGTAATCTATAAGATAGTGCTACGAACTATCACCCAAAGCTCTCCTAGACAATGTTTGGGCTTTTCTTAAATAGATAGTTTTATGCCACTTGAGAAGGTTCTAGATGTTAAAACTTAATACCTAGGTCTGAAAAACCCTAACAATATACATAGAGTCAACCAAATCCATCTTTGACAAATTATTTTATAAATTTTGGTAGGCCAATTTTCGAAAGCCATAACTCATGAACCATTGCTCTGATTAGCTATTATAACCACTTTTCAAAAATGCTAGCTCCTAATCTACAGGCTTGAAACTGCAGTAGTGCCCTTCCATCGAGTTTTTGGACCTCATCTGGGCACTCTAAGGCTTCCAATGATGAGCTTAAACATTTTTTTGCAAATTTTTCTACTAAAAATCTACAATAACTTCTTTGATACTTAAGCTGGAGCAATGAGATTTTTATGGTAGGCTTATATCTCTAAAATGAACCTTCCTATAGAAAATGAGAACATTCCAAGCTTGTATGAAAAACTTACTAAAAATAGCAAGTTCCCGTAAATAGTAACCACCATGTCTACTAGTACTTATTAAAATAGAAAAGGCTGAAAATAATTTTTTTTTTGGGTGATGCAAGATTACCCTTACACCTCGGATGCTCTTGCATTAGACACCTAGGGTTATTTAAGAAGTGACCCCATCACATCTCAAGTGTTTAGAGGAAAACCAAGATGGTTTACCTCCTCCTTTTCTAGCCATGATGAATCCTCAACTGGTCTCCCTTTCCATTTGACTAGATATTCCTCATAAGTTCTATTTCTAGTACTTTTTCCAATATGATTGTCTAGTATCTCCTCAAGCTCCTTGGTAGCCGAACTAGCTATTGGAATGCTCCACTATGCTTCTACAATGTCATCTCCATCACCTCCTTCATAATACTTTGTCAAATCTAAAATATTAAATACTGGTGAAATATTCAATTCAATAGACAAATCCACTTCATATGCATTTCTAGAATCACGCTCTTCACTATTGTTGGGTGTTTGTTTTGCACGAGGTCAACGGTGGTAATCCATAGTGTAATTCCTCTCTTGAAAAGAAAATCCTTTTAAAGATCCACTCCAAGGTTCAGTGTTTGTCTTGCGACATACCAAAATCCACTTAGTAGAAGATAAATGTGAATATTCATGAGGAGGCCTATGCTAGTTCCAAAAACTCTTTTACCTTGGAATCAAGTAAAATCTGTTTGCTATCTCAAAATATCACACCAAAAGAACAATATTTTTTGTATTTTCTATTTTTTTTAATGAATGCAACTCTAACAATGCAGCTAGTATGAAGTCCTAATCTAATAGGGGGGTTAGCAAAGCAAATAACGAAACTAAAAGCAAATAACATGAAATCAAATAACTTGAAATTGAAATTCCTAAATGGACATAAGCTATAGAACACAACACGCTGCAAGTTAAACCTTCGAAGAAATTGGTAGGAAACCAATGAAAATAGGAGTAGAGCTACCTAGAATCCACTGATGCAATCGTTGGTGAGAATATTTAACAAATCAAATGATGTTTTACTCTTCATCAAATTGCAAGGCCACGAAAAGTGCGCTCATGTGAGACAAAAAGCTATGTAGACACAATCGAGTGATCTCTTCTCAAGCTCATTACTTCAACGGAATTCATATATCTGTAGCAAACACCAAAACTAAAAGATCGCACAACCAGAAACAACGCAATAAAACTTTGGCTCAATCAAAATCTCATGAATAAAATCCATAAAACAATGACACATTTAGGCAAGAATAACTACACTCCGAAAGCTAGCACTAAAAGCATAATTTTATTGCATAATAACGATAGCCCTTGTTACATTTTACAATGGGGTATTTATAAGAAATCGTCTCCTCAATTTGTGTTGAGAGTGAGAGATATCTTGATGCAATAAAAATGCTTCTAAAACATTAAAACAAACTAAATATATAAACTGGTAATCTAACTGGTGCTTAGAGGGACTCCATCCATATTTTATTCATTAATTAGATGCATGAGCCCTTTACATGTCAAAAACAATGAAAGCATGAGAGAGAAAGTAGGAGGAAGCCATCAGTCAAAGTAGAAGTGCATGGAGACACCAAAAAAAGAAGCTGGCCCTTCACTTGATCTGTGTCAAAGTTAACTTGCCATCAAAATGCATTTCCAATGCATGGAAAGTGCTATTTTTGAAACTGGCAGTCAACTGTCAGCGCACCTTTGAATTGCGAAGCTACATGAAAATGAGGAGCTGCAGACCTACGGACTTGTGGACCTGCAGAGCTATAGAGCTATGGACCTGTGGAGCTACAAACTTGTGGAGCTACGGACCTCAACTGAGTCAAAAATCTCAAAAATTTTCTAAGTGTCAAAATTGAAATTCTAGCATCTGGGTTTTGTTCATCTTCATCTTAAAGATATGTTTGGATATTTGCCCTTGAATTTCTCTATAATCTCAGTAATCTTAGTAGCATTGGGAAGATCCAAAGCCTCATACTTATCTTTGACCTTCTGTCTGTAGTTGTCCACCTCAATTTGAGTTTCTGCAAAATCCCCAAGTTTGGTATCCAACTCTAACAATGCTTCTTCTATCTTGAAGGCTTGTCTGATGTCTTCATCATTGGATGCTTCCTCTAAAGTCTTTCTAAAGTTTTCTACAACTACCTCAACTAGTAAAAGCTTCTCTCATTCTTCATATTCAAAAATATCCAAGCATGCATCACTATATAACTTTTTTGCTTCCAAAATTCACACTCGAGCTTGATACTTGAGCCTATGTATCTCATCATGCAATGTTTCCATCACTTTATTTTCCTCTGCAATCTTTTCTATCCAATCATCTATCATGTCTAGCTCTTCACCAGTATATACATCTGTCAGAATGTGATACCTTTTTCCTTTATGGCCTATAGAATTTTCAAATCCTCGCTCCAAACCCGTACCTCATCCACAACGTTGAAGTCCTACCTCAAAATGGCTACGATCTTATCAACATTGTCTTGTGTACCATGCAATAATTTTAGACTTCCTGTAATTATAGTGATACCCCTATCCTCAAGGTTGTCTTGCTAATCCTGACAAGCTTTCAGAAATGGATTGAGCCGTACACCTTCCCCTTCTTTAAGAATGGTAGTCAAAGTGTCCTCAGGGAGTTCAAAATTAAGAGGACCAATAACTTCAGCTAGATATACTTTCAAGATCTCAACTTGCCTTCGAAGTGCTCTAATTTCAATATCATCATGTTCCATATGGTTAAGAACCTCTTTGACTCCCATAGTCATCACTTGTCAAGAAGTATCCCGTATAGGTTTCCCTAACATGACATCCTTTACTTCACAGTCTTCAAGGCTAATAGCTTCTTCATCTGTACCTTTTGGGGGATGAGCCACTTGTGCAAATAAGTCCTGATTTCAAGTAGTGGTAATGAATGCAAATGGTGTTGCATCCTATAATGGTGAGTAAAGCTTGTTCAAAATCTCTGCAATGTCACAAATATCATCCTCTGAAGCAAAGAATTGGTGCTTAGCACTTCTCATTATTTCCTTCCAGAACCATCTTGAGATATGTCTTTCTTTAACCTTAGCTCTAGATGATGAAGGAATATTTTCAACTACCTCCTTCCCTCTGTCACTTTTACTTGGAGTTTCCTGTTGAGAGGGTTCTTCTTCTATCGCCTTAGTTTTTGTAGATCCCGTAGTTTGATCCTCAAATTCTTGGGAAGGCTGTTGTATATATTCCATTACCTATGCCTCTTTTGGTGGCTCATTAGTAGTCCTTGGTTATGGTTCTCCTTGTAATGATGATCCTTTCTAAATATGTTCCTCTAAACTTGGAGGTGGAGGTGTCACTGAAACCTTATCTATCATCATAGCTTGAGGTGAAGATGGTGGTGTTGGATGAGGACCTTGTGTCTCAAGTGGCATCTATATCCAATCTTGCTATTGAGATTCACCTGTAGGAGTATCTCTAATCTTATCTCCAACCAATTTTGTACCCACTGGCATGAAATCAAAATTTGGAATGGAGAGAATATCATCACCTAGCTCTCTTTGCTCATTCACCCATCATTGTACTTTGTCTTCCGAAGAATAGAGCTCTACCATTTCAGCTTGGGTGGGTGGTGGGGTATTTGTGACATTCTTCTTTCTTTCCAATTATGTGGCTTTGGAAAATTGAGTTCTCCCTTGTAAAGGCACTTGTTCTTCCTCCCCATCTAACTTTGTTTAATCCTCATCTGATTCTTCCTCAAGAATGGTTTTAGGAATAGATGGATTAGGCACTAATATTTTATGAACTCTCTACCTCTTGTTCATTCTAACCTTAACCCTCCTTTGCTTCTGTGGAACCATAGGAGAAGTGGGTTCTTCATGCATCGGATGAATGGATGTCTCTGGAATCTCTCCTTCTTCTTGTTGGCTTGACAAAATAGGAGGTAATGGAAAATCAACCTAGATATGAGAAATTGCAGGGTCTCGAGGGTCTTGGGAAGTAGATTCATGTTGTTGTACAGGGGCTTGTTCTTCAACATGCTCTATCTAGATCCTCTAAGGAGATGCTCTCTTCCTCTTTTCTTTCTTCTTCTCTAAAGGATGGTAATATCCCGCTAGATGGTCAAGCTAGTAGACCATATCTAGCCTGATAGGAGACTAGAGCGCACAGATAGGAACTATGACCTTCCTCCCCTTTACCCTTTCTGGGTGAGCATGTGCATGGAATATCATTGTGTCCGAAATTGGATCAAGTGGGAAGGGTTTCTTGATCCAACTCTTTCTCATTCTAATGACATGTCTTGCTCAATGATTGATATCATCTCCTTCCTCCCTATCAACTTCTACATTCAGAATGGGCCTCTCACCAACCTTATCTATATTGAATAAGGGATCCAGTAGATCTTACGAATCTTGTAGCCTTATCTCATCTGGGATGGTCAAATGGAGAGCCTTCTCTGCTAGATATAAAGTCATTCTACAATAGTTCCTGATACAGACATCATAGTCATTTGTGGCATTCATCCAATGATGTTCAATGGCATCCTCATGGTAGAACTCTTTTCCTGCCAAATTTTCCACTTTACCAACATTGTTGAAGAATGGCCGGGGAGAGTTATATTCTTCGAGGGGATAGTTCTCCCATTCCCACTCGAAAGTTGGGATATCCTACTTCCTCTTTACCTAGTATGCTCCTATTACAAATGGCCAATCCCAACAAGGTCTTTTTTGTTTCTTGATCCTCTCATAAGCTGATTCAATCTGTCGAGAAATTTCCATTAGAACCAACTTGTCACTTGGGTACCTTGGGAGCTTCTTTGGATGGATAGATGCACCACCAACCCAAATGTATGTGAATGTCCGAAACTAGATAAAATATGCACCAAGAGCTATGATCTGTGCCTTGGCCTCATCAGACAACCTCTTTCCATAATCACCTTTGATGAATCAAATGATGGCAAAGATAAAGGCATCATTCACAATCATGTACTCTTTGCTTTGTGGCAAGAGCTTCTTCTTAACTAGCTGAGGATAAACTATACACAGCCATGCGTTAGGGTCCTGTATACTACCCTTTTTGTACAATCTGGGATAGTCAATGGCTCTTGCTGCAAGTAGATAAACCACATAAGAAGTCATATAAAACCTCTTCTTGTCCTTTACTATCCACAACTGATCACACACATTCTCACTAAGTGTGGTGGCCCAATCTAGTGGCATTTTTGCGTGTCTGATGGTTTCAATGAAGTTAACCATGAATGGAGCGAGATGACCTGCTGCAGGAAATCCCATAACTCTGCTTAGAAGAATGATTGAATATCCAATGTCATCCTTCATGTATCCTTGCACCATATCTACTTTGCTGATTGTCTTTCCCCGAGATGGCTTCTCAATGAAATATGAGGAATATATGATGTCCATGGCCTCCTGGTGATGATCCTTATGCCACCTCTCAACTGCTTCATATGAAAGTCTGATAAATTGATCAGCTCTAGGTAAGTTAAAAACTCTCTCAATATTATCAGGTCGTAGATCTAAGACCACTTCCCCAGTGATGCTCTTTACCACCCTTTCCTTGGGAACAAAATGTTGAGATAAGGTCAAAATCAATTCAACTGACTGAACAGTCCCAGGATGTGATGCTGCATTTACCAATCCAGATCGGATTAATGTGGATCTCAAAGAAGATCTTTCAGTTGGGTTGTTACAAACCCTCAAAAATTCTCCCAAGTCCGTGTGTTCAAGTTCTGTATCTTTGATCTCAAAGTGTTCATTGTGCAATCATGACTTCGAGGTTACTCCTTGGAACTTGTACACAACTGGCTTTGCTATTGATCCGGATGTGGACGCCATTTGATTATATTACCTATACATCACAAAGGAAAAAAAATGATTAATCTCTGGATACATATAAAACATTAAAACAAAAAAACAAAAAAAAAAAAAAAAGGAAAAACGATATTCTAAAATTTATTTTACTTCTTGTGATTTTTTTTATTATAATAATAATAATTTTTTTTTTTTTAATTTTTTTTTTTTGGGTTTTTTAGATAATATAAAAATAAAATAAAAAATAAAATTTAAAAAGTGAGGAGGGCGGCGGCGGAGGCCGTGCGCACACCAAGAAGGGCGCAACGGAGTCCACATACGTGTGTCCAAAAGGGCACCATGACGGAGCGGTGCGCGTGCAGCCCAAAAGGTGCACGCAATGGCCTCACGCGTTGCGTGTCCAAAAGGGCGCTATGGCAGAGGGGGTACGCGCAGCAGCTGTGTGCACTGTGCATCCAAAAGGGCACAGTAGCGAAGCGGTGTGCGCGTAGCCCAAAAGGTGCCCTCAATGACCGTGTGCACCGTGCATTCCAAAAGGGCACCGCGATGGAGCTGTGCGTAGTGACCGCGCCTGTCGTGCCTCCAAAAAGGCTGCCACGGTGGAGTGTCATGTGCACGTGGCCGTATAGGCACGCGGCAATAGCATGTGAATGGAGGGGGGGAAGGTTTCTCACCTTCCACTCTCAACTTTAAGAAAAATGAAGTGAAGAAATGACAATAATAAGGGGAAAGGGGGGGGTTTTATAACCCCCTTTCCTTCCTTGTTTTTACAAAGTGCGCGTGTCTCGATATGTGCGCAAGTGCGCAAAAATTTTATTTATTTATTTTTATTATTATTATTATTTTTAAAAAAAAAATTTCAAATTTTTTTTTTTTTTTTTGTGATTTTCAATTTTTACTCTAACTGATTTAATCAAGACTTTCTCCTTCTCTCGATTCTCGAACTATGAGTCTGGGAGTCGGAAGAAAGTAGGGGGTCCCCATTCCTAGTGAGGAATGGGGCACGTGTTGTGGATACCACAAAAAATAGCCCCGAAAAAAGGAAGAAATGACCAAGGCATTTCTTCATTAGCAAACATTCTTCCACTATGCGTCAAACACTAACCAAACTTCAAACACCTCGAGCGTATCTTAGATGACCTTGCAATCCAAATTTCCAAAGTCTAAACCTTCAAAATCAATGTGTGCATTGTGTATTCATTCTCTTTGATGTATCAGGATGTCATCAATCAAAGTTCTCTGTCAACTTAAAACAATCTTCCACCCCTCCTAGTTCATTCATTCAGAATTTTCACAAAGGATCCTTGTTAATCAATTGCTTGACCAGATTAGAGAATCAGTTCGAGGGCTCTTGGTGGGATGTCATGTTCTTTTATTTCAGGCCTTTTGCATAATTGCTCCATTTGATTTAAAACATTACTTTTGATGAAACAATACTTTTTACTACTAGGCATTTTGTTTTGTAATGCACCTCTAGCCATTACAAATCGGTAGAATCCTTCTGACTTAACACTGCCTATCTCTCTTTTTTTTTTTAGTTTCTATATCCTGACTATGCTTAGATTGTGTAGCTAGAACATTGGTGTCATTTCTTGGATTCAATCTCTTATGAACATCCTTTGCATTCCTCTTTTAGAACTTTTTTTTTTTAAGAACCTCTTACGCCAAACAATGATCTTAGCAACCCTCTGAGGAGACCCCCCCAGTTTGAACTAGTCAAAATTTGGATCATTTCTCATCATCTTTGACTTGAAATTGAACAACACCTAACACCATCAAACCTTTAAATTTGCAAAGTGTTGAGAGCTTGTTAGTCTAGGCTTCTGATTTCCAGACTAAAAGTCCCTTTAATTCCATGAGAGATGTATGTTTCTTGCTTGGTATAAAACACACAATCATCCAAATGTTTTGAGAAAGAAATACCTCCTCCTGAAATCGGGACCAAAGAGTGATTAGTGAAATCTGAAGAAAATTCTCAAGTACACCTCACCCCCTAAGGCTGATCTGACTTTAAAAGAAAATGCATGACTGAAAGTAAACACACAACTTAGAAAAAAAAAAAAAATACGCATCATTGCAGAAATGAAAATTTAATCTACGTGCGAAAATGAAAGCTAACTAATGTTTTTTTTTTTTTTAATAAATTTAAGGCTTCAAAATATTGCCCATTTACGGGCAAAGGTAGAAACTCCCCCTGTAAGGAACTTAGCCTAAATGTCTTTTCTCCAAGAATTTTGGCAATCTGATATGGGCCTATCCACAAGCGTTGAAACTTGGTATGGCTTCCTGACTTTTCTCTTGCCTTATCCCAAAGTAGGACTAGGTCAGAAATCCTGAAGGATTTTATTGTGGCCCTCTTGTTGAACCATCTCTTGACAATGGCTTGATGTTTAGCCATGTGTTCTAATGTGGTTGTTCATTTCTCATCCATTTCTAGAAGATTCATTAATCAGATTTGTACTTTGTTAGTGTCATCAGCATACCCACTCATGAATTTTAAAATAGGAATCTTGAGGTTGAGTGGGAATAATAGTTCTTGCTTGTAAACAAGTAAATAGGGAGAAGTACCCAAGGCCTTTTTCACTTTGACCCGATCTGTCCACAAGGAATATTTCAATTGTGTATGCCAATCCCTAGGGTTGTCCTTCAGTAGTCATTTTATTACGGTGATCAAATTTTTTTTTGTAGGCTCCGCTACCCCATTTCCTTGCAAGTAGTAATTTGAAGAGAATCTGATGATGACTTTGTTTTCAAATGCCCATTGTGTCAAAAATGTAGATGCAAATGCAGATCCATTGTCGCATACAAGAGCAAACGGCATTCCAAATCTGGTAACAATATGTTCTTCCAAAAAGTCTATCACCACCTTAGCAGTGCAATTTCTGAAAGTCTCAACCTCCGTCCATCATGTGTAGTAATTTTAGCTGTAAGGATGAATGCATGTCCAGTTGATGACGATGGGTTTACTGGACCAATGAAATCTAGTCCCCACTTTACGAAAGGGCGCACCTCGTATATCGGTTGCAGTGGCATTATTGGGTGCCTCTCTTTGTTAGCACTAGTTTGGCATGTATGACAAGAACATACATGTTCAAAAGTATCCTTGAATATTGAGGGCCAAAAATAACCTGATCTTAAAATCATGTGAGCTATTACTTCTACTAAACCATGTCCCATACCATACTTATCATGAAAATGTTCCAGGACATCCTTAGCTTCTTCACGTCCTAAGAATTTCAAATAAATCCCTTTGTAGTTTCTTTTATACAACTTGTTACCAAGTAACTTGTAAGATTCACATTTCATCTTAAGTCCCCTACGTTGCGAACTATTCATCCACTTGGGGCATTGATCTTGTAGGAGAAAATATACAATATCTTGGTACCACACATTTGTCACCACACCTTGATTGATATCAACTTGTGATACAACCATCTTCTTTTGATCATCTTCATCAATTTTGTCATCAAATTCGAATTCCTTTTGATTTCCTTCTTGGTTGTCAGTGATCATTTTGGATAATCCATGGCCTCTGACTAATCACATAGGTTGAATCTCTAGATCAAATTCTTGAAGTATTGCCATCCACTTTCCTCTTCTTTCACTAAGTTGATTTTGCATCAAAAGCGTCTTTACTGCTGGGTTAGGTACAATTGCACACACCTTACTTCTGAGTATGTAGTGATGGAACTTCTTTACTGCCTTGATTAACGCAAAGGACTATTTATCAAGATTTGAATATTTTAACTCAGCATTATTTAGAGGACAACTCATGAAAGTAATGGGTCATTCATCCTCCTTCTCTCTTTTTTGTGTCAAGATCCCTGCGCAAGAATGTTCGGAAGCAAAGGAATAGATCTTGAAGGGTAACTCGTAATCTGGACTTACCAATATCGAGGTTGTGGAAATGGCAACCTTGATATCTTGGAAGGATTTCTTTATCTCTAGTACCCATTCTATTTTAGCCCATTTTTTGAGTAAATCATTGAGGGGGCGTACTATCTCTACGAAACCACTTATGAATTTGCGTACAAAGTTTATCTTTCCAAAAAAAGATTTCAATTCCTTTCGGCTATGAGGAGGTGCTAACTTCACAATAGACTCAACTCTATCTAGATCAATGGAAATTCCAACTTCAGAAATGACATGTCCTAGGAGCTTTCCTATAGTAACACTGAACGAACATTTCTTGGGATTGAGTGATATGTCGTACCTACGACATCTATTGAATACCTACCTTAGATCAGTAATATGAGTAGTTTGATCCTTTGAAAAGGTAGTCAAGTCATCCATGTAGATGACTATACACCTATTTATCAATCCTTTGAAGGCTTCATCCATTGCTCATTGAAATGTAGCTCCCGCATTAATCAACCCAAAAGGCATCCTTCTATAGGAAAATGTTCCCCACTTGGTTCTGAAAGTAGTCTTTAGCTTATCTTCTTCATCGACCATCACTTGGTTATATCCTGAGTAACCTTCCAAAAATGACATCATCTTTGAACCATTAATGATTTGCCACACTTCATCTAATGAGGGTAGAGGGTAGTTACCCTTCTGAGATGCCAAGTTCAAGTTATGAAAGTCAACACAAAGGTGAATCTCTCTGATCTTTTTTCGTACAGGGACCAAATTTTCTACCCAGGTGGAATGGAGAATAGGGAATATGATCTTAGCATCCAGTAGTTTTTTGACTTCTTTCATAATTAGTGGTTTGATTATCGGATTTATCGGTCGTTGTCTTTGCCGGAAAGGTTTAGCATCTAGTTTCAATGGGATGTCGTGTGTGATAATCTCAAGATCATAAGTTTTTAATTCTTCATAGCTCCAAGCAATGAAATCTTTATACTTGATGAGCAACTTAAGCATTTCATCCCATTCCTTTTGATTGCATGCTTTTTTGATTTGCACCATTTTTGGTTCTTCATCAGTACCTAAATTGTACGAGTCACATTCTTCGATTCCTTTCTCTTGAGTTTCCCTTCTATTAACTGTTGATTCATCACGATCGAAGATGTGTTCAAGTTAAAAAATCCCTTTTGGAATGCTATTGGTTTTCAAATTAAGGATTCCATCATCATTCTCAAGCTCATCATCTTCAAGCTTGTCTTCAGGTGTATCATCAATCTCTTATCCTTGGAAATGGCGACTGCACATAATAAACTCGAGTATATGTTGATCATCTTGGAAGACCTGAAAGTTTGTGATATTGTCAAGAATGGCAGGAACGAAAACTAATTCAACTTATAATATTTCAAACTTTGTTCTTTCTACTATTTGTAGAGCACTGGTTGAAATGGCAAGGGCGTCTACTACCACATTCTTTCTTCTAGGAATGGATTTGATGTTCAGAGCTTCAAAGTCATCCATTATATCCCATACCCTTTTTCTGTAAGTGATTAATCTTTTTTCATTGCATGAGTATATGGATTTTACTTGTCTTATCACTAGTTGAGAATCCCCTTTGATTATAAGAGCAGTAACTCCCTTTTCCAATGCAAAGAGAAGTCCTCGAATCAAGGCTTCATATTCTGCATCATTATTAATACATCTAAATTGCAATCGATATGCAACATAGAAAGACCTACCTTTTGGGTTGATTAGTTCAATACCTGCACTGGCTCTTGATTTGCATCTTGAACCATCAAAGCAGAGTGTCCAAACTACATTTTCCTTGGGTTTTCTAACTTTGTGTTTATTTGTCCTTAACTTTTCTTTTACTTGAGCCTTAAATGTCTATTTCTTGGGTACCCATTGTAACTTTTCTCCTGTAGGACTTGATGAACCTCCGTCATACCCCATGGATAAAGGAAGAGTGTGTTTTTCTTGCTCCTCCTAAATTTCTTCTATTAGCTCAATGATTTGTTCAACTTTAGGTTCTGGATGAATGACTATTGAGGTCCATCCTTTACCTTTAACATATCATCTTCTTCTCTGAAATTTAATCATCCCAGGATGAGGAGAAGATAAACCTCCACCATATGAAGAGGTATTGTTGTATGATACATTTAAATCTTCACTTTCCTCTTCAGCTTGCTTAACAAGGTTGGATGAATTCACTGAATTTTGACTTTGGATAACTTCATCACTTGAGGTCTTTGTACTTTTGTTTCCCATTATTTGTGTCAAAACTTTTGCTACTGCTTCTTGGCATGCTGAACATTCAAACTCTAAATGACTAACTTTGTGCAACCGAAAAAATACTAGAAGGAGAAGGATATTGGGGTCAGCTTCCTCTCCTAAACACTATAGATTAGTCACCATACTTTCTATGAATTGTGTCATGGTCTTAGTTTTAGGTATCGTCACCTTAAGTTCTTCATTTCGGTCTTGAGATGTCTTGTTTGGAACCATGTTTAATGCCATTACTTTTTATGAACCCAAATCAAATTGTAAAAATGCTACCTCATTCGGGGCATTGTAATTTTTGATCATTATTTTCAGTTTGGGCTTGGCATCTATCTTGATTTGATTGTTCAAACCTTTCCATAGTATCCATAATTAAGGGAAATCTGTAGAGAACCATCCTCTAAGACATTTTGTCCATTCTCTACTCAGGAGTAATCCATATGTTTCTGGGATGTCAACCACATGTATGTCAACAATAACTTGGATTTGAGGATCAACTGTTAGCTGTATCCACACATCTTTCAATACTCCAATGACTTTTACCTCTATTTTATCCAACTATATTACCACTCGATTAGAGGTTTGAGGATTAACTCCTAGCCTTTGAGCTATTGATAATGGCATCACATTACAAGAAGCTCTTAAATCAATAAGACAATTGTGAAGATTCTTTCCATATATCCTTATGCTTAGTAGAAATGGGTGTACCTCGACTTTGTCCTTGAACATAGTAGGCATCGCTTCTGCAGCATTTACTTGTTGCAACACCATCTTTTGGGGGACGTTATTCATATTATGGGAAACCTTTGTATTATCCAATGTCTTCATGAGTGCTTCTCTTTGTTGTGGACAATTCTGAAATATGTCAAACATGGACATATTGGCTTTTGTTTTCTTTAGGTCTTTAACTGCATTATATTTTTCAATAGACCAAGTAGGGTTCTTCAGTATTGTCGATTGGGCTGGCCTTACTGATGGTGGATTGTTGCTTGCTGTAGGATCAGGTGGGGTTGGTTGCAAACTAGGAGGAATTCCATTAGTCAAGGGGTCCTTTTTTTTTCTAAGATTATATGTGTTTCGATTATCGTTTCGAAAGGCAAACATCTCATCATGTTGAAGATCGGGTTATTGACTAAAAGGGAATGAGAATTCTTCATTTGCTTGTTCTTCCACTTGTACATTCTATGTAGAATTGTAAGATTCTAATAGCATTGCATTGAATTGAATAGGAGGCAGATTATCATTCATTGGTGGGTTTTGATTCACATCCTGATTACCATTGTAGTATGCACCATCGTTGCTAGGCATATTTTGGCTATCATCATACTAATTAATGTTGGCATACTGAATGTTGTTTTTATCAGCAGGAATGCTTCCATTATTTGGTCTAGTGTTCCATTGTTTGTTTTGTCTTTGGAAGCCATTGTTTCAATCAAAAGGATTGAAGTTGTTTCCTCCCTCATTGTTTCTTGTGTTGTTGTTACCGTTATTGTTGAAGTTCTTATTGTAATTCTGACCAAAATTGTTGTTGTAGGGGCCAACGTTGTTTCTCTGGAAGTTGTTATTTTGTCCTTGAGACAATCTAAGATGAGTCAATTCATTGTTCATTTGTGACATGTTTTTCTTCATCTAACCAACTTTCGAAAGGAGATTTTTATCTACTTCCATAGGAACCATCGCCTTTTGTTCAAAGAAGGCTATTTTTGGGGGCTCATACCCTAGATATGTTATTGCTTGAGTTTGTGGAGTGGGTACCTATTGTAATGGAACTGGGCTCATAGGTATGAACTAACTAGGTATAGTTGGTGCTCCCATAGGAACCTTTGGCATGGTAGGAACTATTTGCGTAGGAAGCATCATTCCCCCTCCATTAGGATTAGCTTGCTTTGTGAACGTGATTGCTTCTGCAAAGACTTTGTCCAATGTGTCAATATTTGTTGCAGGAAGTCTTCTCAAAAAAATTGCAGTAAGAGGATCCATGGCATTGAAATAAACTTGGATGGTAGCTTCAACTAAAATTGTGTACGGTGTTTCCAACTTGTGGTAGGCCATATGAAAATGATGATTGAAGCGTGAAACTGTTTCAGCTGGGTCCCTTTTTATTGATATGAATTGTTGATGTATCACTGCTAGATTGATGAATGTTTTGAATTGTTCCAAAAATGATTTTTAGAAAGTGTTCCAATCTCCAATACATCCTGGTGGAAGGTTCATGTACCAATTGAAGGCAATTTCCCCCAAAGAGTAGGGGAATAAACGAAGAACCACATCTTCATTGGTAATTTGTTTTCAGTTGCAAATTTCCTTAAAAATCTTGACGTGATCTTTGGCAGTTCTTTTTTCTCCATAAATAAACCTTGGACAAAATTTCTCAAGATTCTTAGGGAGGTCATGGAGGGCACCTCTCAAACTAAGGGGTGAATCAACTGCATTTGCAAAAAAGGCCATCAAAGGATTTTGTGGACCTAAAGGTGGGTGGAATGGTGATGGGAGTGTTGGAATATGTGGAGGTCCACCTGGTAGTTGGATGGGTGGTAGAGTAGGAGAAGATGATGAAATGTTGAATGGAAGTGGCTGAATTTAGGGTATTCCTTTGTCACTATGTGGCTTGCAAAAATGAGTAAGCTCTAGAAATTATTGGGCACTTGGTGAAGATCTTAATGCTTGCTAGAATGGGGATCTATGATCAATATCTTCTAGCTTGTATCAATTCTGAGAAAAGCACACCTCTGCAGAAGTACACTTCCTCTCTTCTTCTAAATTTTGTGGACCTACAGACTTGCAAACCTGTGGACCTATGGACCTGAATTTTTGAAAATTTTAAAAGTGATTTTTGAACTTTTTACATAGTGTAGATTATTGCAAGGGTGCAAATTTTTTGAAATTTGATCAAATCTTTCTTGTCTCCAATATTATGTTCTTTGTACGGCCCTCCTTCTAGCACCACTTTTTTTGGGCGTTCATTTTGCACGAGGTCAATGGCAAGAATCCATAGTGTAATTCCTCTCTTGAAAAGAAAAACCTTTTAAAGATCCACTCCAAGGTTCAGTGTTTGTCTTACGATGTACCAAAGTCCACTCAGTAGAAGATAAATGTGAATATTCATGAGGAGGCCTTTGCTGGTTCCAAAAACTCTTTTACCTTGGAATCAAGTAAAATTTGTTTGCTATCTCAAAATATCACACCAAAAGAACAATATTTTTTGTATTTTTTTATTTTTTTAATGAATGCATAATGTTGAAGTCCTGCCTCAAAATTGCCACGATCTTATCAACATTGTCTTGTGTAGCATGCAATAATTTCAGACTTCTTGTAATTATAGTGATACCCCTATCCTCAAGGTTGTCTCGCTAATCCTGACAAGCTCTTAGAAATGGATTGAGCTGTACACCTTCCCCTTCTTTAAGAATGGTAGTCAAAGTCTCCTCGAGGCATTCAGAATCAAGAGGGCCAATAACTTCAGCTAGATATCCTTTCAAGATCTCAACTTGCCTTCGAAGTGCTCTAATTTCAATCTCATCATGTTCCATATGGTTAAGAACCTCTTTGACTCCCATAGTCATAATTTTTCGAGAGGTATCCCATGTAGGTTTCCCTAACATGATATCCTTTACTTCATAGTCCTGAAGGCTAACAACTTCTTCATCTGTTCCTTTCGGGGAATGAGCCACTTGTACAAATAAGTCCTGATTCCGAGTAGTGGTAATGAATGAAAATGGTGTTGCATCTTGTAATGGTGAGTTAGTCTTGTTCAAAATCTCTGCAATGTCACAAATAGCATCCTCTGAAGCAAAGAATTGATGCTTAGCACTTCTCATTATTTCCTTCCGCAACCATCTCGGGATATGTCTTTCTTTAACCTTAGCTCTAGATGATGAAGGGATGTGTTTAGCTACCTCCTTCCCTCTATCACTTTTTCTTGGAGTTTCCTATTGAGAGGGTTCTTCTTCTATAGCCTCAGTTTTTGTAGATCCCATAGTTTGATCCTCAACTTCCTGGGAAGGCTGTTATATACATTCCATTACCTATGCCTCTTTTGGTGGCTCATTAGTAGTCCTTGGTTCTGGTTCTCCTTGTAATGATGATCCTTTCTAAACATGTTCCTCTAAACTCAGAGGTGGAGGTGTCACTAAAACCTTATCTACCATCAGAGCTTGAGGTGAAGATGGGGGCGTTGGATGAGGACCTTGTGTCTCAGGTGGCATCTGCTTCCAATCTTGCTATTGAGATTCACCTGTAGTAGTATCTCTAATCTTATCTCCAACCAATTTTGTACCTACTGGCATGAATTCAAAATTTGGAATGGAGAGAATATCATCACCTAGATCTCTTTTCTCACTCACCCATCATTGTACTTCATCTTCCAAAGAAGAGAGCTCTACCATTTCAGCTTGGGTGGTTGGTGGGGTATTTGTGACATTCTTATTTCTTTCGAATTCTGTGGCTTTGGCATACTGAGTTCTCCCTTTTAAAGGCACTTTTTCTTCCTCCCCATATGACTCTATTTCATCCTCATCTAATTCTTCCTCGAGAATGGTTTTAGGAAGAGATGGATTAGGCACTAATGTTTTATGAACTCTCTGCCTCTTGTTCATTCTAACCTTAACCATCCTTTGCTTCTGTGGAACCATAGGAGAAGCGGGTTCTTCATGTATCAGATGAATGGATGTCTTTGGAATCTATCCTTCTTCTTATTGGCTTGACAAAATAGGAGGTAATGGAAAATCAATCTGGATATGAGAAATTGCAAGATCTTGAGGGTCTTGGGAAGTAGATTCATGTTGCTGTACAGGGGCCTATTCTTCAACATGCTCTATCTAGATCCTTTGAGGAGAGGCTCTCTTCCTCTTTCCTTTCATCTTCTTTGAAGGATGGTAATATCCCACTAGACGATCAAGCTGGTAGACTATTTCTGGCCTGATAGGAGATTGGAGCGCAAAGATAGGAATTGTGACCTTCCTCCCCTTTACCCTTTTTGGGTGAGCATGTGCATGGAATATCACTGTGTCCGAAATCAAATCAAGTGGGAAGGGTTTCTTGATCCAACTCTTTGTCATTCTGATAACATGTCTTTCTCAATGATTGATATCATCTCCTTCCTCCCTATCAACTTTTGCATTCAGAATGGGCCTCTTACCAACCTTATCTATATTGAATAAGGGATCCAGTAGCTGTTGCAAATCTTGTAGCCTTATCTCATCTAGGATGGAGAGCCTTCTCTGCTAAATATAAAGTCATTCTACAATAGTCCCTGATACGAATGTCATAGTCATTTGTGGAATTCATCCAATGATCTTCAATGGTGTCCTCATGGTAGAACTCTTTTCCTGCCAGAGTTATATTCTTCGAGGGGATAGTTCTCCCATTCCCACTTGAAAGTCAGGATATCCTACTTCCTCTTTACCTGGTATGCTCCTATTACAAATGGCCAATCCCAACAAGGTCTTTGTTGTTTCTTGATCCTCTCATAAGTTGACTCAATCTACCAAGAAATTTCCATTAGAACCAACTTGTCACTTGGGTACCTTGGAAGCTTCTTTGGATGGATAGATGCACCACCAACCCAAATGTATGTGAATGTCCAAAACTGGATAAAATATGCACTGAGAGCTATGATCTGTGCCTTGGCCTCATCAGATAACCTCTTTCCATAATCACATTCGATGAATCGAATGATGACAAAGATAAAGACATCATTCACAATCCTGTACTCTTTGCTTTGTGGTGAGAGCTTCTTCTTAGCTAGCTAAGGATAAACTATATACGACCATGTGTTAGGGTCCTACATACTGCCCTTTTTGTACCATTTGGGATAGTTAGTGGCTCTTGCTACAAGTAGATATACCACATAAGAAGTCATATAAAATTTCTTCTTGTCCTTTATTGTCTGCAACTGATCACACAAGTTCTCACTAAGTGTGGTGGCCCAATCTAGTGGCATTTTTGTGTGTCTGATGGTTTCAATGAAGTTAACCATGAATGGAGCGAGATGACCTACTATAGGCAATCCCATAACTCTTCTCAGAAGAATGATTGAATATCCAATGTCATCCTTCATGTATCCTCGCGCCATATCTACTTTGTTGATTGTCTTTCCCCGAGATGGCTTCTTAATGAAATATGAGGAATATATGATGTCCATGGCCTCTTGGTGATGATCCTTATGCCACCTCTCAGCTACTTCATATGAAAGTCTGATAAATTGATCAGCTCTAGGTAAGTGAAAAACTCTCTCGATATTATCAGGTCGTAGATCTAACACCACTTCTCCAGTGATGCTCTTTACCACCCTTTCCTAGGGAACAAAATGTTGAGATAAGGTCAAAATCAATTCAGCTGACTAAATAGTCCCAGGATGTGATGCTGCATTTACCAATCCAGATCGGATTAAGGCGGATCTCAAAAAAGATCTTTCAGTTGGGTTGTTACAAACCCTCAAAAATTATCCCAAGTCCGTGTGTCCAAGTTCTGTGTCTTTGATCTCAAAGTGTTCATTGTGCAATCATGACTTCAAGGTTATGCCTTGGAACTTGTACACAACTGGCTTTGCTATTGATCTGGATGTGGATGCCATTTGATTATATTACCTGTACATCACAAAGGGAAAAAAAAATGATTAATCACTAGATACATATAAAACATTTTAAAAAAAAAAAAAAAAAAATGATATTCTAAAATTTATTTTACTTCTTGTGATTTTATTTTTATTTTTATTTTTTATTATTATTATTTTTTATTTTATTTTTAATTTTTATTTTTATTTTTTGGGTTTTTTAGATCATATAAAAATAAAATAAATTAAAAAATAAAATTTAAAAAGTGAGGAGGGCAAAGGCAGAGGCCGTTTGTGGGCCAAGAAGGGTGTAGCAGAGTCTGCACGTGGGCATCTAGAAGGGTATCGCAGTGGAGCAATGTGCGCGCAGCGGCCGTGTGCGCCACGCATCCAAAAGGGTGTCACAACTGCGTGCACAGCCCAAAAGGTGTGTGTAGCTGCCACGCATGTCGCACGTCCAAAAGGGCGCTGTGAAAAAGAAGTGCACGCACAGTGACCATGCGCACCATGCATCCAAAAGGGCACCGCGGCAGAGCGACGTGCATAGTGATTGCACGCATCGCACGTCCAAAAAGGGCACCGCGACGAAGCGGCATGTGCGCGCAACCCTATAGGCATGTGGTGGTAGCATGTGAATGGAGGGGGGGAAGGTTTCTTACCTTCCACTCTCAGCTCTAAGAAAAATGAAGTGAAGAAATGACAATAACAAGGGGGAAGGGGGAGGTTTTATAACCCTGTTTCCTTCCTTGTTTTTAAAAAGCGCGTGCGCTTCGATATGCACACGCGCGTGGAATTTTTGTTTTTTTTTTAAATTTTTATTTTCAATTTTTTTATTTTTTTAAAAGTTTTTAAAATTTTTTTTATTTTGTGATTTTCAATTTTTACTCTAACTGATTTAATCGAGACTTTCTCCTTCTCCTGATTCCCGAACTATGAGTCCAAGAGTCGGAAGAAAGTAGGGGGTTCCCATTCCTAGTGAGGAATGGGGCATGTGTTGTGGATACCACAACAACTATCTTGCATGGTCCAAACTTCTTCATCTTCAGCTTATTATATGTACCTATTGGAAAATGCTCCTTTCTAAAATGAACTGTGACTTGATCTCCAAATTGAAATTCCTTATATCTCCTTTTCAAATCTCCCTTAGCCTTATATTGTGTATTCATCTTTATGATGTGCTCCCTCACCTCCTCATGGATGTTCTTCAAATGTTCAACAAAATCTTCTACTTCAGCACTACTTATCTCTCCCTTATCCAACTTTCTCAATTTAGAAATATTTTTGGGACAACTCCCATATGCAATCTGGAATGGTGATTTACTAGTACTCCTATTGATATAATTATTATACATAAATTCCACCTATGGTAAAATCATATCCCATCCTTTTGGTTTATCTCCAACCAAGCATCTCAGCAAGTTTCCCAAACTACAATTCACTGCTTCTATCTGTCCATCAATCTATGGATGATGTGATGAACTGAACTTCAAATATGTCATCAACTTCTTCCAAAATGTATGCTAGAAATACCCAAAAAAATTGGTATTTTGATCTAAAACTATACTCTTTCATAGACCATGTAATCTCACCACTTCTCTAAAAAACAACTTAGCTACATGAACACCATCACTAGTCTTCTTGCAAGGGATAAAATGTGCCATCTTTGAAAATTTGTCAACCACCACAAAAATAGAATCATGCCCACACTATGTCCTTAGTAATCCAAGAAAAAAATCCATGTTGACATCCTCTCACTCCTTTTTCCATCTAACATACTCAACAACTTTGTACAAAATTTGTCACATCTTGCTATAACTATGGCCAGTAATAATTTTCAACAATGAAAGCTATAGTTTTATCTCTACCAATCCTCCACTATGCTTCTCCTTGACGAGGTTCTCTCTCATTGAACTTCTTGGAATGTGCAACTAGCTTCCTTTGAATAACATATTATCTTGGATCATAAAATCTAGCCACTTTGTCCTGTCAAGTGTAATAGGTTCTATACAAGCCTTTTACGCTTCACCAAAATCAAGATCATCTAGATACAATGTACTAAGTTCCTTTAACCTAACCACCTTTATTTGCATTTATGTTAGAAAAAAATTTCTTCTACTAAGAGCATCTGTAGATTTTTTAGACTTCCCACTTTTGTGTTTGAAAACAAATGTATAACTTTGCAAAAACTCAACTCACTTTAAATGCCTTTGGTTCAATTTTCCTTGATTATTCAAATATTGCAAAGCTTGATGATTAGTATATAAAACAAACGCCTTAGGAAGAAGATAGTGTCTCCACTTCTTCAATGCTTGAACTATGGCATAAAATTCTAGATCATAAATAGAATATTTTCTTTTTACATCATTCAACTTCTCACTAAAATAATCAACTGGTCTACCTTCCGGGCTCAAAATAGCTCCAATTATAGTACCACTAACATCATAGTCTACTTAAAACACCTTGTTAAAATTAAGAAGTGCTAAAATAGGCTTCTTAGTAACTTTTTGTTTCAATAGATTGAAACTCTTATCTAATCCTATAGTCCACTTAAAATCTTTCCTATCTCCTCTCATTGTTTCAGTCAAGGGTCCACAAATACTGCTAAAACTTCATATAAAATTTCTATAAAATGTAGCTAGTCCATGAAAAGATCTTACCTTTATCACACTCCTTAGAGTAGGCCATTCAAGGATAGCCTTCACTTTCTTTGGGTCCATTTTTAGACCTTCTCCTAAGACTACAAATCCCAAGTACACCAACTCCTTCTTTACAAAATTTTACTTCTTTAGTTTTATCAACAACTTTTCTTCCCTCAACTCTTCAAACACCTTAAAAATATGAATCAAATGCTCCTCCAATTTCTTACTAAAGATCAATATATCATCTAGGTAAAAAAAGAAAAACTTACCTAGAAACTCCTTTGGTACCTCATTCGTGAGCCTCATGAAAGTGCTCAGTGCATTGGTTAGCCCAAAAGGCATGATTAACCACTCTTATAGTCCTTCCCTTATCTTGAAAGTAGTCTTCCACTCATCACCTTCTCTGATATGAATCTGATGGTACCCACTCTTCAAATCTATCTTTGTAAAATATTGAGCTTTACTCAAATAGTCCATAATATCATTCATCCTTGACAAAGGAAATCTATACTTGATAATGATCTTGTTGATAGCATAGGAATCTATTCACGTCCTCCATTATCCATTCTTCTTTGGTGTGAACACTACTGGTACAACACATGGACTTAGTCTCTCTCAAATCAACCCCTTCTACAAGAGATCATGAACTTGTCTATTTAGCTCTTCACTTTCTGCTGCTATCATTCTATGCACTACCTTGTTTGGCAAGGTAGCTCCTAGAACCAAATCCATCTAGTAATTGATCTTCCTCATTGGGGGCAATCCATCAGGTACATTATCTAATACAATATCATAAAACTCTTCCAACATATTTGCAACTTTTGTAGGTACCTCCTCTACTTCTTTTTTATTATCTTTAGGAATTATAGAAAAATGCATATGCTCATGTTTCATATCTTTAAGAAACTCTTTTCCATCAAAAAAACATATTCTGGTAGCACTACATACCTTTTTCTTTTTTATCCTTCAACGGCTTCAACTTATGTTTCACTCCATCCTTAGTTAGAGTGTAGGTATTTGTTCGCCCATCATGTACAACATGTCTGTCAAACTACCATGACCTACCCAACAACATATGACATATGTCCATAGGTATGATATCACATAGTACTTCATCTTAGTAGCTCCCAAACTTGGACTTCACTGAGCACTACTCATTGACCATAACCTTGTGGTCATCTTGCACCCAAGCAATATGGTATGGATGTGAGTGTTTTTGTCTCTTCAATGTCAACTTGGTGACCATAATTTCTAACACTAGATTGTTAGTACTTCCACCATTAATGATCAAATCACAACACTTATCTTCACATCTACACCTTCTTTGAAAAAAATTCCTTCTTTGATCAAGTTCATCCTCACCACTCAGTAGGACTCTTCTATTAACTAGGACTTCTCCTCTTTCAGCATATTTAGAATCTAAGGATCTAGCATCTTCATCAACATGTGCAACTCTTGCCTAACCTTTTATTCTTTTAGCTTTCCTTCCATGGCATTGGGTACATTCAAATGCTCTATGCCCTTCTCCTCTGTAGTGAGAACATTTTTCATGGAAGCCTCCTCTTCCAGATTCTTGTCCTCTACCTCTTCCTCTCTGATCTCTATTAATCTAATAATGGAGATTAGAATTGTTTTCCCTTTGATTCTGGTTGCTACTTCTAGCCTTATCCTTGTTCTTCTAATCATCATTATGGCCTCCATAATATTTTTCACTAGATCTTCCACCATGACCTCTTCCACTATTCTTATTGTCAAACTTTTTGCTCAGTTTATCCTCAACTCTTAGGGAAAACTGGTATGCTTCCTCAATATTTCTCATTCAAACTAGACTTAGCTCATCCTGAATGTTTGGTCTTAACCCATTAAGATAATAGGTGACTTTCTCCTTATCAGCTTCTACATGGCTAGTTCTAATGAGAACTCGGTAGAACTCTTCAGTATACTCTTGAATAGAATTTTTTGCTTGCTTCATTCCTTGCATCTTCTTTAATAGATCAAGGTCATAATCCATAGGAATGAATTGTCACTTCATTTTAGCTATCATCCAATCCCATTTGGTGATTTTTTCCTTTCCATTTCTATTTTGCTCCAACTAAACCTCTTGCCACCGGATCTTTGCATGTCCCTTCAATTTTTCCTTTACAAACTTGACCCTATCTAGATCCTTAATATCTACATACTCAAAGTACTCCTATAGTTCATTGATCCAATCAATCAGTTCTTCTAGTTTAATATTTCTTGAAAATGTGGGAACCTCAAACTTAGGTCTTTTTCCAATCTTGGAGATGGCCCTAAAAAGCCTCTCTTCCTCTGGATTTAGAACTACCTTTGCTTTAGCATTTTCTTCTACTTTGTCTTCATCCTCACTTTTTTCTCTTATAGGAAGATTTATTCTTCTTTGCATTTTTTCTTCCAACACTTGCATTTTCCTTTGGAGGGCTCAGAAACCCTTAGGTGTAACATCTATACCTCTTTCACCATGCTCTTTTCATGGAGGCATTTTCATGCTTCTGTTGAAACCCTAGTGCAAACTGCCTCATAATTGGTGATCTGTCTACATGCTCAACCCAAACCATGGTCTTAGTGCGAACTACCTCATAATCAGTGATCTATATGCACACTCAAGAACTTTAGCTCTAATACTACTTGATGCAGGGGACTCCCCTTAATACCATAAACTCATAACAAAAACAAAGAAACAACAAAAAATGCAATAAACAAAATATGGACTTCTTCTTATCACTGCAAATGCAGAATTATAGAATTCTCAATTACAATATGATAACCCAAATGGGCACCTTCACTATAGTAATCTACAAGATAGTGCAACAAAATATCACCCAGAGCTCTCTTAGACAATGTTCAGACCTTTCTTAAATAGGTAGTTTTATGCCACCTAGGAAGGTTGTAGATGCTCAAACTTAATACCTAGGGCCAACAGGCCCTAACAATACACATAGAGTTGGCCAAATACATCTTTGACAAATTATTTTAGAAATTTTGCTAGGCCAACTTTCAAAGGCCATAACTCACAAACCATTTTTCCTATTGACTATTATAACCACTTTTTAGAAATGCCAAATCTTGATCTATAAGTGTAGAAAAACACTAGTGCCCTTTTGTTGAGTTTTCAGAACTCATTCAGGCACTATAAGGCCTCCAATGGTTAGCTTGAAGATTTTTCTACAATTTTTTCTACTGAAAATCTGCAATAACTTCTCTGATACTTAAGCTGGAGCAATGGGATTTTAATGGTAGGCTTATGTCTCTAAAATAAACCTTCATGTTGAAAATGAGAACATTCTAAGCTCATGTGACAAACTTACTAAAAATAGAAAGTTCCCATAAATAGTAACCACCTTGTCTACTAGTCCTAATAAAAATAAAAATGGATGAAAATAAAATATTTTTTGGGTGATGAAGATTGCCCTTACTCCTAGGATGCTCTTGCATCAGAACAACCTAGAATTTTTTGTAGATCCTACAAAAAGAGACATGGTCTACAAATTATACAAGGCATTATATGGTCTCAAGTAAGCTCCCAGAACTTGGTATGAAAGAATTCATAAAAACTTGATATAGAATGGTTTTCAAAGAATAAATGATAAATGTAGTCTGTATATCAAAGAAGGATCATACAAAAAGATTGTGTTGGTAGAAATATTCATGGGTGTCATTATATTCATAGGAAATGATGACTTGTGCAAGGCATTTTTAGAAGAAATGAGTAAAGAATTTGAAATGTCTATGTTTGGAGAGATAAAATTCATTGTTGGATTGTAGACCCAACAAAAGAAAGATGGTATCTACATTACCCAATCTAAATATATCAAAGAGATACTAAAGAAATTTGGAATGGAAGATTGAAGACCTATTAGAACCCCTATGTCTACTAGACATAAGCTTTACAAAAATGATGATTCCAAAGAGCTAGATCAGACCACATATAGATCAATGATTAAAAAATTATAGTATGTAGTGCATACAAGGCCTAATATTGCATTAGTAGTTGATATGGTGGCAAGATTCTCAACAAATTCCAAAGAAGATCATATGATGGAAATCAAAGAATCATGAGATATTTGAAAGGTATTGAAGAATATGGTTTACAATACAAAATCAGAGGAAACTTAGATTTAAAAGTATTCATAGACATTGATTGGGCAGGAAGTATTGATGATAGAAAAAGCACCAATGGTGGAGCATTCTTTCTTGATAAAAGATAGTGTCTTGGATAAGCAAGAAACATAATTGTATATCTTAGTCCATAATAGAGGCATAATATGTGGTAGTAGCAGTTAATTGTTCTAATATTGTTTGTTTCAAACAACTATTGGTAGGTATGAAGATAGAGATCAAGGATCTAGTAGTTATGTTCTATGATAACACTACTACAATCAATTTATCAAAGAATTCAGTGATGCATACGTAAACAAAACACATTGCTATAAAATATCATTTCTTGAGAGAATTGGTTCAAGATAAAGAAGTAAGATTGGAATATGTGAATACAAAAGAACAAATTGTAGACACATTCACCAAGCTATTACCTAAGGATGCATTTCTATATCTAAGAGGTAAGCTGGAGGTCATTCCCTTATCTGAAGTTCACTAAATGAATTTTAGTGATGCATCAACTAGAGTATGTTGAAGATCAATTAGTTGGTGAAGTATTGACAAGGAAATATTGCAAATGAATCAATACTTAAGGTAAATTGATATTCACTAAATATTGTCTTTGGCATGAGATGTCAAAGAGGGAGAATTTTGCTAACATATCTCATAGAAATTTTGTAAATAGAAAGAGAAAGAGATATAGAAAGGGAGAATGAACTTGGTCTGATATCAAAGTTAGAGTTTGCTATTAGAAGAAGTTTTAGTAGACATGATTTTTTTGATAGAGGGAGAAACTTGAGAAAGGAAGAGTTCACACTAATAGAGTTATTCCTCATGGATGAGAATCAAAATGAAACTATGGGTAATTTCTTACTTTATTCTTGCTCTAAAAATTTCATTGCATTATGACATGTTGGGTTGCCATCAATACCAAAGAGGGAGATTGTTGGAACAATTGATTAATTGTGTAATATCTTTGATGTTACACAAAATTTAATATCATTTCCAGTTAGTGTATGCCAAGCTCACTCAAGCATTCAAGATAACTTTCTATGTCTACTGAGCATTCCAGAGTTTTCCTAGTTCAAAAGACAGTGTCTACCAAGTTCACTCAAGTGCCAAATGAAAGTTTGTAGAAGTTGAGTGTTAACTGAGCTCACTCGATTCATTAAGGAAATATTAGATGGAACTAGTATCAACTAGGCTCACTTGGTTACCAAAGGAACTTTTTGAATTTGTAGGGTTATCTAAGTTCACTTGGTTAACACAAGGAAATTGCTCTAAGTTAGTCTCTATCGAGCAGGGTCAACTAACAAAGGATTTTCATGTTTTGGCATATTAAGTTCAATTGAATTGTCTATTGGCTCTAGTTGATTGAGGAGATGAATATTAATTATTCTAAGTTATATTCTAGCTGACTTGACAATATGAAAGATATAAATATAAGGTCAAGTTGAGAATTAGGAAAAGTCATGCGTGGAAGATAATTGAAGATTTAATGATGCTAAGAGGAAGTGAACCAGAAGGATAAGCATAATATCCTTGTGGAGCTGAAAAGATACATTTGATCAAGAAGGATCAAGTATACAAGCTAGAATTAAGATCTATAATCAGCAATTCATTTGCATCCAAAATGAGGTCATCTCATTATTACTCTCTAAGCATTGTAGTAGTGATCTAAATCTCTTAATAGAGTTGACTTAATAGCTATTTCTAAATCCTCTAATAAGGTGGCATTTCTATTGAATTTTCCAAAGACCTCAAACAAAGCCTCTCCTGACAAGGTCACACCTAATAGTGTGTGTTGTAACTTTTAATAGGGTTGGCTCCTAATAGGGCTTAGTTCAAGAAGAGTTAAAATTAGTAACTAGTTTTAATTGGTGGTTTTTCCTAAATTGGGCTTTCACATAAAATCTTGGTGTCAAATTTTTTTATGCTATTTATCTTATGTGTTTTGCACCTAAGTTAAAGTAATAGTAACATCAGATAACATCTTAAGATTTTCATGTTAAGTATTTGCTGAGTATTTTCAATGTTTACCAAGTTACAACATTTTTCCATGTGTTTGTCAAGCATCAATAGAGTTTAGTTTTCAGAGTTTGTTTTGTACTAACATCTAAGGGATTTGGGATTAATTTTAGAGGTAACTAATTCACCCCTACCCTCTTAGTTACTCCTCTTATATTTTTAATAGTTTTGTCTACTAATCATCAATGTATCAAATTTTCACATCATGTCACTGAGGTAATAATCTATACTAACATGAAGTGCTTTGCCTACTATATTATAGTAGAAGAATCCTTCAACAACCATTGTCCTAGAATTGAAATCGGTACTACCATCACCATCTCTTCCAATACTTTCCATGATCTACATGTCATCCTCACCTCCATATTATTCATTGTTATGATAAAACACTAGGGATGTGGTGAATATAACCTCACATATGCATTTGAAGTTGGTACCTTTTCACTTGACCTCGATACACATGGGTGCCCATCACACTAAAGAAAAAAGAACACCACCCCATAAAAGAAGAATATGGGAAAGTGGGCATTTGTGTCTAATGGCATACTAAATGGGAAAAAAATGGTACCAAACATAAGAACATGACTATAAAAAGAACCACCTCCTAAGGGAAAATATCTCCTTAACTCTTTGAAACACAAATATCCATGTTCCCATAACCTTGCAAGAGAATAATGAGACTATCAAGGAGGTGGCCTTAGCTAATAAGAGAAAATCATTACACAACTGATAGAAGAATATGAAAAATAAATTAAAAATAAATAAAGGTTTTGGCTTTGGATTACCCAAAAGTGAGGGTACAACAAAGAACAACCACACTTTCCTTAACATTCAAAATGAACTTGTGGAAATAAAAAACATCCTAGAAGAAGTAGAAAAGAGATCCTATGGCGATACCCCTGATGACATTTACTTAGGAGGATATTTATCATCTTTGAACTATCCATTCACCTCATTGACCCCCCACTTATACATCCTTAACTCATTGATTGGGACCAACCTAGCATACTCCATATTGATGAATTTTCAAGAGATATTGCACTCCTAAGATTCATCAGAGATGAAGCATCACACTAGAAAGTCAAAGTATATAAATGTCTATGAATGACATCCAAAGGGATACTTTAGGGAGGAGAAAATCTCTAGTCACAAAAGAGAAAATAAAGAAACAAATCATAAAATCAAAGGGTCTATTGGTGAAAACTCCCTTGGGGAACCACTATAATTAATCAAAAAATAAATAATAATAAAGGATATATCCGATAGTGAAAACTTCTCAAATGAACCTAAAGATGGAGATTTCATCCTTCCTTTATAAGACAATAGACCAGAAGTATCATCTATCATCACTAAGGAAACAAATTTGATCAACATCAATAGACTAGAGATCCTAAGGCTTATTCACATCTCCACATCATTATCAGTACTCAAAGTGGAAGCACTTGTTGAAGTAGTAAGAGAAAATATTGGTTTCTTTACATGGTCCTATTAAGACATGTCAAGATTAGATCCAGATCCAGTTCTACATTACTTGGTTGTATATCCAAAGGAAAATCTAGTAAAGAAAAGGTTGAGAAAGATGCACCCTAAGGTAGCCTTGTTAGTTGGGATGCATCTCCAATGTGGTCCCTATTACAAAACCATCCGATGATATCAAAATCTGAACCAAATTAGGAGATTTCAACAAGGCTTTTCCTAAAGATGAATTTCCTTTATCAAATATAGACATGATTGTGTACCTTACAATTGGATATGAGATGTTGTCACTTGTGGATGAATTTTTAGGATATAACCAGATCTACATTGCAAAAGAAGATTAGCATAAGAAAATATTCAAAACCTCTTGGGGCACCTTCTATTACTACATGACATCATTTAGATTAAAGAATGTTGGGGCCACATATTAGAGAGACAAGATAATTATTTGCCATGACTTAATCCACAAAACTCTTTAGGATTATTTAGATGATATATTGGTCAAATTATTTGATAGATTAGATCATATACATTAATTAGAAGAGGCCTTTGACTGTCTAAAAAACTAACATCTCATGTTGAATACAAAAAAGTGTGTCTATGGTGTCACATTAGTGAAACTTCTACGATTCATAGTTTCTTAGAGAGGTATATAGATCAACCCCAAAAAGGTAAAATCTATCATGGGAATGCCTCCTCATAGGAAACTTAGGAAACTAAAAATCCTAGAAGGAAAGTGGAAATTAATGCACATAATCATCTCACAAATTGTATTCAAGTTTCATCCATTCACATATTTTCTAAAAAAGAACCAAAGTTTCAAGTGGGATCCAATCTATCAACATAGCTCTAAAACTCTTAAGTATCTAGAAAATCTACCAATCTTAATGCCACTAGTTTTAAGTTAATCATTGGTCCTATAAATAACAGCTATGCCAACAACCTTTAGGGCACTCTTAGCTCAACTAAATGATAATGGAAAAGAGAGAGCTATATAATATGTAAGCCATACTCTTTTTGGCTATGAACTTAACTATTCACCTATGGAAAAGCCTATTTGATAGTGGTCCTTACCACTCAAAAACTTTTCCACTACATGCTTAGTCACATATTAAATCTCATCTCCAAAATTGACCCATTAAAGTACATGCTCTCATAGGGCATCTTAGAAAATGGGGCATGCTTCCCAGTGAGTCTAACATCCACTATGTAGACTAGAAAGTAGTGAAAGGATAAGCTTTTTGATATTAGTTGGCACATGCACCTCTAGTAGATGACCATCCTTTGATTACAAAATTTCCAAATGAATATCTATCTTTGATAGAAGAAAAATCTCCGTGGACACTTTACTTTGATGGATATTATACATCTACTGGATCAAGAGCAATAATTTTTTTGGCCACCCCTTGAGCTAATTACATTCCTAAACCCTTCAAACTAAGGTTTCCATGCACAATCAACATATTAGAATATTTTTAGGACTTAGAACAACCATTGAATGGAATATTATAGAATTAAAAGTGTTTGGTGATTCCCAACATATCATCAAACATGTCTTGGATGAGTATAAGAAAAAAGATGATAAATTATTTCCCTATAAAGAGATGGTTGAAAATATGAAAGAACACTTTACCAAGATCTAGTTCACATAGATCACATAGCTTCAAAATAAGTTTTTTGATGCTATGGCTACTATCATCTCACTCATGGACATTCCACATGAAGCTTCATAGTATTGATTCCTAGTTGAACAATTACATGATCTCACTTATGAAAATGATGAATTAGTGATGGTTTGCACTCTAGTTGGTCCCCAATCCCCTTAGTATCATGAAATTAATGCTTACCTCAAAGGAAATATCATCTCCCCCCATATTATAAAACAACACCTCAAGCTCATTCATAGATCTTTCTACTACATTATTGTGGAAAACACCTTATATTGTCAAGGTTATCATAATACTCTTTCTCAATGTCTAGACTCAAATGAGGCTGATATGGCTTTAAAGGAAGTAAATGATGGGATTTTCAGTGCCCACACAAGTGGAATGATCATAACTAAGAAATTCTTAAGGGTTGGGTATTATTGGCCCATATTAGAACATGATTCTTGTGATTTTCTTAAGAAATCTCTACCATGTTAGGATCACACTAATCTAATACATGCACCAACACAATATCTACCACCATGGCCCTTTGCATGATGGGGTAATAACACCCCCATATTTTGTTAGATATAAATGGCTCATCACAACCACTCATTATTTCACCAAGTGGGTTGAAGTAGTTTTACTTGTTAGTGCCATGGGAGTCCAAGTTTCTAAATTCATCCTCTACCACATTATTTGGTGTTTTTGTATCCCAAGTTCCACTATATTTTTAGAACATGAGGAAAATTTTGAAAACCTTAATATGGAGGAATTGTACTCCTATTTACACATCCATCACTATTTTACTATCCCATACTTTCCACAAGGAAACATTCAGATAGAGGTAACCAATAAAACCTTACTCAAAATTCTAAAGAAGGTTCTCAATGATTCCTATCATGATTGGCATCTGCAAATCAACCATGCTCTTTTGTCATACCATACCTCATTCCTTACATCCACTAGCACTAATGAGGCATATTAATGTCTCAAACTTGATCTAGTTTTTACATAGTCTGAACTTACTCTTTGAGCCATGTCAAAAACATTTCCAATATATTTGTTTTAAATGTATTATGAACTTATGCTAAATGGAACTAGAACCTATTAAACCTATGGATAGTGGATATAAGATACCTTGCTTAATATTATATATAAAGTGCAATATTTCATATAAATGTTTTAAGCTATGTTTTAATATTTGAATGAGAGTAGAAATGTTGTTTTGTATATGGTTCGAATGTTTCTAATTTTCACAAAATGGAGAAGTGGTGCAAAGAGTGGAGAGAAACATATTAAAAAGGAGTAATGAAGACTAGTCATAGCATGAGAAGTACAAGTCAGTTCCAGGTGATAAGCTACGTCTATGAGAGGAGTTATTCTAGGAGACCCAACTTCTTAAATTATCTATAGACCATTATTCTATTGCTTAATCAATATTCTAAAGTCATGGTTGACATTTTGCATTTTTCTTCTAACAATGTTTGCTCCCAATTTCTTTTATGTTATGCTTTTAATAAGTTTGAATCCTCTATATATATGGGGAAAAAATACAAAAAATTTAGAGTGAGTTGAAAAGGATTCTAAAGTTATTTTTTGATCTCTACAAATTATTTAGTAATGTAACAAAAGAAGAGTTCTAATGAAAGAGTGATTTTGGACTACCTATTGTATTCTTAGTTAGTTGAAGCCAACCAAGGGGGCCCACTAGGGAGGTGGAATAGATTTATGTAGAGTAGATTCATTTATTGCAATTTTTTGTTTAAGATAGATTTACTATATAGTCCTACAACATAATTACTATGAAAGTTCCTGCAACACTTGTGGAAAATGATCATAGTGGATGTTTGAATTGTTAATTAGATTAGAATTCTCTTTTCTATAGTTTCCATAGTTCTATGTTGATAGTCTAAGTTTACTATTCTATGTCAGCAATATAGATTCCTTTCATGTATTTTACTTTCCTGTAGCATAGGTGTTAATACTCTTAAAGAAACTTAGTACACATACTGTTCTGACCCATTTTAGTTCCTACATCCCTAGATTGACAATTCAAATGTATTTTCATAATGGAATAGATAGTACTTAAAATGGATATAGCATCATTGTGAGAGGAATAATGGCATGATTATCTTGACCTATTGTGGAAACCTCTAGTTTTGGCATCATTTTCGGGGATGGTGTCAAACTAGGAACCTTCATGAGTCCTCTATTATTAGATTAGTGTTTTATTTAGAAGCCAGAAGATTTAGTGCTTGATTCACAAGTCACCAATTCAATTACATGCATGGAAGAGGTAGAAAATGAGATGAATATGGGAGATTTCTTCCATGGGAACCTATTAATTTGAACAAAGAAATTGAAGAAGAAGTTGCATTGTATTTTTTGGATGCAAGCCCTATTTTTCCTACATAATTGTCCTCAAGAATAGAATCTTTGGATACAAGTGGACTTGAACCTTGTGCTGAAATTTTGGCCAGTTTTCTTGATAGTACTACTCAAAATCCATTAGTTGTTAACAATCTAGTGCCCAATGTTCCTTTTCAATAGCAACCTCATAATCAAATACCTCCAATAATGGCACAACCTACTTTTCCATTTCCTCTCCCAAGCCTTATAACCAATGCTAATCTCAAAAATATACCTCCAAATTTTTTTCCAAAGTTTTATGGGCTTGGAACTAAAGATATTGATACCTTCTTATTTGAGTTTGACATACTTTTTTGTAGCTTTGAACACAACACTGATGCCCATAAGCTCAAATTATTTCCAACAACACTAAAAGAGTCAACTTTATGATGGTTCATGGGTTTAGGAGCCAATGCACTAGGTACTTGGGATGAAATGCAAACTCTATTTTTGGACAAATATAAAGAGTATTACAAAGAAAATGATTCAAGAGGAGATGATATCTTTAGAATGTCACAAAAGGAGGAAGAAACATTGGAAGATTATGTTTCACATTTCTTGTATACAGTGTAGAAGAACCCTCAGCATGTGTTGTCCAAGGATTTGCAAAAGCTAGTGTTTTTGAGAGGTATGAATAATAGTTGTCTAGAAGCATTAGACTTGATGGTTGGAGGAGATGTATATCAATATTCTTAGGATGACCTCAAGAAAAATTTTCTTAATTACTCAAGATCAACAATGAAGAAAGGAAAAGGACATCAGACTACAACTATTAAAGGAATCAGTCAGGGCATTTCAAAGCTCAAGATCTCTAATCTTCTCTTAGATTTCAAAAAAGACATTATAAATGATGTCGCTACACATCTCAACACAATGACTACAAAGTAGAAACATGTAGAAGCTAAGGTAAAATTAGTTGAGTACTACCTACAATGTCAGAAGTAGAAGAAAGATTGCTAATGCAAATTGGTTGCTAATGTGGAAAACCAACATCTTCTAGCTAAGTACATCAAGATAGAGGGAGATGATGAGAAAGTATTCTTTGTTGCTCAATGCCAGCCATGGGCCCAATGTCAAGGTATTCCTTAGAACCCTTTGCAAAATTAAAATCTATATGGTAATCAATGGAAAAACCATAATACCCAAGGTCCTCCACAATATAGTCAACCTAATTGGAATAATGCTTGGCAAAATAATCCACATCAGCCTCAATGGCCTCAAAATTCCCAATATACCTGGCCAAAACAATAGAATAATCAATTGTAGAATCAACATAACCAATAGAAACCACCCCAAGGGAATTGGAAATCTACAAATCAATGGAGAGGACCTCAACAGTGGCCTAATCAAAATACTAGTAATGCACAATTACCACCTCCAATCCAACAACCTAAACTAATACCACCACTTACAAGTCCTAGACCTCAAAAGTAGACCCAATTACCTCCACAACCTTAGCCAAATCCAAATAACCAATAGTCACAACAACTCATGTACTCTGTTGATTCTGAGCAATATCCTACTTACACTCTAAATGTTGCAAATATACATTTGAGATCTAGTACAACCTCACCAGCCCCTAAATTGCCTCTTATAACTAAAATACTAGGTACTCTGGCAGCATTAGAACATGTAGTTTCTAAAGAGGTTGACCCAACTAATGTCACTAGCTCAGCTCAAGCCTAGCTGGTAGTTGAGCCTCCTTTTCTAGAGAAGCTCATACAAAGTAAACTTGCACAAATAGGGGAATAATCTTTTGATATTATTGATAAGTTAAAGAATATGCATGTCCAAATACCCCTATTCTAAGCCATTAAAGATGTTCTTATCTATGGAAAAGCCATCAAAGAAGCCTACCTGAAAAAGCTTGGGAGGAAGAAAAGGGACCCAACTATAGTCCATGTTGTAGGAAAGTTGGTTGGCATTATGTTAGGAAACTAATCATTCCTAAATATTATTATCTAGGAAGTCCAGTTGTGAATGTGATTATAAATGGTCAGTCTATTAAAAATGCTTTAATTGATCTTGGTGCTGCTATAAATATCATGACTAAGGATACTATAAAGAAGTTGAAAATAGAGGGATTGAGGGCTACTTCAACAATTTTGCAACTTGCAAATAGTTCTACTATCACTTCTGATGGGATGATAGAAGACATAGTCATAACCCTGGACTCTTTAAAGTACCCTGTAGATTTCATGATTCTATCTGCCAAAGTTAATTTATCTTGTTACCCTATCATTTTAGGATGACCATGGTTAGCTAAAACTAATGCAAATATAAGTTGTAGGTCAGGGAATATGACCATATCTAATGGTCAAGCAACAAATAAGTTTGATTTATATGCTCCAGCACAACCACAACTAGATTTAAGCACATCTATCTGGCCAAATTTAGGGGATGGAGAAGAAGAGTTAAACTCTATAGCAAAAATTATGATGTTACATAGAAAATATCTTCTAAAGCTATAGGAAGAGGATTGAATAATTTAAAGTATTCTTACTAACACTTATGTGGTAGAAAAAGATGTATCTGATAGTTTCGTGTTAGAATTAACCACATATGAGGAATGTAATGAGAGTTGTATTCTACTCAAGGAGCAAGATATTATTCATCAACTCTTACCATGTGAATTAGATACAAGTCCAATATTTGAAGCTGCTATAATTGAGTTTACAACTACTATTGAGCTATCAAAAGGTCATAATCTCCACATCAATCCCAAATTATTTTCCACATAGATGAAATAGTTAATAGAGTTACTTCAAAAACATGAAAAGGCTTTTGCATGGGATTATGGGGATATGAAAGGGTTGAGTCCTACACTATGTACTCATAGAATATAAATCAATGAATGGTTCCTACCACTCTGTCAACCCTAGAGAAGGATTAATCTAGCCCTTACAGAAATAGTTTAAACTGAATTGCAAAAATTGCTTGATGCTGGTTTTATTTATCCTATATTTGATAGTAGATGGGTGTCACCCCTAGTCATAGTACCTAAAAAGTGATGTAAATGGTGTATTTGTGTAGATTATAGAGAATTGAAGAAGGCAACCAAAAAGGATCACTTTCCTTCACCATTCACTGATCAAGTTCTAGACACTCTATCTAGAAAGAAGTATTTCTCTTTTCTAGATGGGTACAATGGTTATAATAAAATAAGTATTGCTCCTAAAGATCAAGAAAAAACCACATTTAAATTCCCATGGGGTACCTTTTCATATTCTATTTTACCATTTGGCCTTTGCAATGCCCTTGCAAAATTCCAATGAGCTATAATCAACATTTTACTGATATATCACATGACTGTATGGAAATATATATGGATGATTTCACAACATTTGGAGTCACCTTTGAATAAGCTATGATGAATCTTGAAAAGGTTCTCATCCAATGTAAAGAACATAATCTAGCACTTAATAGTGAAATGTGCTTCATGCTCATGCAGGAAGGAGTGGTACTTGGTCATTTCATATCAGCTATAGGAATACAAGTAGATCCAGCTAAGATAGAGGTAATTCTAACATTTCCCATACCTAAAAAACCAAAAGATGTAAGATCTTTTTTAGTTCATGCTATATATTATAGGTGTTTCATAAAAGACTTTAGCAAAATAGCTAGTCCTTTCTATACATTGTTGACTAAGGAAGCTAAATTTATTTGGACACTCGAATATAATGAAGCCTTCCTATAGCTTAAGAAACTCATCACCATGGCACCAATTTTATAGGGACCATATTGGTCAATTCCATTTCATATTCATATTGATGCATTAGACTATGTTGTAGGAGACGTATTAGGAAAAAATCTTCCTAATCTTTAGAATGTTATCTACTATATAAGTAAAATCTTGCATGGACTTGAGTTGAATTACATAGTAACTAAAAAAGAACATTTAGCTATAGTCTATGCATTGAAAAAATTTAGACATTATGTGACTGGATATCCTTTTTTTATTCATACTGATCTCAGCTATAAGGTATTTAATGAACAAACTAGCTATTGCTAGTAGATTAGCAAGATGGATCTTATTGTTACAAGAATTTGATATTACTATTATTGATAAGCCAAGAAAATCCAATATAGTTGCAAATTATTTGTCTAGTTTGACCATTGCTGATGAAGATCCAACTCTAATTGAAGACACCTTTCTAGATGAGTACTTGTTCCATATAGAAACTCATACACCATTGTATGCAGACATTGAAAATTATCTTGCTACAAATAGAATGCCCCCACACTTCTCTCATAAACAAAAGAGAAAGCTAGTAGAGAAATTTTTTCAATATTTCTAGATAGATAACAATCTCTTCTATGTAGGACCAGATCAAGTCATGAGGAGATGTGTTAGGGAAGATGAGATATATGATATACTACATATTTTTCATGATGAACCATGTGGAGGCCATTTTGTAGGGAAAAGAACAACACTAAAGATGCTTACAATAGGATATTATTGGCCAACATTACATAAGGATGTAATGACATATACAACTAATTGTGACAAATGCTAAAGGATGGGATGACCAACCAAAACTAATGAGATGTCACTCACTCCAAAAATTGTAGTAACCCCTTTTGATAAGTGGGGCATGGACTTCATAGGTCCAATTGATCCACCATCAATTGGAAAATCCTTCATCTTAGTATGTACAGATTATGTAAGTAAATGGGTAGAAGTTAGAGAAATGCAAAATGCTAGATATGAGAAAGTAGCTAAGTTCCTATATGAAGAAATATTCACCCATTGTGGAGTGCCTAGAGAACTTTCCATAAATCAAGGAGCTCAGTTTACATCAAACTTGATCATTGATGTTATGAAGGAATACAACATTAGGCACCATAAATTTAGTCCTTATCACCCTGAAGCAAATGGACAAGCAAAGGTTACTAATAGAGAACTAGAAGCCATTCTGACTAAAATAGTGCAAATACACAAGAAGGATGGGACAAGTAGATTAATTGAAGCTATTTGGGCATATCAGACCACATGGAAGAAAAAAAATGGATTCACTCCATTTGATATTTTCTATGGTAAAGTAGAAATGTTGCCCATTGAATTTGACACAAGACACTGTACACTACTCCACTTGAATTCGCTAGATGAAATTTGAAAGAGAGCTTTAGAAAGAACATAAAATATTCAATAGTATTGAAAGTAGTGACATGATGCACATATTAGGAATAAAAAATTTGAACCAAGAGATTGAGCCCTCCTCTATGTTTCTTACTTCAAAGAGAATCCATGGAAATTGTAGACTCGATGGTTAGGGCCTTATGAAATTTAGCATGTATTTGACAATGGTGCAATGTAACTGACAATCATTGATCTTGTTTCGTTTAAGTTACTTGTAAATGGCCATAGGCTATGTCTCTATCATAAGCCATAGACTAAAGCATAGTTCCTATAGAAATTCCAACCAACTAGTGCACTAGCTCTTTTGAACATAGTTCATGTAGGAGAAGATGACAATCTTCTTCAGAATTTTTGGAACCTTCATAATAAAACCTCATTTAAATATGAGGCCCCATTCTTCTATTCACTCTTCTCCTTCTTTATATCAACCCATCTCATTTCTCTATCTACCATCCACCCACTCTCCACATCACCCACACAAGTTATTTTTCTTGCTTTCAATAAACAAAACTGTCAGCACTTTTTGTGGTCATTGGACTTTTCCACCTCATCAACTTACATGCAGATGTACACTCTCAAATTTTTAGGTATAACAATTTCTTTTACTCTTTATTCATTTTTGGAATATAGGTTTCAATATTTATATCTAATATTGCATTATATATATCATATAAGACTTAAGCCAGTTTCTCCTTCCCATGCCAAAATTTTTAAACTAAGGATACTTGTCAAATTTGAGTGGGAGGCCAAGAAAGTGTAGTAATTTCCAAATGTCATCTCCATTTTATCCTAGTCATGTCTACATTAAAGGATGTACTTTGGCGACAGTCTAATAATTTTCATTTCATTAATTTTTAAAATCTTTCTATATCTGTCATACCTTTTATTGTGATTTTTGGGAAAATATCTCATGTACTTGGCATGATTGAAAGGATTAAGAGTTATTATGGAAATACCTTGAGTTAGTCTCAATGTCTTTCATCATTAATGTATCATTATTCTACATGCCAAAAACTAAGGGGTCTTGATTATGAGAAGTGGTAACCACATATGACATTTTTTTTCATTTTTCATAAAGATTAGTTTTGAAGTTAAGAGAAAGAGGGAATTTGCAGAGGTAAGAGGGGAAAAAATTATCACAGTTGCAAGAGTGGAAGCCAGACATTTTGAAGATAGGGGGATAGCTAAAGAGGTATGAGCCAGTCATTCATAATGTTTTACTCATGAACATTGAAGTAGTTTGGCAATTTCATGCTTGTGGCTAGCTCAATTACTTCTTAAAATTAACAAAATCAATGAGGAAGTGGAAATGTAGCTCATGATGACATTTGATGAAGGGGAAGCCTCAGTTTGGGGATTAAGATTGGTTGCTACTAAGGAAAGGATAGCATAGGTTACAAGATTACCAACAATTGGGGAACATTATCCAAATGAACATGATGCCAGGTCTTCAAGGGCACAGTTCACTCAGCAAGGTGACCCTCAATTGGACATTACAAAACAAGGATGTAAGAGGATTTCTCTTCCACCTCCATATCTAGAGTTAGTAACCCACATTATTAGATATTTAACCTATGAAGGTAGGTTTTTGAACTAGTATGCTCATCATTTTAAATTGCTTAGTTGCATAAGGCATAACATGCAAGTCAATGTTCCAAACTTTCTTTATAATATGTTGTGTATAAGTGCTAAGGAAACTCAAAAAGGAAAGGGAAATTATGTTTGTTTCCCATCATGCCCTCATTAAGCTTCTAGTTGAAATATCTCCTATGGATTCCTCCCCTATTTCATGGAAAAAAAATTTTGAAGCCAAGACCTTATAGCCGCAAGCCAACCGTGTTCCTCAAAACCTAGAAAATGAGGAAGAAATCATAAAGCCAATTCAAAATCGAGCTAAGATGGAAAAAGAACCCTCTTTTGATAAGTCTACTAAGCCCAATTTAGATGATGATATGTCAAATTCTTTTGGGGGCAAAGGAAAGCATAAGGTTAGACCTAACCTTGAAAAGGAAGTACAAAATCCCTCTGTTAAGGTAACAAAAAGAAAGAGGTATGTTCCTACAGCAACTAATCCTATAGCATCTACTCTAGTCATGTCTAAACCAAAATGGACCCACAAAGTGGTTGAAGCTGAAGAATTTCCTATATGTAGAAGCCCTCGTATGTGATGTCATGTATCTCCAGCTTCTATTAAAAAACCAAATGCCCCAATTCCAAAGTCTCATATAGAGTTAGTAGTTGAAAATGTCCCAGATGATTCTTCTATACAATTAGAACCCCAAAACATAGAAACACATGAAACTAAGCCTGTTAAGGAGACACCACAAGAGAATCAAGAAATGTGCAAATCAAATCCTACTATTGTTCCAGAAAAAGAACCTAGCAATGATCAACCTATTGTGCCATCAATCCCTAAATATTCTAATGTCTCTCTTATACCTTATAAATCATCTTGGTATACCTAGCATTCCAACAAGTTGCCAGAGAGAAAAATATGAAATCTAAAACTCAAGAATTTTTGACATCAACAAATCAGTCAATATTGTTTGGTCTATAAAATCATTTTATTTTTCAGAAAGCTTTTTGGAAGCAAGAGAGAGACCAGATGCAAAAAGAACTATTTGATAGAGGGAAATTGAATCATTAAAAGAGCAACTAGAAAAGTAGAAGCAACAAATGAATAAATCCTTGAAGCTAGTTGATCAGGCAATGGCCTATAGACCACCCCCAAGGGTGTATGTTATGTGTTTAAAAGAACAATTTTTTGTTATTTTAGTTGATGATGCCAATGATAAATATTGATTGTGAATTTTAGAATGCTCAAGAATTTTATAATGTGTATCAAAATTTTCCCTCATAGCAAAAGAACTTCTTGTGTGAGCTCTATTTGCATAATTTCATAATTCCACAAGAAATAGAGTGGAATCCCCTACTTTAAATAGAGGATGTTCACTTTAGAGCCCTAATGTCATGGATGCACAATGAAAAAAATTATGATAGATAGTTGGATACCTATAGAGATCTTGAAATCTCTAAACCACTACCACTCTAGGTTGAATCCCATAAGCCTTATGACCTCTTGAGGGATTGGTTCAAATTAACTTTTGGAAGGCCAAAACTAGAAATTAGAGAGAAAGTGTTTGAAGAAAGGGAAAAGGTTTATAGAGAGTATTAGACACTTCCTAATTTCATATAGTAAAGAGCAATTGTAGGGCTTAGAAATAGATGGATTCAATTGATAGAATCTTTCAAGAAGGTTGAACCACATAGCCCTATTAATTTTGAGGCAACAATAAATAGAGTGGCTAAATATATGTAATTAGGAAGGCAAATCAAGAAAGAGGTTTGGATGCCACTAATCTTCCAACCTCCTACCCTTCTCTGGCCCTGTATGAAAGAAATGCTACCAAGTTAGATCCATTAGTTGAAGAACACTTGGGGGTGAGCATTGGAGACAATACAAAGGATATTTCTACACCTTCAGAAGTGGGAAATAGGGGAAGACAATAGTAGGGGATTTTAGAGCAATAGCAAAGAAGTACAATGCTTGAGGACAAGCATTTGCATAGTGGGGGGCAAATGATGAGGCATATTAATGTCTCAAATTTGATATAGTTTTTACATAGTCTAAACTTACTCTTTGAGCTATGTGAAAAACATTTCCAATATATTTTTTTTAAATGTCTTGTGAACTTATGCTAAATGCAACTAGAACCTATTAAACCTATTGATAGTGGATATAACATACCTTGCTTAATATTATATATAAAGTGTAGTATTTCATAAAAATGTTTTAAGCTATGTTTTAATATTTGAATGAGAGTAGAAATGTTGTTGTGCATATGGTTTGAATGTTTCTAATTTTTAGGAAATGGAGAAGTGGGGAAAAGAGTGGAGAGCATCTTATTAAATAGGAGTAATGAAGATTGGTCATAGCATGAGAAGCGTAGGTTAGTTTTAGGTGATAAGTCACATCTACAAGGGGAGTTATTCTAGAAGACTCGACTTGTTACATTATATGCAAAAAATTATTTTGTTGCTTAATCAATGTTGTAAAGTCATGGTTGAAATTCCACCATTTTCTTCTAACAATGTTTGCTCCTGGTTTCTTTTATGTTATGTTTGTAATAAGTTCCAATCCTCTATATATGGGAAAAAAATAGGAAAAAGTTAGAGTGAGTTGAAAAAGATTCTAAAATTGTTTTTTTGTTCTCTAGAAATTATTTAGTCATGTAACAAAAGAAAAGTTCTAATGAAAGAGTGATTTTGGACTACCTATTGTGTTCTTAGTTAGTTGAAGCCAACCAAGGGGCCCCACTTGGGAGGTGGAATAGATTTAGGTAGAGTAGATTCGTTTATTGCAATTTCTTGTTTAAGATAGATTTACTGTATTAGTCCTATAGCATAATTACTATGAAAGTTCTTGCAACACTTGTGGAAAATGATCATAGTGGATGTTTGAATTGTTAATTAGTTTAGAATTCTCTTTTCTTTAGTTTCCACGGTTCTCTATTGATAGTCTAAGTGTGTTTACTACTATGTGTCAGTAGTATAGATTCTTTTCATGCATTTTACTTTCCTCTAGCATAGGTGTTAGTGCTCTTAAAGGAACTTAGTACACATACTATGTTGACCCATTTCAAGTCGTACATCCCTGGGTTGACAATTCAAACATATTTTCATAATGGAATAGATAGTCCTTAAAATGGATATAGTATCCTTGTTAGAGGAATAGTGGTGTTATTATCTTGACCTATTGTGGAAACCTCTAGGCATAACTCCATACTTAGGTTTATGCAGCCAAATAAGTCTTACCCATAGATATTGAACTCCCTTCCTTGTGCATATCTTTGCAAGGAAAAATAAATGATGATCACTATAGTATTGCAATAGGCCTATGACCACCTAGTGGTTTACCCAAATATATTGAAGAAAAAAGTTAACAAAAAATTTCAATCTCGTCATTTTCAAGTGGGTGACATGGTCCTAAAAGAGAATGCAAACATCCAATCAAATAGAGAGAATAAATGAAAATTTGAGCCTCCTTGGCTAGGTCCACATGTTGTCATAACATGTTTTGGCTCAAGAGTATATTATCTATCTACTCTAGAGGGAAAGCTTTTGAATGATCCCACCAATATCATTCACCTTAAGAAGTTCTATGCTTGATCCACTCAGTATACCATACTAGTCCTAAAAAATATACAAAATGTTTTAAAAACCTTTTAAAAGATAGAAAAATAGAAAAGCACAAAATAAGTATCTGACAGTGAAAACTTAGCAATTGAAGTGCCTTTGATATGTTACTTGGTGAAAAACTATCTATAGACACCATGAGTGCTTGGACCATTATATTATTTATCAAATCCCCATAGCATTCCTTCATCCACTTACCCATATCCCCAAGGTGTTCCAAAATTAAATGATTGGAACACTTGTACCAAACACTATACTTATAGAAAATCCAAAAAAATTGTAATCTATCATGGTTTATATGTACTATCTCTCCACCATGTATGATACCATCCCATATCTTCACATGTAGTATAAATAGATCTAAATGCAATATATCACATGTACTATATCCACAACTTACAATCACACTATCTAATGCTCTCAAATAATGTATTATACAATGCATCTCACACAATCTTCACCATCTATTGTACATAGCACCAACATATCCTCATCATCCTCTATAAATAGTTCCTATATAGTGTCATCCTCTCAAGCATCTCAGTTAGTTCTATTATAAATAGTTGATCTTGTATCAGTCCATTCTAATTAGTTTCTTTAGCTCTCATTGCTCATTGCTTCCAAAAGTCCTTATCTGAGATACTCTATCACTAAAAAATTGTCCTTCAAATTTTTGGTTGCTATTGAATCTAGATGCTAGGTGTTACTGATAAATCTTCACAGAAAATGTCTTTCCTCTCATCAAACTTGGGTTCATCAGTATCAAGTTGTCATGATCATTCATATCATGGTACACTACAAATCGAGCAATCAAAGAAGAAAGGTCTTGATGAGTGTTTCATTTTTTCTTTTCTTCCTTTGAGTCAGTTGGGTATAACCCTTTCATATCCAAACATATGATCATTTATGGTTTCATGGTGTACTTGGGAAAAGTCTCTTATTTGTGGGTTACCCAATATCATTTCCACTTTGATTCCCATTAGGTTTCATGTATGATGTTGGAGCTATCCTTGTATGTTTGTTTTGAGTCAGTCCTATGCAAAAAGGATGACAAGGCCTTGATATTCTTGGCAACCTCGGCTAGTAACTGATATTTCTATATTAAATTAAGTACTCAACTACATGGTGATTCTCCTTATGAAGAACCCCACACTTAAAGCTTCAAGTAGATTACATCTCATCCACCCATTTCACAACAAGGAAATGACAAAATGAGTCATTTTTAATCCTTAGAAAAGTCATCCTATCAACATCTATCCTACATCCTTATCCTATCTTGAAACCTATCCAAAAATTCTAGAAAAATATCTAGAAAATTTCCAAAATCCCACTCATTCATGCACCACATCCAAAGGGTTCAAGTTAAAAAGAAAAATACCCCATTTATTCCTCATGTCCTCCATCCTATCTCACAAATTTGTCTAATTTGTACAACTGGTCTCCCCTTGTCTCATACTTCCACAATGAGAGTATGAGCCACTTCTAAACCTCTTTCATCCTTTGTGTGTCATCCATCTCACGCCAATTTTCTTACTTCTCAAGATGTTGTCTACACTAGTACAAAAAAAAAAATATTACTAAATAAACTACTAAAAATTGTAGATATGTGACTAATTTTGATCACGTGACCAATGGTAGTTATTGCCAAACATTTATCTCCCAACCAAATTTATGACTAAACTATTTTAATCATTAATTAGGTCATTGATTTAGTCATTTATTGTTGTTACTTGGTAGTTTATTTGGTAATTTTGGTAGTACATTTGGTAGTTTTTGGATAGTATATATGGAATTATATTTGGTAGTTGATTTGGTGGTATATTTGGTAGTTTTTTGGGTAGTATATATGGTAGTATATCTAGTAGTTGATTTGGTAGTTTATTTAGTAGTCTATTTGGTAGTATATATGGTAGCATATTGGTAATATATTTGGTAGTTTATTTGGTATTTTATGTAATCATTAATTTAGTCATATTAGGCCACAATGGAATTGAACCACCATCTCCTACTTATAAAGCAGGTGCTCTTCCATTGAGCTAGTACCCTTTAAAGAATAATACAAAAAATTAACGAAGTTGTCTTCCCAACATTAGATCTACCATAATCATGGTCACTATAACATGATATACTCTTCTCAAAGAATACAAGTTTTAGTTATTATGAAAAACAATAATCTAAATCTTTATCAATAACAGTTCAACAATTTTAAATTCTTCTGTTCAAGCATTTTAAAATTATATTTCATGTTAATTATACTTCTTTAAATTATTGTAGTGGGTATGTGCAGGATCATGGTGTGCCAAAAAGTGGCGATGTGAAAAAAAAAGAGTTTGAAGACGCCTAAAAGTGCTTCAAAATCCGCTCTGACTTTTTTTTACCTATCCAGGAACCAAACCTGGAAGGTTAAGCCGAGCCTTATCGGATATCCGATTTTAAATCCAATATCCGACTAATAATTAAAATCATATAATAGTATGATATATTATTTAATATTATTATTATTGATATAAAATAATAATAATAATATTAAATAATATATCATACTATTATATTATAATAATAATATTATTATTTAATATTATTATTATAATAATTATTATACTATAATATAATAATATTATTATAATTATTATTATACTATAATATAATAATATTATAATAATAATAATTATTATACTATAATATAATAATATTATTATAATTATTATTATACTATAATATAATAATATTATTATTATTATAATTATTATACTATAATATAATAATAATATTATTATTATATTATAATCATATAATATTATACTATAATAATAATATTATAATAACATATTATATTATAATAATATAATATAATATTTCATATATTATAATATATAGTAATGTAATATAATATATATATATAATATAATATAATATAATAATAAAAGTAATATCTTATAATATAATATATAATAAAAAAGTATAATATATTATAAATTATAATAATATAGTACAATAATAATATTTTATATTATAATATATAGTAAATTAATATAATAAATATAAAATATAATATAAAAATATATAAAATGTAATATATATGTTATATTATATATATTATAATATCGGATATCCGATACCTGTGCATGGATTAAACACAAAATCATAGACCCGCGGCCCTTATTTTCACGCAAATTTGGGCTAGTCAGATCAGATATCAGATAATAAATCGGATATCAGATAGCAAATCGGATATCAGATATCAGTTATGTTTCCCCCCCCCCCTTGACTCATTTTTAACCTAAATTTAATAGATTTTAACAAGATTTTGTTTGTTTTAGTTGAATCTAGGGTTTTTTTGACAAAAATGGTTAAAATTTAGATTTTTTTTTAATATATATTACGTTTTGCAATTCAATAGGAATGGCTGATCAAAATGATGACACTGAGGCAGGGAATAATATTCCTCGCAACCCACCACCAAACGATCCAGTATCCCCACAAAACCGTCCACCAAATGATCCTCTACCTCCTCAAAACCCTCCTCGAATCGAGGATTTGATAAATAAAAATCTCACTAAGTTGAGAGGTTTGCATAGAACATACAATAATGTACCTGCACTGGCTCCTATGTTATCCACGTTAAACACCATAGTGGATAACATTAAAACTCTTACAAACCAACAAAATGTCGCTCTTCGTTGGCATGATGAAATGCACCAGATGTTTGATGATGGTTTGGATTATGATGAGGTCACGGCCCTCAAAATAACCAAAGACGATTTGGCAAGCCTTTTTGCTAACCCAAAAACGGGTATACCAGTTGACCCAAAAAAAACCAAACTATCGATTAAATGGTGCACAAATGATGCCATACGTGCAAATTTTTGGGACCGTTGGTGGATGGTCTTCGATATCCCTCCACATGGAAATTTAGACATACCATTTTATTTCCTTAAAAAATTATATGCAGAATTTGTGTTGAAACTTAAAGTGAACTATTGGAGCATGAAGCCCAACATGGGCTTAGGACTAGGAGCTCCTCAGGATAGACCCTCTTCCCAGTGGAAGAAACTTGGCACTTTTGTCCCCCCCCTGATATCTGCCCCCCTCCTCAAGTGCAGCATCCAGATATTATGGCAAAGGCTAGCTCTCAGACCATCAGAGCCATTCATAGGCTGAGTAGCCTAATGATATCTCAGGCTAGGTCAGTCTTGCCTCCTCGTGTTGATGATGTTGGTGCCAATTCATTATCGGCTAGGTCATCACACGTTTGTGTGCCTCACACTTGCATTACATGCAAGAATATTTTCCTAGGTCCCATAGGTGATCTTCTTGAGTATCATTTTGTATTAGACGAGGATACACCAGACGCACGTGCAGAGGCTACAGACCCTGATGCGAGAGAGGAGGGGAATGTAGAGGCATGGACTCCTTTGGTGTCGGTACATGTATACATTTTTTTGTTATGACATATGTGATTTAAAGTTAATTTTTATAATAGAGTAATTTTAATTTTTAAGCCATACTGACTTTTACATGTATGTGATCTTCATTCATGTTTAGTTGATGACCGAGAAGGAGCTCAGACAGATAGATGATGCTACACTCTCGGCCATTTCATTTGGCCTTGAGACATCTACGGTACATTATGTTGTGTTCACATTTCTTTTTTCTATTTGATATTGTAGCATATATGGTTGCTAATCTTTCTTTTATCTTGCAGATACCACCTGCCCCGGGGGGACAAAGTGCAGGGGGTGAGCCAGCATGCATTGACAAAGGAAAGGTAATTAGATGTTTTCTAATTGATTAAATATTGATGCATTCTTGTAAAATGTTTGTGGTAATCTCATTTAATTACATTATTTATTGTATATAGGGTGTGGCTACTGGCGATGAGCCTGTACAGATTTGACGTCCTAGATCATCAAGGATTTTCATTCGCACAGAGAGCCCCATTGTATGTATAAGTATCATTTATTTTTTATTTTTTTAATTGATGCAGAGGAAAGTATGATTGTTGTTCTATACAATTTCTATGATTTTTTCCGTACCAATAATGATTCATGTCTTGCATATGTTCATTACAACTTAAATAGGCTTATATGCACCTATCCAACCGACCAAGTTGGTTACAAAGGTTTATTTAATCAAACAAATACCAAATTACTACTTTCCCTCCAAAACTAATATGACCGTTTGAATTTGAAATTAAAATTCAAACTATAGTTTTTATGCATTCCCTAACTTTCTAAACTATTCCATTGACTCAAAATTGGTCATATGGATTTATTAAATGCAACTAAGTAAATTTCCAGAAAATTGAAGTTTTTATTATTTTTTCTCCAAACCACCGTACACTCTGATCTCCCCCTTTCAAATGAGATCACATATGACATATATAAAGGTCTACATGACCGTTGGAACAACCATATAGGCGTTCCCAACCATAAAATAAACAAACAACCACTTTTTGCTAATACTGTTTAGACTCTAAATACCCTATTCTAAGGACTTTTGGTCCCATGGAGTCACTTGGTTTATAACCACACCAAAATGCTTTTGGGCCTTACATGTGCCTTTATTACAAAACATAGACCAACTTGTAAAATATGGACCAAACCTTTATTCCAACTTCCTAATCTACTTGAATCCTCGCTTTCATGGAGTGGCAAGGTGTCCAGCAATAGAGATACTTGTTCCCCCCTGCCACATAGGTTAGGTGCCTTGCACCACCTTTCCTCTCTCTCATTCTGAACACTAGTCCACCAAGTGAGTGATGTTCCTTTCAGTCTTGTTGTTGCTACTTTTACCTTCTTATTTTCCTCTATGTATTCAAGATCAAAGTAGTTCTCAAGGGCCTCTATCCACCCTAGCACTTCTTCACTATCCATTTTACCCTGGTATATTGGAAAATCAATATGGTTCTTCCCACCATTACCTTGTACTGCCTTAATGATTCTCATAAATCTCCTTTCTTCAAGATCATCTGTTGTCTCATGCTCTTGCCTTGCATTACCAACCTCTTCTTGTTCATGGTTCTCTCCATGATTTCTTCCTCTAACCTCTTCTCCTCTAGGTTCTTGCCTTTCCTTTTCTAAGGATTCTATCCTTGCAATAAGCTTCAGCCTCTCTCTTCTCATCTGTCTTTCTTCCCTCTCTCTAGATGCTTCAAGTTCTCTCCTCTCTCTTTTCTCTTTTGCCAACTCTTCTCTCAATTCTTCAAGTTCTCTAGCCATTTTATTTTTAGGAGGCATTTTCACAACATGTTTTCTTCCTTCCCAAGGGCCAACTCACTGATTCTCTTTCTTTCCTCACCAAGAAATCTCTAGACACCACTTATATACCTTTCAACTCTGGGACACACAAGGAGGAATTAGACACACCAAGGCTTCAACAAAGGGACCAACACACTAAGGATTTTCAAGATTATAGGTCTTGGTCACACTCCTAAACACCCAAACTTCAAAACCCTCCTTAAAATGGCTTAAAAACCAGGGCTTGCTTGTTCAAACCCCAAAACTCAATTCTAGAATGTTTTGACTTGTCTAATGACAAGATATGATCATGACAACCTACATGAACCTATCAAATGACACATCTACCATATGAAATCCTAAAATCCTATCTCATGCCCAATTACAACTTTCTTCCACATATGATTCCAACATTATAACTTTGTATGCTTCCATGAGCCATAATTGGTGCAAGGATTGCCCAATTGACTTCAAGAGATGTTCCATGACCTCTGTAATGCCTTGGATCTTCAATGTTCCCCTGATGAGCATGGGATGCTCTTGCATCACTTATCTTCATAAATAAATTCAAAACTAATTTCCGTGATATTAACAACTACTATTTTGTATCTCATAGGAGACTCCTAGTGCACATGAGGTTCGATGGGATAGTTATGTAGATTTGATGACGCGGCCACTCACTCCTAAGGAGGAGCCTATAATAGTAAGTTGTAGTTTGAATTCATGATTAAATGTGTTATAAATTTAGCATGCTATGAATTATAATGTTATAGTTTAAATTGTAGATTCATCTGACAAAGGTATTTGAACATATACAGCCCACAATCACAGAGGTACCAGCATTGCCGAGGGCATACGAGAGGACTCCTGATCGGCGCAGGAGGTCGACGAGAGTGGTATTTATTATGAAATTTTGATAGTATTAATCTCCAATACGAAAAAGATCATTATGCATTTGAGTAATTCAATGTTAGATACGTAGAATCATATAAATTTAGTAGTCTAACTTTGGGTTTTCCTTTTTTGTTTATGTAGGAGGCATCTGATCCACCTAGTGCAGCGAAGAGGCTGCATTTTGATCATCCACCAGCACCCTAGGATAGTATAGTTTTCGTAGGATGCATCATGAGAAATTTTGAGATGGCATATGCCATATTGTATATAGAAACATTGATATTATACACATTCTGATGGCAGGATCAGCCACATTTTGTATATGGATCTATGTATTTTGATATATATATATATTTGAGTACTTTGTCTATGGATATATGATCTTTGATATATATATGTGTAAAATTTTGTCTATGGATACATGTATTTTGATATATATTTTTATCATTTATGTGCACAATGATATACATATTAATTTAGTATCTAGTATTGTTCAATTTATTGTGGATCATGTGTCATGCCCTAAATTTTACTAGTAAAAACACAACAAATTTTTTTTTTTTTTAGCTTATGAAGTCGCATAAGAAATTACATATTGTAAAACAAGGTTATCATTGAATAGGAGTTCAAGACTCATGTGAATAGTGTGAAGGTGTTAACATTTTAGTCACAGGTGGTTTTCAAATAGATTGGATGATAGTCTAGTTCAAGTTAGCATCACGAGTCAAACGAGCAAGTTCAAGATACAACACTCATAAATTAGTGAGGTAATTCATATCCTAACAAGCCTCTGATACTAATATTCTATTAGGGTCTGTCAGTTGTATCATATGGACTAGGTCGTGATTCTAGCATGTAAGGGAAGGGGATCAGAATTACTTATTATCCTCATTACCAATGTACACACATTCATTAATCATTACAATATATATTAATGTGAAAATTAGTATATTACTATATCCTCATTATCTATCAACATTGCTTCCTCACCAAATTATTGAGTGCACAAAAAAATTGTAAGCAATCTACTAAGTTTTAAATTTATACAATCAATGGTATCACATAACATCTATGGATTGTTATTATCAACTAGTCATTTACAATACCACAAGCAGAAAAATTTCTTTCACATTTTCAAATGATAACAATGATGTCAAAGAAAATTTGTGACTCGTACCAATGCTTTCATAACAATATAAACTCCAAATGAAACATGCATATACAACCTTATCAATATTTTCTTCTACACGTACATTAGGTAACAATGATACAATCTCCTTCCATCACAATGGGGCAACATAAGGGACTTTTCAAAATCATAAGGAACATGGACATTGAAAGATATGGACAATGAGTAGCATGAACATTGTCCAACATGATCGTTGAGAACATGAACAAGCTGGTGAATCCTCCTTCACAAATGAGGGCACAATGTCAAGTTTTCTCATCCAACATCAATCTGCAAGATGATCATTCCAAGCCATTTCCATTGCTCCCTTGGACACAAATCTGCATATGCAACACAAAAAAATAACAAGGACCATGGGTGCTTTCCACCCAACCATAGGCCTCAAAGAGACCACCCCCGCGCTAGGGAACAAGGCTCAAACTGGGATACACATACAATCTTTCAATGCATAAACATTACATTTCAAACTTGAACAATTTCCCCCCAAGACTATTTCACAATGGCTTCATAGATGGAACCATAAACATAGGGTGAAGGTGTGTTCTAAAATGGAGACTTGCCATACCAAACCATATTTGCAATAAACAATTTTCATGCCCTCTCGGGGCTATCATAATTCACTAAATTTCATGCCCTCTCAGGGCTATCATAAATGCACCATTTAATGCCCTCTCGGGGCCTCCACATTTCCTCCTCCAAACCCACTACCATCAGCTGTAACTCCTCAAACTTCCTTTCTACACCATACTTTCCTTATCACCCCCAGCAAGATATGAAATGTTATGGCATACAATGGAGCCCATACTCCAAGGTTCTCAATACATTTCTCGAACCCAACTTAAGCCCTTCACCCTGGACTTCTCTTCCCTTCCCACAAGGGTGAGTGTAAGTCCCAATCCCATAACAATACTCAAGCACAAAACAAGAAAACAAAACCAAGTAGAAATAAAATAAGAAATTTTGGCAAACACCCCACTAGTTTGGCCAAGACCCTCTAATAAAGCCTTCCCACTAACTTATTTTAGCAAAAACACTAAGCCACTCCATCCTTACAAACTTGTCTCCTCTAACGGTACATCGCTAGCCCTCATGAGCTCTGAGTTATGACCCTCGAAGGATCGACCTCAAAATGCACTTAGAGCACCTTGAAGACTCCTTGGTACGGGGTGGCCACAAATGATGGATGGTCTTCATGGCCAGAACAAAGGTGTGACTAGGGTTCACTCGCTCATCTAGAGCTAATGGGACTGACGATTCGATGCCAAGATCAGCGGTTTCAAAGTTACGCTGTGGTGCACCTATGAACTGAGGCACATTGCGAGTTTTGGCATCGAGTGAGATCGTTGTGCTGAATCCAAACGGAATGTGATCTCTCAAAAATGAGATAGGTTATTTTAGGCCTCAAGATCACCATCTTGTAGCATTTGATAGTTCGTCGATAGCCCTCACAAGCTCTGAGTTATGACCCTCGAAGGATCAACCTCAAAATGCACTTAGAGCACCTTGAAGACTCCTCGGTATGGGGTGGCCGCAAATGATGGATGGTCTTTGTGGCCAGAAAAAGGGTGTAACTAGAGTTCAACCGCCCATCCGGAGCTAATGGCACTGATGATTCGATGAGAAGATCAGCAGTTTCAAAGTTATGCTGTGGTGCACCTATGAACTGAGGCACACTGCGAGTTTTGGCATCGAGCGAGATCGCTGTGCTGAATCCAAACGGAATGTGATCTCTCAAAAATGAGATAGGTTATTTTAGACCTCAGGATCACCGTCCTGTAGCATTTAACAATTCATTGATAGCCCTCACGAGCTCTGAGTTATGACCCTCGAAAGATCGACCTCAAAATGCACTTAGAGCACCTTGGAGACTCCTCGGTACGGGGTGGCCGCAAATGATGGATGCTCTTCGTGGCTAGAACAAGGGTGTGACTAGGGTTCACCTGCCCATCCGGAGCTAATGGCACTGATGATTCGATGCCAAGATCAGCGGTTTCAAAGTTACGCTGTGGTGCACCTATGAACTGAGGCACACTGCGAGTTTTGGCATCGAGCGAGATTGTTGTGCTGAATCCAAACGGAATGTGATCTCTCAAAAATGAGATAGGTTATTTTAGGCCTCAGGATCATCATCTTGTAGCATTTGACAGTTCATCAATAGCCCTCATGAGCTCTGAGTTATGACCCTCAAAAGATCAACCTCCAAATGCACTTAGAGCACCTTGGAGACTCCTCGGTACAGGGTGGCCGCAAATGATGGATGATTGTTTGAAGACTACTCCATGTGTCACTATCTTTCTTGGAAAAAAAATTGCTTTTGAACATCAAGCTTGCAATATTATCAATTATTGTCAAACTTTTTCAACCAAGTCAAAATGTCAAATGCAAATATTTGTTTGCATTTTTTGCTAAGGGGAGTTTCATAAATTGACTTTGATTTTCTATGTCTCTAGTGCTTGAACATACTTAAAATGGCTCTTTGGTCTTAGAGCTATTGGTATTTTCTAACTTCATGGTCTATGATATGCATACTAAGAATTTCTTTCACTAAATGGTTTCCTTGATCTATTGACTACACTTAAATTTGTTCACTTGTCATCTCTCTTTCTATATGTTCAATACAAAGAGCTAGAAGAGACAAATAATCTTTCTTACCTTCATCTCTCTAAGTACATGATAGAAATCAATTCTAAACTTGAGAAAAGGTTAGAGGAGAATGTTACATTCTTATATTAATCTCCCTTAAGACCTTTATATACACACAGGACATTCTTAAATTAATCTCCATGGAAGAAAATTGCATAAAACTAAAGATTCCATAGTGTTGAAACATAAAATCCAAGATCTCATTTATGATGGGATTGTTGATACCTCTAATGACTCATTCACTCATAGCCTTCATATCCAACTTCATAGCATGTCAGTATGCATGTGCTATCTTGCTTATTGGCTTTAATTGCTTATCCTACATGCTATCTTCTTTCATGGATTTTATGGCTTATCACAAATGTGCTTCATACAACTTTTCAATATGAAAGTCTTTCAAAACATTATACAATATTATGACTCTTTATGCTTTCAAATGCTATGATTGGTTGTAAAATGGAAGAAATCAAGTGTTCTAATTGTTCATCCGTACTTTATGGATTTTTCTTATTTGATTAGTTTGATAAAAATAGTTTTAATAATCATAATGTCAGCTTTATGTCAAATAAGAAAAAAACCAAATTTGTAATAAGATATCTGCATGAAATTATCTTTCATATAGTTATAAATGCTCTTAAAATTGTCGTTATAGCCTTGTATCACATGCAAATATGATTTGGAAGAACTTGTTCAATATCTTCCTCTTATAATTCCTTACAAAACCTACCAAAATACAAAAGCCATATACAAAAAACTACACATTTTACATCATAATACATCATAAATTTTAGAGATATATGTCATCATTTAAAGGGTCAAAGAGGGTCATAGGTTACCCTATGACCCCATTTGAACCATATTACCCATTCGAATATGTCCCCTAGGGGTCCTAGGACCCCTAGGGACATATGTTATCGTTTAATGCATCAAAGGGGGTCATAGGTCACCCTATGACCCCCTTTGATTCATATGAAGGATTCAAATATGTCCCTAGGGGTCTAGGACCCCTAGGGACATATGTTTTCATTTAATGGGTCAAAGGGGGTCATAGGTCACCCTATGACCCCCTTTGACCCATATGAATGATTGGAATATGTCCCTAGGGTCCTAGGACCCCTAGGGACATATGTCATCATTTAATGGGTCAAAGAGGGTCATAGGTCACCCTATGACCCCATCTGACCCATATTACCCATTCGAATATGTCCCTTGGGGTCTGAGGACCCCTAGGGACATATGTCATCGTTTAATGGGTCAAAGAGGGTGATAGGTCACCCTATGACCCCCTTTGACCCATATTACCCATTCGAATATGTCCCTAGGGGTCTTAGGAACCCTAGAGACATATATCGTCGTTTAATGCGTCAAGAGGGTCATAGGTCAACCTATGACCCCCTTTGACTCATATGAACGATTCGAATATGTCCCTAGGGGTCCTAGGACCCTTAGAGACATATGTCATCGTTTAATGGGTCAAAGAGGGTCATAGGTTACCCTATGACCCCATTTGACCCATATTACCGATTCGAATATGTCCCTAGGGGTCCTAGGACCCTTAGGGACATATGTCATCGTTTAATGGGTCAAACAAGGTCATAAGTCACCCTATGACCCCCTTTGACCCATATTACCCATTCGAATATGTCCCTAGGGGTCCGAGGACCCCTAGAGACATATATCATCGTTTAATGGGTCAAGAGGGTCATAGGTCACCCTATGACCCCCTTTGACCCATATGAACGATTCGAATATGTCCCTAGGGGTCCTAGGACCCCTAGAGACATATGTCATCGTTTAATGGGTCAAAGAGGGTCATAGGTTACCCTATGACCCCATTTGACCCATATTACCCATTCGAATATGTCCCTAAGGGTCTTAGGGCCCCTAGGGACATATGTCATCGTTTAATGGGTCAAAGGGGGTCATAGGTCACCCTATGACCCCCTTTGACTCATATGAACGATTCAAATATGTCCCTAGGGGTCCTAGGACCCCTAGGGACATATGTCGTCGTTTAATGGGTCAAAGGGTTGACCCATATGAACCATTCGAATATGTCCCTAGGCTCCTAGGACCCCTAGGGACATATGTCTTCGTTTAATGGGTCAAAGAGGGTCATAGGTCACCTTATGACCCCCTTTGACCCATATTACCCATTCGAATATGTCCCTAGGGGTCCTAGGACCCCTAGAGACATATGTCATCGTTTAATGGGTCAAAGAGGGTCATAGGTCACCCTATGACCCCCTTTAACCCATATTACCCATTCGAATATGTCCCTAGGGGTCCTAGGACCCCTAGAGACCTATATCGTCGTTTAATGGGTCAAGAGGGTCATAGGTCACCCTATGACCCCCTTTGACCCATATGAACGATTCAAATATGTCTCTAGGGGTCCTAGGACCCCTAGAGACATATGTCATCATTTAATGGGTCAAAGAGGGTCATAGGTTACCCTATGACCCCATTTGACCTATATTACCCATTCGAATATGTCCCTAGGGGTCCTAGGACCCCTAGGGACATATGTCATCGTTTAATGAGTCAAACGGGGTCATAGGTCACCCTACGACCCCCTTTGACTCATATGAACGATTCAAATATGTCCCTAGGGGTCCTAAGACCCCTAGGGACATATGTCGTGGTTTAATGAGTCAAAGGGGGTCATAGGTCACCCTATGACCCCCTTTGACCCATATGAACGATTCAAATATGTCCCTAGGGTCCTAGGACCCTTAGGGACATATGTCGTCGTTTAATGGGTGAAAGAGGGTCATAGGTCACCCTATGACCCCCTTTGACCCATATTACCCATTCGAATATGTCCCTTGGGGTTTGAGGACCCCTAGGGACATATGTCGTTGTTTAATGGGTGAAAGAGGGTCATAGGTCACCCTATGACCCCCTTTGACCCATATTACCCATTCGAATATGTCCCTAGGGGTCCTAGGACCCCTAGAGACATATATCGTCGTTTAATGGGTCAAAAGGGTCATAGGTCACACTATGACCCCCTTTGACCCATATGAACGATTCGAATATGTCCGTAGGGGTCCTAGGACCTCTAGAGACATATGTCATCGTTTAATGTGTCAAAGAGGGTCATAGGTTACCCTATGACCCCATTTGACCCATATTACCCATTCGAATATGTCCCTAGGGGTCCTAGGACCCCTAGGGACATATGTCGTCGTTTAATGGGTCAAAGTGGGTCATAGGTTGACCCATATGAACAATTCGAATATGTCCCTAGGGTCCTAGGACCCCTAGGGACATATGTCATCATTTAATGGGTTAAAGAGGGTCATAGGTCACCCTATGACCCCCTTTGACCCATATTACCCATTTGAATATGTCTCTTGGGGTCCAAGGACCCCTAGGGACATATGTCATCGTTTAATTGGTCAAAGAGGGTCATAGATCACCCTATGACCCCCTTTGACCCATATTACCCATTCGAATATGGCCCTAGGGGTCCTAGGACCCCTAGAGACATATATCGTCGTTTAATGGGTCAAGAGGATCATAGGTCACCCTATGACCCCTTTTGACCCATATGTACGATCTGAATATGTCCCTAGGGGTCCTAGGACCCCTAGGGACATATGTCGTCGTTTAATGGGTCACCCTATGACCCCCTTTGACCCATATGAACGATTGAAATATGTCCCTAGGACCCCTAGGGACATATGTCATCATTTAATGGGTCAAAGAGGGTCATAGGTCACCCTATGACCCCCTTTGACCCATATTACCCATTCGAATATGTCCCTAGATGTCCTAGGACCCCTAGGGACATATGTCATCGTTTAATGGGTCAAAGGGGGTCATAGGTCACCCTATGACCCCCTTTGACCCATATGAATGATTCGACTATGTCCCTGGGGGTCCTAGGACCCCTAGGGACATATGTCATCATTTATTGGGTCAAAGGGGGTCATAGGTCACCCTCTGACCCCCTTTGGCCCATATGAACGATTCGACTATGTCCCTAGGGGTCCTAGGACCCCTAGGGACATATGTCATTGTTCATATGGGTCAAAGAGTGTCATAGGTCACCCTATGACCCCCTTTGACCCATAATACCCATTCGAATATGTCCTTAGGGGTCCTAGGACCCCTAGAGACATATGTCATCATTTAATGGGTCAAAGGGGGTCATAGGTCACCCTATGACCCCCTTTGACCGATATGAACGATTCGGTTATGTCCCTGGGGGTCCTAGGGACATATGTCATCATTTAATGGTTCAAAAGGACCCCCTTTGACCCATTAAAGGACGACATATGTCCCTAGGGGTCCTAGGACCCCTAGAGACATATATCGTCGTTTAATGGGTCAAAGAGGGTTATAGGTCACCCTATGACCTCCTTTGACTCTTATATATTAATAATATACATATTAATAATATACATATATATTAATAATATACATATCAATATAATAATATATATATATACATATACATATTACATTATTATATTTAATGAAAATATTACATTATTATATAAATATATTAATAACATACATATTAATATAATAATATTTATAATATATATTATATTTAATAAAAATATTATGTTGTTATATAAATATTATATTATTATACATATTAATATAATAATATATAATACGTATTTTATATATATATATAAATTACGTTATTATATTTAGTAAAAATAATAATAATATATATTATATTTATAGATTGTAATAAGATTAACATAAGATATTATTATATATTACTAGATTATATCTTGTATGTTTACATTACATTATTATATATATAATATATTAAAATATGCCTTTACATATTAATATAAGTGAAATAATTTAAAAATAAAAAATTAGGACGTTTAAATTGAATTTCCCTCCAAAATTTGAAGATTTTTGAAATTTGACTACCGAGCCATATCAGATATCCGATGTCAAATCGGATATCCGATTTGAAATCGGATATCTGATTTTGAATCGGATATCCGATCAGGCTTGGTATTTACCAAGCCTGCCCGGTCAACCCCAAAGACGTGTTTATAGAGAGTTTTAGTGATACTCAGACTTTGGGTAGCCGTCTGACAATGTTATTTTGATCGAAATTGAATGAAACGAAATGGGTTTTTTAATACTGTTCTCTAGATTCCATCAATATAATTTCTGTCAAATTCTGAGTTCGATAAGTATTTATTATATAATTATCAATGAAGATTATTGTAAAGTGCTGATTGACATACTAAATGAAAAATAGCTATAACTTTCAAACGGTATAACATTTTTTAAATCTAAAAGTTGCATCACATTCTATACTTCGCCTAGTATAAGAAAAAAACAAAAAAAGAAAAATTTGATCAAATTTTCTATTAGTTAGGGTGGTCAGACACGGGACTTTTTTTAATCCGAAAAAGTTTTGGTAGAAAATTCATATTTAATTATTTATTTGGAATAAAAATATCAAAAAATATGCGTCATATCTGGGCATGAGTCTAGTTTTCATATCTATAATTATTTTAAAAAAATATTATGATTTGATTTTGATTAAGGTGGTCAAACATACACCTACTTTTTATTTTCACCCTGAAATTTTCTTAGTACTGCATTAAAATTCAAACCTTTGACCAATCAATTATTTTTTTCTCCTGATAAGGCCTAGTAGTTTAAAAACTACATTCAATTTTCTACAAATTATTTTCTTACAAGTTTTCGATATAAAGTCCATAACCACTTCAAAATTATGTGTCAAGTTGACATAAACCTGATTTGCTGATTTTTCACTGCCACTTAAGGCCATAGTTTGGTACACCATGATCTTGCACATACCCTAGTGATAGACTCTTATAAAATATAATTTGGAGCACTCTGGCCAAACACAAGTATTGTTTCTTATGCTAACTTCTTAGAAAAAGATACAAATGATTATGCAATTTATGTCAAGAAAATAGACCTTTGCATTAAATAAAAATATCAGACCCCATTAAAAAATCACATATATTAAAGACTACGAAACATAATTAATTGAAATACTCACTTTTTAACATATGGAGGTGCCAAAGGATGAAATATTTCCTCTTCCTTATGCTCGGGTGGGTGCTAAAAGTGTTCATTACACTTGATGTTGACATTTATTGAGCCTTAGTCTACAAATAACATAAAAGCAGGAATTTGAAAAAAATAAGGGACATGAATGGAAAGTTTTTATCAATGATCTATAATTAAGTTATTCCTAGTAATAAGGAAAGTGGTGACAATTCATAAATGTAACAAAGAACTAAATAATATGTTTATGATAAATTGCTTTAAAAAACCTATAACAAAAGGAAATAATGGACTAGTAAAGTTTGGTAGGCAATGGCTTGAAATTTTAGAAAACTTTGAAGCAAATGCAATTATCTAAAGGCACTTTTTACATCATGTAATCATTTTCTATAAGATCATTAAGAGTAGTTATAGAAGAGGAAGTACAAGCTTGGAGAAATACATAGTTGAATTGTGATTGATGGAAAAGAACTATTGTGAGAATTAGCATGTGAATAGTATGCAGGCCATTGTAGGTCTCCACCAACTATTTTTTCTTTTCATAGTCTCTACAATAATTGAGACTAGCTTGCGTGCATTGCAAAAATAGATTCACTTGCTATAATGACGAAATGTAATCACCATAATTATACCAATTTCAAGAGCATGAAAAAGCCATGTACAGTGGATGTACAAATGACACATTGAACTATGTTAATTCCTGCCATGACCTAAGAGATTATTTTTTTGGAGAAATGTTTTGTGAGGAAAAAACAAAAGACTACCAAAATAATTGATCCAACATGCTTCAACTCCAAGAATGACAATGCACCAAATTTCTTGTCCCTATAATTCCATTTTTAGAAAATTCCAAACCCATTATAACATTTGAGACATGGATGTGTTATTAACATCTATTGAACCTTTGGCTCAATTAATTTTCTCGAAGACATTGAAACTAGATGTGGCAGAATAGAAAATATAATCAAGAAGGTGTAAATAGGGTTTATTAAAAACCAAAATGAAAAAAAGGTTCAGGAAATGTAAGCTTTGCCAAGATAAGATTTAGAACCTTGGTTAAATCATTATTAGCCTAATAAGAATATTTTGGACCATTAAAAAAGTCTCACCCTAAACATCTTGTATTACCAATAGCTCCTTATCCATCCATGCTACCACAACTGAACAATCCAGAGAAAGAACAACAATAGGACTAATTCGTTAGAAAACCCATGAATCTTGAGGCATGAAAACTAAAAAGAAATACAGATTTTAGAATAAAAAGATGATATCTTACCTTTGCAAGTGATGACTTTACCAAGATTTTTTGCAAGAGATAGAGGAACTTTTCCATCTCTACTTTGAAAATTCTTGCTAAGAGAATCAATTTCTATTCGACTCTCTATCTCCATTCTCCAAACAACAAAAAGGAAGAATTTTCTTTTCTTTTCTTCTAATCACTTAACCTTAAAATATTTTCTTTACCAATATTCGAAGCCCTTGGACATAAAATCTCTAATCAATATGTTGGACAGAGATAAAGCATGGAAGAAAAAGAAGGATAATAATACATTGATATTACTCTTCAACAATCAAATATCCAAATCAAACCAATTAGCATAATCATTCATTGAAAGAGTAGAAATCAACATTCAAGAGGAAAATGACATCAATTCAAATCCATTTAACTTACAACAATGGACTGAAAATATTGTCATAGCACCACCTCATTAATAAACTCTTATCATGAACAAAAAGCATTGCAAGTCATGTAGCAGTAAATAAGAATAAATACAATAAATAGAGTTTCTTTTTTTGTAGCAACTTCTTCAGATTATTATCATGTAACTGTGCAACTTCTCTATCTATGAGCTCAAAATCCTAAAAATATTTACATATGAAATGCTTTCAGTTACAGAAACATATAATTAAATTTTATTTGCTAAAAGATGAATGCAAGGAATTATGCAAGGAAAATTTAAGACTAGTTGTATTTTCTACAAACAAACAGTTTGTAAAATATTTAAGAAATGGTTGGTTTTTTAATAACTGAGTCAGAATTCAAGGAAATTGAACAAATAATTAAATCATGTAATTGGGTTTCATAAAATGGATATCTTATGAATATATTTAAGAGAAACTCCAGTTTGGTCATTTGAATCTAAATTTGGTTTCATCACACTACATCCAATGCAAACTCACCACATAAATCTTGGATGGGGAGGGCATGTTGGACTGCTGCTAGATGCTTCTATATTATTTGGAAAAGAGTGTTAGTGCATGGAATAATAGTAAATCATTTTCAATCAAATGTGTGACAACACCAAACAAATAGACCTTTAAAATAGGCATAAAAAGAATTTCATGAAAGCCTATTTTTAGATACGTTTAATGTCTTCAGGCATAGAAGCATGCACCTCTCTACTTCCTAGAGGCATCATTCCATCATACAATCTCTATCTTTTCATTCTGATTATACCCAAAAGAAAAAACATTGTAATGCAATATTTGGAAACTTTTAGATGAGAAAAATACTCAACAGATACAATAAATATAATTAATACTTACTATCAATAGCTTTTTCAAATTATATTTTTTGCAAATAAGAACTCTAGAGATGCCAAATTCTTAAGACATGACACTTGAGCTTAGAGTTCCATAGCATTTTTGCTTGTAGGAGATGTATGTTTTTCAATAAAATGTGCAATTCTAGGTGCTCCATCTTGTAAAATTTGTGCATGAGCAATATAGCAAGTACTATCTTTTAATTTCTACTTTCCATCTATTCTATTTCTTTTGTACTCTATTTGATCTATGCTAATGTAAAATTCCTAGTTGACAGTAAAATTTGCACCTAGTTGCCTCTCAGAATAGACAGGTTGACAAAATAGCCTAAGATCTACTAAAATACATCTTCAAAATATTTTAAATATTTGTACATCCCCCCGTATCATAACACTTCCTGGATGCTAATTCTTCAACCCTCTTTCACAAAAAACCTTTGAAAAATGAAAGTTGCATTTCTCTAAACTGAAAAGCAAAATTGTCTCCACCTATTTTCCCTTTTTCATATTAGTTTCAATTCTATTGATTTCTATTTTTGTTTGAATTTCAAATCTGATTTATGTGCAGATTTTTTAGACCAAATAATACTTTAAAGAGATAACTGATATAAACTCGGAGCAACTTTTGCTAAATAAAATCTGATTTTTATAAACTTGTTTTATGCAATGTATTGGGCATCTTAGTGCAGATTTGAATCTACAAAATCAAATTTTTAAAATTGTTTTTAATGGTCTATAGAATCGATATTTTATTTCCACCAAATTTGGTAACAATTTTCAGTTTAATCACGAGTTGTTATGGTTTTAAAATTGGACAATTTGAAATAGAAAATTCTGATTTATGGACAGAATTTTAAGCAATACCAAGAATTAGTTTTAATTGCAAAGTTTGGGAATACCAACTTGTAATTTGATAGTTCTTCTTTTGTGAAAATGATTCAAGAAATTCAAGAATCAGAAATAACCAATAGTGATTGGTGTATAATGGTAATGGTTTTGATAACTGACTACATGATTAGATAGCAAAGTATCAACTTTATTGAAATGGATTTGGTGGATCAATATGCATTGATTCGTGATTAAGGCCATTATAGCGTTTGAAAAGGCAATCATCATTTGTAATACTGATTTGTCAAAGTTTGTTAGTTTATCAGATTTTGTAAGAAAAACATATGTCATCGAATATGAAGATGGTTGGCTTAGTAAAAAGGGCATGGATCAATTTTGATACCAATTGTGGAATATGTGAAACTTATTTCAATATGTGATCATTATATTGGGGTTTTGAAGCATTTTGATACGAAGATTTCAATTTTTTTTTAAGTGATGCCAATCGGCTTAGGAAATTTCAAATGTGTAACATTTGAGAAGTTATAAATTGTATTATGAAAATGAATTGATTTATTGATTTAGAGTTGCTCTCAGTTGAAGAATATAGATTATATTGGATATTGCCTCTTCCTCTTTGTTCCATGACAGTAAATTAAGGTTTGAATTATTATATTTTTGAGCTATGCATAGATTGGGATGATGTTTTCTAGATTCTCTGCATTAAACATGATTCATCTTTTAAAACCAAGCAAGAATCATTTCCAACAGTTTACATTCAGCACTAAGCTTTTTAAAATTTCTAAGAGCATAATGTATGTAAAAGTTTTGATTTTATGTAGTTAACTATAACTGAGAAATTTGTTGATATTTTTCTATTTTAGTATAATTTTGCATTTGGTTATAGTGGTATCCAAATGGTCTAGAACTCAGAAGTTAGTGAATTAGTGTTTTGTTTTGGTTTGCAAAGCTTATTTAAAGGGGAGTAAATTTATTAATCCAACAAAATGGCAGGGCTTCAAAATAGAGTACATGGTCTTATCTTTAGTTTGAAAATTACATCTACTACCAAACTATTATTTTAACTAGTCCCTGGAACTAAGAACCTAATTAGCGGAGGTACCCCTATACAATATCAGTTGGGTGTACACTAAACCAACAAAGCTAAATAGGGAGTGGAATTGGCTTTTTATAAACATCATGGAAGCACCCATGGTTAAGGGAGATCAATTTGTGTCTCCAGAAAGGTAGGAGTCCTTTGGTGCCTCAAATGAGACCCATATCTAACCTTGGAAAGCTATTTGTTTAAAAACTAAAATGAGCCATGTTATTAGATGAACGTGAAGACATAGATTCATGGCTGATAAGGTCTCTAGGCCCCTAAATTATTGATCATCTACATAGTGGCCGATCAAAAAAGGGGGATCTTTGCCCTAACACAAAGAAAGCCAACCAAATTTCTCTCAACCATTACCGAAATCCTAGGTAGTAAAAGGAAAAATTTCCAATACTTGTGTTTATAGTAGATGAATGATAAAATATAGACAAAGAGTAGGGCTTTACCCATGATAACAGGTAAGAGATAGATAGGGTTTGATCTACCCGTAACAACAATAGAAGCTGAAAGAAAATTTATATTCAACCAGGACACAGCTTAATAGTTTTTTGTTTTTTTTAAAGAGCTTAATATAAGAACTTGGAATGGATTGGTTCTCGTAGGTACTTGCCCTCTTCCCTCTATGGAAGTCATCTTTTCCCCTTCCTGCAGTGTGTCTCTCTCCCTCTCTGTGTTTTCCCCATCGTTTTCATTTTTTATCATTCTCCTTCCTGGCCCCTTTTGGAAGAAGAGTAATGCTTAGTAATGGAATTCTCCCAAATAAATACATTTACATCTAAATTAGCTACCATCATGCATTCAGTCAAATAGATGGTACTGTGTTGTACATTTTGGATTAATGCTTAATGGGTTTTGTCATTGTCTAGATTTTATTTAAGTTTGATTGAACATGTTTGTAGTATTTGATCTTCTTTCTTATTGTATTCCTTGTTGGAACTTGTATGCATCCCCTGCTTGGGAATTTCTCACATGTGAACTTTGAATTAGATGTTATTATCTCTACTTTATTTAAGGGTTTTTTTTTCAATTTTTAGTTAGTTGAGGAAGTCATGGTGTTCCTCATTCTAATTAATTAGAAGAATTTTCATTGAAAATTGATAAGATTTATGTATTTCAAACACGACCTCCTGAAGCTATAGGAAACACTGTTGTTATTCTAGTTTCCATATCATCTCTTATGTAGGTAAAATCAAGAATGCTTTCAATTTGTAATGGTTTGGGATCTAATAGTTTTTTGTGAATAAAAAATATTTTATTTCAAAAACAAATATGGTTTTTAATGAGCCTTTGGCTATATTGTGGTCATGGTTTTATGCTATTAAATTTGGGGCTTCTAAAGAAGGAAAACCAATTCATAATCGGTTCTTCTATGTTTCCTCGTTAAAGGAATTCATGCAAATTTCTAACAGCAAGGAAATATTGATGTATGCAAGGAATTAATACTATGATCTAATGCGCAGATTTTAAAGGTCATTAATTCTTTATTTTATGTGTTCAAGGATTCCTCTTATAAGAGATTGGGCATGAGAAAGTGAGTTGTTTTGAGTTTAAAATGTAGGCTCTATTTAAGTACACATGAAAAAATAATTCTCAATAGATTATGCATGCACAATTTTCAGATTAGCATATCGGCTGAAAATGGTATTCTTTTTAGAAACTGTAGAGTGGATTTAATTTTTGAAGTTTCTAATTTTGGATGAAAGCTTTGGTTATTACAAGTTGATACTTAGAATTAAATGTGTCTAAATTAGAATAAGACATGAAAAGTTGATTGGAAATTGGGTTATTGTTATAGGAAGAGATTGGAAAATTTGTGTTTCATATGAGGTAATAATCGATTACACATGGTTGGCCTTTATTTTGTAAAATTCATGACAGTAAAGATTTGAGAATGTTTTTTTTTTCTCTTTGCATCACTAGAGTACTAGAGTGGTTGCCTTCTGAAAGTAAATCAAAAAGCTTTCTGGCTATCATTAGTTTTCTTGATGATACATCTTATAGGTTTTATTTGAAATGCTGATGTGATTTCTATACTGTAATTATATTAAAGAACTTATGAGAAAGTCTAGAATGGACAATTGGGTGGTCTGGGGCAACTTGAAGTTTTTAATTTCATTTCAGTCAACATATATTTTTGAATCAAATTAAGTTCTTTTTTAATTCTCACTGACTCTTATTGAAATATTCTTAGAGATTTTTGTTGATTGTCAAATTAAATGATGTCATGAATCTGGAAGCTAGAGAATTGTTGGGGCAACTTGAATATTAGATGTTCAATTTTTTCTCAACATGTTTATTTTAACCATTTTCTACATATGGCTAGCATTTTATCAAAGTACATGTAGCATGTTATTTCTATCCACTTCCTTAGATATTTCTCTCATGTCTATAACATGGTGTATGTCATGCAACTAGATATGTTATAGAATCTTTTCAGATTATGTTTTTAGACATGGATAATCATGGTCAACATAGATATTGGTTGCAACCATCTAAAAGGTGTGATCATAATCTTGCAAAAGTACAATTCTTTCTTTTCATTCTCTAAACAAAGAAACACATAATTTATATTACTTGGTTGTTTGTAAGACACATAAAAATTATTATAGTGGAATTTATTTTGCAGCAAGATTTACCAACTGTCTAGATGGATAGACAACTAGTTCAAACCAATTACATCGTGACCATGCATCATCAGAGGAAAAACTTAACAAGTCTACTATTCATGCACTCCAGACTATTGGTCCAACAAGTTTTAATTCTAGTACCAAAGATTATCTTCCAACAACACTAAAGAGAGATGACAATGAGTTCTCTACTACAAATTATGGGTACTCTTTCTAGACTAGGAATTGTTAGAATCTGGATGGATTTTGATGGTGCATACAGTGCAAATCCCAAGAAAAGATAGTAGTTTTTTTATTGGTTTTATATGGCATCTAAGATATGGTACGTTTTAAAGATACAGATTGAAAACATAATAATCATGGTGTACCTAATAACATTTATACATCTTACTATACCTCATGTTTGAGAATATTTTAGATCTATCTCTATCATTTTAGATCCTTAGAACTATATTTCAATTTTTTATTTTACAATTTTGTAGTAAGCGAGGCTATGATTTTGAAGACACTACCCTACCCGGAAGCATGGAAAATGGTAAACCCATATTAGACCAATTTTTATCAAAAGAAGATGAAATACCACACACATCTAAGACCTAATTGATTTCTTCAAAGATGATCCTTGGGTTATAATCACCAAATTAAAGCATTGACATTGGATAAAATATCATATCTATTACCAAAATCAGTATGTGGTAAACCAAATTGATAATGATATAATGATATAATAATCTAATTATAGTTAGGATGGATTTGGATAATTGGAGGCAGTTAAAAGGAGTAGGGGTGTCCTTGTAAACAATCTCTCATGATGGAGTGCCTTGTGAATAGCTAGAGAGGATTAATCTCACTTTAAACAGGTCAAAATGAGGAGAATTGGTTGGTCTCATTGGTGCAGGCCTTTGAAATAGTAGGGAAAATCAATAGAATTTGTAAATTTTCTGATAGACATGTATAAAAATGTAAATGAATACACAAGGAAAAATATGTCATCTTATGGAATGCAATATTTATAGGATATACATAGAAAGCCAAATTTTATGACCTTTGTCAACATTCTCCTTTCTTGTGCCAAAATTTGAGCTTTGAAATATGGTATGAACTGAAATTGTACTTCATAGAAAAGGGACCACGTAGAGAAATCAATGGTTTTTCACTAAATTTTCAAAATATATTATAGCACCAATGACAAGGCCATTTTTGTAAGAATTAAAAATTCAGCACTTAATATATAAAGAACAACTCCTCCATGGAAATTTCCCAAAATGTGATTGATAAATCACATCAAGCAAGAAACATGTGTTGTGAGAGTTAATTTGCTTCCCTGCAGCACGTTTTTGGGTGCGAAGGTAGGATTGAGCTATCCAGGCAAAAGGAGACCTGTGAATCCTTCGTTGGCAAGGGAAGAGAGAAAAGATAGAGCCATAGATGTGCAGAAAAGTGGCAAAGAAAAACAGATGGCAGAAGTAGGGGAACATACATTTTGTCTTTCGGTCTAATGGATCCTCTGTCCCTGATGCTGGACACGATGGAATGGCTGTTCGAGGACTCATTCATGTTTCCTTCCACAAGGCCGACCATGCTACTATGTGGCTATAATAATTGATTTATGGTGACAGTTCCACCAATTTGGGCCATGCAAAATTTATAATAGAGGTAATAACAAGAAAGAAAAATAGAAGGGCACACCATCAATATATAGTACAACCAAGAAAATATAAGCGACATGGAATAGGTGGATAGTGGAATCTTCTCCTAATGTTTGCCAAATTGTAAATGCCTTTTCCAGCCAACGCTATGTGCTTTTTACGGACAATGCACAAGCCATCTTAGCAAAATTTGCACATAACTTACAAATCAAAAAGTTAAAAAATAGAGACGAGTCATACCTTCTTAATATAGATTTTAGTTTTAAAGCTATTGAGGAGGCGACATCACCATCTGCATTGTCTTTGCTCGATATCCATTACAAATTCTCCTGTCACTTCCTTCAGTAATTTTGATTTCTTATTCCCTAGCCCATTACTTAGATCATATCGCAGACAAAAAAAATTATGCAGATCATACCCCATATGTTATGATCCACAAAATGAATTTAAAGGGCATAATTTTTTTATCAAAGATATTTCTGCAATCTGATTTTAGAAATATGCAAATCAAAGGAGCTTTCCATTGATCCAAATCTGTCTCCAATTGCTTTTCTTAGTTGGTATTTGCGCCAAAAAATTTAGGTTTCAATTCCTTCTCTGGCGATATTGATCTAAAAAATAATAGGAGATCACAAAAATGCACTTCCCCCAATTACTCTAATGTTATTTTTATATTTTTTCTATCTTAGTTAATATGTATAATATATTTAAGCAATATAGCCAAGATATATATATATATATATCTTCTTTGTCACACTCAATTCAACTATCATAGTTTAAATTTTTTATTTAATTTATATTATTAAAAAATTAATTATTATTTATAATTTATTTTATTTACTTTTAAAAAAAATAAAATATAAATTTTAATGATGCATATATAACAAAAGGAACTATATTATATATAATATATTTTAAATTATAATAAATATATGTTATATATTATTATTGATCTTATAGTGTAACAATAATATTGTCATTGCAAATTGAAACAATGATCTTTGTTTGAATCCCCTTAAATCATGGAAACATGCAACGAAATGCTTTCAAAGGAGAAAATCATGCTCAAATAAGCAATATATTGATTGAGTTACTACGGTCTTAGGTGTGATGATTCACCAAAGGCACTTAGATGTTATTAAAGGATCCATGTCAGTGAGAGACAAAGAGGTCCTTGACTAAGCTAACATAAGTAGATCAATGGAATGACAAAGAGTTCAAAAAAAAATGCAGAGATAACATTAAGAGAGAAGAAGATATGGAGAGAAAAAGTTTTAGGAGAAATAAGACATATAGACACATAAGTGTGAAAGGAGGCATAATGCATGGAGAGATAAGGGGATTTTAATGACTATAATAATTAGAATCAATATTTGTAATTAAATATTTAAAGTAAAAATAATCTATTGTAAAAAATTAAAGAATTAAAATGTATAATAAGATTGCATTAAAAATCAACCTTAAAACTTTAAAATAATGAAGTCTAATAAGAGAGAAAAAATGAATTCAATACAATAATATTATAATTATTAAAAAATTAGTATTAGTTATATATATATATAATATAAAAATTATATTATTATAAATCTTTAAATATTATTTATCTTTATTATAATTATTATTATAATAAATAGAATACTTTATTCAGCTAATATTAAACATATAATGCATTTGTTGTATATTAGATATAATTTTATAAGTAAATTAAATTAATTTATTATAATATAGTAATTATTAAAATGTTTATTTTAGAAAATAAAATAATGCATAAAAAATAATGTATTTTGCTCTTATTATACCAAAAAAATAGAGAAAAGACATTCACAAATTCAAAATTTAAGAATTTCATCCATCACTCTATGTTAGCTCTTGATGGTTCAAATCAGCCCCCCCTTATTTTTGTTATAAAAACAATTATGTTATTGATAGAAATTATAAGTTAAGATTACAAAATAGTTAATTGATAATTAATCTTTTTTATTTGAAAAGATAGAATTGGAGTTTTCTTTTGAATGCATGTAGGATTTTTACTTTCTTTAGGAATTCATAGATAGATTTTGAGGAGCTTTAGTGTAGATTGGGGTGATTTTAAGTTAATTTAATGTTCAATATTAGGTGAGAGGACATTTGAGGAAATTTATTGATATTGATGTATTAATACATCAAAACTTCCATCAATGAGTAATAAAATTTATAAAAAACTTAAAAGAATATATTAATATGATTAAAAAAATCATTGATAATTCATTTAGTAATTTGTTTGGCTGACAAATTATTAGTGATCAATTATTTAATCATTTATTTGATCATTTATTTGGTCAGTAATCATTGTCTAAGCTTATGATTTTATTTGATGATCAAATTAGTCATTTATTTAATCACTTAGAAATTATAAAGCATTACTAGAATTTGACTACTTTTAGTCATGTGACTAAATGTTTTGGTCTTGTGACTAATTTTTTTAGTCACATGGTCATTTATTTGCCGAAATTCTACTAGTGCTAGTCTCATTTTCTCTCACTACTTCCTTCTCGAGGGGGTCATCACATAGTACAATATTTCTTCAAGACTAGAGCAACCTAGTTTCTTTAAACATATTTATGTGGTCTATTATTTAAAAACATCTTCAAAATAGTGTTGTACCAACACTATTTTGAAGAGGAGCAAAATGTAGACACTTAAATCTAATCACATAGATTTGTAATCAAATTTAGTCATCTTATAAAGTATATTTTAATTAAATATTTATTATTTAATTATTTTAGCACTAACCCCTAATTGATTAATTTGATTAATTAATTAATTGTAGCCCAATTAATAAATTAACAAACATCCAATAGCCTTATGTATTAATAAAATCCCCCTTCCTCTATTAAATTAAATAAATGTAAAACACATTTAATTTAATCTCCAAACCCCTCTCTTTTTAATTAATTTAATCAATTAAATCCCCACACACACACACAAACTCATCCTCTAAACCAGCAGTTACCCAAATTCGACTCATGCACTAATAATTCCATTTTTAAATTAAATAATTCATTTATTTAAGTAAATTGCATGCACCAATAATTCCTCTTTTAATTAACTTATTTATTTATTTAATTAAATATCATCCACCAATAATTTCTCTTTTAATTAAAATTTTTATTTATTTAATTAAAATTTTTATTTATTTAATTAAAATCTCATGCACCAATAATTCTCATTTTAATTAAATAATCTATTTATTTAATTAATCTCACCCACCAACCTTTTTTCTAAAAAATCTATCTACCTCTCACATCATCTAGCCAAGTGAGCCTCCTCACCCACCTTAATTGAAATACATCACCCGCTCATCCATGTCTATAATCCTTCTCTAGATCACTTGCATGAATTAAGGCATGATTTATTCATTCTGACTCAGGGCAAAGTCCACTCTCATGCCACATCTCCCTCATCCACCTCTAAACATAGAAGTCCATCTCAATCAACTGAAGCCTATCTTATAACTCACTTAGTTAACTATCTATCAGAAATTCTTATCTCCTCCTCACCCAACTACCTATAAAATTGAACCCTTTTCTCCTCATAAATCATCCACCTTCTAAGTAGAATTATTATACCATTTTGAGAGCTAATTATTTTTAAAGTTTTATTTGGTTATATTCATATTTCCATGCATCAATCCATAGTCACCCATTGTTCAAGCATCAAATAATCATGACCCTATCCACACATCAAGGAAGTTGCAGAGCTACAAGGTTTGCATGTTTTGTTATTTGGTTTTTTTCTTTATCAATCTATTTGTGTTCTTTGTTATTAGTTTGTAAATGCTCAGCTTATTCTTTCTATTATTAGAAAACTAATTTTATTGCATACACCAAGAAAGAAAAGAAAAGTAAAGAAGAAAATGAATCCAAATCTAAGGATGATGTGGATGAACTTGAAGCATTTCTTGCAAAAATCTTGTCAAGAGGAAAGGTAAATACAAAGGTAAACTGCCATTTATTTGTTTCAAATGTAGTGGGGTTGATCACATTGTTTCTAAATGTCCTAAAAAAAGTAAGAGTGATAGAAATGATAAAAAAGAATACAAGTATAGGAAGCACAGGTACTAAAAAAGGTAACTTATTCTATCTTGATCCTATAATCAAGACATGATTATTTTCTAGATATGAATATGTATGGTTATGGCATAAAAGGTTTTGTCATGTAAACTTTAAAAATATGGTGAAAATCAATAGATAGAAAAGAGTAAGAGGCTTATCAAATCTAAAAAAACTCTAGAAAATATTATGTGTAAAGAATGTTGTCTTGATAAGATAACAAACTCTAGTTTTTCAAGAAAGACACGTATTTAAATGATATCCTACAATTGGTGTTGATATATGTGGTCCAATTGGTGTTGACAGTTAGTATGGTGAAAATTTTTCATATTGTTTGTTGATGATTATTCAATAATGCTAGTTGTTATGTTCATGAAGGTGAAATCACATATTTTTTATATGTTTAATATAAAGAAAGAGTTGAAAAGGAAACTAGTAAATCTTTGAAATTCTTAAGATCTCATAGATGATCAAAGGTAGGTATGCCTAAAATTAGTGATATTACACTTTGTACATTTTTGGAAAATATGTGACTATGTGACTAAATATTTTAGTCACACCACTAAATACATTAGTCAAGTGACTAAAACTGGTCACATTCTACTATTTCTTTGCAATTCAAGACTATAGGTGACTAAATAAGTGACTAATTTGATCACTAAGTGAAATCACAAAATCAATCAAATAGATGTGACTGGATAATAAGTCACTAATAATTAGTTTCCTAAGAAAAAATAACTAAATAAACTATCAAATAAATGACACAATAAGTGACTGGACAATTGGTCACTAATAATTACTCATTTGTATGGCATAACTATCATGTGGGTCAGAAACATTAATCAACAGTAAATTGATGGACGCTAATCATTAATGCAAACACAACTAAGAATTTAATATAAGACTTCATATATATGAGGCTCGTTACACATTATCCCATTGTGGGGTCATTCACATAAGTCATTATACTTATTAAATATTAGTAAAAATAATAATTAATAATAAATTAAAAATCAAATATTTAAGAATGGGCATTTTTTTAATTAGAGAGATATTGGCTTGAATGGATGGTGTCAATACTTCAAAATGTCAAAAATAAACCAACCAATTTGTTGTTATTTGAATACATGTTTTAATCATTTGATGAAATTTCTTTTATGATTTGATGGATTCCTACTTATTCGATGGGTTCCTTTTAGAATTATTTGATGTGTTCCTTCTATAATTAATTATAAAGATTTTTTCAATTAATTTTAATTATATTAAATATGCATTCTTTAAATAAAATAATAGATCAAAATTCGATAAAAAAAAAAAAGAGAAATTTAATTATTATTAAAATTATTATTTTATAAGACTCTTTCCTTTTTACCAATAACTAATATGAATCAACATTGCTTAAATTTTAAAAAAAGGAATTACATGAGATTATTTTAATGTTAAGTTTAGAAACTTAAAGACCTATTTTATATTTCATTGAATTCTAATCAATATGATAACTATAGAACATTTAGAGGGTTTGGTTGGGTAGAAAAATAACCCAAAAAACATTCATGTGCACACTAAAACTCATTGGCATTAAGCTAAAACTCATTCTACACAAGATGAAACATATTCATGTTAACCAAGAATCCATTCACCATTGTTTGTTTGGATTCAACAGTAGGGTTGTTTCTTCTATTCATAACAAGTTGGAGTGATTGAATGAGAAATAAGGTTACTATAACCTCTTTACTAGGTATATTTTATTTATTTTAATATCATTTTATGGTATTGCTGAGGATTTTGTATAGATATACTCATCATTTAATATAGATCAATCAATATTTTAGTTGTATAATCAAATAAACAATCTTCTTGTAATACTCTTTCCATGTTGATATTTGTTAAAAGTTCAAAACAATAGGGTTAACTGTAAAATCTTCCATTTAAACTAGTACAAATTGCAATGCATTTTAGTTCTTTTAGACTTCTATTAGAATAATTTTAAACTAATGCTTGTGCATGATAATGAACCCACTTTCATGACTAGTCATGATTTCTCAAGGAAGATCGACATAATTTTATAATTTTAGAAAATCTATTATAAAATTATTAGTGGTAGACCTAGTCGTGAGGGTTTGTTCACAAATCCTGTTATAACTATTCAAAAATAAGGAAACTTGGAGGAATATTGAGTAGATTCATGGCTCTTATTCTTAACCTATACTAGCTTGCATACATGTACTCACTCTTAGCACCTAGCATCATTGAATTTGGTATCATTTATTTCTCAAAGGATTTTGTATGTATACCTTTTTATTTTTTGTTTCATGTTAAAAACTCCTTTCTCTAAAATGAAATGCTACTAACTCTCATTATCATTTCCCTACCACCACAAACTCTTATCCTTCCTATTTGAAATCATTGTCCATTTTCTCTCTTAGCTTATCCCTTTTCATTGCAACATATCTCTTATTAACTTCTCCAAACTCTCATCTTAGCAAGTTATTGTTGGGATCCCTCTCTAAAATAAGGTAGTGGATATAGAAAACATATTTAAAATAATAAATAAATCCCATGGATAGTCAAACTCCTAAGGAACATAATGGCTTCAAAGGACACGATATGATATATTTTGTTCATCAAAAAATAATGAATGGATTCTATAACACGGTCCATAGCCTTTTCATAATGATAAAAGCTTCCCATCTTAGATTTATTACCAATATATTTCTATAAAAAATGATTAATGACAAAAGACAAACATGAATATGTTCAAGTGTGAGAATTTGTATTGGAACCTTACATCTTTTTCTTTTAAAAACTCTTTTCTATTGGTATTAATTATTTGATATCACTATTTATAGTTGTAAATCTTCCTTTCTACTATTGGATACTTATTATTTGAGCATTGCCTACCATTCCTACCTACTTTCTAATCACACACCATGCACCAAAGTGCCACCTCGTTTATGGAACCTCTCTCAAACACATAACCTTGATATTCTAATTAGGAACTCTCATCCTTCTCGAGTTATTGCCTAAACCTAAAGTTCAAAGGAGATAGATTCTTAAATAACTTTCATTCCTTGAAAGTTTTTCTCATAAAGGTAATGCATATAGATATTCCAAGAGATCACCCAAGACTATCCAAGGCAATAAGGATTATAAAAAAATGATTCTGTTAATGTTTTAATTATGTCAGATAAATTATATTTTATTTATGAGATATATAAATAATATATGATAAATATTATATATGGAATAATTAACTTATAGTAAGAGTATATGATAAATATTATATATGGTAATGGGCCCTTGGTCTATTGGTGAAGTTGAATGGATCATGAAGAGCCCACCAAGGATCAAGTCTTGTTGACTGTAAGGCTCAAAGACATCATAAGGGATGAGGCTAGGATCATGCCATTAGTGAATTTGGTAGTGTGGATGGTCCTTAGTCCTTGGCTCTTAGCTAAAGAGATTTTAGGCATGCGTAGCCCTGTATTAGGTACCTAAAACTTGTTTATGGATGACCTCCATTAGAAAAACATTATATACGGAATAATTAACTTATAATAAGAGTGAGTGTGTGTGTGTGTGTGTGTGTATAGAAAAAAAAAAGGCATCTTCAAAGTTTTTTTTTTTTAAATTTAAAAAAGAAAAAATTGTGGAGGAGAGAAAAAGTGATGAAAATAGAAAGAAAATTTTTTTAAAATAAAAAAATAGAAAAAAATGAGAAAAAGAGAAATTCTTATTTTCAAGGTGCATAGGTGGCATGAATAAAAAATAAGAAAATAGTTAGCATTCCATTTATTGAAGTGTGTAGGTGGAATTCTAGAAGATTGTGGATAAATCATGTATTTAATATTTGTTGGGTGCTTAGTTGTATTTGGGTGAGAATTTAATATTTATTTAAAGGTAGTTGTATTTACCTTTTATCCCACATTGGTTGTGTTTGTAATGTCTTGGGTTAGAAGTGCCTATTTAAGCAAGGCTTATGATTATTTGTAATCAAGTTCAGGAAGTAAAAGTTCTTGAAGTGTAAGCTCTTGAAGTGTAAGCTCTTGAAGTGTAAGCTCCTCTTGTAGAAGCTCTTGGTGTGCAAGCTAGTTGGAAGCTCTTAGTGAGGAATCTCTCTTATGTTGTAAGAATTTTAAGTTCTCACATTTGGAGTATACTGTAATGAATTTCAAGCATTAATGGATGTTTTATGAAGCATTTTTTCATCTCTTTGTCTCCATATTGTTGTGATCTTGGTTGTGAGTTTGTAAGGGTGGTGTGGCCCTTCATCAGTAGTATCAGAGTGAGAGTTCTTGAGTGTGCAGATAGATCGTCGACTCTGAAGCAATTTGCACTAGGACCTTGGGTTGGGTGAAGTTTGTCAAGAAGTTCTTGATTGTGTAGATAGATTGCCGACTATGAGGTAGTTTGCATGAGGTTCTTGTGTTGCATGAGATTTCTCTTCTAAAGACTTGAGTATGAAGAAGAGAAAGAAGAAGATGACTTTTGTGATTGGATGGATTCTGAGGATTCCTAGACTTGAGAGATTTAGAAAGAGAATGCAAGAAGAAATATTTTTAGATGTGCAGAAGCAAGTGAATGAATTAGAAGCTGAGTTGTGGAAACAAAGAGCATGTCACCAAAAAAGAGACGTTGATAATTCCTTGGATGAGGAAAAGAAAGAAGATCCAGTGGAGTATCAAACATGTGGTACAAAAGAAGAGCAAGAGGATGAAGAGGAAAATATTTGTGAACTAGAAGTTGAAGAAAATGAAAGCAAACAAGAAGAGCATCAAGATGACAAGATTCGTGAGCCCAAAGTAGATGAAGATGATTTAAGACTGGAGCAATAGAGGATGCATGCAATTCCTTGGTTGGAAGTCAAACAAGTGAAGCAGTTACATGCCTTGTTGAAGACATGGAAGAAGAAATCAAAGATGAATATGTGAAAGAGGTAAATTTCTACGAATTATGGGATGCTAAATTTGAGATTAGTTTGAAAGATATTGATGATGGTTTTCCTAAGGATCTTGTTAGTCATGTGTGGTATGTAAAGAAAGATTGGTATGATGTTGCTAGGTTTATTACAGGTGTGATTAATTCAACAAGATTGGATGAGGATGAGAGTTATACTTGGATAGAGTTCATTACGGAAGAATATTTTCAGCAGTAGACACTTGTTCCAGCTAGGTGTTGGAAATGAAGAAAGAAGGAAATATATCGACATTGGATACTTGTTCTAGCTAGGTGTTGGAAGAGCAAAAAAAAATTGTCAGCAATGGCTACTTCATTTTTGTGAATCCATATGCACAATAAAAATTCCTACCATGGGAGTCAATTGTAGGAGCATCATGCATCAGAAAAAAAAAAAAAAAAAAAAAAAAAAGAAGAGGTGGGCATCTTCAAAGTTTAAAAAATTAAAATTAAAATTAAAAAATTGTGGAGGAGAGAGTAAGTGAAGAAAATAGAAAGAAATTTTTTTAAAAAATTAAAAAAATTTTTAAAAATGAGAAAAAGAGAAATTCCTATTTTCAAGGTGCATAGGTGGCATGAATAAAAAAATTAAGAAAATAGTTGGCATTCCATTTATCAAGGTGTGTAGGTGGAATTCTAGAAGATTGTGGATAAATCATGTATTTAATATTTGTTGGGTGCTTTGTTGCATTTGGGTGGGAATTGAATATTTATTTAAAGGTAGTTTTATTTACCTTTTATCCCACATTGGTTGTGTTTGTAATGTCTTGGGTTAGAAGTGCTATTTAAGCAAGGCTTATGATTATTTGTGATCAAGTTCAGGAAGTAAAAGTTTTTGAAGTATAAGCTCCCCTTGTAGAAGCTCTTGGCATGCAAGCTAGTTGGAAGCTCTTAATGAGGAAGCTCTCTTATGTTGTAAGAATTTTGAGTTCTCACATTTGGAGAATATTGTAATGAATTTCAAGTATTAATGGATGCTTTATGAAGCATTTTTTCATCTCTTTGTCTCCATATTTTTGTGATCTTGGTTGTGAGTTTGTAACAGTGGTGTGGCCCTTCATCAATGGTATCAAAGCAAGATTTCCTGAGCATGAAGATAGATCATCGATAGTGAGGCAGTTTGCACAGGACCTTGTGTTGGGTGAAGTTTGTCAAGAAGTTCTTGATTGTGTAGACAGATCACTGACTATGAGGCAATTTGTGCAAGGTTATTGTGTTGCATTAGATTTTTCTTCTAAAGACTTGAGTATGGAGAAGAGAAAGAAGAAGATGACTTTTTTGATTGGATGGATTCTGAGGATTCCTAGACTTGAGAGATTTAGAAAGAGAATGCAAGAAGAAATATTTTTAGATTTGCAGAAGCAAGTGAATGAATTAGAAGCTGAGTTGTGGAAGCGAAGAGCATGTCACCAGAAAAGAGATGTTGATAATTCCTTGAATGTAGAAAAGAAAGAAGATCTAGTGGAGTATCAGACATTCGGTACAAAAGAAGAGCAAGAGGATGAAGAGGAAAATATTTGTGAACCAGAAGTTGAAGAAGATGAAAGAAAAGAGGAAGAGCATCAAGACAAGATTCATGAGCCCAAAGTAGATGAAGATGATTTGAAGACTGGAGCAATAGAGGATGCATGCAATTCCTTGGTTGGAAGTCAAACAAGTGAAGCAGTTGCATGACTTGCTAAAGACATGGAAGAAGAAATCAAAGATGAAGATGTGAAAGAGGTAAATTTCTATGAATTATGGGATGCTGAATTTGAGATGAGTTTGAAAGATATTGATGATGGTTTGCCTAAGGATCTTGTTAGTCATGTGTGGTATGCAAGGAAGATTGGTATGGTGTTGTTGGGTTTATTACAAGTGTGATTAATTCAACAAGATTGGATGAGGATGAGAGTTATACTTGGACAAAGTTCATTGCAGAGGAATATTTTTAGTAGCAGACACTTGTTCCAGCTAGGTGTTGGCAAAGAAGAAATAAAGAAATATATCAGCATCGGATACTTGTTCCAGCTAGGTGTTGGAAGAGCTGAAAAAAAAAAAAAATTTACAAAATTTTTTTTTACCATGGGAGTCAGATGTAAGAGCATCATGCATCAGGAAAAAATTAAAAAAAGGTGGGTATCTTCAATGTTTAAAAAATAAAAATAAGAATTAAAAAAATTTGTGGAGAGAGAAAGTGACAAAAATAGAAAGAAAAAATAAATATAAATATAAAAATAGAAAAAAATGAGAAAAAGAGAAATTCCTATTTTCAAGGTGCATAGGTGGCATGAATTAAAAAAAAAAGAAAATGGTTGGCATTCCATTTATTGAGGTGTGTAGGTTGAATTCTAGAAGATTGTTGATAAATCATGTATTTAATATTTGTTGGGTGCTTAGTTGTATTTGGGTGGGAATTTAATATTTATTTAAAGGTAGTTGTATTTATCTTTTATCCCACATTAGTTGTGTTTGTAATGTATTGGGTTAGAAGTGCCTATTTAAGCAAGGCTTATGATTATTTGTAATCAAGTTTGGGAAGTAAAAGTTCTTGAAGTGTAAGCTCCTCTTGTAGAAGCTCTTGGTGTGCAAGCTAGTTGGAAGCACCTAGTGAGAAAGCTCTCTTATGTTGTAAGAATTTTGACAATGAATTTCAAGTATTAATGGATGTTTTATGAAGCATTTTGTCATCTCTTTGTCTCCATATTGTTGTGATCTTGGTTGTGAGTTTGTGAGGGTGGTGTGGCCCTTCATCAATATATCTTGTTATATAATCATTATCATATATTGAGGGTATATTACTTGTGTTATAACTATAACTAATGCAAGTTAATATATATCAGAGAAATGTCTCTTCAAGAGACATGCCTCTTTATATCACATATATATTCATTTGTATAGTAACTTGGAAAATACATAAAAATTCTATAATTGCTATTACAAGTTATAGAACAAATTAATCAATCTTATTTCACTAGCATGGTATCAGAGAATGTTAAATCTTTGGGACCTTTATCACATCTAGTGAGATGGAAAATACTATGATGGTGATTCTGTGTTAAATGTAGTCTTTCATCATACTTTGAAGATTGTAAACTTGTTAAATATTGAGATGTGATTGAGTCACATTGAAAATGAGGATGATGATCTATGTTGGGAAGTCACTAGAGAAAGATTTTTCTACAATGGTGGTAGGGAAAAATTGGTTGAGCACTAAGAGTTTTCTTTTTGATCTATAGGTGTGGCAAAGGGTTCTCTATATCTCTTCACTAATGGCCTAAAATCAAGCTTTGATTGGGGCACATTCTAACCCTATTCCTATGTCGTACCATTTTGGTCAGAGTAGGAATAACTTTCTTCATGGATCCCCTTGATACCAACCTACTAGAACTAGTATATGCCAATGGATTAGCATGTAAAACCTACAAGACTCTATTTGACCATGATGGCAATCATGCAAGAATAGACATCAACTTGGTTTTTTTTTATTGTAAATTTTTTACTATACACAAATGGAAGTGCATGGCTAGTCAATGGGTCTCCCAAGAATGGTCATATTGGGAGGCATAGGTTGATTATGAGACATTTAAAAGAGGAGATTAAGTTATTATTTTAATAAATCTTAGAATGGAAATAATCATGCCACACACCATATCTCATACACAAATAAGAGATAGTCTAATATAATCAAGAATCAACATGGAATTATTTAAGTTCCCTATTTTGTGCCAGGGACTTTTATTAGTGTATTTGTAGATGTTTGTTGTTATATGAAGTATCAATAGTTGAAGAATATAACATTGTATTAATCTTCCAAAGGGAAAAGAAACTATTCACATCTATTGGTTAACCTTCATTTCCAAAATTGTAATGGGCAAAGTGATGGCTTATTTGGTGTATTTGAATATGTGGGCTCAAACTATTATCATGCTAAATATTACATGGTGGCCTGAAATTTTTTTTGTACATGCCATTTTATAGTGTAAAATGAAACTAGACACAATGATTCTTTGAGTTCTTAAATATATATATATATATATATTCATGAGTGATTTAATTATATTTCTCTTAATACTGCCATATTTGGAAGAAGATTCTCTAACTGTGGGTTGAGAACGTAACATTTGGTGCATATGAGAGAGGGACCTTCCAAGTTTACGCATACAACCTCCAAGACTGAACAAACATCACTCTCTATAGACACAACTTGATAGAGGGATTTATGTATCCAAATTAAGCTACACATTTCAATGTAACATTATTTTAAATTTCTTACAAAATACTTATCTGTAAGCTACTTCAATACTTTCCTATCATTCTATCAACTGCCTCAAGGTTTAGGTTAGTTGTCATTGTTACCATCAATTATGTATTTATTACTAGCATTAAAGATGGAGGAGACAAAGATTCCCTCTCTTACTAATTTATAGGTTGGAGATGGTCAATCAATTGGAATTTTAGATCGACCATGTCTTAAGTTACATGGAGGGGCAAACACCAAACACTAACAATGTTGATGAGTTGACAGGTACATAATGCCAAAGGGGATAGACCCCACTCTTCTCGAAGGTATGACTTACAATTTATTATTCTTATTTTAATGTATCATGTCTATAAATATAAGGCTGTGATGGATATAAAATCCATTCAAATAATGATTTGTTTTTTTAATGAATCTATTTGTGATTAAGAAATATGGTCCTTATACAAGAAATAGTGAAATTTTGATAATATTGTGTTAGCCTATGGATTAACATCATGGAGATTAAGAGGTTCCATATTATGGGGTATGGAGGTGTTAATGTATCCATATAACTACCATGATTTAGATTAAATTTAAAATTTTCATGTGACATAATATTATTGGTAGTGATAATCTCTATATCACTATTATCTTTTTATATGAAGATATGAACCATGGATAGACCTTGATATATTTTGAAGGTTCAACTGCTAGAAGGATTGGATATATAAAGAAGAGGAAGTATTAATATTAGTATCAAGAGGATGAATCAAGAAGTATTAAAGATTACATAAAAAATGTTTATGTATGGGTAAGTATTATACTATAATATATTGTGTTAAGTTCTTAGCATAATTAATATGTTAGTATACTTGATAAATTATTTAAAGTCGAAATATAGGATATGAAAGCCTATAAGAATAATACTTTAGATTCATTATAAAATATTTTAAATGTAAATATTTGTTAAAGGAGAATATAGGATACATTGGATCTTTATAACAAAGAAATAATGAATGATTAGAACTCAAGAAAAGGAGAGAGATAAGTTCTTGTTATTACTATCTTGAGAACTAACTATGTTTATTCTTTAAAGTTAATTTTTAGATATTATAAGAGATATTTTCTTTGATCTTTTCTTTTAAGAATGTTCTTGTAGGAAAATGAGGATTAATATCAAGTTCAGAGGGAGCTTAAAACTCTATCAAAAGCATTATTGGATGAGAAGCTTAGGAGACTAATATTTCATTAAAGACAACCCTAAAAGATGGAGATAAAGAATATGTTTAATTCAAACCTTCAATGATCTCGATCACATTGATTTAGAAGGAGTAGACTATGCTTAGATGGTATTTTTACTAATCAGAAAATTATCACAATGAAATGGACTATGATTCATGGAATGAAGTTCCATGTGAACCAAGGATATCTAGACCATAAAAATCCTAGATAGATGGATACTTCTTGAACCAAGGAGCATAATAGTTTATTAGAGCAAACCATGGACAAAGAGAGGGACTAGATAGAGGATATGATTTATTCAACCTTTGGTGGTCTTCATCATATTGATTCAGAGGGAGTAAACTATAATAAGATGGATTCTCCAAGGAATCAGTAAATTGGAGCAGCCAAGAGGACTATAATTCATGAATATATCTTGTGACTATGTGATTAAATGGGCCTACCCCCTTTGTACATAATGAGGAAGTGACGACTTTCAAATGACATCACTTGTATTTGGAGAAGTTATTGAAAGGTGATGACCTTACAATAACTTGTATCATGATTTACATTTTAATATTGAAATAAATCATGAAAGGCTTTATCTTATAAATCAATATCATTAATTTGACTATCTAAAATTTGTTTGTAGAGATATATTTTAGGTACTTGGTGAATATCTTTCCTTGATATTTGATAGGCCATTACTGCATTGAGTATTTAGTGAATATCATTTAGTTGATGTTCTGATAGGCCATTAGTTAGAGTACTTGGTGAATATCATTTGATTGATATTTTGATAGGCCAATGCTCATGGTACCTAATATGATATCAAATACTAATTGGTGAATATCATGTGTTAATATTCTAATAGGCCAATACATATATGATATCATATACTAGAAATCTCCCGATCAAAGATTTCCTATATGTATTTTATTTTTTGATATATTACCTATGGTGTAATATCTATGTGTTTTATCCATCTTCATTAAGAGGGAGTGTTAATGTTATAATTATTTTGGATAAATTATATTATATATATGAGATATATAAATAATATATGATAAATGTTATATATGAAATAATTAACTTATATTAAGATTGTGTGTATATATCTTGTTATATAATCATTGTAATATATCAAGGGTGTATTAATTGTGTTATAAATATCACTAATGTAAGTTAATACATATAAGGGAAATGTCTCTTCAAGAGACATGCCTCTTTATATCACATATATATTCATTCATATAGTAAATTGGAAAACACATAAAAATTCCACAAGTGCTATTACAAGTTACAAAACATATTAATTGATCCTATTTCACTAATAGATTCCATAAGTTAAGAAAATTAGGACATATCTAAACATAAGAAAGATCATTTCTCTTGAATGCCATCAAATAAGATTATAACTATTTTGTCAACATGTCCATTTTTCCTCTTAATTGCATATCTTGAGTTAGCCTTGTTTAGGCATACATATTATTCCTTAAAGATCCATCAACTAATATAATTTGATTCTTGGTACAAAGTGCACCTCCTTTTTTTTCTCAATGTGTTTAATAATGGTTTTCATTAGCATCATGATGAACAAAAAAGTACAAGTGTGTACTAATATTGTACCAAATAATATTTTTTTTGAGAATTTTATCAAATAATCTATAATTTATCTGGTAGTAGACAACTAAAGGTTTTATTACATAAATGAAACTCCCTCATAGATAATTAAGCAATTTCTTCATGATGGAAATGGGTTAGTTTCAGTACTTATTGAACATACAACTTTGTGGAACATTGGCTCTAATGATGCATAGTTCAATGGGTTAATCCAAAGTCCTATCAATTAAAAATATAAATTTTCAAGTTCATAGTGAGATACAACTTATCAAATCAATAGGCTTCCTCAAAACACTAACCAAATTCCCACAATAGTAATAATATCAAGGCTCCCTCAATCGCTCATGCTTCATGCATTTACAAGACCTTCTATGGTTACTCAACTCTCATAGAGACTTTTCTCTGCATACTAAATTCCTAACTCTTCTCAACAACAAGTGCATATCAACATTCACATGACAACATGTTCCTGGTTCACATCAAAACATGTTCCTAGTTCACATCCCAACATATTCTTAAATACCATTCACCATGAATCCTAGACTAAATGTCTCAAGTTAGACATGATAATATTCAAAATTTGGGCTATGCTAGCTGATCAGACTTAGGTGATTGTGATTGAAGGTTGAATGTAATGGAAATGTATAGGAGTGACTAGATTTTTTGAAATTAATACATGCCTACAACAAGAAACAACCTCCCTAGATAGTAAAAATGGTTTGTAGAAGTAATTTTCCTATAATGGTTGATTTGATAGTAAGATCTAGCTATCCTCATAGTTTCATCAATTAGTCCTAAAATATTGCAACAAAAGATGTTGATTAGCCTCTAGATCTGGGTGTAATACTCAAGAATTTTCTTGATGTTGATTAACAATGAAAATCATTTTTTTCCAATGTATAACCAATGGCCAAATATCTCTAACACTATGCACAAATATTGGGATAAGATACCAAAATTTCCTCAAGGGAATAAGCAACTTGATCCATCAACAATGGACTACATGAATGATGACAATAAAAGTGGATAAACATTCACATATCTTACTCAGGGACTAATTGTCAACTTCTTGGATCAAATCCTAGGATCCTTCTACCATCAATAATACTTCAAGGATTCCCACCCAAGCGCAATTGTAGATAAGTTTTGATATGCTATTGTCATCATCTACAACTAGTCTCACCCAATCAAGTTTGGCAATGTCCTCCAAAAGGTCATTAAAAATGTGTTGCACAAGGTATCAAAAAGGTGTTATACTTATCTTGGATAATTTATAGACCATCAGATATGATACTACAATATAAGTTACAATTGGTACCACATTATCTATGACCATGATGGCAACTTCCTTCAACATCAGAAATAATGGTTTTGCATTTTTATTTATTAAGAGACTTTAATTGGTTTTTAAAAATTTAACTCAAAATTTAAAGCTACCAAAAAATGGACAATGGTATGATTTTTCCCCATCCATCCACCCATTTAAATGAATAATGCAACCATATTTATTTTATTTCTTCTTGTGTTCTTCTACTATCAACCTTGTTCATTTAGTTGTAAGCGGATATCCTCCCTGCAAATTGTACATTGACCAAATTTGAAAAACACATAAACACACTATATTTTTTTGAAAATTTAAGCATTTGACCTTTATGATTAGCAGATTTTGTAATTGAAAACCACACAAAAGTTTGAAAAAAAATCATTGCACTTTTGTGAATTTGACCAAAAAAATATCTGGCTTTTTTTTTTCTCTTTAGTGCATTTTTGCAAGGAGATTAGTCAGTGCTTAAAGAAACCTACAAGTACAAAGTCAAAGAACAAGATTTCATTTATAAACACAAAATAGTCTATATTCAACATAAATTACTATAAATTAATGATCCTAATGTTCAACATAAATTATCATTTTAAGTAACCTTAGTGAAATCTTTACAAGAAGGCACCTTGTAGCCTTTTTTCCAATAATTGCCAAAGCCATTATCAAGCTCTCCCAATAAGAACTATTTGGCACATTAAAAGGAATATCCTTGAAGTGAAAAAATAAGAATATGTAATAGCTATCATGTTCTTTCTGCTCTCTACCCCACCTTGTAGATTCTAGTAACAGTTGTCCTCTAGATCTATTTTTGAGTACAAAATGTTGTGGTGTGTGTGTACTTGTAGGTGATGACACTCTATTAGAAGTGGATGAACTAGAGGTCAATATTCTTTGTATGCATATAATCAGGAAGGGAGTACTTGACCTACTATGAATTTATGTGTCATATGTTCATCTAATTTTGTTTGCACTTGAGGAGCATAACCCTTAGTTATGGATGTTATATGGCTGCCCTTGTCTTCTCATAGTGCAATTTTGTGTCTTTTACCAATGCAAATTGAATATCCACCCCTTTTTATTACTTTAGTGGTATTGGTATAGGGATTGGAAACACTTTGAGTGATTCTCATGAGATGGTATGTGTGAATTTCATGCAAACAAATATCCTTCATATCATCCCTTGTATGACATATTTTTGGGCAGGGTCTCTAGCTCTACCAGGACCAGTGCATGTAAAATATAGATCAAGTGAAATCTTAAGGGCCATAAAAGGCCAACTATTTTTCAAAAATTTATAGTTTACATTTAGTATTTAATGGCATGTCCTATATATTAATTTACTTGGTGGTATCCCTAACAGGGGTGTTGGAAGTGGTGGTGTTGTGGGGAGACATTTCCCCCAAGTTCCCAAGTCTCAAAAATGTCCTCCTATAGGGGTCATAGGTTTTTTTTTTGTGGCTTGGGGAGAGGGGAACATGTCCCTATGGGATACTAAAATAGCTTCTTCTAATAGATCATTGTGTTACATTGTAGTTTCTATCATCTAATAATTGGTCCATCTGGGCAAGTGAATATGTATCCATTGACCATGAGATAGATAGTAAGATCAACAAACTTGATCCACTCTTCTCTCAATCTATGTGATGTATAAATTTTTAATGCCTTGATCAACTCTTCCAAATATTCATGATCAAAATAAAAAACTCTTTCAAGACTATGGATTATAAACTTGGGTTCCATACTGTATGATGCTAGATGTATGAGATAACTAAAAAACACGATCATTAGGAATGCTTTTGTTGGGTATTTAACATGTTATCAATGCTCTAATATACTAAACATGATTTTAAATGTCTCATAAATCTCTCCAAGGGTGGACTATGAATATTTTTGTAACAAATTATTCTTAACTGTAGGGACAATAAGATGAAATGATATACACCCTGTTACCAAATTTGTGTATCTAGGCCACAAATTGGATTTGAGTCTGAATCAAATCAAATTCTTTAGAATCATAAACATAAATCAATGGTCAAGTATTTAAAATTTTATTGTTAATTTTTGAGATTTGACATTGATCAATGATCAAGCATCATAGATTCATACTATGAAATGAATTAGTTTTATAACTATGTGTATTCCATTTTTTTTGTTCATATATATATTTATATATATATACACACAGGAGCCCTTATAAATCATTATGGGAGTTTTTTTTCAGAAATCCATGAACCAGATTCTCATACCCAAACTTGTCACTAAACCCAAATTGGCAACATAACTCACATACATGAATTGTTCCCAAAAGTTATAATCAATCACCAAATTCTTTGATTTCCTCCCTATGTTTATTTTTTATGTTTTCTATGGGCCTTCTCTTTTTGAACCTCAATAATCTTCTTGAAGAGGATGAAGTAGCTAGCAAAACTCACTTTTACAAGGAGGAAATAATTTCTTGAAGAATTCATAAAACAGTGTCAAGGATCTATGATGATTGTAGATACCTGCACATTGCTAGTGTGAAGATACTACATGTTTGATCAAACCTACCTTGCCAAGAAAGGGAAATAAATCAAAGCATTTGTTAGGGAGGAAATAGATGTTCAAGATACTAATTGAAAGGAAATACAAACTCTAGACCTTTAGTTTTACAAGAGATCTAGTCATCTTGCATGGTAAATTATATATGTTATGTTATTATATTATAAATTTATCGACTGAGAAGAGTATTAGTGATATTTTCTCAAGTTTTTATTTTTCTAAACATTTTTCTTGTGGGTTATTTTGAAGGTGACATTCATGGGAAGTACTCTAATATTTTAAGACTTTTTGAGTATGGTGGTTTATCACCTCAAGCCAATTATCTATTCTTAGGGGACAATGTGGACTATGAAAAGAAAACTCTAGAGACAATATGCCTTTTTCTTGCCTAAAAAAATAAAATACCTAGAGAATTTCTTCATTTTGAGAGGCAATCATGAGTGTGCCTCAATCAACCATATATATGGATTCTACAATGAGTGTAAATGCAAAATTAATGTTATATTATGGAAAGTTTTTACTGACTATTTTAATTTTTTTCCAATGGCTACTCTAATAGATGAGAAGATTCTATGCATGCATGGAGGCCTTTCATTAAATCTAAACAACCTAGATCAAATAAGAGACATACCTCATGATGTTCCAAATACGGGATTGCTATGTGATCTTCTTTTGTCAGATCCTAGAAAAGATGTTCAAGGATGGGATATGAATGATAGAGGGGAGTCATATACCTTTGGTCTAGTCTGAATTTCTCCAAAAGAAGGACCTGGATCTTATTTTTCATGCACATAAAGTCATTTTCTTTGCCAGTTTTACATATAGATTCTACAACTATGAGTAGTTCTCGCATGAAATATGATAAAAATTGATGCAAAAGCATCTTGGATTAGAAAATAAAGAAAGAAAAAAATTATTTAAAAAAATATTTAAAAAACTAGAGGAGAGAGAAAGTGATGAAAATTAGAGGGAAATTTTAAAAAATTGAAAAAAGGAGAAAAGAGGATATTCTATTTTCAAGGTGCATAGGTGGCATAAATAGAAAAATAAATTAAATGGTTGTCATTCTATTTATTGAGATGTGTAGGTGGAATTCTAGAAGTTTGTGGAAATTTCCTTAAATCATGCATGTAATATTTGTTGGGCCACATGGTGGTGCTTAGTTGTATTTGGGTGGGAATTAAATATTTGTTGTAAGGTATTTGTATTTACCTTTCATCTCACATTGATTTTCTTTGTAACATCTTGGGTGGTAAGTGCCTATTTAAGAAAGGCATATGAGCATTTGTAATCAAGATTCAAGGTGTGATCTCTTCTTAGTAGAATATTGGAGAGAAGGAGGAAGTAAAGGAGTGGGTTTCCCTAAGTCTATGGATAGAGCACCAAATGTGAGGCAGTTTATAGCAGGATAGTTTTGGACTTGTGAATTTGTAAGAAGAGCTAGTAGCTATGGTTTAGAAACAAGTAAATTTCTTGGTGGGCTTGTGAGTACAAGTTTAGATCTTCCTTGGAGGTTTCTACTAGGGTGTGGATCTAGAATAGCTAGGTTTTGGATTGAATCTTGAGGGATCTTGCAAAACTATTACTTGCTTTGTATTTGGCAGTAACCAAGAAGGCCTTATAGCCTGACACATTGCATATAAATGGTTATTTTATGAATAAAAGCTTGTGATTTGGTATTATATATTGCATTTTTACTGTGTTACTATTGTGTGGTTATTGCCTAGGGACTAGGAAATCTCCTTTGGGGATTCTCCTACCTTGCACTGCATCAAGTGGTATTAGAGTAAAGGTTGTTCTTGAGCATGTAGATAGATTGCCAAAGTTGAGGAAATTTGCACCAAGACCTTGGGAGGACATGCAGGTGGATCTATGGTTGCAAAGATGGAAGGTTGATCTTGTTCAAGAAGATTGATCTATTGGTGATTTGTTGCAAAGGGTTTGTGAAGATCTTGGAAGATGGTTTCGAGAGGATTGGACCTTGGGATGATTGAAAATATCTATGATATAGTGGAGAGGACTAATGATACAATAGCTTGGGTGGACACTATTATGGGTGCAGATTCTTCTATAGATAAGATATATATGCTTCCTGAGAGGTCACCGATCCCAGTTCTACTCCATCTTAAGTGCACTTAACTACAAAGTTTCCTCCATGGCTAAAATGAAAGCTTGCAACCCCATTTGCAAAACCTTCACCAAGTTTTGTGCCTTATGAACCATTAATTAGAAAACCCCTTAAGCTCATCAATTGATAAGTAATAGACAATTTCCACAAGAAGTCAAATTGTGACATTACTATTAGGATTTAACTGTGTGATTTTTGAGTCAAACTCATTGACCCATGTTTCATGAGTAGTGATTCGACATGAATCCATCTCTCATGAGAATAAATGGAACACTTAACACTCATTGGAGCTAGGTGATGCTCATAGGGGTGAAGCATCAAGACTTCCTTGGAGGTCACTCATCCTAGTACTAATCCAACTTGAGTGTGCTTAACTATGGAGTTTTCTCCATGCTTAAATCCAAAGCTTGCAACACCATTTTCAAAACCTTCACCAAGTGTTGTACCTTATGAAAAATTCATTAGAAATCCCCTTAAGCTCATCAATTGATAAGTAGGAGATAATTTCCACAAGAAGTCAAATTGTGACATTGCTATCAAGATTTAATTGTGTGATTTTTTAGTCAAACTCATTAACCCATGTTTCATTAATAGTGATTCAGCATGAATCCATCTCTCATGATAATAAATGTAGGCTTTGGGTTTAACCATGGAGGAAACTCCATAGTTAAGCACGCTCAGGCTAGAGTAGCACTAGGATGGGTGACCTCCCAAGAAGTCTCAGTGCTTCACCCCTATGAGCATCACCTAGATCCAATGAGTTTTAAGTGTACCATTTATTCTCATGACAAATGAATTCATGTTGAATCACTACTCATGACATGGGTTAATGAGTTTGACTCAAAATCACACAGTTACATGTTGATATCAATGTCACAATTTGACTTGTGGAAATTATATCCTACTCATCAATTGATGAGCTTAAGGGGCTTTCTAATGAATGGTTCATAAGGCACAACACTTGGTGAAGGTCTTACAAATGGGGTTGTAAGATTTGGGTTTAACCATGGAGGAAACTTTGTAGTTAAGCACACTTAGGCTGGAGTAGTACTAGGATGGGTGACATCCCACAAAGTCCTAGTGCTTCACCCCTATGAGCATCACCTAGATCCAATGAGTGTTAAATGTTCCACTTATTCTCATGAAAGATGGATTCATTTTGAATCAATACTCATGAAACATGGTTCAATGAGTTTGACTCAAAAATCGCACAGTTAATCCTTGATAGGAATGTCACAATTTCATTTGTTGTGGAAATTATCCCTTACTTATCAAACATAGATTGTTTTGCTAATAAGAATTTTACAATTTTAGCAAGGTCTATAGGAGTTTAGCACAATCTGTGAATGAGAAACAAAATGTAGATCCACCATATAAAGGAAAAATTGAATTTTAATTTTTCCTAGAAATTAAAATTATATTTCATTTGTTTTTAAAACTAGAAATTGAGTTGGCTATATACAATGGGAATTAGACTTAGGATTTTTAAATTTTATCAATTTCCCTAATGATATCTATGTGTATATTTTACACAAAATTTTCAAGTAAACTATATCTATGTTTTGAATAGAAACCTTCATTATGCTATTTATTTGCATTTTATTCAATGGATATCTTCTTGTATGGAAAGAATAACAAAAAGTGAAAAATGGAAATGACTCTATAGGAGCAACAGATTTTATTCACATTTGATTAAATTAGAATATATTGATCCTTAATATCATCTTATTATTTTTCATGTATGCTTGCTTCAATTTTTAATTGTACCATAAAAACTAGTATCATGTTGATCTGCACTGTGATATGTTTCAATAAAATAATGACTCTTAGAAAAAACTACTAAACCACATTGGAGGGTGCCATTCTTTCAACATCAAAATGAGTTACAAATTTTTCTCATTATGATAGGAGACTTCATTACAAACATTTAGAAATTCAAAATGCATAAGGGTATGTGCAGGATCATGGTGTACCAAACGATGGCCTTAAGTGGCAGTGAAAAATTAGCAAATCATGGTTATGTCAACTTGACACATAATTTTTAAGTGGTTATGGACTTTATATCAAAAAGTTGTAAGGAAATAATCTGTAGAAAATTGAATGTAGTTTCTAAAATACTAGGCCTTATTAGGAGAAATTTTTTTTTGATTGGTCAAAAGTTTGGATTTTAATACAATACTACGAAAATTTCAAGGCGAAAATAAAAAGTAGGTGTATGTCTAACCACCTTAATCAAAATCAAATGATAATATTTTTTTAATATAATTATAGATATAAAAAGTACACTCATGCTCGGATGTGATGCATATTTTTTGGTATTTTTATTCAAAATAAATAATTAAATATGATTTTTCTACTAAAACATTTTTGAAAAAAAAAAACTCTCGTGTCTGAATATCTTAACTAATAGAAAATTTTACCAAATTTAATTTTAAAAAAAACATTCTTATACTAGGTGAAGCATAGAATAAGACACAACTTTTAGATTTAAAAAATATTATACCGTTTGAAAGTTATAGCTATTTACAATCAGTATGTCAATCAACACTTTACAATAATCTTCATTGATAATTAACTATAAATACTTATCGAACTCAAATTTGACAGCAATAATGTCGATGGAATCTCGAGAGCGATATTAAAAAAACTTTTTTGTTTCATTCAATTTCGATCAAAATATAATTGTCAGATGGCTACCCGAAGTCTGAGTGTCACTAAAACCCTCCTCAAACACATTTTTTGAGTTGACCGAGCAGGGTTGGTAAATACCAGGCCTAATCGGATATCCGATCTCAAATCAAATATCCAATCTCACATCGGATATCCGATATGGCTCGGTAACTTCCAGTCCCTTTTTGGTGGGAAATTTCAAAAGGCAAATTTTTTTTAATTTTAAATATGGAGGGAAAAAAATAAAGGGAAATAAACATAAAACAGTAACTTTAGACAATTTTAGAAGAAATTATATATTTCATGAATGTGTGAACATTAATATTATAATTATTATTACATTATACTAATATATATGATTATTATTATTAAATATAATATAGTTTTAAATATAATATAGTGATATATATGATATATATTATTATTATTAAATATATATAATAGTATTATATATAAAAATTATTCTATATAATAATATATATTATTATTATTAATAAATCTATAATCTAGTAACATATATGATTATTATTGTTATATAATCTAATAATATATTATTACTATATTAAAATATACAATATAATATAATTATTAAATACAATATTGACATGCAATGGGTCGAAGGGGGTCATAGGTCACCCTATGATCCCCTTTGACCCATAAGAATGATTCTAATATGTCCCTACCGGTCCTAGGACCCCTAGGGACATATGAAGTCATGTAATGGGTTGAAGGGGGTCATAGGTAAACCTATGACCCCCTTGAACCCATATGAATGATTCTAATATGTCCCTAGGGGTCTTAGGGACCCCTAGGGACATATGTCATCATCTATAGGGTCGAAGGGGGTCATAGGTCAACCTATGATCCCCTTTGACCTATATGAAGTATTCTAATATGTCCCTAGGGGTCCTAGGAACACTAGGGACATATGTAATCATGTAATGGATTGAAGGGGGTCATAAGTCACCCTATGACCCCCTTTGACCTATAAGAACGATTCTAATATGTTCCTAGGGGTCTTAGGACTCCTAAAGAAGTATGTCATCATGTAATGGGTCTATAGGGGTCATAGGTCACCCTATGACCCCCTTTGACCCATAAGAATAATTCTAATATGTCTCTAGGGGTCCTACGATGCCTAGCGACATATGTCATCATGTAATGGGTCGAAGGGGGTCATAGGTCAACCTATGACCTCCTTTAACCCGTAAGAACGATTCTAATATGTCTCTAGGGGTCCTAGGAACCCTAAAAACATATGTCATCACGTAATGAGTTGAAGGGGGTCATAAGTCACCCTATGACCCCCTTTGACCCATATGAACAATTCTAATATGTCCTTAGGGGTCCTAGGACCCCTAGGGACATATGTCATCATTTAATGGGTTGAAGAGAATCATACGTCAACCTATGACACCCTTTGACCCATAAAAACAATTCTAATATGTGACCCCTAAGGACATAGGGTCATAAGTCACCCTATCACCCCCTTTGTCCCATAGGAAGCATTCTAATATGTCCCTAAGGGTCCTAGGACCCCTAGGGACATATGTCGTCATGTAATGGGTCGAAGGGGTCATAAGTCACCCTACCACCCCCTTTGTCTCATATGAAGCATTCTAATATGTCCCTAAGTGTCCTAGGACCCCTAGGGACATATGTCCTCATGTAATGGGTTGAAGGGGGTCATAGGTCACCCTATGACCCCCTTTGACCCATATGAAGCATTATAATATGTCCCTAGGAGACATATGTCCTCATGTAATGGGTAGAAGGGGGTCATAGGTCACCCTATCATCGCCTTTGACCCATAAGAATGATTCTAATATTTCCCTAGGGTTCCTAGGACCTCTAGGGACATATGTCATCATGTAATGGATTAAGGGGGTCATAGGTCAACCTATGACCCCTTTTGACCTTTAAGAATGATTCTAATATGTCCCTAGGGGTACTAGGACCCCTAAGGACATATATCATCATGTAATGGGTCAAACGGGGTCATAGATCACCCTATGACCCCCTTTTACCCATAAGAATGATTTTAATATGTCCTTAGGGGTCTAAGGACCCCTAGGGACATATGTCATAATGTAATGGGTCGAAGGGGGTCATAAGTGAACCGATGACACCCTTTGACCCATAAGAACGATTCTAATAATTCACTAGGGGTCCTAAGACCCCTACGAACATATGTCATCATTTAATGGGTCAAAGGGAGTCATAGGTCAACCTATGATCTCCTTTGACCAATAAGAATGATTCTAATATGTCCCTAGGGGTCCCAGGACCCCTAGGGACATATGTCATCATGTAATGGGTTGATGGAGATCATAGGTCACCCTATAACCCCCTTTGACCCATATGAAACATTCTAATATGTTCCTAGGGGTCCAAAGATGCCTAAGGACATATGTCCTCATGTAATGGGTCAAAGGGGGTCATAGGTCAACCTATGACCCCCTTTGACAAATATGAAGCATTCTAATAAATCCGTAGGGGTCCTAGGACCCCTAGGGACATGTCCTCAAGTAATGGGTCAAAGGGGGTCACATGTCACCCTATAAACCACTTTGACCCAAAAGAACGATTCTAATATGTCCCTAGGGGTCCTAGGATACCTAGGGACATATGTTATCATGTAATGGGTCGAAGGGGTCATAGAAAAACCTATGACCCCCTTTGACGCATAAGAACGATTCTAATATGTCCCTAAGGGTCCTAAGACCCCTAGGGACATATGTCATCATGTAATAGGTTGAAGGGGGTCACAGGTCACCCTATGACCCCCTTTGACCAATAAAAATGATTCTAATATGTCCCTAGGGGTCCTAGGACCCCAGGGACATATGTCATCATGTAATGGGTCGAAGGGGGTAATCGGTAAACCTATGACCCCCTTTGACCCAAAAAAATGATTCTAATATGTCCCTAGGGGTAGGACCCCTAGGGACATATGTCATCATTTAATGGGTTGAAGGGGGTCATAGGTCAACCAATGACCCCCTTTAACCTAGAAGAATGATTCTAATATGTCCTTAGGGATCCTAGGATCCCTAGAGACATATGCCATTATTTAATGGGTCAAAGGGGGTCATTAGTCAACCTATGACCCCCTTTGATCCATAAGAACGATTCTAATATGTTGCTAGGGGTACTAGGACCCCTAGGGACATATGTCATCATTTGATGAGTCGAAGGCGGTCATAGGTCAACCTATGACTCCCTCTAACCCATAAGAAAGATTCTAATATGTCTTTAGGGGTCTTAGGACCCCTAGGGACATATGTCGTCATGTAATGGGTCGAACCCCTTTCACCCATATGAATGATTCTAATATATCCCTAGGGGTCCTAGGACCCCTAGGGACATATGTCATCATGTAATGGGTTGAAGGGGGTCATAGGTTCTTTGACCCATAAGAATGATTATAATATCTCCCTAGGGGTCCTAGGACCCCTAAGGACTTATGTTGTCATGTAATGCATTGAAGGGGGTCATAGGTCACCCTATGAATCCCTTTGACTATAATGAATGATTTTAATATGTCCCTTGGGGTCCTAGGACCCCTAGGGACATATGTCATCATATAATGCGTCAAAGAGGATTATAGGTCAACCTATGACCCCCTTTAACCCATATGAACGGTTCTAATATGTCCCTAGGGGTCCTAGAACCACTACGGACACACGTCATCATATTATGAGTCGACTTTGATCCATATAAATAATTCTAATATGTCCCTAAACATCCTAGGACCCCTAGGGACATATGTCATCATTTAATGGGTCGAAGGGGGTTGTAGGTCAAGATATGACCCCCTTTGACTCATAAGAATGATTCTAATATCTCCCTTGTGGTCCTAGGACCCCTAGGGTTATATGTCATCATGTAATGGTTCGAAGGGGGTCATAGGTCACCCTATGACCACCTTTGACCATAAGAACAATTCTAATATGTCCTTAGGGGTCCTAGGACCCCTAGGGACATATGTCATCATATAATAGGTTGAATTGGGTCATAGGTCAGCCTATGACCACCTTTGACCCATAAGAAAGAATCTAATATGTCTCTAGGGGTCCTAGTACCCCTAGGAACATATGTCATTATGTAATGGGTCAAAGGGGGTCATAGGTTAACCTGTGACCCCTTTTGACCCAGAAGAATGATTATAATATGTCCCTAGGGGTCATAGGACCCCTAGGGACATATGTCGTCAAGTAATGCTTCAAGGGGTCATAGTCCACCCTATGACCACCGTTGACCCATATGAATGATTGTAATATGTCCCTAGGTGTCATAGGACCCCTAGCGACATATGTCTTCATGTAATAGGTCGAAGGCGGTCATAGGTCAACGTATGACCCCCCTTGAACCATAAGAACGATACTAATATGTCCCTATAGGTCTTGGGGCCCCTAGTGACAAATGTCATCATGTAATGGATTGAAGGGGGTCATAGGTCAACCTATGACCCCCTTGGACCCATAATAATGATTCTAATATGTCCCTAGGGGTCCTAGGACCGCTAAGGACATATGTCATCATGTAATGGGTCGAAGGGGGTTGTAGGTCACCCTACGACCCCTTTTGACCTATAAGAATTATTCTAATATGTCCCTAGGGGTCCTAGGACCCCTAGGGACATATGTCATCATATATTGGCTCGAAGGGGTTCATAGGTCAACTATAACCCCATTTGAACTATAAGAACGATTCTAATATGTCCCTAGGGGTCCTAGGACCCCTTGGGACATATGTCATCATGTAATGGGTTGAACACCTATGACCCCCTTTGACCCATATGAACAATTCTAATATGTCCCTATGTGTCTTAGAACCCCTAAGAACATATATTATCATGTAATAGATAAAAGGTGGTCATAGGTCAACTTATGACCCCCTTTCACCCATAAGAACGATTCTAATATGTCCCTAGGGGTCCTAGGACCCCTAAGGACATATGTCATTATTTAATGGATCGAAGGGGGTCATAGGTCAACCTATGAGCCTCTTTGAACCAAAAGAATGATTCTAATATGTCCTTAGGGGTCCTAGGATCCTTAGGGACATTTTTCATCATGTAATGGGTCGAAGGGGGTCATAAGTCAGCCTATGACCCTTTTTGACCCATAAGAATGATTCTAATATGTCTATAAGGGTCATAGGACCCCTAGGGACATATGTCATCATTTAATGGGTCAAAGGGGGTCATAGATTAACCTATGACCCCCTTTGATCTATAAGAATGATTCGAATATGTCCCTAAGGGTCCTTGGACCCCTATGGACATATGTCATCATTTAATGGTTTGAATGAGGTCATAGGTTAACCTATGACCCCCTTTGACCCATTAAATGATGACAAATGTCCCTAGGGGTCCAAGGACCCTTAGGGACATTTGTCATCATGTAATGGGTCAAAGGGGGTCATAGGTTACCCTATGACCCGCTTTGATCCATATGAATGATTCTAATATATTCCTAGGGGTCCTAAGATCCTTAGGTACATATGTCATCATGTAATACGTCGAAAGAGATCATAAGTTAACCTATGATAGCCTTTGACCCATAAGAATGATTCTATTATGTTCCTAGGGGTCCTAGGACCCCTAGGGACATATGTTGTCATGTAATGTGTTAAGGGCGGTCATAGGTCACCCTATGACCCCCTTTGACCCATATGAATGACTCTAATATGTCCCTATGGGTCCTAGGACCCCTAAGGACATATGTCATCTTGTAATAGATCAAAGCTGGTCATAGGTCAACTTATGACCCCCTTTAATCCATAAGAACGATTCTAATATGTCCCTAGGGATCCTAAGACCCCTAGGGACATATGTCATTATTTGATGGTTGAAGGTGGTCATAGGTCAACCTATGACCCCCTTTGACCCCTAAGAATGATTATAATATGTCCCTAGGGGTCGTAGGACCCCTAGAGAAATATGTCATTATTTAATGGGTCGAAGGTTGTCATAGGTCAATCTATGACCCCCTTTGACCCAAAAGAATGATTCTAATATGTCCTTACGGGTCTTGGGAGTCCTAGTGACATTTGTCATCATGTAATGGGTTGAAGGGGGTCATAAGTCACCCTATGACCCCCTTTGACCCAAAAGAATGATTCTAATATGTCTTTAGGGGTCTTAGGACTCCTACGGACATTTTTCATCATGTAATTGGTCGAATGGGGTCATAGGTCACCCTATGACCCCTTTTGACCCATAAGAATGATTCTAATATGTTTGTAAGGGTCCTAGGATTCCTAGGGACATATGTCATCATTTAATTGGTCGAAAGGGGTCATAGGTTAGCTTATGACCCCCTTTGTCCCATAAGAATGATTCTAATATGTCCCTAAGGGTCCCAGGACTCCTAGATACATATGTCATCATTTAATGGTTTGAACGGGGTCATAAGTTAACCTATCACCCCCTTTGAGCCATGAGAATTATTCCAATATGTCCCTAGGGGTCCTAGGACCCCTAGGCACATTTGTCATCATGTAATGGGTCAAAGGGGGTCATAGGTCACCCTATGACCCCCTTTGACCCATATAAATGATTCTAATATGTTCTTAGGGGTTCTAGGACCCCTAGGGACATATGTCGTCATGTAATGCATTGAAGGAGGTCATAAGTTACCCTATGAAAACTTTTGACCCATAAGAATGATTCTAATATGTCCCTAGGGGTCTTAGGACTCCTAGGGACATATGTCATCATGTAATGTGTTGAAGGGCATCATAGGTCACTATATGACCCCCTTTGACCCATATGAATGATTCTAATATGTCCTTATGGGTCCTAGGAACCGTAGGGACATATGTCATCCTGTAATAGGTCGTAGGTGGTCATAGGTCAACCTATGACCCCTTTGACCTATAAGAAAGATTCTAATAGGTCCTTAGGGGTCCTAGGACCATTAGGGACATATGTCATTATTTAATGGGTCGAAGGGGGTCATAGGTTAACCTATGACCCCTTTGGACTCAAAAGAATGATTATAATATGTTCGTAGGGGTCCTAAGACCCCTAGAGACATTTGTCATCATATAATGGATCGAAGGAGGTCATGAGTCACTCTATGACCCCCTTTGACCCATAAGAATGATTCTAATATGTCCCTAAGGGTCTTAGGACCCCTAGGGACTTATGTCATCATTTAATGGATTGAAAGGGGTTATAGGTTAACCTATGACCCCCTTTAACCCATAAGAATGATTCTAATATGTCCCTAAGGGTCTTAGGACCCCTAGGGACATATGTCATCATTTAATGGGTCAAAGTTTGACCCATAAGAAGCATTCTAATATGTCTAGGACCCCTAGGAACATATGTTGTCATGTAATGGGTCGAAGGGGCCTTTGATCCATATGAACGATTCTAATATGTTCAGGGACATATGTCATTATATAATGTGTCGAAAGAGGTCATAGGTTACCCTATGACAACCTTTGACCCATAAGAACAATTCTAATATGTCCTTAGGGGTCCTAGGACAGCTCGTGACATATGTCTTCATGTAATGAGTAGAAGGGTTTCATAGGTTAACTTATGAACCCCTTTGACCCATAAGAACTATTCTAATATGTCCCTAGGCATCCTAGGACCCCTAGGAACATATTTTATCATGTAATGGGTTAAAGGGGGTTGTAGGTCACCCTACGACCCCCTTTGACCCATAAGAATGATTATAATATGTCCCTAGGGGTCTTAGGACCCTTAGGGACATATGTCATCATGTAATGGGTTGAAGGGGATCATAGGTCAACCTATGACCCCCTTGGATCCATAAGAATGATTCTAATATGTCCATAGGAGTCCTAGGACCTTTGGAGACATATGTCATCATGTAATGGGTCCAAGGGGGTCATAGGTCACTCTATGACCCCCTTTGACCCATAAGAATGATTCTAATATGTCCCTAGGGGTCTTAGGACCCTTAGGAACATATGTCATCATATAATGGGTAGAAGGGGGTCATAGGTCACCCTATGACCACCTTTGACCCATATGAACGATTCTAATATGTTCATAGGGGTCGACATGTGTACCTAGGGGTCCTAGGACCCCTAGGGACACATGTAATCATCTAATGGGTCAAAGGGGGTCATAAGTTTGACCCATAAAAATAATTCCAATATGTCCCTAGGGGTCTTAGGACCCCTAGGGACATATGTCATCATGTACTGGGTTGAACAGGGTCATAGGTCACCTTATGACCCCCTTTAACCTTTATGAACTATTGTAATATGTCCCTAGGGGTTCTAGGACCCTCAGGGACATATGTCATCATGTAATGAGTCAGAGGGGGTCATAAGTCAACCTTTGACCTCCTTTGATCCATAAGAATGATTCTAATATGTCTCTTAGGGTCCTTGGACCCCTATGGACATATTTCATCATGGAATGTGTGATAAGGGACCTATGACCCCCTTCAACTCGTATAAACGATTATAATATGTTCCTAAGGGTCTTGGGACCCCTAGAGACAGATGTCATCATGGATTGTGTCGAAAGGGTTCATAGGTTTTCCTATGATCCCCTTTGACCCATATAAATGATTCTAATATTTTCCTAAGGTCCTACGACCCCTAGGGATATATGTCATCATGGAATGTTTCTAAAGGGGTCATAGGTCATCCTATGACCCCCTTCATCATATATTAAGAATTCTAATATGTCCTTAGGGGTCCTAGGACCCCTAGGGACACATATTGTCATGGAATGTGTTGAAAGGGGTCATAGGTCATCCTATGACCCCCTTCGACCCATATAAATGATTTTAATATGTCCCTAGGGGTCCTAGGACCCCTAGAGACATATGTCATTATGGAATGTGTCAAAAGGGGTCAAGGTCATCCTATGAACCCCTTCGACCCATATAAACAATTCTAATACGTCCCTAGGGTTCCTAAGATCTCTATGGACATTTGTCATCATGGAATGTGTCGAAAGAGGTCATAGGTCATCCTATGACCCCCTTCGACCCATATAAACAATTATAATATGTCCTTAGGTGTTGTAGGACCCCTAGAGACATATGTCTTCATGGAATGTGTCAAAAGGGGTCATAGATCATCCTGTGACCCCCTTCGACCCATATAAATCATTCTAATATGTCCCTAGGGGTCCTAGGACCCCTATGGACATATGTCGTCATGCAATGTGTCGAATGACCTATGTCCCTGTTCGACCCATATAAATGGTTCTAATATGTCCCTAGGGGTTCTAGGACCCCTAGGTACATATGTCGTCATGGAATGTGTCAAAAATGACCTATGACCCCCTTTGACCCATATAAACAAGTCTAATAGAAATAATATAGTAAAAATATAATAATATATTAAAAATAATAATAATATAGTTTAATAATTATATATATATTATATTTATCGATTATAATAATAATAACATAATATATTATTATATAATAATAACATAATATATTAATATATATTAATAACATAGGTCATAATAATAATAATATATATCAATAACATATATATATGTAATATATTACATTATTATATTTAATAGAAATATAGTAAAATTAATAATAATATATATTGTATTTATAGATTATAATAATAATAATAACATAATATATTATTATATATTAATAGCTACGTTATTATATTAAATAATAATAATAATTTAATTTAATTTAATTTCATATATATATATAATTCATAACTCATTAATTAGTCATATTATATATTTATAGATTATATATTATATCTTTACATATTTCATAACTCAAATTAGTTATATAACTCACAAATTTATTTTTCCCTCCAAAATTTGTTTTTTCCTCCAATGTGTTTGTGCAGCCAGTATCAGATATCCGATTTGATATCAGATATCCGATATGGCTTGGGCCTTACTTTCTAGGTTTGGTACCTGGACAGGTGAAAAAAAGTTAGAGCAGATTTTGAAGCACTTTCAGACGTCTTCAAACTCTCTTTTTTCACATTGCCACTTTTTGGCACACCATGATCCCGTACATACCCATAAACAATAGAAATTCTGATAAAAATTGATTATAGTAGTGAAAAATGGTGATTTTACAACCTCAAGTCTATCCAATAGGTAACTTGATAACATAGAATGAGATATTCTATGATTTGATTTTTTTTTTGGTATGCATTTTTGTATATACATCTAAAACAAGGCTATTAGCATGTACACGAATACCAAGTTTAGTACAATGAAAAAATCAGTCCAAACTGAGGGTTTAGAAAATATGAACATATAAGAACCAAAAAATCCATCTTACATCTTATATGCTCAACCCCTTCACTCTCACTATATAAGCACCAACTCTTTTTGTGTAGACAAGCTTATTCTAGAGACAACTTGCATGCTCAATAAATTAGAGAATTAGCTTTCTTTTGTATAGAACATCAACTATACTGGGAAAAGAGATAAGAATCACAAGGTGAGTGCACTAAGATGGTGTACAAAAAAGTGGGCACCTTGCCAAAAAAAGAAAAATTTTCAATAACCTGATCCAAGCCTAGCCATTATACTTTTTCAAACCCAATTGGGTTATTAAATAATATATTTCTAAAAACCCAATCTGGTTATTTAAAAGTGAAATGTCAACTAGGCTTGGTATCCAAGCCTAGCCATTACACTTTTTAAAACTTGATCAGGTTTTTTGAAATATATTATTTAATAACCCAATTGGTTTTTGTAAATTATATAATTTGACTATTGCCCACATTTGAGGGTATAAGTGTTGATTATGGAGGAGAGCACCAAAACTTGATTAGGTTTAGCATAAAAAATAAATTTTGATTGCATCTCCATCCATGGCACCCCAAAAATGAGGTAAGTCTTCATTATATTCATCATTTATGTATTTTTTTATCACATATTGTAATGTGGTTTTGAAATTTATATATTTTTAAATTATTCTTAACATAGATCTGCATCAAAGAATCCAAGAAAATGAGGGAGAGAAGAAATAGCACCTCCTATATAATCAAACCCTCCACCCATCATGACACAACCACAAAACACTCCACCATACAACCACAAAATCCACCATGTGTACAACCACAAAACCCTCCACTCAATGTTCTCATTCAACAACCACCACCTCCTATAAACCCTCCATGCATACAATTACATTATTTAAGTACTACACAAGAGGATCCCATAAACCACCTCTCACAAAATAGTGCTAACATTACCCAAATTGTCAATGGGTTGTAGTCATCTTCACTTTCTCACCACTCAACCCTAGTAAATACACTTGAACAAATGACCCAAAATGAAAATGAGATGTCTATGTAGGTTATGAAATGGGGTACTTGGAGGGATAGGTATCATGCATTTTATTTCGATGGGTTATCATATCAAAAAGTGAAAGATAAAGACATAAATAAATGTACTATATGTTCTTTTTTCACTAAACCTATATTCAGCAACTCCCTATTACACACAACCAAAACTTTTCCTATTCATTGGTGCACTCATGCTAGGATAAGATCATGTTTTTGGGATAGGTGGTATATGGTAATTGACCTACCACCATGTGATAATTATGAGGTGCCTCTACATATATGAGAAAGATATATTGTGAATTCATCCTTGGTGAGAAGTCAAATGACTTTGACATCCATCAATTTTGGGGTAGAGGGAGAAGATCTGTGTAGGATAGACTTGGGGCTTATAAGGTGATACCACAAAATGAGAGGAGACATACAACATGAAAAACCATGCATCATTTTGTGCTCCCATCAATTATAAAGGAATATATTTATTTATAGACTCTTCATGTGGTTGCATCATTGACAGATGTTATCATTCATCATGGCTCATAGTTAGGTGGTTTTTCTTCACCTATGGCACCTCGACCATCATCAAATGTAACTTTAAGGTCATCATAGAATGCAACTATTGGACTAACCACCAAAAATTTCCTTCAAGATTTTTGATATGGCTTAGCCACCTATGTTCTATAAGTCTATTGGTTGTATCGAGCATTGATAGGTTGATCTTAGGTTAATCTTTTGGTGTAACAACAACTCTAGCTTGTAACAAGTGGTATCAGAGCTCGGTTACAAGTTTGAATCTCCTTGGGTAATGCTAAGGGAGGATTGTTGGACTAACTACCAATGTTCCCCTTTAGGATTTGTGACATGACTTAATCACCTCCTATCTTCTATAAGTCTAGTGGTTGTATCAAGCATTGATAGGTCGATCTTAGCTTGATCTTTTAGTGCAATTGCAACTCTAGCTTGTAATAGCAACAACTCCATCATCATCTCCTATGGCACTAGGGTCATCATAACATGAAATAGCTTCATCATTAGCACTTATTGACCCTTGGTTATCATAACCTATGATAGCTCCATCAGCATTATCTACATGGCCAATGTCATCTCCACTTGTGTCAACTGTACCACTGGTAGCATCTTCGCACCACCTATTGAAAATAGATTGATAAAAGTATGAAAGTGTGTTTCAATCATTTTTTTCACTAATTTCAAACTTTCTATGTTGGTAAGTCAATTACTTAGATGATTTGAGTACTATCATTTGTTTGAATAATGATGAGGATTTGATCAAATAAGATAACAAGAACACCTAGAGGAAAGGTTGAGTTATTATAAAGAAAAGAAGTACAAATATTAGTTAAGACAGTGATAATATAGTGTACTAATTATCTACTTAAGGTTACAAAGGATGGATACATTGACTAAGTCTAGAAGAACAAGTAAGAAGAATTGTGTTTACCAAGCTTGATCAACTGGATAGTAGGTGCTGAGAAAAGTTAGTGCAAGCTGAGCAGAAAATCAATTAGAGCCAAGAAAAGTCAAATTTCACTATATGCCAAGTGATATAATGTAAGATGAGTAAAGTTTAGTTGATGTCAACCACGAGTAAACTTTAGTGTTTTCCATGTGATCTGGTTGACAACAAGTGGAAGAATAGTATGGAAGCTGAGTGATAGCATATTAATGTTGACTGCTACTATTCATGTTAATTCATGGATTTGAAAAATTTGAGCTAACTATTTTGTTTTCTTGAATTTTGTGAAGTGTGTAGAAGATAACTATGATAATTTGGTGGCATAGAAATCATGGTAAACTATTTTGAGGTGAATTTAAAGAGGATTAAAGGAGAAGTCTCTAGAAGGGAATAAAATGAAAAGATGGGTAGATTCATTGAATCCTACCTAATCCTACCTAACCCTAAAATGGAAAATAGAGGTTGAATGGAAAAAGATCTAAATTTTCTATTTATAAAGATGGATGGTTAGAAGCAAAGGTTATCATGTGCGAGAACCTAAGGAAGATTGGGAGTCTAGGGTATTGCTTCATCAAAGACCAAACATAAGAGATTGCTATAGGAAAGCAAAGAAAGAAGGCTTAAGGGTATGGATTCTTGAAGGGTGAACAAGCTATCAGAGTTGAAGTGTGTGAAAGCCAAGTAGAATGGAAGATTGAAACATAGATATGTAATCTGCAAGTGAGTTGTAAGTTGTGATCAGATCAAACCTTACTGTTACTTTCTAATCATTGTACTAGTCTAGGGTAAATCCTTTGTATTAAGGTTTACCTAATAGTCATTTGCAAATCCTTTAACTGGGTGACATTCCAAGTGAATGATCTAAATTCCACTAACAAGGCTCACTCCTAATAGGGTGATTGAAATCCTCTAACCATGGCACATTTAATAGTGTGTATTGTAAACTTTAACAAGGTTGACCTTTCACAGGATATCACTTCAAAGGAGTGAGATTTAGTAGCATGTTACTAGTGGTTTTTCTCAAATTGGGTTTCCATGTTAAATCATTGTGTCAAATGTGTTATTGAATCTATTATGTTTCATGCTTACATTTCTACAAAGTTGATTTGATAGTAACCTACAAGTTTAAGTGAATGTATCATCTAATGGATATGGAATCACTAAGTTGTGAAAAGTTCTTTTTGTACATCTAGACCTTGGACATCTAATTCACCTCCCTCTTAGTTATTCTAAAGAATTCAAACAATTGGTATCAAAGTCATATGCTTAAGAGGACTAGTTTGAAGGTAGTAGAAGCAAAAGATCAAGATGCCAAAAAGAGAGGCATCCAAGCTTAATAGAGATAACTTTTCTACATGGAAAAGTCTGATGAAGCTACACCCAGGAGATCTTAGAGATCATGCACAATCTACAATCACTACTAAGCATTTTGATACTATTGGAGCTCTAACTATTGAAGATATAAAGAAGAAGAATGAACATAATTAGGAAATGTTGGAGATTGCCTCTACCCTAAGCTATGCTAAGTTTGATGACATCAAGGTTTGTTATAGTGCAAACAAGACGTGGGATGCTCTTCACACCATCTATGGAGGTGATACAAATGTTTTGAGAGCCAAATATGAAAGTCTTAGAGGTAAGCTCGATGATATGAGAATGCAAGAAGGTGAGAATGTTACTCAATATTGTTCTAGGATAAACGATGTTGTTAATGCAATAAGAGGACCTACTAGTAAGATAGATGATGAGACTATACTAAGCAAAGTTTTGAGAACACTATTGCTTGTCTATGCTATTAGATTTTTTTCAATACAAGAGCTGAGAGGTATACCCAGTTCTAATCTGACTCTTAAAGGTCTAGTAGGTAGGCTCACTACTTTTGAACTATCTAATTTTGACAACTTCAAATTTGACAATGTGGAAACTTCTTTTAAAGCTAAGTTTTCATTAAAATAACCTAGTGAGAAGAATAATAGAGGGGTAAAATATGTTTCTAGTAATAGTAAAATAGATGAGGAAGATGTGGAATAGCTTGAAAAACTACTTGCAAGGAGATTTCATAGAGTTAAAAGAGAATTCAAAGGTAAGTTATATATCATGTGTTTAATTACAATAAGGTTGGTCATATTGCTACTAGATGTCTAGAGAAGAAGAACTACAAAGGTGGAGAAAAATATAAGAGTAGAAGAGATGAATATAAAAAAGATTACAAAGATAAAGGTAAGGACTCTTGCTACATTATTGAAAAGGAAATCAAAGATGCATCTAACAATCATGATGATGAAGTAGTGTATGTTGCAATGAAGGATGATTCTAATAAGGATGAGACAATTGCACTAGTGTCTTATGTGGATAAGAATGATAGATGGATCATTGATAGTGGGTTTTCACATCACATGATTGGAGATAAAAGTAAGTTCATTACCTTGAATTATTATGATGGAAATATTGTAAGGTTTGGTAATAATTTACCCTTTCTGATAAAAGGAAAAGGTTCTGTCAAAATCATAGAAAAGATTTTATGTGACAATGCTTATTATCCTTCAGCTCTCTCATCCTGATGATGGATCACAGAGTGTGATCCGAAATGTTGATGCAAAAATTGTAACACAATCTACCCAGAAAACACAGCTAAGAATTCTAATGGATTGTGGAAAACTACTATCTACAATGCTTATTATGCTGAAGGACTTAACTATAATTTGTTGAGTGTGTCACAACTAAATAGTTTATGTTGCAAGGTTGAATTTGAGAAAAAGATTGCTAAGATATATGATAGTGATGGAAAAATAATAGGAAAAGGTGATCAAACTAGAGGTAATCTATTCTACCTTGATATGAATAATGCTACTTGTTTAGTTGTCGAATATGATGATGTGTGGTTGTGGCATAAGAGGTTATGTTATGTTAATTTTGATAACTTGGTTAGTATTGGTAACATCAAAAGAGTGATAGGTTTGCCCAAGTTGAAGAAGCCTGACAATATAATTTGCAAACTATGGCAGTTAGGAAAAATGACAATGTCTAGTTTGAAGAGTAAGATTCATACCTCAAAAGGAATTCTAGAGATTATTCATACTGACTTGTGTGGACCAATTGAACTGTGGAGCTACAAAGGTGATAAGTATATTATGTTGTCTGTTGATGATTATTCTAGGATGATGACATTTATTTTTTTGAAATAGAAATCTGATGCATTTCAAATGTTTAAGTGGTACTTAGCAAGAGTTGGGAAAGAAATAGGTAAAAGTCTAAAATGTTTGAGATTTGATAGAAGAGGAGAATTTACATCAAATGAGTTTGAGATATTTTGTAATGATAGAGGAATCAAAAGGCAGACATATGCCCCTAGGACCCCTCCACAAAATGGAATTATTGAAAGGAGGAACAAATCTATAATGAATTGTGCTAGGACACTCATGATAGAGAAGAGCATTTCTTTGAAATAATGGAAGGATTTTGTAAGTACAACTATCTATACCTTCAACTATGTGCAAGCTAAGAAAGGTACTCATTCAACACCTTTTGAACTATGGTATGGATACTCACCCAATGTAAAATATTTTATAGTATTTGGAAGCAAGTGTTATATTCTCAAAGATTTTAGGAATGGCAACTAGATGAAAAAAGTGAAGAAATTATATCCCTTGTATATTCCACAAGAAGTAAAGCTTATAAGTGTTTAAATACTAACACTAACAAAGTTGTGGAAAGTGCAAATTTGAAATTTGATGAATATATAGAAGTACATGAGGCTAAACCTATGAAGATGCCAAAGGAATAAAAATCATTTCCATACTTTTATTAAGGTATTTCTATTGATGAAGATATTGTAAATCAAGTTACAAATCAATAGCATTTTTTAGTGATTGTCGACTCGTAAACTATGAGTGTTTAGTTGCATTCAAGAACCAAGCTACAATCAACTGTTGAGTTATAGAATGAAGTTGAGGCACGTTATAATTCTAAGACTAGTATACATGAAAGAGGTGTTGAACTACCTGATAGAGTACATAGTGAGCCAGAAGTTGAGAGACCAAATGAGGAAAATAGAGCAGAAGCAAGATTGTCAAAGTATGTCAAAAAACATCACCCTGCTGCACAAATTATTGGAGATAAAAATGCAAGACCAATGATAAGGAATAGTTTAAGAAGTGATACATTTTTTCTCAGCATGAATGATCCAAAGATAGTGAAAGATGCCTTAGAGAATGAGGACTAGAATAAAGCCCTAAAAGAAGAGATTGACCAAATTGAATAAAAATTAAGACATGGACTCTAGTTCCTAGGCCATAAGACAAAAATGTCATTGGTACTAAGTTGGTTTTTAGAAATAAACTAGATAAAAATGGTCAATTCATAAGGAAAAAATAAATATTAGTTTGCAAGGGGTATGCACAAGAAGAAGGGATAGACTATGGTGAAATATTTTCTCCTATTACAAGATTGGAAGGAGTAAGAACTCTTCTTGCTTACTTTGCATACAAAGGTTTTAGAGTTTATCAAATGGATGTCAAATCTATATTCTTGAATGGTATATTAGAAGAAGAGGTTTACATAGAACAACCAGAAGGACTTTTTGATGCTAACAATAAAAACATGGTATATAGACTACACAAAACTTTATATGGTTTAAAGAAATTACCAAGAGCATGGTATGAAAAGCTTCACAATTATCTTGTGAAGATTGGATTTGAGAGGATTGATCACAACAACAATCTATACTTGAAGATAGAGAAAGGAAAAGGTATTTTACTATTTGAAATTCTTGTTGATGATATCATATTTGGAGGTCAGGATACTTTATGTAAGGCTTTTGCAAATGAAATAAAGAAAGAATTTGAGATGTCTATGTTTGGAGAAATCAAGTTCTTTGTGGGTTTGCAAGTACATATAATGAAATATGTATATACATCACTCAATCAAAATATGTAAAGGAGATACTAATTTTTTTTGGATTGGAAGATTCCAAGATAGTAAGCACACCTATGGTGACAAGACATAAATTGTCAAAGAATGATTATTCAGCTGAGGTGAATCAAACATTGTACAGGTCTATGATTGAAAAATTATAATATGTAGTACATAGCAAACCTGATATTGCATTATCTGTTGGGATAGTTGCAAGATTCTCTGCTAATCCCAATGAGAATAATTTGATGACTACTACAAGAATAATGAGATATCTAAAAGGTAAAGAAGAATATGGTCTATACTACAGTAAAAATATTTTTTTTGAATTGAGAGCCTACATTGATGTTGATTGGGCTAGAAATATTGATGATAGAAAGAGCACTAGAGGAGTATTTTTCTTAGGAAAAAGATTGGTTACTTGGACTAGAAAGAAACAAAACTATATATCTCAATCTACCATTGAAGTTGAATATGATGTTGTTGCAATAAAATGTACAAACATTGTATGGATCAAACAACTACTCAAAGGTATGAAATAGGAAACCACTAAACCTGTGACACTTAATTGTGATAACACAAGTTCTATAAATATATCAAAGAATCTAGTGATGCATACAAAGACTAAGCACATTGCAATCAAGTATCATTACTTGAGAGAATTAGTTCAAGACAAAGAGGTGAAGATAGAATATGTAAATATAAAAGAAAAAATTGTTGATATCTTCACAAAAGCATTACCTAAGCATGCTCATGAGTATCTAAGAGGTAAACTAGGGGTGATACCCCTATCCAAGGCTATTTAGAAGCATGAGAAGTGTCATGCATCAAATGAGATGGTTGACATATGTTACACATTCATGCAGTGGACCCTACTTTAGGAGCTTCCTAAAGTAATCAAAGAGCTAGAGCTACAAATCAGTCACAAGTTAGGTGATAGAGGGAGGCACTAAGAATTTTTTTATCTTCATATTATAATAACAATTCTTTGGCATTGTTATCAAAGAGGGAGAATTTAGGATTCAAAAAGGGAGAGTATATTGATGAACGAAATACCTACTTAGAGGGAGATAATGTATCTACTTCAAGATATATCTACCTAGTAAGAGGGAGATAGTGTTGAGGGAGATATAAGGATAGAGATGGATACCTAAAAATGAAGTGATCAAGAGGGAGTCATAAGAATGAGTTGATTAGAATAGAATTTTGTAACTTGTACAAAAGATGAAAGTTTTTGATAGAGGGAGAGATTTCAATACAAGGAATTATTTTCCTTCTGGTATTATTGTTGGTTGTACTAGTTGTACTAGTTTTCCATCAATGCTAAAGAGGGAGATTGTTGAAAATAGATTGATACAAGTATGAAAGTTTATTTCAATCATTGTTTTATCACTAATGTCAAACTTACTATATTGGTAAGAAAATTTCTTAGATTATTTGAGTACTAACATTTGTTTGATTGATGAAGAGGATTTGATCAAATAAGATAATAGGAACACTTAGAGGAAAGGTTGAGTTATTATAAAGAAAAGAAGTACAAAGATTAGTTAAGATAGTGATGATATAGTGCATTGATTATCTACTTAAGGTTACAAAGGTTGGATACATTAAGTCTAGAAGAACAAGTAAGAAGAATTATGTCTACCAAGCTTGACTGAGTGGATAGTAGGTGCCAAAAAAGTTAGTCCAGGCTAAGCAAAAAATTAGTTGGAGCCAAGAAAAGTAAAATTCTAGTGTATGCCAAGTGATATAATGTAAGCCAAGTAAAATTTAGTTGATGTTGAGCACTAGTAAACTTTAGTGTTTGTCAAGTGATCTAGTTGATGACAAGTGGAAGAATAGTATGGAAGCTGAGTCACAACATATTGATGCCAAGTGCCAATTTCATGTTAAATTATGGATTTGGAAAATCTAAGACAATTATTTTGTTTTCTTAAATTTGTGAAGCGTGTGGAAGATAATTATGATGAGTTGGTGGTACATAATTCATGGTAAACCTTTTTGATGTGAATTCAAAAAGGATTGAATTAGAAATTTCTAGAAGGGAATAAAATAAAAATATGGGTAAATTCATTGAATCCTACCTAATCCTACCTAACCCTAAAATGGATGATAGAGTTTAGGTGACAAAATATTTTAATTTTCTATTCATAGAGATGGTTGGTCAAAATAAAAGGTTGTCATGTGCAATAATCTTAAGAAGACAAGGATACTAGGGTATTTCTTCATCAAAGATCAAATAAAAGAGATTGCTATTTGCAAGCAAAGAAAGAAGGCTTAAGAGTATGGATGCTTGAAGGGTGAACAAGCTATCAGAGTTGAAGTGTATGAAAGCCAAGTAGAATGGATGACTGAAACATAGATCTATAATCTACAAGTGAGTTGTAAGTTGTTATCCAATCAAACCTTATTGTTACTTTCTAATCATTGTACAATCTAGGGTACATCCTTTGGATTAAGGTTGACCTAACAATCATTTGTAAATCCTTTAACCAGGTGAAATTGCAAGTGAATGATCTAAAATCCTCTAACAAGGCTCACTCCTGATAGGGTGATTGAAATCCTCTAACCAGGTCACATTTAATAGTGTGTATTGTAACCTTTAACAGGGTTGACCTTTTACAGGGCATCATTTCAAAAGAGTGAAAATTAGTAGCATGTTACTAGTGATTTTTCCCAAATTGGGTTTCCACATAAAATCATTTTGTCAAATGTGTTATTGAATCTATTATGTTTCATGCTTACATTTCTACAAAGTTGATTTGATAGTAATTGACAAGTTTAAGTGAATGTATGATCTAATGGATGCATGCATGTTGAATATGTTTTATGGATATGGGTTCACTAAGCTATGAAATTTTTTAGTTGTACATCTAGACCTTGGATAACTAATTCACCCCCCTCTCAGTTATTATAAAGAATTCCAACACCACCAGTGTCATCATTACTTGTGCCTCCTGCATTGTCATCATGTGGATCATTACAGTCTTTGGGGCCCAATAAGCATTTTTAGTTTAGTTGTCAGAACATGTATGATGGGATATATATGGAGGTTTTTGAAGATGGAGTGTCATCTCATCCATGTGTACATTGTGGGAATACTTTTTATTCATATTGAAGTGGGAATTTCACACTCACAGATGATTCGATGGTGATGGTCTTCGATGGACAAGATACACAAATTTGTTTGTTAGAGTTTTGAAATGATATTATTTAATCACCTAAATATTCTAAAAGTAAAAAAAAAAAAAAAATTAGATCACTCTAGATTGATATGTGAACAATATGCAACGCAAGGTGCAACAAGTAGTTTGAGAACACCATAGAGTATTTGTTCTACTAGAGATGTGAGGCTAGGAGCAACAACACCAGAGGTAAATGTTTAAATATTATTAAAAGTACAATAATGACTTATCTTTAAACTATTATTTCTTAATTTGTATGACACCAACAACTTGCTTATAGATCCTCTTCCATCTCCTACCAATGTTGAAACCCTCCCATTCATCAAATCTATCCAATTCCCATCTACATATATTGCTCCTAGCATTACCCAAACCACATCTAATGAACCTCATAAGTTTTAAAATTATATTATTTAATGACCTAAATATTTCAAAAGTAAATATTTTTATTTATTTTACAGAGCACTTTAGATTAATAAGTTCAAACAATATGCAATGCAGGGTGCAACAAGCAACAGAAGAACACCACATAGCACTCATTCTGCTAGAGGTGTGAGGCTAGGAGAAAGAACACCTAAGGTAAAAAAATTTAAATATTCTTAAAAGTAAAATAATGCATTAGCTTTGAAATATTGTTTCTTAATTGGTATTCTTAAACATACAATAATAACTTTCCAATATCATCCTTCAAGTCCTTCTTGTGTCTTCTTGCCCTCCTATGATCTTCTTGTTGTTATTGTGTCTTCTTTCCATTTAAAACATTATCTTATATTTATAAAAATACTCTTTACTATTTTATAGGGCTTGTCGGGGGCTGAAATTTCTCAAATTGATGATACCACACTTTCTACCATTAACTTTGGCCTTGAAAGCTATGGGGTATCATAGCCTGCAAACTTATCAAGTTTATAGTTTGAGTTGAACTCGTGATGTGTCTTATTTATTCCTCTTATGTTCTATTCTTTTTCTTCTTTAGGGTATCCACATAGCTCGAGGTCTGGAGGAAAGGGAAGGAAATCGGCAAGAATAGTAAAACAAAAAGAGGTATTAAATAAATGTCAAGTTTATATTCTGAAATTTATTATGAATGAATATATATACATGTACTTAATATTGATGAATATGATTTGACTTGTTTGTTGTATATATCTAGAAACAATTTAGTTTTGTAGAGTTGATGAATGCACATGAGACTATCGATGTTGAGGCAATTGAAGAGGTAAAATTTCATATTTTCCTTCTTATAAATTTTTGGTTATAGTATGCATTTGTTCTATATACATATTACATGGTTGTATTTACAAATAAGTACATGTTTTTTTTTTAATTTTACAGAAATTATCAACAATTTGTCTTATTAACATGTGTTATTTATCTTTTACCTATTACAACACTCTTTGAGACTTCGTGCAAATCTTTTCCCATTTCATTTTGTTTGGAGTCCCAAGCATCAAAGATGGGGTCAAACACAACAAAAGCCTTGGGTATGTATGTAGAGTCTTAGTTGAAGCCCTCTTCTAATATCAATTTGGATTTCTTGTGTGTGTGATAGAAATCCCTAACACCTACTCTACAATTCTAATATTGTATTGCTGACCATACAAGTTGTGCCTCATACCAACATTGATTCATCAATGGTTGTGCCTCCTACTAGCACAAGATATCTAGCTTAGGCTACAATATGTTTTGTGTTTTTTTACTCTATTTGGAATCCCTAATGCCACTCTATAATGGTAACATTTTATCACTTACCATATAGGTTGTGCCTCATACCAACACTACTTCATCAGTGGTTGTACCTCCTGCTAGCATGAGATATCCAACTTAGGCTATAGTATTTTTTTGTTTTTTTTACTCTATTTGGAATCCCTAATGCCATTCTAAAATGTTAATATTTTATCGCTTATCATATAGGTTGTGCCTCATACCAATACTTCTTCATCAATGGTTTTACCTCCTACTAGCACAGGAGATCTAGCTCAGGCTACAGTACATTTTCTTTTTACTTTTTTACTTTATTTGGAATACCTAATTCCACTCTATAATGCTAAATTTTTATCTCTTACCATACAAGTTGTGCCTCATACTAGCACTGATTCATCGATGTTGTGCCTCCTGTGAGCATTGGTTCATTAGTAGTTGTGTCTCCCATCGTCACTCTACCTCATCATTTTGTTAGGACTCCCACCCATCGATGAAGGATCCCATTACTATTATCATTTGATTCAACTATGGGACAAAGGAATGAGATATTTAAAAACTCAACTATCCACAATTTAGAACTCAATTTTTAGTTATTTTCATATTACTTATAGATAAGATATTTGATAGTGTATTTTAATTTTTCTTTTGCAAACACTCGGCAAGCCACAAATTGTATCAAAGAGGCTCCATTTTGATGATCCTGTACAATCATAGATAGTAATAGTGATATACATATGTAGTTATGTTCATCACATGACATTGACATATATTCAACTTTTTTATTGTATATATTTGAGATTTATATTGTGCACATTCAACATTTCTATTGCACAATTCAACATTTGTCAAGTATTTGACTTTTGTATTGTACTAATGAGACAATATATTTTTGTAGCTATATGATTTATATGAAATAATATGTAGTTCATTTTGATATAAATTAAACTTGGATTTCCATCCAACTTGTTCAATGTGTGCATACAAACTTGTATTTCAGCTTACTTTCTTGGAATTAATCAAACACATGAACGTTCATTATTTTATATAGAAATGTAACATCTTTATCAAATTCTTTGTAACATGTAATCATATGTCACTTATTTTGATGTAATAAGACATGAAAAGTAAAAATATGTCATAACTTTTGTATTTGTGTCAAAGATTGCAACCCAATAGTGCTTAGAGACCCTTAAGGACACTTCCATTCATTATGGTTGACATCGTCAGAGGGACATTATGGCTGAAATGAGATTGGTCCTAGGCTAAATCCAACCAACCAGAGCTAATAAAGCAGATGATTAGATCTTAGGACCAACGGTTTGAAATATACACAACCTTGCTCATTTTAACATGTGTTTGAGTCATATCCAAAAAAATGTTTTACATGTGGCTTACAGTCTATTTTTCCAATTTGTCTTATGAAAACATCTTTTTGGTTTGGTGAATCCCTTGGGTTTTTTATAAGAAAAATAGGCTTTACAGGGACCTTGAAACCCAATAGTTATAATAAAAACCAATGCTGATAATAAGCACTAAAAGCCCAGTCAAACATAGACAAGTCACAAGGCTGATAATAAGCATGAAAGCCCAGCCAAACATAAATGCCAACAATAATGCCAATTCAACTTACATAAAAAAAGCCAACTTGACAAAAAATAGCAATAAACTAATAGCAAGAGACGGGAAAAAATAAACCATGATTACTCTTTTGTCTTCTACTTAAGCTCCTGCATCGTTTGAGCTACTTCATAGACTTTGTGAGTCTCCTCAGCCATCTGCTCCTAACTCTTCTAGGCTTCCTGGTTTAGGCTACTAAAGGTAATTTTTGTCACCACATCCTCTTCCACCCTAGCTCTTTCTCTGTCCTTGTCCTCACTCTCATCCAGTAGACCTCTGGCTTTTAACATTCCAGTAAGAGACAGAATGTTATCATTGATAGAATTGAGGATGGAGATCATGTAATTTACTAGATTATGATTATAGTTTTCCAAATTCAAAATTTTCTTCTCAGCTAAACTGATTTGATCCTCCTTATCCTTCTGATTTCCCTGACCTAGCTACTTTCTATTGCTTTTCATTTGGCCAATTTTTTTCCCTAACCTCTTCCAATTTGTGGTAAAGCCATTTGATTGAATTGAAATTTTTAATCATTCTATTTCAAGCATTATTCAAAAAATTCATGCCTATTTCCCTAGTATTATCTGTTATTGCCACCATAGTTGGATCGATGAGTTCTTTGAACTAGAGTTGGCCCTATTTTTCTTCCAAGATTTGGGGATTCATTATCTCTCTAACAATCCCCATCTTGGATGTTCTAACATTAAAATTTCTCCAAGCATTTTTCCTATCCTTAATAATCACTTCTCCACCCTCTCCTCCAATTTTCTCCTTCTCCTACTCTTGGGGATGAATAGGGGAAAGAGGAATTGTTGAGATATATGGCCCTAACCCCAAAACCGCCTCAGCATCCATCTATTTTTCCCACTTCCTTTTCTTTGCAATAGGGTCTTCCCTCTTAATTTCTATCTCCTCCTCATCATCATCATCAAATTCCATTTCCTCCCCTTCCTCAATGTTTTCTTCATCACCCTAGTCAATAAATTTAGGCCCATGTCCTCTAGGGCTCTTCCTACTTGGGGTAATAGATGAGGGTGATTTTTTCTCCAACTCTTTGGCCCTCTTTCTAGAGGAAACATTTTCCTCCCCCTCTGAGATGATACTTTGAATATCCTTAGAATTAGAGGAAAAACTTGAGCTTCCTAAGTCCTCAGAGGCATCTGCACCAAGCTAAGGAGATTTGCATAAAGTTTGGGCTTTAAAATGCTCATAAATTAATAGTAATACTCCCTCATGTAGGGTAGGATTCATAGAGGTTTTTTTCTTGAATCCTTAGATAGCCTTGCTCATAGAAGTAAATAAATAAAAGGAGAAAGAAATCTTGATGACATGGTGAAAATGATTGAGAAAAACAAATTGATGAGTTCTCACCTAGTCAAATCTAGTATCCAATGAAATATACTCTATAACAACTCACAAAACATACCTCCAAAGTTTTTTGATGGAATCCATTTCATAGTATGTTTCACATTTTACCAGATCATTCCTCTCCATCATTTTCTTTACAAAATCTTTGACCGCATTCGTCAATAGCTTCTTGTCTCTATAAAATTTGAAGCCCTCCGCCAGGATTTCAGACACAAAAGTAATGACTTCCTCTGTAATCTGAAATGAAACTTCATTCACTTTAACTCTCTTTTCCTTCCAACAGTTGACCATACTATTAGTTACATCTGGGTCAAAGCCATGGAGTTTAGCAATGTAATTTTCTATACCTCCCTTCTCTAATTTCTCCCTTGTATTTTCATGCCAAAAATTTTCTATTAATGTTCTTAGTGCATCAACAGTAACTTAATCCTTATGTGGGAGTCTACCTTGGAATGACCAAAAAGTAATCTCATTAGAATCCTCAATTTCCTCTTGCTTTACTAAGGCTTTGATTAATGTTGTTCTACTTATCCATAATAATTTACTTGTTTTGTTTACCATGCAAGTATTTTCCATTATACTTCCCATTATGGTCAATGTGAGGACCCAACGACTTGTATCAGCATATTTAGTATGTGCTTTTGAACCAATGGATTGGTTTGCATCAAAGAGATTTCTAATAGTTCTTGTTTCACTACTATTTTTAAACGTTCTTAACCCCAAAATTCTCATTGTCTCTCTAAATTTTGGATTTTTAACCATTTCAAAACCAAGTTGGAATCTTCCACTTTGATTTAAACTTTTGAAATAGTTATTCCAAATCTTTTGAATAATTCTCCTACAATTTCTTTCTGACATTTCACCATGCATTGGTTTCAAAATATTTTCATCAATGTCAATTAGAAACTTTGGGTTTCTATGTTTTATTCTAGGATATGTTGATGTATGTGCGCTCTCTATATTTTTATTACTTACATCATGCACATTGATCATTTCAACTTCAGATGTCACATTAGGGGCATCAAGTGACATAAGTGTTATTTTCATAATCATTTCAATTGGGTATGTTGAACATTTTCAGTTGTCAAATTAGGTGTGTTGTGATGTAACTATCAATAGGTAGATTTTCATCACTTACATTGGAGGTATTTGATGATGTATCTTCACTTAATCTCATCATACAATCCCTTGTTTTTTCCTTATTTTTCCTCTCTTATTCTTTCCCATGATTGTAGATGAAAATTACCCTACAAACAATAACATGAATAAAATAAATAATAAACTACAAAATTTTTTTTTAAAAACATGATTATTTTATGCTCAATCATAAGATACTAACATAAAATAAGATGTTTGCATATGAAAAATATAAAATTTAGCATTTCTAAGTATAAAAAATCTTACACATGCATAACTAGTATAAAAATACATATGAAACAATTGTAGAATCTTGTGGACCACGCTAAAACAACATAATAACCATTGACATGTTGTTTATGAACAATTTTCAATAACTTGATTATGTTTTGTATAATCTAACTGGGTTTTGTATTACTACTACAAAAAGATATATTAAAGGAAGAAGAGAGTGATTGAGGGAATGAGAGAGAGAGAGAGAGAGAGAGAGAGAGAGAGAGAGAGAGAGAGAGAGAGAGAGGTGAGGCTAGGCTGAAGAGATAGAAGGGGATAGGAATAGGGAGAGGGAATATGAGAGAGGGATACTGAATGGGGGTGAGAGAGAAGACAATATGAGAAAGAGAGAGGGGGTATGAGAGAGAGAGAGAGAGAGAGAGAGAGTAGGGGATAGGATAAAAAGAAAGGATTAGGGGATAGTAGAAAGAGAGAGTGGAGATAGGAGAAAGATAGAGAGGGGATATGAGAAAGAGAGAAGGGGGTATGATAGAATTAGAGAGAGAATGAGAGAATGAGAATGAGAGAGAAGGGGATGTGTGTGTGTGTGTGTGTGTGTGTGTGTGTGTGAGAGAGAGAGAGAGAGAGAGGTTATGGGAGATTGGGAGATATGATAGAAAGAGTCATAGAGAAGGGGATATGTGAGAGAGAGAGAGATTATGTGATATGATAGAAAGAGAGAGATAGAGAGAAGGAGAGAGAGAAGAGGATAAGAGAAAGAGAGAGGGGATAGGACAAAGAGAGAGAGAGAGAGGGAGAGAGAGAGAGAGAGAGAGAGAGAGAGAGAGAGAGAGAGAGAGAGAGAGAGAGAGGATGAGATGGAGAGAAGAATTAGAGGATACAATAGAAAGAGCGAAAGAGAAGGGGATAGGAGAGAGAGGGAAAAGGGGGAGAGAGAGAGAGAGAGAGAGAGAGAGAGAGAGAGAGAGAGAGAGGATGAGATGGAGAGAAGAATTAGAGGATACAATAGAAAGAATGAGATAGAAGGGGATAGGAGAGAGAGAGAGAGGGAAAAGGGGGGGGAGAGAGAGAGAGAGAGAGAGAAGTGGATAGGAGAAAGAGGGAGGGGGTTAGGAGAGAGAGATTAGTGGATATGATATAAAGAGTGAGAGAGAGAGAGAAGGAGATAGGAGAAAGAGAGACAAGGATGTGATAAAGAGTGATGAAGATAGGATAAAGAGTGAAAATAAGAGAGAGGATGGGATGGAGACAAAGATTGGTGGACATGATAGACACTTGTTTAGTATAATATATAACCTTCTCTCTCTCTCTCTCTCTCTCTCTCTCTCTCTCTCTCTCTCTCTCTCTCTCTCTCTCTCTCACTCTCTCTCACTCCCTCCCTCAATCTAACCTTGTGAAGTAGTAATACAAAACCCGATCGGGTTCTAAATGCATTTTTTACAATCATAACTAGATTAGGTTATTTGAATCCACAAAACTCGATCAGGTTATGGCTTGGTGATAGCCTAGGAAAATGACCCAAAGGCTTGGGAGATTGTTTTCCCTCCTTTTTTTCCTTTAGACATTTTTTCATCCTCTAAGATGAATTATTATCTTTGTCATCATCAATTACACTAATGGTGAAGTGGGTATCCCTAAAATCATCACCATAATCTTACACGTCTTCTTACCTTTCTAACCATATAATTTTTTCTTTTTTTGATAACATTAACATTGTAAAATTTAATTACTTTTACCAATGCCTTGACATTCCTCACACACATGTCTGCCATTTTTTTAATAGCTTTTGATATACTTAACCAAATTTAGAATAAATTACTTATTATTGTTCTACACTTGATTATATAAACAATTTTTTAAAAAGTTTCATTTTTCAATTATTTTGATGTAACTTATGCTCAACACATGAACAAGTACCAAAATTTAAGGATGTAGTCTATTCAATAATTCATAACAAAAAAAATGCAACTTCTCGATATGCCTCTTAACTATCATCCTACCAAAGGGATATGCAAAAAACTAAATATAACTATGTCTTTTGTGCTACACATCAAAAAAACTATGTTATGTTTTCTAAAAAAATCAGGAACTATTTTTTGTGTGTGTAGGATTTGACCCAACTAATCTTATCCATTTTGTAAAAACTTGAGTATTTTAGAAAGTAGATTTAAAGTACTACAATTTATACGTTTTATGCATCTGTCATTTTTAGTGGATGACCTTCAAATGTCTTGCCCAAGTTCAGGTTTACCTGATTTCAAAAAAAAGGTGTCCACTTATACCCCCCTTTTTATACACCATCTTGTTGCACTTACCCTACATAGAAATCAATATTTTGATAAATTATAAAGAGAGAAGATACAGTGAATCACTTTCTACCTATCTCAACCTTATAATTCTTGATATGCCAGATGAATGGATTTTTTGTGACCTACTTCTGCATGCAAGAAGTATTGTTTCTTTGGTTCTATCTCTAAATCCTTATAAACACTAATGTTGTAGAGTTTCTCACAAAATTTAATTAGATCATTTTACAATGTCATGTTCAACAACACTGCCTTTTAAAGCTAGTCTTTCATTTATAGAGAAAATTATTCTAATATTGTTTTTTTAACAATTAGTTTGCATTAATATGTTTTTTAATCTCTAGATAATATGTATTGTATCACATCACTTGTGACATTTTTGCAATCTTCGGGGTAGAGCACAGGTGTAATAGATGTTGCGCTATGTTGTAGAAGAGTCTCTAGAAGAAGTAGACAATAGGCAAACACTTAAGTAAATTGTAATATCCTCTATTATTTTGTGTTTTTCTCCTACCATGAAGTCTACTTAGTGCCCTTTACTTACTTGATATAAAATATATTAATTTTAATATATATTATCTTTATTTAAGTAATGTTTTTGTTTAGAGAGATCAAATTTCCACAATCCATTTAAATTGTTCAGAATTGCTTCTAGATTAGTTGTGTTGATATTTTTACCATCAACGTTTTAAATCATACTATGTGATTCATCATCATGATGAGAGAGCAATTTTGTTGTTGTTCATTTGTAGGTTCCCATTCATTGCTTGTGAAATATTTAGTTGTCAAATTGATGTTATATTGAAGACTCTTGTAGAGGATGAGAAGGTGTTTTTGGATACTTTGTCTTATGATCTTATTGCTACACAATATGAGAAAGATTGCATGGTTCAAATCAAATCTTTCGTTATTATATTATAATACTATTTGTACTTTGAAGAAGTGATAAAGGATCTTTACAATCAAAAGTCAAAGTTATTTAAAAATATTTAACATAAACTTTTAGATTTTATCTCTTACCTTATATTTTGTTTTTGTAGAACAATGTAGGTAGTTTTAACTATGAAAAATGTTGATGTCATGCTTAAGTGATTTCTCCTATGAGAAGGAGCTTTCTATAGTTGGTTGTTATTTCTTGATTATAGAATGTGTCACTGTGAGATACTAAATAATTTATTAGTTAGGTTTTAAATTTGATCTTGGCTATCTTCTGAATATGATTATTCATGTTATAGGAATTAGCCTATGCTACTTTCCCAAATAATATAGAGAAGAAAAGGATTCAATGATATTTTTAACAATGTGCAAAGAACATATTTTCCCAAGATGGTCTTTACTTGCAAACCTTAGTGCAATAGAAAAACACACACTCAATGTTGGCACTTGGTATTACCCTCACAAAAGTGGTTAATAGAGATAAGATGTACATGCTTTATGGCTTACCATTTCTTTTTTCCCTTCACCTTCTACTCAATTGTCGATTCTACAATCCAACATACTTCCAGAAAGTTTACCAAAGATAGAGATAACAAGAATAGTGTGAAAGTTAGATGGATTATTGATGTCCCCTTTTTTTTAAAATGGGAATTACCATACCAATTGTTTAATCCATTGGAACACCATCTGGAATGAAATTATTGAAGATTTTTTTTTATGTGAGGAGCAAGGGTTTCAACTCCCCATTTTAAAAATTTAACTTGAATCCTATTAATGTCACTAGACTTACCACTTGATAGTTTATTTATTCTCTTTTTTACATCATCCATCATGAAGAGCTCTACTGGTGTGTTCACTATGGGAGGAGATTTTTTTCTTATTTATCCACTCAAAAATCAACTTTGCATATTCTAACCATTGGGTAACTGTAATATTGTTCTCAATTTGTTTTCTCCTCTTTTGAAGTTCCTTCCAAAAATTCTTGAGATTGTCTTTTTCAAGAGATATTGACTCCTTGCATTTTCATACTCTTCTTTTTTGTTTGAATTTTGTGTATTTCTTGTTTTCTTTTATAAATATATTGGTTTCCTTAAAATCTTCATCATACAACAAGTTTTCTAGAAAAGTATTTGAAACCCTCTTTCTTTTGTAACATCCTTTGCATGTTCCTAATGCCTTGTGTGTTATAGGAATCAGAAAATTACTATAAGCATGACCATCCTCCTTATTGATATTTTCATCTATTGAGGCATTATTTATCTCATGAAATTTTTGCTTAAGAGAGACATTGAAGATGTCCCTATTTCTAATCTTGGTAGCTGTTTTCTTTTACATTTAGGGGTCATGTCTATTATATGGTTTCATGGAGCCAAGTCCAACAAATTGCAAATTTTTTGTTAAGATTAACACAGGAAAAGCCCAAGACCAAAAATAGAGAATAATTGAGCCTAAAAGCTAGAACACAACAACCTAAATGGAAAACAAAATATGTCTCACAAAGGGTGAGACGAGTAACAATGAAAACAAACTAAAAATTCTTTTGGTTGGAGCATGGAACCCAAAGAAGCCCACACATTATGAGGAACAAAAAGGGCTAGCAATAGACTCTCGAGGGGTTCTAAAACTCATCAACATCCAAGGCATCTAGATAGGGGGAGGGTGGGGATTCAAAGTTGTTACAAACTTAGTCAAATCACTCTAAGGATATCTACAATTTTTCTCTTTGACCTTACTAGGGGATTATTTGCACACATCAACCTTAACAAATAGACTCCAAAATTAGATTACCAGGGGAAGTTTTACTACTTGTTTTAACTTTTCTATCATTTAGAAATGGAAATTGTCTGAAACTTCAACAAAGGGTTTGTTTAGCATTTTCCCATCATTGAAACTCTAAGCTTGTATTCAGTAGTCATAAAATATCTATAGGATTTGGTAGCTTTCAAGAGTTACTTTGAGGCATAATACCAAGCCAAAAGGTATCATATATATTAAATTACCTAGGAGTTGCATCTTGATTTCCTCCATCAAGGTGTGTTGCATCATAGGAATCAATGTGGTAATTTACCTAATTTGAATATACCACATTTCTCTTAAGGTTTAAATTGGCATCTTTTCTATGAAGGGCCCAAAGACTATTTCATAGATCCTTGACCAAAGCTTATTTATGTATCTCTTACTAAATCTTTATTATTGTAATTGACAATGCAATTTCCATAGCATGTTTAATCACTTGTTTCTGCATGTTATTGATTTCTTAAAATTGGTAACTAAGTTCCTTTCCTTGAGAAAAATGAATTGATATTTGTAGTTCGATTTTGATTTATGATATGTTAAATAAAATTAGGTATTTTTTGCATTTCAAGGTAGTCGCGCTCTAGAGATTCTAAATTATACTAGTATTAATGGTAAGTCGATGGGAATATTTTTTTCCCATCATGATCCAAGCATTTGGAATAGTAGCTCTGTAAACATCTACATCAAGGTGAATATATTACATCAAAATTTTAACCTAGACTTTAATTTTCTCTTCATTTTTCTTTCTATGACATAATAGTTGAAGATTTATGTGTTAATATTAAATTTATTTCTTTGTAAAATCTTGAAAAAAGTATAGATAATAGAGGATTGTATGATACATTTTGTACTTTTGGGACCATTCTTTCTTGCAAAGTGGCTATAGATAACAATGGCCAGTCCAAAGGTTATGGTTTGTCTAGTATGAGAAAGAATAGGCAGCACAGAGTTCCATTAAAAAATTGGTTGGCTTGTTGCTTAATGGAAAGCAAGTCTATGTTTGTTTTTTTGTGAGATGGAAAGAAAGAGAGCATGAACAATGGGTACTTCCAAGTTTAGCAATGTTTTTTCTGAAAACTTGTCTAACACAACTACATATGAAGATGGTAAACTTCCAAGTTTAGCAATGTTGTTGATAGTTTAAATGGAAATGTTTTTAATGATGATAAGGAATGGTATGTTGGAAGGTCACAGAAAAATGCTAAAAGGGAGACAGAATTGAAAACCAAGTTTGAACAACAGAGGAAAGAAAAAATGAAAAAATTTCAGGGTGCTAATTTGTATCTAAAAAATATGGACGATTCCATTGATGATGAAAAGCTAAAAGAACTGTTTTCAAAATTTGGCACCATAACATCTTGTAAGGTATGTCTTCTCATGACTATGATGTTAAGATTCTTCTCATTTTATTATTATTTTTTGGATTACATTGTGGTTAAACTTAGCTCCTATAGCTTCTCATGGAAAAACATTCTACTTATTTGTGTATTTAATTTCTTAACATCATGCCACCATTTTTAGGTTATGAGGGACCCCCAAGATCAAAGCAAGGGATCTAAGTTTGTGGCTTTTTCTTCTCTAGAAGAAGCCATGCAAGCTATAATATGTTATTTATTATCATGTTAGATGTTTTTTTTGAATTCATAGTATCTAACCATATTTTCCTATTTTCTATCCACTAGAGCATGACATGGTTTTGAATGTGATGTATTTGTCATCAATTGTAGGTTTTTGAGATGAGTGGAAAGATGGCTAGAAGAAAACCTCTTTGTGTTTCATTGGCTCAATGAAAACTAGAGAGAAGGGTGAGACTTTAGGTATGTAGAGTTCTTGTGGTAGAAAATTAAAGATGCCCATATTGATTTCCTAGATGCATAGAAGATTAAAGTGCTTGCAAAAAATGTAAACTCTTGATCTATTGTCATGTTAGGCTTAGTTTTATCAGGAAAGATCTTAATGGAGTCACTCTTGCAATACTAACTAGTTTGTCACCATTTCATCCTGGTAATCCAAGGCTCGCCCCACAACAACTATTTTATGGTCAGGGTCCTCATGGCTTGATTCCTCCATAGGTTAGTAAATGGGATGGGTAGTAGTTTAATTTTGAATCACAAGGAGTCACTTTGGCTAGAAACTCCCTAATTCTTTTAATTCCTTATAGCTTGCAGGGTTTGATTATCAACAAAAATTTTGAAGGATTTGAGCAATACAAATCCACCAAGCCTAAATAATACCTGCATGTAGAAACCTATCACAAAGAAGAAAAAGATAAGAGGAGGCAAAGGTTTTTCTCTAAAAATATGCAAATTGTATTCTTAGAAATGAAAAAGATGTAAGATGATTACAAACAATCTATCCTTATAGAAGATGATCAAAACTTGAAAAGGATAACCTAAAAGGTAAATGCTATTTAATAATTACTAAATAATTATTAAATGAGAATGCAAATGGTGCATAAAGTGAATTCTTAAGAAGGGAGAAAAGGTAATTTAGTAAATGAAATGGAAATAACTTTTTTATTTAATAACCCCCTTAAGATGAGCAACAATTTAGCTACAAATAATATATAAATAGAAAAGAAACTACAATGCAATGTTGAAACCAAACTTGGGTCCCAATAGCAAGGCCTAATGAGGTACCCAGTCATAATCAAATATCTATGAAATAGAGAAATAGAGAAAACCTAATGGGAAAAGCTTGAATCCAAAAAGAGATAGAAAAAGGATGCACAAATGAAACATCTCAAGAGGATATATCAAGAACATAAGTATAATGAAAGCCTCCATGATAGAAACTTGAGACTTCATAGCCACTCCCCCCCCCCCCCCCCCAAAAAAAAAAAGAAGAAGGTAGAACTCCTATGTCAATGAACATACCAATGTGGCTCCAATCTAAACAAAATAAAGGTAGTGGCCAAAGATGATAAAAAACATGTATATAAGGTGTAGCTAGAAGTCCTAGATGATGCTTAAAGGAGAAAGCATGAGAATCCTAAAATAGAATCTCCAATGAGGTGGAATAATAGGTGTGCTAAATCTATCATCTGAGAGGAGACGTATGTTCTCTGATATATCCTCAACAACTACAATAGGTGGCTCGATGACTAGACCTACAATTGTAGGCAATGCTAAAGAGTAATCTTGTGCAAGATATGGAATATGAACATGAGGTGGAAGTGTAGAAGTCACTAAACTAGTCTCAAGAACAAAACATAAGTTCAAGCAACCTAATTTCACCTTAGTAGACTCTCATGAAGAAAAGAGTGAGTCTTTGATAGTGGAGATGGTGGACCAAAATGTGAGAAGGAATATAGGTGGGAAGCATGATCAATATTCCCTGTAGAAATAATATTTCCTATCTCACTATCTCTAATGTGCACTGAATCCTATGCAAACTCAACTGTCTTCCCTGACCCATTGTGTGTAATATGATAAATAGAGAGAAGGTTAGAGGAAAAATATAGAACACAAAGTATATCATGAAATGTACCATCATCAATATCAATAGAACCTTTCCCACATATAGTCATAATAGTGTTGTTCCCCATCAAAATGTGTGGAGTGGGAGAAACCTCAAAAAAAGAGAACAAATCCTAAGAAGATGACATATGGTGTAAAGTACCTAAATCTAGTAACCATCTAGAAGAATGAGTAGTAGTACTTGGACATAGTGCATGACCCTTTCCTATATCTTTACCATCTAACTTAAATGATGATGATGAAGAAGGTCTATGAGAAGTAGAAGGAATATCAATGTTTCTCTTCCAAAGGAGAGCTATCAAATCTAAAACCTATTTGGCATGGCCATCTAACTTCTTCTCATAGCAATGTGACTCATCATGATTAGGCTTATTATAATAAGAAAATTTTGGTCTTTCTAGCTTTGATTTACCCCCCTTAGGAGAAGGTGGCCATGATGAACTATGAGTGCTAGAATAAATCTGAGACTCTGTAGAATGATATTTTTGTGTCTTGTCCTTTGTCCTTGAAGATAGTCAAGGTACCAATGCATAAGTCTATGAGCCTGTGAGAGAATCCAACTAAGAGAGCTTATCCTACTTTCAAGTCAAATGATCACAAAAAACCTCAAAGAATGGCATGGTAAATCTATTGCCCAAAGCATCTTTGGTGGAATAGAATCTAGAAGAAAAAATCTAAAAGTTTACATGAAGCTTAGAAAAATTAGTTACATACACTCAATATCAATCTTGGTTTACCCACAACCCTATAATAAAGATCTCAATTGTTTGAATTTCATCAAGAAGTCCTTAATGGAGGGGGAAAATTTTGGTATAAGAGAGGTGAGCTCTACCTCAATCTAAAGTGTCCTAAACTTATTCACTATACCAAACAAGCCTTCAAGCTTGGTCCACATAGCTAGAGGGCTATTGTACCCATCAAGATGAAACTATAGACTATCAAAGACCTATAAAGAAATCAATCCTACTACCTCATCCATCTTGTTACTATGTTGTATGACCTAAAAAGGCCTTTGTAAAACTAGTTACACTACATCTAAACAAGACCACAACCCCTTTGATTGGAGAAGCAATGTCATCAAGGTCTTCCATGTGTGATAATTATGAGCCATCAGAACTTTTGGACAAGAAGAGGTCTCAGCCATTATTTTAGAAGGTGTTGATTGTTTTTAATGTAGTTGTGGTTTACACAAGTAAATAAGAGAAATAATATGATAAAACACCTCCCACAATGCAAAAAACTAAACCCTAGCTACTAGTAGGAATGCATAAAAGAGAGAAGAGCAAAAACACTTTAGATATGAATCACAAATACCTATTTTTTGTAGGTCAAAAAATGACCAAATGCTGAAAGTTCTATTTCCACTCAATATTACTTCAAAGTGATACTAGATCTATAAAGTAGTCTATAAATCATGCACTTTTTTAAAAAATAGCATTGAAATATGTGTCCATATGAGCCCGAATGAAGCCTTTGAAGATGTAAAAATGAGGATTTATGATTTTCAAAAAAAATTAGAAACAGATATCACAAACAACCTACATCAATGTTTAGATCATGAAATTCTACTTGAAAACAAAAAAAAAACTCAGAAAAAGGATTTTGTACGAGGGTGATATCGCTATTTCAAAATCACCTTTGTAATTATTATTTTTGAATCATCACCATTGCACCTTTTAAAATCAAAGAAAAATGCTTGAAAAATATTAGATATATTCTATCAAACCCTTGTTCTCTTTTTTTTCCAAATATTGAACAAGCTACAATAGATTTGGCTCTGATACCATGAAGGATTTGAGCAATAAAAACCACAAAGCCCAAAGAATACCTGCATGTAAAAACCTGTTATAGAGAAGAAAAAGACAAGAGGCAAAGGTTTTTCTCTAAAAATATGCAAATTGTATTCTCAGAAATGAAAAAGATGTAAGATAATTACAAATAATCTATCCTTATAGAAGGAGATTGAAACTTGAAAAGGGTAACCTAAAAGGTAAATGCTATTTAATAATTACTAAATAATTATTAAATGAGAATGCAAGTGGTGCATATAGTGAAATATTAAGAAGGGAGAAAGGGTACAATTTAATCAAAGAAATTAAATTAAACCTTTTCTCTAACAAATTTCTACTTGGCATTCACCTTGGATTGGCACAAATGCAAAATTTTATGCTACCATTTCAATTACAAATTTTGAACCAACAAGGACAAAGAATGGGTGGAAGGAGGGGTGGAGCACAAGAAATTCAACAACATGTACTTGGTGCATTTTTGTTTCTCAGACTTGATAAACTATTAATAACTCATGCTACTTTGTTTTCTAATCATATGGGGAATACAACATGGACAACCTAGAATACTCTCAAGACCTAGAAGCTTTACCTGAGAAACCAAACCTTGTTAGAACTCATTACCATCCAACCTTTACTAGTGTAGCCTACACTATTGTAGATTCAACATCTTCTAAAGAAAGGCCAATACATCTTGAGCCCATCATCAGAATGGAAATTTCTCTACTACACTACTAGATCATTGTTTGACTGGCTTGGTGATTGTTATTCTTATGTGATGTTTTATTGGGATTTATTTGCATATTTTTAAGTAAACATTTATTGACTCAAATTTTTGGATAATGTTTCATAAGAACTTTTCTTTTGGAATTAAATGACAATTTGAGATTTTTTATCCTTATCCAACTCAAGACTATTTATTGTTGCAGACTTTATAGAGCCTGGTACTTTGTTTCGTGAATGATCTCAGCTAGTTTTGAAGAAGCCAGTGCATTGAGAACACCGTTATTTTGCATTAGTTTGTGTTGTATAAATAGTCTCACTATTTCTTAGTGTTATATTTAAGTTTTATAAATTGTTATTTGTATGCACTCAAAATATTATTCAATTGCATTATTTATTTTGGTGTAGAAATTCTCATTGTAATATTAGTGTTAACATCTAAGTTTGTAGAAATTGTTAGAGGTGGCTAACCGTAAAAATGAGGCACAAGCAAACATTCTTGTATTAATAGGTACATGGATCGTATGGGTTACGAAGAGTTTAGTGTGTGCTTTTTTTGGCTCATCATTTTTAAGTAAACATTTATCGACTCAAATTTTTGGATAATGTTTCACAAGAACTCTGCTTTTGGAATTAAATGACATAGTTTGAGATTTTTGTCCTTATCCAACTCAAGACTATTTGTTGTTGCAGACTTTATAGAGCCTGGTACTTTGTTTTGTGAATGATCTCAGCTAGTTTTGAAGAAGCCAGTGCATTGAGAACACCATTATTTTGCATTATTTTGTGTTGTATAAATAGTCTCACTATTTTTTAGTGTTATATTTAAGTTTTTATAAATTTTTATTTGTATGCACTCAAAATATTATTCAATTGCATTATTTATTGTGGTGTAGAAATTCTCATTGTAATATTAGTGTTAACGTCTAAGTTTGTAGAAATTGTTAGAGGTGGCTAACCACAAAAATGAGGCACAAGCAAACATTCTTGTATTAATAGGTACATGGTTCGTATAGATTATGAAGAGTTTAGTGTGTTCTTTTTTTGGCTCATCATTTTATGACTGGTGGTTTTTTATCTATTAGTGGAGTATCATGCCAATAGCTAGTGCATAGTGTCATTAAGGCAATGACATTGTATCTAGTACATAGTGTTTATTTTTGGATGACACACTTGAAGCAATCTTCTAGTCACTACATGCACTTCTACATTGTTAGTAACAAGTTGAAGACCATTTTTAAATTTAAAATCCATTACCGCAATTCCCTTTTCCTCTAGCTGATTTAAGTTTGACAAACTGGGATTATTTTTTGAAATAAAAGGAGCCTTTAAACTATCAGCTTGATTGGAAGTTGCCTTGTTGCCCCCATTTCAAGAAATACAAGTCCATACCTTTTTGGGTGCTATATTGAGAATGAAATGAAACAAATAATAATTTATTATGTATTCTTTAAAGGGTGCTAGCTCAATGGAAGAGCGCCTAATTTACAAGTAGGAGGATGGTGGTTTGATTCCATCATGCCCTATCATGACCAAGTACACTACCAAATATGTGACTAAATATGCTATTGAATATGCTATTAAATATCTAACCAAATATACTATTAAATATGCTAATAAATACACTATCAAATATATGCCAAATATGTGACTAAATATGCTATTGAATATGTTACTAAACATGTGACCAAATATACTATTAAATATGATACTAAATACACTACCAAATATGTGATTAAATATGCTACTAAGTATACCATTAAATATGTGACTAAATTGATGATCAAAATCAGTGATCAGATAAGTGACTAAAATCATTTAGTAGTGTTATAAATGACTGGATATTAACTACTATTAATCATGTGACTGATTTTAGTCACATATATACAAATTTGGCTGGTCTTTCAGTCACATGTTGTTGTTTTTGTACTAGTATTAACGAAGATACATGTAAAGGTTGTGCTATGGGTAAAAATACTAAGAAGTCATTTCATCAAAGTGAAAATACGCCTAAGGAAAAGTTAACTCTTGTGGATTCTAATTTATGTGGACCTATGTATGTTGCATCTCAAATTGGATTCTTGTATTATGAAATCTTTATTGATGACTACTAAAGAAAAACATAGATCTATTTCCTAAATTCAAAAGAATTTGATGAAGTCCTAGGTAGATTCCAACTGTTTAAGGTATTCAGTGAAAATTTTGTTACAAGCTAGAGTTGTCATTGCACCAAAAGATTGACCTGTTAATTCTCGATACAACCACTAGAATTATATAACATAGGAGGTGGTTAAGCCATGTCATGAATCCCAAAGGGGAATGTGTTGGAATTACAATAGGAAAGATAAACTTCTAGGAGGGTGAATCAATAGTTTAAACTTGGACCCATAAATACTTTCACCACACATATATCTCATACATTCAATAGATAAACTGAAATAACATATAAAGCACATACATCTAAATCATGTAAACATATAAACATTCACACACATATGACACCAGATATGATTACCTAGAAACCCTTCAAGTGAGAAGGTTAAACTAGGGTGGGGATGACACCCACAAATCTTCATGACTATAGTAATAAAGTGTATCCAATGAAGGTTATGATGTTTTGACCATGAAACATGATCTACCTTGTGAAAGGTCTACCCTATTAAAGGCTTACAAAGATTGTTAAGTCTCACCTTGTAAAAGGATTTCAATAACCTATTAGAAGTGTGCCTTGTTAAAGGACTTTAAATCACAATTAAGTAAGCACCCTATTAAAGGATTTAAATATAGCTTGTTAGGACTACTCTGTTAAGAGATTTGACTGATTCACTTGCTATAATGATTTAGCAATGATCTTGTAGTTAGCACTTGATTTCCTGATGATAGATCACCTCTAAACTAATGTCTTCTCGATCCTTCTTGATCAAATGTCTCTCTTCTATATGCTTTTCCTTCCTTTGTTCTCCTTTAACTTATTCTACAATGCAATTTCAGATCATAACTCCTTAGTCACCATGAATGCTCTATTGCACATGCAAACTTCTCTCTTACTCCTCCTTCGCACTCTAGATAGTTTAGGGTTTGTCCTCCTTAAGAAGAATTAGGTGACTTAGGGTTATGTATAAATCAATGGCTATGATTCATCAATTTTTCCGCTTAAACCTTCCCTTTTTTTGATTGGTTTCATGTAATTTCATTGGGAATCCAACTAAAGATTTTTCCTTATCTCCAAAATATCATAATTCATCTTTAAGTCAACTCAAAAATAGTTTACATAGTTGTTTGTGCCATTACAAAAAACTATAACAAAAATGTTTCACTCGACATCTAAAGTCTTTGATGCTTGGCATATACAAATTTCTATACTGAGACTCGACATCACACTACTTGCTCAGCTCTTGAATCACTCAACGTACACTATCTACTCAAAACTTGAGTGACTCAACACATGAGTGACTTGACACTCACTGTGGACTTGGTATGCTCTATTATATACATGTTGTACTCAACATGTAGTACTTGTTCAACATGAACTAAGTAAATGACTTAAGTTTATGGACACTCATTTGTCAAAACCAATCTAAGATCAATGGAATGATGGCGGTTAGTCCAAAAATCCCCCATTAGTGTTACCTAAGGAGATTCAAACCTGTGACCAAGATCTAATACCACTTGTTACTAGCTAAAGTTGTTGTTGTACCAAAATATCAACCTATAAATGCTTGATATAACCATTAGACTTATACAACACAAGAGGCAATTAATCCATGTCATGAAACCCAAAGGGGAACATTGGCACTTAGTCCAACAAATTTATCCAAGAAAAGAATTAATGTGTTAACATTTGAAATTAGACATGAATCCTTGGGTAGTTTTCATGATCTCTTCATCATTTTTGTGTTGAGGCAGGGATCAAGAGGGAGTTTTTTTTGTGATAACATACCTAGATCCAAAGGAATTTTTATAGATGGGAAACACACTTCTAGAGCATGCTTTAGTTTGAGATCTTCTATGATTTTCTATTGCAGTCAGAAATGATATTAGACAATTGTCGTTGCCACCAACCAACTAATCTTGGCTTTAGTATTTTTGGCACAAATGATTTTGTCACTAGTACAATTCACAGCCCTATCACTAGTGACTAACAAGAGGTCATTGAATGCCCTACAACCTGCTATGCCTCTACCCTCCAATTGATTTGATTTAGATAACATATTCCTCCTCACTATCTTCATGTAGAGGGTCTTCAATGGTTACTCCATAAAGGCATTCTTTATCATCCTTTACGGCCAATTCATTATTTGTATTTACCTTTCTATCAAGGAGATCCATGGCTTGGTGAGTACAATTCATACCAATGTGGTCATTCTTCCTACAACAATAGCTTCAATTTTTATGAGCAAGTAGTTTTTACAATGGGCATGTGAGAAAATCAAGGAATTCCTCCTCCTTTTGATGAAACCCATAAGTATTTTGAATGATATGTCCTAAGATGTCATCCTCATCTTGGTAATCAATCATGAAGCTTCAATTAATCACCATTAAAGTTTGCAAAGAATATTGTTCCTCATTTGAAAAGGGTGTCCAAGGATTAGAGGATACTCACCCAAGGTAGCCTTAGGTTTGAGCACCCTAGGTAGACTTAGGTTGGAGCACAATAAAATTTGCAGGATACTCCTATGGGTCTATTCTATTGACCAAATCCTCTATAACTTTCCTTGGGCTTGATAGTTGATCGGTTAGCCAACTGCAACATGATAGGGGTAGGTTTAATGTTGGCCACCTTAAGGATATCCATTGTTTCCTTAGTCATAATGTTTATAGATGCCACTAGACCAATGAGGGTATTCTTAGTAAGTGTAGCATTTATGTGGACAAGCACAATAGGACTGCTAGGGTAAGAATACTTAGGAACAACTAGTGTTCCTAACATGATACCAAACCAACTATTTTATAACATGAACAATGTCATAAAATCATTAGATCTCAAATTGAAGCATGCTCTAGAAGTGTGTTTCCCATCCATAACACTTCATTTGGATCTAGGTGTGATATGTCAAATGTATCTTTCACAATGTCCAAGTCAAATGTGTATATCACTCACTTCTCGGTCAATCATGTCCTAGAATGATTCATTGTGAACCTTGGCCTGATTGATTGGGTGCTTAATAATGCCAACCAAAGCCCATTTCAGAGCAATAGCAAGTGTGTCTATCCTCACCGTGAGGAGCTTCAAATAGAACACTACAATTTCTCATGCCCCTTTACTTTTTACTCTATTATCATTATATTATATAAATTTGATAATTATATTTCATAATGTCATAATATTTTTCTTATTACTATATTTGTTTAATTTTGATCAAAGATCTATTATATCATTTTTATAAATAATAATACTTTTTATTAATTAATCCATTATATTCTATTTCAATTATTATATAATTTTTTAATATTAAATTTTTGTTTGAGAAAAGGGGGACATGACATTGAGGTTGCCCAAGTTAGTGGCATCATAACTGGCTCTTCATGAATTACTCTAGTTATTTCTAGGGAATTTGAACTAGCAAGAGTCGATCTTAAACAAAGATGGGCATTACTAATTTCAACCATATAAGTTAGTATAAACTTGTTGAATAGACTTATTAGCCTATAGGTTTTCCTTTTGGAGTTCAATCCAACCAGATTTTGTCTCAAACTGGTCAAAATTTGTCGCACACCGATCAAAATTTGTCAGATTTTGACTCACACCTAGAGATAAAATATCAAGAATTTTTTTTTGAGGCTCTATATTTGATTTTGGGAGCATATCTTTTATTTTGTGATCCTACAATCATGAAAGGTGAAGAAAATCTTTGAGAAATCTTATCTATAGATATGGGGGTATGATAAGATAGTGACCATTGAGAGCTTGTCCAACACACCATTTAACTCAACTCATGCACTACATTGTCCACTTTCCCTAAATTCCATATTCAATTATCGACAACCAATTTCAATCAACTAAGTGCTAGTTGAGTGGGTGAGTGCAGGTTGAGTGGGTGAATGTAGGCTAAGTAGATGAGTGGAGGAAGTGTGTTCTCCACTCTTCCACCCAATGTAGATAGATTAGATTTGAACTAATCCAATGTATTTGTTTTCTTCTTTGCTCAAGCAAATCCTGCAAGATTCAAATTTACCCTTGAAATTTCATTCGTAAGTCTTTTACACCTTTAGAAAAAATCAAGGGATCAATATCTATGTTCCAATATGTGGTTTAGATTTAACTTTTCGTGAATTTCATGTATGTTTCTTTCAACAATTCTTTTGTTAGTACCTAAAGTTGATTACACTACTTTGCACCATGGCTTCATTGTGGTAAGCCTCACTTGTTTGGAATCTCTTTTAACAAGTCCTTTTATTGGGTTCCATGCCCAATTCATGGCATCGATTAATTTGTTCTTAGTTCCTCAAACCTTTATCCATCGAAATGTCCAGGCCCACTTGGCTCCAAATAGAAAATTCAACTTTCACAAATACATAAGGAAGTCATTGGATGATGACTTCAATGTGGTGGTTGGAATCAAGTTAGTAAACATACTTTTGAAACCCTTGCTCCTCAGATGTCTATAATATTTTTTTCCCATTCTTCCCTATTTTTTCCTTTTCATTTATATTAACACTCTTTCTTTGAGTTGTATGCAGCCCTCCATTATGGGCATTTGTTGTGGTCTTTTTGCTTTTGAATGTATCTAGTAAACCTTCAACATAAAAAAACCTCCTCAAAGTATTTGTTCTTAATTATCTTATAAGGTTTTTTACTACTAGATGAGAATCTAATAAGTCTTTTTTTGATTGTATGCACTGTCTTTTGGAATAGGGTGGTATGCATACTTTTGGCTCTCTTTCGTGCCCTTATGTGTAAGTTATGAAATTTGTGTTCTTTAATGGAAACAACTGGCAATAATTTTTCTAATTGTATTTTTTATGCTCATTGGCAATTTGTTCCCCAAATGTATAGATGGTTATGTTAGTTGGTAGGAAATTGCAAGTAATAATAACAAAGATGGCCTTAGAAATCCATGAGAAACATATTTTTGTTAAAGGAATGCCAATAGTTCAACCCAATGATAAATGCTTCTAGCTCAATCACCCAAAGTTGATTATCTTCCAAGTATTAAAATTTTGTAGAGCTTGAAGTCTCAATGTGAATGTTACTTCCTATTACTCTGTGGAAGATAATATACTCACTAATTAGTTCAACCTTATTTTGTGCATAATGCTTTCCAGCTTGCTTTCTTTTTATGGATATGTGTAAGTACTAAGAACAATACTATTTGGTCAAGAATAAGTAGTTACATAAATACTCTCATGAAAATTTTCAGTAATAGAGTTGAATAGTTTACATCTTCTAGCATAATTGTAGCTAATTATTTTAGTAAGTACAGTATGAGTTTGGCTTGAGGTCCTATTTCCATCAAAATTTCACATTTATCTTGATCAGAGTTGCAATGGGGTGAGTATACAAAATGATTTTCATGCACATTTTTAGATAGTGTTTTTCCTTGATAGACTCAAGATAGGCATGGAATCCTCTGAATTGGGGTTTTGATTCCATTCCCCTTCCTAATTGTCACATAAATCTTTTAAGAATAATCTATCTCTATTTTAGAGACAAATGTAAACTAATCTTTATTTCTTGTGCATGTTTCTAGGATCATTGTGCAATTTTTATGCAGCTAGGTCACATTTCCTCTCTATGCACTTGTGACAGGTTTTTCTTTTTATGCACCCTAAAATTGGAAAAAAAATAAATAAATAAATTTGGGTATTCTCTTAATGCAGATTCAATTGAGTAGCATTCGTATTGAATCCCATAGGAAAAATCCAATGTAGTTATACTGCTAGAAGCCCATTCAAATTCATTACTGAAGAAATGTGGAATTTATTATGCTCAACATTTTGGCCAGAACTAGACAATTAATATAATTTTGTTTCTGGATTCGATTGTATATGTTTTTTAGCATCATTGTTTCTGATCAAAACTTTGTAATTCAATTCTTTTTTTCTTTACTGTACTTCACTCTCATTTTGACGATGGATAATGGAATGTGATCTAAACATTGATGCTAAAAAAATACACACAATCGAGTCTAAAAACAAAATTATATTAGAAATAGACTATAGAAATGTAGAGAATTATTCTCTAAAGATCAGAGCAATGGTTTATGCAGATGGGGTCTCACATGAGAGAGGATATATTCAAAGAATGAACAACTAATGCACTAAAGAAATCGCAGCACAATGCAAAGTAAAAGAGGAAGAAAAATAGGGGGTTTGAATTCTCTGGAAGTGGATTTTGAAGTGGTGATACAACTCCAAGTCATGGATCATCACCAATACACATGCTCCACAAATACAGATCAATGGGAGACATTAAAAGTCAAGATGTTTCTCATAAATTTTACCATTCAGACTATGAAGCATCAAAATATGAGATTGAAGAGCCTTCTCCTTTTCCTTCTCCTCATCATCCTTTTTCTTCCTATCATGCTCAACTAGTCCTAGCTTTTGGGAAAGAGAAGACAACAAGACAAGACTCTGTGACAAAAGAGACCAATGATATCACTAATTTCTCCTTTGCAGTGGATTCTACTAAAATAATTGCATCATAATACCATTTGCTAATATTATTCATCAAAGATAAAGACAAATAAATTCCAAGAATTGTAAAACCATCTCCCACCCCATGGAAAATCATCTTACCAATCAAAATTATTGTAGTTACATTCTACTATTTGTTGTTCATTCCAACCATCTAATTACAAACTCTTTCTTATCCTTGGGAGTTCCACATACCAAATTTCCAAATGATTAATATATACGTGTGTTGTAACCCAGGCATTTATTGGGCACATTGGTAACTTCGAACTCGCTACAGATACCATCAATTATGCAATTATTGGAGGCCTTGCAATGGGAATCATCATAAATTTTTCATTAACTGGGTCAATAATCAAGTTGAAAAAATGTTGGAGCTAGTATTTCTAATTTGGGCAGCCATTGTTGAAGCTATTGCATCTATTTTTTCTTATGTGTTTTGCTTTCCCCTTATAGTTGAGAATGAGCAGTGCATTGGAGACATTATGTGGGCAGGCTTTTGGAACCGAGGATATTCACATGCTGAGGGTGTATATGCAAAGATCTTGGATTATTTCCATAACCACAACAATTGCACTCAGTCCTCTTTACATATTTGTTGGGCCCATACTCAAGGCATTTGGACAATCTAAAGAGATTTCTCAAGTTACCCAAAAAAATTGGATATGATGCTTCCTCAACTCCTTGCATTTTAGGTAGTGTGTAGCCCATGCTCAAATTCCTAGAGAGGATTGTCCATTTCAGCTTTCAGAGATTTGGGGGATTTTGTTAAACTTTTAATGGCTTGTATGCTCATGCTATGGTATACAATAGATAGAATGTAGAAAATTTAAAAATATACTGTGAGATCAAAGTCTCAATAAGGTAGAAATACACCAAAACTTTTGAGAGGCTTCTTGAAGAAAACCCTTTTTCATAGAGAATCAACTTGTGGTTGTAGAGAAAAATATCATAAGAAAGATAAAATATTATGATATTGTAGTGTACTTACACATAGATGACTTACTAAATAGTACACAAGTCTTTTCAACTATACTAAACTCATGCTTCTCCTTTCCACTCCCTACATTTCGAGTGGTTCAAGCTTCCATGATTAACTAATAAAAAGTTAGAAATAAAAAGCTAAAATCGTTTATTGAATGTAATTTTATGACTACAATTGTAATCACTAGGAGGTAATGCTTGCATTATTGCAATAAAGAAGGAATGCAGTTATATTGTCATTAATTTTTAAAATGATAAGGAAAATATATAATACAACTTGGGTGAGGAGATTTCTTCATGATGTGACAAAGAACCTCAATGAAATGCCCTTGTGCAATATTGATATAAAATTGAAAAAAAGTGCTACATAATGACTTACTACTTCCCTTAATTAATTTAAATATAATTTTAATTTAAAATATATATACATTTTTAATAACTTATATCAAATTGTTGATAAAATAACATTTAATTCTATAATATTGTGTGAAAATAATAATATTTATCAATGCATAACTAATATATAATATAAATTAAATTAAATATAAAATATTATAATATATATTATAATTTTTTATTTATATTATAATATTCTTTTAAATATATATTACAAATGAAAATGAGCTCGTGTATTTTTTTTAATATATAATTAAAATAAAAATAAAAAATCTTATAAAAATCTTAATTAGACATAAAAATGATTTTCTTTAAGTTTTCAAAAGATTCAAATATTGGCATGTTAATGATGTATTAGCCATTCTAAAATCTCTAGAAACACAAAAATTATACAATATTAATCTATTACTTATTTATTAATAGTGCAACAAATATTTATATAATGTCAATTTTATATGCTTCCTTCTATTATATATCTTCATATAAAAACTCTATCAGCTACCCTTGCACCTCCTTTTGAGTGCAAGTGCTAGTTGTTAGGATTGGGTGCAGTTTGAGCAGGCAATTGAGGAGCACTTGGTTGCAGAACAACAGGTTGGTTTCGATTTGGCATAATAGCTTGTTGCTGCTGAGCAAGATTAGGCATTAAAGCAGGTGTTTGATTAAGGTTTTGTTGTTGCTGGTATGGTGGAGTAGCTTGAGACCATTGCTGATTACCCCTGCATGGTTGAGACCATGGATTTTGAGTTCCTTGCCACTGATTACAATTGGATGTATGTTAAACAGATGAATGAGATCATCCTCCTTGTTATTGTCCCTACTTAATATTCATTTTGTCCTACCATGGTTGGTTCAAATTCCCCCATGGCTGATCATTCCAACCCGAAGTATTTGGATTCAACCCAGATGATGTATTACCATAAGATAATGGATCAGGAGGCATACCTTGACATGGCTGCCATGCCTTGCGTTGAGCAATATAAAATATTTGGCCATCATCGTCTTTGACTGCATGGGACTCTGATTTTGAAGGCCTCTCTTAAGTTATCGCTTCTAGTTTCTTATATTGATAAGAGGATTTCTTTTGCCGACAACGTGGACAATATTCAGTGAGTGCAGTATCGGCTTTCTCCTGCTTTTTCTTAATGTGTATAGTGTCCAACTGCATATGTTTGAGAGCAAATTACTAAGTTCCATGCAAGACATTGCATTTGAAGATTTAGTAGGCAGATGTTGGCTATTCCTGTTTTTCTTCAACATTGACCTTGAGAAGTTCCGAGCTAGCTTACAAATATCTTCAATAGTCAACTGTGTCATGCCATCTCCTACCATCAAAACCAATGCATCAATACAATCATCATTGGTTCCTCTCAAGAAGACAAGCTTGAGAGACTCAGGAGGAGGTCTGTTTTGAGAAGATTTCCTCAACGTGAACTGATCTTTCTATATAATTTTCCAAGGTTTCATCTTCCTTCCAGGTCATCCTAAAGATGTCCTTTCTTGAGTCTCCTCTGCAATAATCTTGATACTTTTGCAAGAAATTTTCTTTCATTTCTGTCCAACTAATGATAGTATTTATGCCAAGACCCATGAACCAACTTAAAGCAGCATCCTTCAAAGTGGTTAGAAAGAGCTCCAGCCCATGTTCATTTGTTGTATAATCAGAGCTTCGACAGGGCACATCGAATTCAAACAGAAATTTATCAGGATCCTCTGTCATTAATCCATAGAAATTGGGCAAAGCAGATGGAGGTATTTTCTTCATAGCAGCAGCATGCTTTTGATTTGAGATGGGAAACTCCAAAGTGACAGGGCTAATAGGATTCTCAACTTCTTCATCGGCCACGGTTTCTGCTTGATGGGGTTACTGCAAATTCTCTTCTTCCTTAGGGTCTTTAAGGGATCTCTTGGTTTTTCACGGTGTCTCTCCTTTCTGGTTCCTTTACCAGATTAGAGGCCCCTCCTTGATCAATGTTCGCAGCTTGTATATCTTGTGTTGAAATAGAGGGAAGGAACCTCCTGGCATGTCTGTCCTATGCTGGATGCTATATGTATTTGAGTGTTGACTGTCTTCCTGCACTTATTAGGTGAGCATGTTTAACTAAAAGCTATGCTAACTACAAGTCTAGATGCTGAAAAAATAACATTTACATTATGGAAACAAATAACAAGAAATCAAACTACAATAGAAATCCTATGCCTTGGCACCAATCTGGACAACGACGCTTAAAATGACCAATTTCAATTATGGATGATTAGAAAGTGTAGACAACTTATACACTAGCCTAATGAAGCATCTAGTCTTCCATTAAGTAACCTCTCATGCTATTATAAGCTCATTTAATTATTGTCCAGGGTATTATGTTCTGGGATGGCACCTACGCTGTATGTGCAGCAGAGTCAGCATAGTATCTACCCAAACATAGAACTGAAATGAAAAAGCAAATACGCTGAAACCATCTACACTAGTTCTGACTCACACAGCTTTAGCTGCGGGTAAGCTGTATAGCTGCGTGTAAAAATAATCAGCTCATACAATGAATTAACTGAAAGCAACTACTTAATAGAAATTATCATAGGAACTTTAATGGAAACTATCTGTGCTAACCATTGACTGAGCTAATTGGCAATTACTAAATCAACCACGTATTGCATCAAAATGAAATTTAATGACAATGCACTATGCCGATTGAGCAAATTATAAATGAATTACAATTACCTAAAATGCAGCTAACTAGTTGATCTAATAGAGAGGTACGTCACCTCTACTTTCCTCAGATCAACACAGTACTCCTTTTAATTGAAAGTCACCATCCACTTTTATTTATCATAACAAAGAGTACAATAACAGTAAACTGTAACAGATGTTGGATCTGGCAATGGTATGGTCATAACTGGTGCTAGTGGTGTGATGGCTTCTGAATTTGGCAAGGGCGCTGCTTGCGGAAGCGGGAAAAATGGTGCTAGGGCTTCTGGCAATGGTGCGGTGGTTTCTAGATCTGGCAATGGTATGGTCCTAACTAGTTTTGATGGTGTAATGGCTTCTGAATCTGGCAAGGGCTTTGGCTGCGGAAGCGGGAAAAATGGTGCTAGGGCTTCTGGCAATGGTGCGGTGGTTGCTAGATCTGGCAATGATATGGCCATATCTGGCTTTGGTGGTGTGATGGCTTTTGAATCTAGCAAGGGCACTGGTTGTGAAAGTAGGAAAAATGGTGCTAGGGCTTTTGGCAATGGTGTGGTGGTTGCTGGATCTAACAATGGTGGTGCGATGGCTTCTGAATCTAGCAAGGGTGCTAGCTGCAAAAGTGGTAAAAATGGTGCTAGGGCTTCTGGCAATGGTGTGGTGGATGCTGGATCTGGCAATGGTATGGTCGTAACTAATTTTGGTGGTGTGATGGCTTTTGAATTTGGTAAGGGCGCTGGCTACGTAAGCGAGAAAAATGGTGCTAGGGCTTCTGGCAATGGTGCGGTGGTTGTTGGATCTAGCAGTGGTATGGTCGCAGCTAGTTTTGGTGATGTGATGGCTTCTGAATCTGGCAAAGGTGCTGGTTGTGGAAGCGGTAAAAATGGTGCTAGGGCTTTTGGCAATGGTCAAGTGGTTGCTGGATCTACCAATGGTGCAGTCGTAACTAGTTCTGCTGGTGCTGGGGTTTCTGGTATTGGTAAGGTGGCTTTCAACACTAATTCTAGTGTGGTGGTTGTCAATTCTGGTTCAGAATCTGGCTAGGATATTTGTGCTAGTGCTAAGATTTTTGGCATTCGTGTGACGGTTGCTAGTTCTGGTAGTGACGCTGGTGGTGGTGCCAAGGTTTCTGGTAAGGGTGTGTTGGGCACTAGTTTTGGTTCTATGGCTTTTGAATCTAGCAAGGGTGCTAGTGTTAATCCTAAAGTTTTTGGGAATGATGTGGTGGCTGCCTGTGTAGTAGATGTTAAGAAAGGGTTTTCATATGTTAAGTCCCTATGCAAGGGCAGGGGTTTGGAAAAGGCTACTAAACCTTTTGTATCTCCTTTGATCCCCACCTATAAGCCAATTTCTCTTAATCTGGGGGATGAGTCACTTTTAGAAATTGAAGAACGTTCTAGGGATCTGTCCAAGGATTCTATTATTTGTCGCTTTAAAAGTTTTTGGCCCACTCTCTTAGAGCTCCATGCTTGGATTTCAAAGCATTGGGATCCATATATTATGGCTATTGTCGAGATTTTCCCTTTGGTCAAAAGTTTCTTCATTGTTACTTTTGTCAATCCTAAGGATAGGAAAGCTACTCTCTGTGATCAGGTCTTTTATTGGGAGAACCACTTTCCTTTAATGGTTAAACCATGGCATCTAGATTTTAACCCTCAAACAGAGTCTTTCAAAATCCCAACTTGGGTAAGGCTTCCTAATCTTCCTCTTCATTTTTGGGTGAATTTTGTTTTTATGGAAATTGGCAAGGCTTTAGGGGATTTCTGTATGGTTGATTCCCAATATTTTGAGCATTTCCATAGAACTACTTATGCTAGGATTCTAGTGGATATTGATGTTTCAAAGGGTCTCCCAACTAAGATTATTTTAAGTTATTCAAAGGGCTCTTGGACTCAGCTGCTTGATTATGAGGACCTCCCTTTTAGGTGTACAAAATGTTTCAGTACTAGACATATGGTTGCAAAGTGTGAGATTGGAAAAACTAGAAATAAACGACCCTCCTCCTGGTGAAAGGGTGTATTGGAGCAACATTATTCAGTAGTCAAATCTTCTCTTCCAGTGGATGAGGTTTCTGGATCTATAGAGCAGGGGGCTCCATCCTCTCTATTGGAAATTATTCCTTTTGAGATGGTGAATGCTTATGATTCCAAGATGGATGTCTAAGTTTCTTGTGGGGTTGGTCCTTTGTTTGTTGGTAGTCTTAGTACCTTTCAAAAGGAGGTTGAGACTATTTCTGGTCAAGGTGTTAAATCTAGTGTTCTTGGTGCAGACTCTTGTCGAGATAATTCTAGTGGTTTTGGTGTTGAGACCTCTAATTCTTGACAAGGTAAGTTGCATTGTGCTATGATTGTTGGAGCTGGTCATTGTATGTCTACTGGCTTTGGTAATATTTCTTCTGGTTCTATTCTTGCTACTATTGGAATTGGTAATCAGTCTGTTGGTATTAGTTCCAATATGATGGAAGAAGTGATGACAGATAGTCCTTGTCAAAAGGATGAGTTTCAAACTATTGGTATTAGTTCCAATTTGCTAGAAGAAGTAATGACAGATAGTCCTTGTCAAAAGGATGAGTTTCTCTCTATTGTTGCTGCTAGAATTGGTAATCAAACTATTGGTATTAGTCCCAGTCTACTGGAAGAAGTGATGACAGATGGTCCTTGTCAAATTTTGGATGAGTTTCCCTCTATTTTGGATTCTCAAAATTGGCAATCTAAAGCTATGACGGTTGAGGAGGGGTGGACACCTGTGACTAGGAAAAGATCTAAAGAGGCCCTTCCTCAATTTGATATGTATTTACGCTCTCACAAAAAGGGAGTGAAATGGAATTCTTAGTCCCCTTGGCTGGTTAAGAAGTTCCTGTTGGTTTCCTTTCTGATTTTTTGTTGGTGCTGCTAGACATATAATATTTTTCTGCTGCAGCATGCTTCTAGTTTGGATCCCTTTGGGATGTTTGGGCTTTATTTGAATATCTTTTGGGTCTATGATGTAAAGGGGTTTCGGGTCCCCTCAAAACCTGTTTTTACCTTAATCTAAAACAGTAAACTGTAACACTAATTGGATTTGTTGACTAAATATTGCTTAAAAGTGTTTTCTATTTTTATAGAAGAAACCTCAGAGAAAACAAGAACAGAAGCTTCTTTATTACATTTGTCATTTTTTAGTAATAGACTTATTCAATAATAGAAAACTATTAAAACAAAGCTAAAACCATGGACTGTTGAATGAAATTTGGTCATGCAGCAGGGGACATGCAGTTATCCAAGCACAAGACGTTTTCCTCCCAATTAAATAGTCATTACTAATTACAGAGTCTTGGCTAGTTCAAACCATGTGTGGAAATAGCAGGTTTTGGAGTACTATACTTCATAAAAGCTCATGTTTTTCAAGTTGACTATGCCAAATTGATTGTGTTGTACTTCATAAAAGCTCATGATTTTCAAGTTGACTATGCCAAATTGACTATGGCTTCCCTTGTAGCAGTAATTGGTCCATTATCTGAAGCTTCAACTCTTTCACTCTCTACAGCTAGAAGGTAGCTTAGACAAGAGAAGATAGACAAGCACATCGATTTATCCCAAAATATCACATAAATTAGAATCAATTGTCATTTACCACAGAGTTATAGCTATAATATGTGACATTATATTTTGCATATAATAACTATACTATTTCCATCATAGTATGTTTAAATGTAGCCAAGTCTTAGGAAAGTTTGTTAAAGATTGTGAAATTGAACTCAAAACACCCCAAACCAACACTTTATAGAGCCATCAAGTGTCACCATCTTTTCCTTGCTATTGGGGAAGTTGCTTGGTCATTTTCTACATGCTACATGCCATTGCATATTTAATTACAACCTTTAACTTATGAAAACTAGTTTTCCTTATAAGGGCACCCGTAAAGATGTTCAAGTGCAGGTTTTTTCTTGAAGATTCCTATTCACTTCAATTTGTTTATCAGCACTGTCCCCATCTCCACTCTACTGCTGATCCCTCGCTGTCCCCAAATTTATGCCCTAGGTCTTGTGTGCCCTCATCTTCCAAGTTCCATTTCTCCCATTAGAAAACTATGTGGAACAGTGCTCCTTGGAAGTTGACATTACATTTATTGACTCCTCAAAATGCCACATCATATTTACTCACTTAAGAATAATTAGTATCTCAACATCATTAAACTTAATAAAAACACAATGATCCTCCTTGCTCCTAGCATAATCCAACTTTAATGCTAGAAGATCAAACTTTTAGTATCACATCCTTGGTGATAGTTTCAAACCATACAAAGATCTCTTCAACTTACAAATTATTTATTCTCTTCCTTTCACCACAAAATTCCTAGGTGTCACATATAGATTTGTTCTGAAGATCCCTATGCAAGAAAGTGGTTATAGCATCATTTGCTCAATCTCAATCAAAAGCAAGAACAATAAATGATAGGAACCTAATAGATGTCAATTCAGAAAATGGAGAGATTTGTTTTTTCTTTTCTCTTTCCCTTTTTTTTTTTTTTGGCCAAAATCAACTCTTGTGCTCTTAGAGTAGCCCTTGGTCACTAGTTTGGCCTTATATCACTTCAACCAACTGTTTGCTCCAAATTTCTTTTTAAATACCAAGTTGCATCCAATGAGCTTCCTTTTTTTGGGGGAAACTGACAAGATCCTAGGTATCACAACTATCTAAGGTCATCATCTCTTCCTGTACGACATGCCTTGAAGACTCAATTTCCTCTAAAGAGAGAACCTCCTTGAAAGAACTAGGCTCATTATCAGTAGCCAATAGGGAAAATACTTAATGGAAATTCGATGGGCTATCCTTGTCTTTGAGAGCTTTTCTTGTGGATGTCCTTGAGGTCAAAGTAATGGTGTAACTTTCTAAATACTCTTCTTTCCCTACATTCTTAGACTTGTCTAACTATTCTTTCATATGTGCTTCTTTATGTTATTGTTGTCTCTAAGAGCATTGTGTTTGTCTCAGCTTTCTCCCCTCCAGGTAGGATCTGGATATATGTGTTATGGATGATATTTGCAGATAGTACATTTGCACTAGTTGGGACAACCACCACAGGAGACTCTGACCAAAGATGTCTATCATGCCAAAACTACGAGGGCAAAAACACATGAAATATATATATATATATATATATATATATATATATATATATATATATATATATATATATATATATATATATATATATATATATATATATATATATTAATTAATAATTAAAATACTCTAAATTAGAAATGATTGTGATAATAGTTTTAGTAAAGGTTCTCTACATTATGCCTTAAGTTACATATCTGGAAAAGGCATACCTTGTTAAAATTTGATGCTCTCATTAATACGTTGATATCGATAAGAGTTATGTTCTTACATTTCTTATACAACATTAAAGTTAAAATTATTTAAATAATAGTGTAGATGACTTCAAGTTAGATTAATTGAAAAACCTAAGCAATTAACATCTACATTAAAACTTATTTTACATAGCCAATAAACCGATAACATTAAATCTACTTAATGCTGAAAATTTAGTTTAACATTAAAATTAAAACTAACTAAATTTTGCATTCTACAAAATTAAACAAAACTATATTAAATTAACTACTAACTAAAATCTATTAACAAATAACAAAAAAAAAAGAAGAATCACTATCAAACATAACATAACTATAAAACTTAATTTAAAGATACAACTACTTATCTAAAAACATGCCGAATCTAACACTACCATAATATATATTAAAAATTTTAAAACAAATATCTTTGAAAAATAAATAATTAAACAATATAATAAATACATAAGTTATAACTAACTAAAATTAACACATACTAAGACACATTAAAACTAACTTTACAATAACTTTTAAATAACAAAAAATTCTAAACTAACTACTAAAACAAACTTATAAATTAATTATATTTACAAATAACAGAACAACATAAACTAACATACATAAATCTAGTGACACCTACACTAATCTAACTACTAACACCTACCCTATACTAACCCCCCCCTAAATCACCTACACTTACCCTTGGCCCACCTTACTTTTCCTTAGGCCTACCTACACCTTAGGCAAACGCTTCCCAAGGTCAAGTGCTGGCCATGGGTAAGCGCTCTACCCAAGGCCAAGGCAAGCACAGGCCATCACAAGGTGGCGACAAAAAAAACAAGGAAAAACAAAAGACTCAACCCAAATTTAAACCTTTTTTCAAGTCTGCAAACAAAGTGGATGTGACCGGGTGGCGTCATCACTATGATGACTATTGATTTGTTAATAAACTTTACTCTTTCTCCCATTTGCATACTACGCCCAAAATGATGGGACAAGGGGGTGACGTCATCACCTTAAAATCACAGCTAATGAGGAAAGGGTCAAGTCTTAAGATATAAATCATATTAATTGGAAAGAGATTTCTAGGTGGGGAGATGAGGATATTTAGCTTAGTTTAAATTAATTTTTTTTTCTTTTCTTTTGTTTATTTAATTACTATTCTTAATTTTAATACAATATTCAATAAAGCAAAGAGGAAAGTAAGAGAATCTTTTAGATTCTCTGTTATCAAAAAGGTAACAATTCTTTTCCAATACAAAAGACAGAGAGTTTACTCTCTTGAAACATGCATTTTTTTTTTAACAAAATTTCTAAGTATAGATCTCAAAGCCATGTACTTTTTTTTTTCAAGGTATATATATATATATATATATATTTTGAATAGATTTAAACATTGATACAATAGTTTGAGGCACATTAACACCATAATCATTTGTACTCCTATATAACTTGAATTGAAATAATTCGACCCTTGTCATTATTTTCTTTTTAATGAAAATCTATAAAGACTTGTTACAACCTTAACATACCAAGAATATTAATTATCTATTTTATTCAATGATGCAATAATTTGTTTGATTCTAATAATCATGAAAACTGAATCTACATGCATGATCGCAATTTTCGTTTTCAACATAAAAGAAAACTTGAAATTTTGCCAAATTGAACATTATCAATTCCATCCTATTTTTGATGTGCATCCATCTAAATTTAAATCACGATTAAATCACATGATAAACAATTATACTCAAATACCAATTTTATTGGCAAACCTGATTCAAAGGCTCAGCCGGGAAAGAACCAAGAAGAAAACCCAGCTTCATTGCCATTACAACAAGGTCTTGAAATACACTTTCATAGGATTTCCTATCCCAAAAATTACAACAATTTAATTAAATTTCTTTCATGACCCTCATCAAGGGTTTCACATCATTTCTCCGCAACACATTTCTAAGAACCGTTGAGGGAACAAAATCTGATCAGGTGACAACAAGCATGACCAAGAAACAAATCAAACATGCATATTCATACAAGGCTTTCACAATAGGATTCACAATGAATCAAAACTAGGGAAAGGTGGATTTTTTCAATAGGAGATTTCAGACACAACACCAAACCAGGTGCCCAATCGGGGCTATAAATCAAGAACTTCCGTTCTTCCATTCTTACATGCCAAAACTCATACATGGTTTGTGCTGATAGGTAGGGGCCCATAACACCCTACCCTCTCTCCCTCTTCTCGTCTTGAGAAGAAACTCTACACTGTTGGAGTCCAACTAAAATGCCCTTTCTCGAAATTGGCCACTTCTACCCTCTCCAAGGGTGAGTAATGCCAAAACACCCATGCAAGAACATCTCAAAAATTCAAACATAAACATGAAAGGAAATCATTCAAAATAATATGGTTTTCAAAGCTTCCCAACATACCCACAAACATACAAACATTCAAACAACAACAAGGTTGCATAAGCATGAAACAACCATGAAAATTTGTACAAGGGAGATGAGAATTCTTACCTTCACAAAGAGGTAATGGCAATGAACAAGTTTGAGTAGAGCTTTTCCCTTCCTTGCTCCAATCTTCCAAGACTCCTCTCTAAATGTAGAGATTGGGTAACAACCTCTACTACTCCAAGAAGGGCTTTTAAATAAGCCTCAAACTCAACCACCAAAAGGATCAATAATTACTCCCACCCACCTACAAATCTAGAAGCTCCTAACTCAACCCACATTATGGTTAAACACTAAATGGAGGTGAGGTAAGGCAACTCATGGTAACCACTTGCAATTTTCGCACAAAGGTAAAAAGAGACTTTTTGAGTGGCCTCAAAAGTCAATAAAAGGGGCTTAGGGGTTGGAAAAGACCCCCAACCCATACCCATACCCCTTGGGTATAAATATTTCATGTTTAAAAGCCTTAGGAATAGGTTTAGAGCCAAACAAAAGCTAGGAAATAAATAAGACCAACTAACAACTCTAAAATGTAGATTAAGCACCAAATCGGATTAAGGATGACTAAAGTTGATTAAGAACCAAATTAGTGAAAGACACTAACTTAATCCGACTTAGGTCCAATGGTTACACAGCTAACCCTAATAGCACGCTGAAGAACATAAGCAAATTCACGAGTGTCAAGTGACACTTATAAGAACATAGTTACGAACATTAATATTTACTGATCATAGAAAGACACATTCACACATCACACAATAAAACACTTGAATTACGAACAAAAAGGTTTCCAAAAGTAGCACATAGGGATCAGCTATGTTCCTCCATTAGTTTCCTCGACTAAAATATCTGCACACTCATTGCACACATCAGTAGTCCCGAAAATCACATGTACACATGTATACATACGTATCAAGAATCACATAAATTAAAACATCCATCTATAACAAAATCAGGGTTCCTCTCATCCTATTCAATTCTTAACCATTTAAAATATCTTAAAACAAAATGTTAATCCTACCTTTTACTTAATTCATCAACATACATATACATAAAACATTAAATGACGGACATCAAATATCTGAAAGTAACATCACACAGCATGAAATAATATAATATGTTCTAAGCATCAGATAATGCCTCGACATCCCGAGTCGTGAGTATCAAAAATAATAGTAATGTAACAACTAAGACTACGAAGGGTCGGGGCAAGGCCTCACAATGTCTTTCTTTGCTAAGCACTCTTTAGAGATCTAGGATGGCATCATCATTTGCCCTTCTTATAGTCTCAGCATTGGAAAAAGCTCTTAGGATTCCTCTTGGATCTTTGAGAGTTGGTACGAATCATATCTATGTCGAGGCCGACCACTTATTGGATAGAGGTGACATGATTTGTTAGCAGTGTACTCTTAGGGAGGTGGAGTTTGTGGAGCACTTCATCATTCACTAACCTATTTATTATGAAATTAGAAGTAGGTTCTATTGTCCCTTCAGAGAGTCTTGCTTCATCTCATCCTTCTTAGGTACACGGAGCAAAGCAACGTTTTGTGGCTCTTTATCTTTTAGAAGCTACCCACTTATCTTTATTATTGTTTTTGGTCACCATTTGGTGCTCATGCTATTGGGTTTCTCTCTTGTTGTCTCCCTAGTCCCTTTGACCCATTTTGTGGTCACTCATTAGACATTAATAAATTCATCTTTATCTTTATCTCATCTTCTTGATTTGCTCTTTGCTTGGGTAAGCTCTGAAGTCCTTGGATATCACATTTCTAAGAAAGATCATTTTATGGGCTATAAGATTCTAAAGCTTATAACCTTATGCATTCTCACTGTAACCAATGAAAAATGCTTTTTTGAGCTTTAGGATCTAGTTTAGATCACTTCTTTCGAGGCTTCTTACCAAAAATATCACAACTGGAGACCCTTAACTACATCATAATTGGAGGCTTTCTACCTATTGACATTTCATAGGGAGTTTAATCAACAAGAGTTTATCAAGGAGATCTATTAATGAAATGACACACAGTACCTATAGCTTCACCCAAAATGTACCCATTACGCACAGTACCACTTAACATCCTCCTAGCTCCTTCGATCAAAGTTTACTTCATTCTTTTTGCCACTCCATTTTGTTGGAGAGTTGAAGGAATAGACTTCCACTGAACCATACTTATATGCTTATAAAATTCATTAAATTTTATAGAATAATATTCACCCCTATTGTTAGATCCCCACAATTTTATACTATAATTATATTACTTCTCAACTATGGCCTTACATTCCTTATACCTGGTGAAAAGTTCAGATTTAGAAAACATGAGATTAATCCACACGTGCCTTAAGAATCCTTAGTGAAGGAAACGTAATATCAGTATATGCCCAAAGAATCGATATTAACTGGAGCACATACATAAAAATGAACAATATCTTTAGGTCTCTTTGCCCTTTAAACTCCTTTAAGAAATGAGGATCTATTTGTTTACCAAACACACAAGACTTACAAAAATCATTTTTAACAACAAAATAATTTAAATTATCAGCAGCAAACTTTTTATTAAGAATCGTCTTAAGATCATTTTCACCAATACGACACAATCTATGGTACCACAACATACATGCATTTTCAATGTCAATTACTTTGGCAGAGTTACAAAAACTGGAGACATTTATCATAGCAGAGTCCATATCTGAGATCCTTTAGATATTACCAAATTCTATCCTACAACTTACAATCGGACTTATCAAATGTCACATGAATCCCAAAATCATTTGACTTGGATACTGAATAAATTTGTCGCAAGTCTTGGAATATGAAAAACACTATCAAGAGATTTAATCCTCCCATCTTTGAAACCCAAATTTATCTTTCCCTTACCAGAAATCTTCCTTGTGCTCTTATCATTAAGAAAAACATCTCCTCCATGACATGCTTTGTATGTAAAAACTACTCCTTGTGAGGAGTCCTTATTATTGAGGAGTCATGATAGGAGCAACATAAATCAATAAGCCAAGCATCATTACTAATCGTGTTAGCTGAAATAAACTAAGTATCAAAATCATAATTGGATGACTTTTCCACGGAGGAATCAAAATTCCTTTTCTTATTCTTACACTCCTTCACATGCCCTCTTCCACCACATTTCCAGGTTTAGGAGTGTCCTTTAGAACTATTCCGTTTAGGCCTCTTTTCTTTAGACATACCTCGTACATGCAAGACATTTTGGGAGCCAGCATTTATAGGCTCACTTAATCTCTTCCAGAGAGTAGTAGTGATGCTATCCATTTTTGGCTTTCTATTACCACTAATAATGGCAATAATCAAAAATTCCCAAGATTTGGGCAAAGAACAAATAAATAATACATACTTATCCACATCTTCTAACTTTACTTTTTCTTATTCGAGCTAACTTATAATCAAGTTAACGCATTTAAATGATTTGCAATTGAGTCACCATCTTTTATCTTTAAAGAATACAATTCCTTTTCAGGTATAATTTATTGGACAAACTTTCTGTTTGATAAATATCTCTAATCATCTTCTACAACTACGTACGTTCAAGAGGATGGAATTCATAAGACACGACTGATTCCCCATGTCTTCATTTCCAACTTCTTCCAATCTTCATTTGACATTGTAGATGGCTTTGTGGCAACCATTGATCTTTCTTCTAGGATATTCTCCATGTTTGATTTCTATGTCTCATATCTAGTGCCGTTGAATTTCCCAGTATGTTGGTATGATTATCATGCTTTACAATCCAATCCTTTTCGACAAATCTGAAAAAGACCACAAAATAAAAGGGCCCACTGTAGTCAAAACAAAACAAACCTTTGACACGAAGAGAAAGGTGTCCCTCCCTCAAAAGAATCATTAGCGCTAATACCAAATGCTGAAAACAATGTGAAGTAAATCTGCAACAATAACATATACAATTGATTGCAAATGTGAAGTAAAGCTGCAACGATAACATATGCAATTGATTGCAAATCTCTAAATAAGATAATTAAATTGAGATAACGTGACTAACATTCAACATTCATATAAATAATCAGTAAACCATAAAAGATGTCGGATTTATGTGGAGATAACCTTTTGGGAAGAATTCTTAACACAACGTAGAGAGAAAGTATGTTATTAGTCTTCAAGGAAGATATATACAATATTAAGCTTTTCTCTTGTTCTTTGATCAACTCCGCAACACCTTGTTACCTGCAAGATTTCAATTTACAACTACCATCTCATGGCTCCAATTTATAGAAAGTTGTGTGAGTTGAAGAATTGATCAAAGAACAATATTGAAGTGTACTTTTCCGTATAGTTGAAAAATATGTTAGCTTCCTTCACAATTTTTATCGAGGCCGGATCTTATCTTTTCAAAGGGCAAGGCATTGAGAGCTCCACAAGTTCTTTAATTAGTTCACAATGGCTTGACTAGATCATTACCGCACCTTCTTGAATAGGGCTGCATGTGCTTTGACCTTCATCAATGACCTTTCCAAGAATACTAGGGCGTATTTCCTCGAACAAAAGCTTTTAGTCTTTGAGCTTTATCATGTGTTCGACTTTTTTGGCTAAACAATCATGGAATGCCATCAGGGTGTAGTGCACAGACAATGATCATGAGTACATTGACCATTGTTTTGAGCATTTTTTTATTTCAAATGGAGCTGATTTGGAGCGTAAGATTCCATAAGAGCTCTCAACAAAATGTTGTAACAAATAACAAAACACAAGAATGGATCTTTGGAGGAAATGATCCTCACATCTTGTGCCATCCTAAGATTAATTCCAATTGTTGAAGATTAATTCCAATTGTTGAATCCTTCAGTTGTATGGAATAATAAACGCATCAGCCACATTTAACTCCTTAAAATCTTCTGCTCTCAAACCCAACTTAGCTACAAATCCCTCATCAACAAAGTTGTGGGTTGCTCAACTATCATTTAGGACTGTCACCATACTTTTGTAAGACTTCGTTATACCTGAAATTCAGGCATCTAGGTGCTTTTGAAAGTGCTACAAGTGTGCCTCCAAAGTGTTGTCCTTGATTCTGATGCTTCACAACATCCCCAATAACCTTCGGTTCAAACTTTTAGCCCCAAATTCCTCAGTAGAAACCAGTATTGTATAGTGTATTTGTCATTTTCCCAAACATTTGTGACAGAGTTGCTAGGCTCAATACAAGCTGAGATTTTTCCTTTGATTCTTAATCTCAAACTCAACCTTGGGTTCACGGAAGATCTCACAAGAATGCTTCTTATGTTGAATCACTTTTGCATTCTTACAGTATAATTATGTTTTGGTCATTGGATCCTCCAAATTTAGGGCTCTCCCTAAGGCCTCCTGCAAGGAATTTAGATCAAATGGCTTTACCCAGTCCTTGAGTAGTTCAAAGTTTCAAATAGACCCTCTAAAAAAAGGTCGAGTCTCCTCATTGCCACATCTGGAACCATCACCGATAGCCTTTGAGACTTTGTCAAATAGTGCTCAAATATGCTCTCTTACCTCAGCTATGCTAGCTCCCTAAATTGAATCTACGTATCTTTTTTGTCAAATTTCCCCATCAATCTTTGTGTGAACTCTTCAAGTAGTGACTGATCCATGTCCTTGAGTAATTACCACCACTCATGAGACATACACTCTAGGTAAAGTGTTGCAAGCTCGATTATTTCATCCTCATACATTGGGTTTGTTTCAATTCTACAACCAATCCTTAGAATTATCTTTATCTTCTACTGTCTAAAAGGTTTCCCCAGTTTAGTGGGTCCATTAACTTCGATACCAGTTGTAATACATCCCCTCCCCTCCCTCCTGCCATCCCACCCTATTTGATTTCTTAGGGCTTGGGACTATATTCTTGTAATTCAAAGTGCAAGAGACTTCCTTTTATTCAAAATTTAAACCCTAGATGGATCTAGATAGTAACAATAAGTTCAAGGATATAATGATGGAAGTTATCTTGATTTTGCAATGGTCACTCTTATATTCAATTACTTTAAACAAGAATATCAATCTAAATATGTAATCAATATTTGTAGACATTATTTTAACCAATATATCTTTCACTAAACAAGGACAAATGAGAGTATTAGAAGTGTATTGATCAAGGATGTATATGATATTTTGAAGTACATAATATCCCCTGTTGTCTATGTCTTCAATAATAATGAATGTATTGATATAATATTTCAATCAAGAATTAACAATTTTTCTATTTGAATATCTCTTTTGTAAGTATACATTGTTCCAAATATATTTTTAATAACATATGCTAATTATACTGCTTCTAATCAACCAAATCACTTCTGCGGTGTATATATATATGTTGTTACTTTTAATATTAGTCCATGCACTTGTGTGATTTGGGTTTTGGCTTCTTGCTCATGTAGAGCCATCTATGGCTGAACAATAATAAATAAAATAAATCTTTTCATCCTTTTCACATCTAATTCATTTCCTTTTCATATGTCCTTAGAGATATCTCCTTTCAAATACTCACAAACATTCAAATAAGTCCCATCTCTTCCTACTTAGTAATCACACCCTTTAGAGGATAACTAGATATCACAAGATTGTAACGCCCTCTTTCTAGTACAAGTTGTATGAGTTTGTTGCTAGCCTATTTTTGCATGGTCATGTAGGCTAAACTGAGCATTTAAGAGACTTTGAGGCCATTTAGTCTAGGCAATTTTTGTTGTAGGCCAATCAAAGACATCTGGATGCACTTTTTGACATACTATTTATAGTAAGTCATTTTGAACATGATCGAGATCTTTTGTGTATACTTTATATTGATGGTAAATGATTAATAGTGAGTTAACATTTTAATACCATTAATATGATTTATTTATCCATTAATAAAGTTGGTTCATAAATTTAACTATACTATTTAACTTTATTAATGCAGGACTCTAGTAAGTGGGAAATAATTAAAGTCCCTTTATTTAATAATATGTTGAGGATAAAATGTTAATGGGGTCTTAAGTTGAAAGATATTTTAAAATTATTTTTAAGTGACATGGGAAATAGCAAAGGAAAATCATTTGTGGAAATACAGGAGAAAAATAACTGCAGTCCTGAAAAAAAACAGGAAATGAAAGGGAGGAAGTTATGGGGATAATGTGATTTTATCTAATCCCATATTGGTAAGATGAGTGAATGAGTTCTTATGAGATTGTTATAAAAGATTTCCATGAGCTCACTTTTAAGAAAGCTGGAAAATATATTACATTGTGTGGAGAGGTTTTTTTTTGTAAGGGCTTGGAGGATGAAATTCCTCTTTGATTACAATCTATACGCTATTGAAATACACAGACTGGTGAAGCATTTGGTGTTTTCTTTCAGGCATTACATTTATATAAATAATTCTTATTTTCTGGTTAAGAGATTTGATTTTATATCAGAAACTTGTTTGAAGACTTGTGGTAGTAAAGTTTGCATTCAATTAAAGGTTTGAGGACAATCCTAGGAGGAAATAGGAATATATTGCTGTGCAATTACACATATTGGGCACCATATAGAATTGTTGTAGCCGTGGTTTTCTTGCCCAGCCATCCCATTTGAGTTACTAACAAAGTCCAGAAGCAGAGTGTTGGGTGTTGGAACCTAAATGATTGGGTTTGGGATGTTTCTGAACTGCATCTCGACAGAGACAAGACCCCTGTTCAGTGTCATTCTTCTCAGCTACACCTGATTGTAATTAGAAGGCAGATGTCCTAGGGTTTCGAAAACACAAAATGTTGTTATATGAACTGTAAATATCATCTCCGGCATATTGATTTAATGGGATGTCTCTGACTATATTGTAATCTCATTTAGTTGGAATGGTATTCAGTTTTAGGAAGAAAATTGTGCCTCAAACCTAACCTAGAAATTCTGGGAATATCTAATGCGAAATTTCTTGAGATTGTGTATTTCTTAATATATCAATGCTGCAATTCTTTACTGTATTTGCCAAAATATTATAATTGAAGAAAACAATATCAAACTTCTAAGACCTACATTGAAATAATAATTTAAAAAATCAGACCAAAAAGGAAGCCCATTACAGTGGTATCAGCGCAGGTGTATCCTGCCATCCTGAAGGGTTGATCAGAAAGATGAAGACTTATGAAGACATGCTAGAAGTTACCTTTTTAAGCATCTTGGATGGTTTATATGCCTAGTAAGTTGCATATATTGGAGAATCAACTGAAGGTCAATGAAGATAATATTGTCGCTGCATTAACACATTTGGATAACACTCATAAGATGGTTGAAGGTCACCCTTGGAGGGTTCAACTTAAGACAAGACAAAAAGAATTTGAAGGAGATCTGTCCCATATTTAGAGGTAATGAAGCTATGAAAAAAAAATGAAATCAGATTATTTATATCTACTCTCAAATCGAGATCATCTCCTCAATCTCGCTGAAATATATTCCGATGCATAGAGAGGGAAAGAAGAAAAAGTCGACAATCGTACCTATGAGCATATACATACCAAGCATTCGTTGGAGACTACTCAAATGACCCTACAAGAAGCAGAAATTAGATCGATGAGCTTTGTTTAGAGTTGACCTTGCACATTCCTCATCATCCAAATCAGAAAATCAGTCACCTATGGCAATCCCTACTGAAGGAAAACCTAAGTTCTAACACAAAAATTATGAAGATCATACAACTTGTTGAAGGGATCAACACTCGTTGTAAGGATGAGTTGATGCACAACGATTCCAGTATGTTCCAAGCTAAGAAGATCCAATATGTTGATAGGGACTGGCAGATACATCAAGATCTTAAATCTTGAACTTGGAAGATCAATCTTCACATGATAATGCAGATTACAGCTTTGGGATTGCTTCTACAACAGGATACACCAACAGATTTCAAAGGGATACATTTGAGAGACTGCAAATTGATGAATGCCAACCAAAAATAGATGATGAGACACATGAGATTTTAAATGTCAGCACTGAAACACATGAAGCAAATACCCATTTAGTGAATGTGTACTAAAATCCTTTATCTGCACATGATTTGACATATCATGAGATGAAGGATATAATCATTGTTGATAACCTTTGAAGAGGGAATCACTCAGTCCAAAATTGTATAATTAAGCATGAAATAGTGATGTATCCCAAACTTGAACTTGATATTCATCATTCATTGCTAGTTAATGATCAGACTCTACATACTCTTAGATTGATGAGTTGGCATATTACCATTAGTGATTGATGAATTTTCTAACTTGATTAAAAAGATTTGAGTGAGTTCCTTGATGATTAGTTGCTGCCCTATTATTGTGATCATAGAGTTTTTAGTCTTTTCATTATTGTTAGCAGCTGATTGTGAATCTACCTTGAAGGAGTAAGTTCATATCCCATTAGCAATAGTGATTCATATCTTGAGAGAAAGGATAATGCAGATTTAGGAGATGACCAAATGTGGTGTGAATCATTCCAATTTTTAGAATTTAGTTTGGCATCGCAAATGGGTTTTCAGTTGCATGTTTACATCAACATTAGAGGCTTTTATGTTTTGGGTTTTGGTGATGCTGGCTTTGCTTTGGAAATTAAGTGGATGCAACCACGTAATCAACACAATCAGATGGTGTTGAAAGCTCCGTTGGATGATACATTAGATATGGCAATGGTTGTAGGTGGACTTAATGGGGTTGCATGGGCAGCCCGCTTCATGAGTTTCATCAATTTCATTCCTTATAGGATATTTTAAGAATAGTTGACGTTGGTAAGTTGCTCTCACCAGGCATGGCTTTGGGTAATGAAGTTGTTATTCATGGTTTCATGAGGGCATGTCTTTGTGACAACTTGGATTTGGTGAGATGTTTAGAGTGGCAAAGTTATATGACTGGATTACGACATGAGAGCCAATTTTCAGATTGAAGATATCAATTTCCAACATTTGCATTGTTAAATACAACAAAGTATGTAATTTTGGCATCAAGAGGATTATAATTTTAGTTTTTGACCAATGGAGCATTAATGAGACATCAACAATTGGAGTTTGGATGAGAGATGCTCATTTCATCTTGCAGGTGTTTAATAGATTTATGATTTGGATTTTGTGGAGAAGTCAATTGCTTTAAAAAATGTTGTAGTATATTGGTTGTACCAAGTAGAGCAGCGAAAGCAGGATTGACACGAGTACAATAAATGTGAGCATTGGTTTTGGGAAAAAAAGGGTGTGGTACTTTTATCTTGAATGCATGGTGAGGAGTGCATTTAATTTCTGAGTTGAATATGTTTATGAAGAGAAATAAGAAGAGGGTAATAAAGGGTGGTACTTTGAGCTTGCTTGTATGGTGAGGAATTGAATATATTTACGAAGAGAAATATGAAGAGACTAAATGATTGGAATTAAGAGAGGTATATTTTATCATAGTATGAGATGTACTCTTTTATGAAAGGAGGATTAGTAGCTTGTGCATTTTTCGCATTGGTTGTTATGTTGGGTTACAAAGAGGAGAAACTTAGTATGAGGTGGAGCCTTCATGTATTTAGAATGGAATTGATTGCAGGATTTAGGACCTAGATATATTTTCTAGTGATGAGGTTTGGTCATAGATTGGAGTTGTGGGGAAAATCTTAGTATTGGTTATGCTATTCAATTTTCAATCAGCACCCATAGGACTACAATTTCATGCATGCAGATGATTTTGTATGTATTCCTAGTCCAACACATGACTAGTGTATGGTTGAGGATTGATGGTAGAGGCAATTTGATCATTGGAGATGACTTTCAACTACTGTCATTCTCATGACTCCTATTATTCAAAAAGGTTTATGATTGTTCAATGCTTCTTTAGCTTTCTCACACTTCTTATTGCGACCTCAGTGGTTCTATTTTGAGCACTTTTAGTCTTCTGTACAATAGTTATGGGAGATTCTCTAGGAGTAGTTTAGTTTATTGTCCATAAAATTTTATTATCTCTTGAGCATAGTTAAACATGTTGTTAGGAAGTTGATCAATAGCCAAAGGGCAATGTGTTATGACATATAGTTGAGCCGCAACATCTAAGGTAGTATATGTATGCTTTGTCATAAATGAGAAATTTATCATATCTTTTCTTGGTTATGTTCTTGTCTTGTATTGTCCTATGATGTACTTGAAAGACATTAATGGAAAATACATTTGTGGTTTCCTGAAACATTTGTAATTACTTTGGTTGTATACTTTCTTATCAATATTGTAGCATGCATTAAACTAGTTTATCATAGGCCACAAACATTTAACACCATTGCCTTTAAAGTTATGAGAAGAAATGGTGATTGATGGTGAAGGGAATGCCATGGGGCAAGTAGTAGATTATGGTGAGAGCAGTAAGGAGGACAAGAATCTTGAGTTGCTCGAAGGAGAATGAGAATTCACTTCAGACTATATCTCCATACTATAAGCATCTATCAATGCACATGTTCGAAGAGAATCTACATGGGAAGGGATCCTTGAAGCTATTGTCTAGAGTGCACTTGGAGTAAGTCTTGTTGTCAACCAGTTGATGAGCTATCTCCTATGATTGCTATCACATATGTTTCTTCGACTCCAAAACTAAAGGGAAGAAATTAATTGAGAAAATCAATGTCAATAAGTCTCAAAAAACTTCTAACAGGAAAGGAAGGAACATCATCATTGTGAAGAGGAAGATGAGGCCCATTGTAGGGGAGACATGAAATGAAACCAAAGGGGAAATAAATAAAGAGAACACAATATCGTGATTATGTCCTATAGAGACATGGACTGTAGATAAAATATTATATAAAATAAAAGTGTTCTTTAAATTTTTAGCATGTTTTGTTACTTTCTTGTAGATTAATAAGTGAATCATTTATGCCAAACCAATTGAATAAGAATAGTAAGACCAAAAAGGAAATAGAGGAGTGGGAGGGTACTAGGAGAGTCGTGATATTACAACAAGCCGAAAGAAGGAAAATATTTTGTAGGATCATCGAAGGTCGATCAGAAGAGGTTGAAGGTGAAGTTGTAGGTAGTGTTGAAGAGCATAATAGTGAGGATTTCATTGAAGAAACCAAAAGTTTACTTGGAAACCAAAATTTAATTCTATGTACAAAGACAAGGGAGGTCCGAAGGAGGGAGAGAGAAGAAATACAAGGGTAGAGAAGAAAAGGATACTAGTGTTGCCATGAGTATTGAAGCGACCGAGGGACTCAAGGATTAAAGTAACTTACCAAGGTTAGACATTCCTAGTGGTTCAGAGACACCAAGTGAAGGACTACAAAACACTTTAGGTAACAAGACATTTAGCTCAAGGGTACCAATACAACCTACATTACTGACACAACCGATCATACCAACACAACCAACGTCTCTACTAGCGACCATGGAGGGGCAAGAAAAAAAATTGATCAAATTCATGGATGATGAGAAAGATCCTGAATGACACTACAAAATGTGTGAGACAATCTAGACAACTAATGGTCTGATAGATCAAGATGACTAGGTAAAGCAATTCCCATTAACATTGAGGTTAGTTACCATTGACTGGTTCTCCAATGTCAACAAAACAAAGGTGGCCACATGGGAAAAATTTAAAAAATAATTTCAAATAGAGTTTGATTACTCAAAGAAGACAATGAAATTGTGGTGGAAATCTATCACACAAAACAGGCTAAGGATGAATCTATTTAGAAGTACAAACAATGACTCAAAAGAATTGGCAGGAAAGATAGAAAGTCCACCAGTCAATGAATCAAAGAAGCATTGATTTATTGAAGGGTTGAAGCCTACTCTTCAGAGAGAAATAAAGATAGTGGCTCTCAACATTATATGATGATGCTTATAATCAAGCAATTAATTTTGAGAGTGAGAGAAAAATGAAAAAGAAAAATAAGAGAAAATCATCAAATGGTGACAAAATTGATTCTCTAGAGAGTAGAAGTGAAGAGTCAAGCAAGAAAATTCAAGCTCTTCAAAAAGGTATGCTCCATATGATGAAAGAATTCAAAACCATGAAAAGAAGCACCACCCAATGTGATGAAAGGGACTTATGGTTTACAAACTACAAGGAAGGTCACATGAAGGGTTCCTGTCCAAAGAAGTAATTTTGTGACATTTGTAAAAATTTTGGGTATTCCACTAAGGAATGTTTGTACAACATGAAAATAAGAGGGCATCAACAAATCTCAATGACACAAGAAGCATTTACCTCAATAGTGGAGGTGACAAACACAAACAACAATGCGACATTGTTTGGAAGGTACAAGAATAATCAATATGGAGACTGAGGTGGCAATAATATGGGGCATAGATGTATCCAATATGATGCAAGTTTATGCATAATGATGCAGAGTTGTACCTATAACTAGTGGGGTAAATTCACAAGAGACTCCACGAGGGGAGAAGCACCTTAATTTCTATGTAGATGGTATGGTTATGGAGACCAGAATGATGTGGAGTGTTCATAGCTTAGAGTAAATCTTTTAAATATTTAAATTAATGGGAAGTTGGTTCTCACCATCACCCAAGTGCAAGAAAATAAGGCTATCTACACAAACCCCAAAACTAAGAAAATGAGAATGTGGGAAAAAAAGGTGGACATTGAAAAAGATATGATGGCACAAAGAAAGGAAACAAATGATATGACCAACATCTCACTAAGGGGTTAAGCAGGGCAAAAGATCATACGACAGTGTTGCCAACCAAAATTCACATCAAGCTGAAGGACCTTGTTGTTGTACCATAATTTATGACAACTATATTAAATGCAACACCATCCCTAAGGCATCAAAGGCAAAGGAAAGCCATGATGAAGGTGAAAACTCTCTCAGGAAGGAGAATCCTCTTGGGACTAGAGAAGATCCCATGTTATCCCATGTTACTCACGGTATACATTGGAAGGCACCCAATGGTGGTAAAGATGGGCATTTTGGGAACCATCTTGATAGACACTATTGTGAATGGAGGTTCTAGTGTCAACATGCTATCAAATGAAACATTGAGGGGATTGGGGTGACCTACATTATGGTTTCCAATGTTCCAACTCAAAGGTGTCAATCAACACAGCATCAAACCCATTGGGACCCTAATGGAACATGGGGTCATGATTGGAACACAACCCTTTCTCTTAGATTTCATGGTGATATCATTAAAAAGAAAAGGGTATGACGTTATCCTAGGAAGGGGGTGGGTGGTGTAGGTGAAGGTAAACCATTATTGGAAGAGGAACACTCTCAATAGAGAAAGGCAGTCAAAAATTCACAATTGACCTACACACATAGATGGTGAGTGAGGATATTACATCAATGTTCAAGTATGAAGCCGTTGAATAAATTGATTAAGGGAAGCGACAAATGGAATCAAACAAAGAAGGACTTTTGGAACTAGAAGGATGTTTGGAAGATGATTTAGACTCTCAAATGGACTCTTCCATTGGAAAATGGAAGATTACGAATTGTTCTACAACATGTTGTAGGTGGATGAAGGAGAGGTGAAGTACTCATCATAGTATAGAGAATATAAAGGAGATGTTTGGATAATGAAATACTTTACAGACTAATTTGGCAAAGAAAAAACAATAAATTATAAAGAGCCTTTTGTAAAGGTAATGAACTTGGAGGACAAAGCCAACCCAAAGAATATGTCCATAAGTCATGACTCAAACCCCATTTTGAAGGCAATTGCATTTAAAATTTTTATGAAATACAAAGATGTATTCATTTTGACCTACAATACCTTAAAAGGGCTTTCACTGAAACTTTTATCCATCATATCTTGCTAGTATAAGGGTTCATACCTATACAACAACATATAGATACAACCCTGTATGAATACAACTGAATGACCTTCAGATTCTATAACACTTTAACAACGTTCCAAAGGATCATCCTACACATCTTCGACAAGATGTCAGTTGGAAACTTCAAAGTTTTCCTCTATGATTGATCCACATCCTCAATCTCAAGGACAAGCAGTTAGTAGCCCTCATGGAGTGTATGGAGAGATGCTGACAGGGTAGATTAACACTTAATCCAAAAAAGTGTAGATTTATGGTATCTTAGGGGAAGCTATTGGGATGCATTGTATGCAAAGCTAGATTCAAGATACATCGAGACAAGGTGTGAGTAATTTTGGAGATGGAACCTCATATGGATGTGACTGAAGTGAAGTCATTCTTGGGACACATTGGGTACTACAAGAGTTTCATCAAAAACTTTGCCCAAGTGTGTAATACCCCTCATTTTTTATCATTGTAGACTTAGTTGTTAAAGTTATATATGAATTTTCTATAAATGTGTTAGCCCTTAATTGATATCTGAAATGAAATACTTTGATATATTGAGTAATTGATTGCATCAGGTTGTAACAATTTCCTACTTGTACTAATGTGTTAGAAATATGATTGAAAAGATCACTATTGAAGCACAAGGAGGGAGATTGGTTGATAAAGAATGTTTTCAATCATTGTTTTGTCATTGATGTCAAACCTACTATTTCTAGGAATGAAAATTGCTTATAAGATCCAAGTACTATCACTTAGTTGATTGATGAAGAGGATTTGATCAACAAGATGTAACAAGAGTACCTAAGGGAAAGGTTGAGTTATGATATTGTAATGAAGTGCAAGGATCAGTTAAGACAAATTTTAAATGATGTATTGATAACATACTCAAAGATACAAAGGTTGGCCACACTTAGAAAAATTAGAAGTATAAGTTGTAACAAGGTTGACTGCAAAGCTTAAACTAAGTTCATTAGTGGATGTCGAGCAAGCTAGTTGAAGCTGAGATAATTTTTAATTGGAGCCGAGAAAATGGAAAATCTAGTGTGTACCAAGTGAACTTTAGGTGCCGAGTGAAGTTCAAGTGCTGAGAAAAGTAATAGGTGTCGAGCATCAGAAAATCTTAGTGCTGAGTGAACTTCAGTTGCTGAGCATTTGTAAAACATAGTTGATGCCGAGTAACACAATATGTGTCAAGCATCAGAATTTCAATATTGCCAAGCTGTTGCATTATTAGAAATGATGAAGATTTGCCAAATTTGAGCTAGCAAAGTTGTTACCTTGAATTTTGTGAACTAGTTGGAGGATAAGGATGATGAGCTGGTGGCATAGAATTCTATGTAAACAATTTTTGGGTGAATTCAAAAGGATTATTCAAGAAGTTTCTAGAGGAAACAAAATATGGGTTAGATACAATGAATCCTACCTAATCCATATGAATTGAAATTAAAGGAGGGAAAAATCAAGCGAGAAAGGAAATCTAAGACTTCTATTTAAGGAGTCACAGAACAAGAAGCAAGAGTTGCTAGAGTGCCAAATTGCAAAGTGGTTAGAAGGGTGTCAAGGTGAAGGAAGAATAGAGCACAGAGACTCTACTTTGACAAGTGGTCAAAGAAAGATGATTGCATTGATACATTGAGCATGAAGACTCAAGGAGACTAAGCTTGAAAGGAGGGAAAGATATTAAGAGTTGTAGAGACCAAAAGCTAGGCAATCTGAAGAGCTAAAAAGTGATCTGAAATTTGCAAGTTGAGTTGTATGTTGTAATCAGGTCTAAACCCCTAATTGTTACTCTCTAGCAATTGCATCAGTTAGGATAGAAGGAAAATCCTATGGACTTAGGTTGGTTTAATAGCCATTTGTAAATCCTTTAATAGGGTGACATTCCAAGTGACTGTTCTAAAGTCCTCTAACAATGCCCACTTCTAACAGGGTGGTTAAATCCTTTAACTAGGTCACATTTTACAGTGTGTTGTAAGCCTTTAATAGGGCAAGCCTTTTACAGGGAATCACTTCAGAAGAGTGAGAATTGAGTAGCATGTTACTGGTGGTTTTTCCCAAATTGGGTTTCCATATAAATCACTGTGTTATGTGTTGATCTTTTATGTGTTATGCTTGCATATTGAATTACAGTAACTTGCCAAATAGGAAAGTTAAAGCTTGGATGACCAAATAGTTTGATGGGCACACTTTACTTGATGAAAAGTTTGAATTGGACATGCTAGATCTTGAATAACTAATTCACCCCACCTCTCAGTTATTCTAAAGCATTTCTAACAATTGGTATTAGAGTCATTTTCTGATTTAGTTTCAAGGTACTAGAAGCAAGAAGATCAAGATGTCCAAGAGAGAAGTTCCCAAGCTCAACAAAGACAACTTCGTTGCATGGTAGAGTCTAATAAAATTGCACCTTGGATTAATAGGTGATTATGCAAAAATCTCAATTGAAACAGAACATGTAGACCCAACTAGACCTCTTACTATAGATGATTTGAACAAAAGAAAGGAGCACAATTAGACAATGCTGGAGATTGCCTCTGCACTTAGTTATGCTGAATTTGATGATATCAAAGAATGTGACACTGCATTCAAGATGTGGAAAGCCTTAATAGATATCTATGGAGGAGATCAAAATGTCTAGAGAGAAAAGAGAGAAAGCCTCAGAGGAAATTTTGATGACATGAAAATGGAGGAAGGTGAGAATGCTACTCAATATGGATCCAGAATTAAAGAAGTGGTAAGTGCAATAAGAAGTATAGGTGGTCAATTGGAAGAAGAGACTGTCAACAAAAAATACTTGAGAACCCTACTCCCTATCTTTACTATTAGAGTTTCAACCATCCAAGAGCTAAGGTGTGTACAAGGAAACACACTAACCTTTGAAGAAATTACAGGAGGAGTTACTGCATTTGAACTATCCAACTTTGACAACTACAGACCTAAGAACCTTTAATCTACTTTCAAGGCTAAGTTGGCAATAAAAAGACACTAAGGAGGTGACATCAAACAAGAAGAGAAGAAAAGGAAAACATGCATCCAATGATAGTAGTACAAATGAGGAAGATGTAGAATGACTAGAAGCACTACTAGCTTGAAGATTCTATAGAGGAAAAGGTAAACTCAAAGGTAAGCTACCTATCATTTGTTTCAATTGCAATAAAGTAGGTCATATTGCTGCAAAGTATACACAGAAGAAGAACTACAAAGAAGGAAACAAGTAAAAGAACAAGAGAGATGATGATAGTAGAGATTACAAGAACAAAGGCAAAAAATGCTACATTGTTGAAGAAGATTCTGGTGAGAATGATGATGAAGTAGTCTATGTAGCCATGAAGGATGAATCAGATGAAGATAAGGCTACAACATTGGTGACCTGTGTGAACAAGAATGACAAGTGGATCATAGACAATGGTTTCTCACATCACATGATAGGATACAAAAGTAAATTTATTACCTTTACTCAATATGATGGAAATAGTGTTAGATTTGGTAATGATGCTCCATGTCAAATCAAAGGAAAAGGTTCAATTGAACTCACAGAGAAAATCTCATGTGATAATGCATACTATGTTGAAGGACTGAATGACAACTTGTTGAGTGTATCACAATTAGGCAATGTAGGTTGCAAAGTAGAGTTTGGAAACAAATCTGCCAAAATTTATGACACTGATGGAAATTTGATAGGAAAAGGTGAATAAACTAGGAGTAACTGTTTTTGCCTGGATATGGAAGATGCAACTTTTCTTTTTGTTAGAGTTGATGATGTGTGGTTATGGCATAAAAGATTGTGTCATGTTAACTTTGATAATCTGATTAGCATCAGCAAAAAGAATAAAGTTAGAGGTATTTCTAAACTAAAGAAGCCTGAAAATACAATGTGTAAACAATATCAACTAGGGAAGATGACTAAGTCTAGTTTCAAAAGCAAAACATACATTTACAAAGAAGTACTAGAGTTAGTTCATACAGACTTATGTGGTCCAATAGAAGCACAAAACTACCTAGGAGACATACACATAATGCTATTTGTAGATGACAATTCTAGGATGATGACTGCTATGTTTTTAAAGAAAAAATTTGATGCATTCCAAATGTTCAAGTGGTATTTGACCAGAGTTGAAAAGAAAATAGGTAAGAGTCTAAAATGCCTAAGATTAGATAGAGGAGGAGAGTTTACATCAAAGGAATTTGAGATTTTCTACAATGACAAAAGTATCAAAAGGCAAACATCAACACCAAGAACTCCACTACAAAATGGTATTGCTGAAAGAAGGAATAGATCAGTAATAGACTATGCTAGAACCTTGATGATGGAGAAAAATGTTGCTCTAAAGTACTAGAGAGAAGCTATAAGTACTGTTGTTTACACCCTAAATAGAGTCCATGTCAAGAAAGGTACAAATGCAACACCTTTTGAACTATGATATGGTCACTCACCTAATGTAAAACATTTCAAAGTATTTGGTTGTAAATGTTATATTATTAAAGATATTAGAAATGGCTAGTTTGATGCAAAAAGTGATGAAGGCATATTCCTTGGATACTCCACTAGAAGTAAAGAATATAAGTGTTTGAATACTAACACTAACAAAATTGTGGAGAGTGCAAATGTGAATTTTGATGAACATGTAGAAGTCCAAGTTGATGAGTCCAAGCAATCAGAGGATTATAGATCTTTTGTATACTTCTATGAAGGAATGACTATTGAAGACAATGTTGTCAATCAAGTTGGGAATCAACAACAAATCCCAGTATCAATTGAGTCACAACTAGTGAATGCCAAGCTGCATTTAGAAGCCAAGTTGCAGAATGAAGAGAATGCACATTCTGACTCTAAAAATAGTATACATGAAATAAATGATGAAGTACTAGATGAAGAAGAACAAAATAATTTTGAAGCTGAAGGATCAAACATGGAAAGAAGGATAGAACTAAGGTTAACCAAGTATGTGAGAAGACATCACCATGCAGATAAAATCATTGGTGACAAGGATGCCAGACCAATGACAAGGAATAGACTAAGAAATGAATCATGTCTGCTGAGAAAAGTTAAGCCTAAAATAGTGAAATATGCTCTACAAGACGATGACTAGTATAAAGCTATGGAAGAGGAGATAGATCAAATTGAGAAGAACAAAACCTGGACCCTAGTTCCTAGACCAGTTGATAAGAATGTAATTGGTACCAAATGGGTGTTTAGGAACAAAAATGATGAGAATGGTGAGATAACAAAAAATAAAGCTAGACTAGTTTGCAAAGGCTATGGACAAGAAGAAGAACTGGATTATGGGGAAACTTTGCCCCTATTATAAGAATAGAAGGAGTAAGAACATTACTTGCATATGCTACTTCCAAAGGTTTCAAAGTCTATCAAATGGATATGAAGTCTACTTTTCTAAATGGTATACTAGAAGAGGAAGTCAACATAGAAAAACTAGAGGGATTTGTTGATGACAACAACAAGGATATGGTTTGCAAAATGCATAAAGCACTTTATGGTTGGAAGAAAGCACCTAGAGCATGGTATGAGAGACTGCACAAATATCTTGTGAAGATAGGATTTGAGAGAACAAATGAAAACAACAACTTGTACATCAAGGCAGAAAAAGGTAAAGATATTTTGATAGCTGAAATCTTTGTTGATGATATAATATTTGGAGGAAAATATGCTTTATGCAAAGATTTTTCTGATCAAATGAAGCATGAGTTTGAAATTTCAATATTTGGAGAAATTAATTTTTTTGTTGGATTGCAAGTACATCAATTGAAGCATGGCATAGTTGTAACCCAATCAAAATACATCAAGGAGATATTGAAAACATTTGGATTGGAAGACTCAAAATCAAATAGCACACCAATGGCAACAGCACATTAGTTATCAAAGAATGATGAGTTAGTTGAAGTGAATCAGACAATGTATAGATCAATGATTGGAAAGCTGCAATATGTTGTACATAGTTGACTAGACATTGCATTAGCTATTGGAATAGCGACAAGATTTTTTGCAAATCCAAGAGAAAATCACATAATGGCAGTAAAGAGAATACTAAGGTACCTAAAAGGAACTAATGACTTTGGTTTGTACTACAAGAGGAGTGAAAAGTTTGAGCTAAAAGCCTACATTGATGCAGATTGGGGAGGAAATATTGATGACAAAAAAAACACTAGTGGAGGAGCACTCTTCTTGGAAAAAAGATCTGTTACACAGACCAACAAAAAGAAAAGTTGTACCTCACAGTCTACTACAGGAGCTGAATATGTTGTAGCTACTATCAATTGCACTAATATTTTATGGATCAAATATTTGTTGCAAGGTATGAAGGAAGAAGTAGATGAGCTTGTGATACTTTATTGTGATAATACAAGTGCTATCAACATATCAAAGAACCATGTAATGCATGCTAAAACCAAGCACATTGCAATCAAGTATCACTATGTAAGAGAATTGATGGAAGACAAATAGGTGAAGATGGAATATGTTAGCTCAAAAGATTAGACTGCTGACATCTTCACAAAAGCACTACCTAAAGATGCTTTTGAGTATCTTAGAGGTAAGTTAGGGGTGATACCCCTAGCCAAGGCTACTTGAAGCAAAAGCAAGATTGCCCTGCATCAAATGAGTTGATTATTGAAGACTTTACACATTGATGCAGAGGATGTTTACTTTAGGATCATGCTTGAAGTAATTGAAATAATGAAGTTACAAATTAGTCACAAGCAAGGTGATAGAGGGAGAAATTGAATGAACCTACAAATGCTACACTTGCATGATGAGATGCTGAAATAATATGTCTTTGAATTGTTGTCAAAGAGGGAGAATGTCAAGAAATTGATCAACAACTATTGAAGACAAAGAATGAAGAAAGAGGGAGAAAATGCAAAAATTGATCAAATGAAGATGAAGAAGCTGATCAAAACAAAGAATAGTAGAAGATGAGCAATGCATACAGAGGGATAAATGTAAAGAAGAATGCAATAGCTAAGAGGGAGAAATAGAAATGAGACAATCAGGATAAAGAGAAGGAGATGTAAAAATTGATGGTAACACAATTACTTTTTGGTATTTGACTTGCTATTCTAACCTTGTTAGCATGTTGATAATTTGGTTGAATAGTTTAGTCTAATGATTGATTAGTTTGGTTTGCCATCAATACCAAAGAGGGAGATTGTTCGAAATCTAATTGAAAAGATCACTGTTGAAGGACAAAGAGGGAGATTGGTTGATAAAGAATGTTTTCAATCATTGTTTTGTCATTGATGTCAAAATTGCTATTTTTAGAAATAACAATTGCTTATAAGATCTAAGTACTATCACTTAGTTGATTGATGAAGAGGATTTGATCAACAAGATGTAACAAGAGTACCTAAGGGAAAGGTTGAGTCATGATATTGTAATGAAGTACAAGGATCAGTTAAGACAATGGTTAAATGATGTATTGATAACATACTCAAAGATACAGAGGTTGGCCACACTTAGAAACATCAGAAGTATAAGTTGTAACAAGGTTGAATGCAAAGCTTAAACTAAGTTCATCAGTAGGTTTCGAGCAAGCTAGTTGAAGTCAAGCAAATTTTTAGTTAGAGCTGAGAAAATGGAAAATCTAGTGTGTGCTGAGTGAACTTTGGGTGTCGAGTGAAGTTCAAGTGCCAAGAAAAGTAATAGGTGCCAAGCATTAGAAATCTTAGTTGGTGCCAAGTGAACTTCATGTGTTGAGCATCAGTAAAACATAGTTGATGCCGAGTAACATAGTATGTGCCAAGCATTAGAATTTCAATAGTGTCGAGTTGCTACATTATTGGAGATAATGAAGATTCACCAAATCTGAGCCAACAAAATTGTTACCTTGAATTTTGTTAACCAATTGGAGGATAAGGATGATGAGTTGGTGGCACATAATTCTATGTAAACTATTTTTGGGCAAATTCAAAAGGATTATTCAAGAAGTTTCTAGAGGAAAGAAAATATGGGTTAGATACAATGAATCCTACCTAATCCATATGAATTGAAATTAAAGGAGGGGAGAATCAAGTGGAAAGGAACTCCAAGACTTTTATTTAAGGAGTCATAGACCAAGAAGTAAGAGCTACTAGAGTGCCAAATTGCAAAGTGGTTAGAAGGGTGTCAAGGAGAAGGCATCTAGGAGAAGGAAGAGTACAGCACAGAGACTCTGCTTTGACAAGTGGTCAGAGAGAGATGATTACACTGGTACATTGAGCATGAAGACTCAAAGAGAGTAAGCTTGAAAGGAAGGCAAGCTATCAAGAGTTGTAGGGACTGAAAGAGATTAATCAAATGAAGATTGAGGTGAATAGGATTGTTCACACAACTAGAAATAATGAATCAAATGATGATTTCTAATCATGAATTGAATAGTAAGGACATTGAAATTGTAACCTTGAAATTATAGAATGAACAACTGAGAAATGATCTAAGAAGAGAGAAATTTTTTGTTGAAAGTTTCAACAAACCTAGTGAAGCCATGAAGTATTTTGACAAGCTGATGAGATCTCCTATATCTAAAAATGATACTACTAGATTGGGATACACAAACATTGAAGAATGAGGATCATCTAAAAGTGGTGAAAAAAGAAGCAATAAAGGTAAGAACTACAAACCTACTTATCATAAATGTGGAAAGATAGGTCAGACAACAAATATTTGTAGGAGAAACAATGCAAATAAGTACCCTAAGAACAAATTCATGGGTAACTATCATAAGTGAAACAAGCAAGGACATCAAGTACATGAATGCCAGGCCAAGACTACAAGCACACAAAGATTTGAAGGTTACTAGTACAACTATAAGAAGTATGGACATAGAGCATATGAATGCAGATCTAAGCCTAATCAGTCATCAAGAGAGCAAGCTAAGGTAAACCATACTAATAGATCCTATAGTTGGGATTATAATACAAGTTATAGTTGTCAGTATTGTTAAGAGTATGGACATGTTTTTGATAATTGCATTAGAACACATTTTAGAAGTGACCACAGTAGATGGTTGAGTCAAACTACATGTTTTAGTTGTTTGAAGACTAGTCACATCAATAAATATTTTCTAACAAGGCCGAAAGAACCTAGCCATGAATGTAATAAAGAAAAAGGAAAGGTTGATGTTTTAGAAGTAAATGTGCAAATGAGTAAGTCATGGAAGAAAAAGGTAGATTGTAGCACATCAAGTTTAGATGGGATCACTTCATCGAATGGATCAAGTGATCACACCACCCCCAACTAGGAAAACAAAAGGTATGTGTGGGATTGATATTTCAGAGTTTAATTATACATTAGTTTCAAGGATTTAATTCTAAAAAGACCATATATGCATGAAGTAAGATGCAAAGTATTGGTTAGAACCTGGAAGAAATGTATAAGTTTTCATGATGTTGTCGAGCATGGAAAGTTTTATTGTTGCTACCGAGCTATCGAAGGTGATAGTGTTGGCCAAGCTCATTGTGGTTGCCAAGCATGGTAGAAATTAAATGGAAATTGAGTGATTCAAAATTAATATTGGATCTGAGCTTACAATTGTGTAAGCACTAAGCATTTATTGCAAAGTTTCAAGGATGATATGGTTATAATTTTTCAACTCATTTGCAATCATTAGAGATTGAAGAGATCATTGAGAGGATAAGGTGAATTGGAGAAATTAATTCAAGTGTTTCCAAAATGATTTCAACTACTACTCACCACCAAACGTCATATTTTCAAGGTATTTATCATGTATTGAGCTACGTTGTTTAAATTTATGCAAACCCTAGATAGTTGTAATGGCGTCTAGCTCATCTAGTACTATGGTTAAGAAAGGAAAATAATTTTTAAATGTATAGTTGATTAGTAATGAGATACAAAACCACATTTTTAGGAAATTCTTGATATTCCATACAAAAGAGACCCATCCGGTGTATTATCTATGATACCACCACAAGTTTTAGTGATACAAGATGTAAGGTTTTGCTACACTTGTAAGGTAGGGAGTATAAGAGACATGGAAAAAATAGAACTATATGGAAAATTATGTGAAAATGGAGTGCTAAAAGAGGAAGAAAAAATTGTAGAGACAAAAGGGTTAAGCCATGCCCTAGATTTTCCTAACATATTCAAGATAGTGAATTAAGATAGTTCTTAATAGAATACATGACAACTCTATATGGTTAGAAGATGACCCTATCAAGATCACAAAGAGGATTATTCAAAGATTCATAGGGCATCCTACACTAGAAAGAACAAAGACTATGAGGAGCGATGCAAAAGAGGCAATTAAGAAGAATATAGGGGTAGTATGGAACAAGAGAGCGATAACCATAGACACAATAACTAATCCCCTAATTGCATGTTCAATAAGATTAATTGTGCATAAGTTCTTTCAATCTAGAAGATTGAATAGTGTATCATGTATAGATGTGGATTTAGGCTATAATATAGTAAAGAAGGACCATTCGTATGACCTTGTTGAGTTCCAATTCCAACAATTATTAGAAAACTTGGGAGCCATAAGAAAGACAAAAAGTGCACAATGCAAATTTGGTTCAATACTTGTTTGTATATTTTTCTATGGAGAACACTTTTCCCTCATTGGCAAAGTTTCTTAGAAGACTAATAGGTTTGTTGCAGTACAAATTAAAGAATACATCGAGCAACTTGGAGATAATTTTGAGACTATAATGACAAGTTATTTTGAAGACTTTATGAAGTCAACGAAACAAAGACTGAGAATACTAGTGTCACTAGTAGAGAAACATTACAAAGATGTTTTGTTTCTAGTTGATGTTGATTTCACTTATGTTCAAGCTATTGTTCCTAGGGTTAGATGGCCTAGGCCATTGCCTTATGAAATTAATGTGGATGAGGAATTTGCAGCCATCACTACTTTATTGGAAGAGGAAGTAGATAAGAAGGCTACTACATTTGGAAATTATGATGTAGCCAAGTCTAAAATCAATATGGACTTGAAGAGAACTTCTATGATGAGGAAAAAGCACATAATTGGGAAAAATCTCAAGAAATAATTTGGTGAAGAGTTAGAAGGGGATGAAGAAGAAGAGGATAATAAAGATAATGAAGAAGATACACTTGCCCAAGCACCACTTGCTCTCACACAAGGTAAATGTGAGGACCAAGGAGAAGAAGAAGTAGAATTTGATGAAGGTGTCAAGGGAGAAGAAGCCAATGAAACACCTGTTGCTACACAAAAGAAAAAGAGAAAAGAAGAGAAGCCATCAACTAGAAAACCCAAGAAATTTGTGGAACATTCACAATAAAAGCCTATAGTTCCTATCACCAGGGCTAGCACAAGATCTACTACTAAGAAGACATAAGAAGTTGAGAAGCCTAAAGGCAAGAGAGCTAGTACAATTACCAAGGAAGATGAACCTAAGTTGAGGAAAAGTAGGAAATATATAGCTCTAGCTAAATTAGATGACAACAACTAATTCAAAGTAGTAAGTCATAGTCCCTCTTTTGATTTGGACAACTTGTGTGATAATATAAAAAACAATGCTACTTTATCAAGGTTCACACATGTTGAGTTTGATAAACTTGGAAGGTAGAAATGAATAAAGTAGAAGAATTTGTGTATGCCATGATGGAAACTTTTAAGAACACTCCAATTGAGATTGCCAACTCTTTATAGAAAAGCTTATGTGATAGAGTTGAGAAAAGGTGACAATACAGTCTCATAATCAAAAGGAATATTAAAGAGACTACTCTAGAAAGAGTAATGCCAGACTTGGACAAGTCTACAATGATAAAGGCCATTAATAAGTATAAGGGAAGATTTTCTCCAAAATATAGAGCTTTTAACATTTTACAAAAAAATATTAAAGATGTTATCCAATAGACCACCTAATTGTTGAAAGTGATATATGGTGTGACAACAAATGAGTCAAATAAATAGACACTTGTGGAAGTAAGTGAGGACAAAGTTGAACAAAAGGTAAATGAGATAACAAAGGATGAATTTTAAGGGAAGGACATAAGGAATGTTGGAAGCATGAATGCTGATGATATTCCTATGGGGGAGTATTATAGAAACATGATTAGAATATTATCATGATGATATGTCACATTCATGACTATATTTGTCATTGATGTCAACATAGCAGTTTTTTGTGGTATCTGATAGCAAAACAACGGTAAAGATCAAGTTTGTACAAATAGTTTGTTGAGTACTTTTAGTAGTGAGGTTAAAGAGAGATTATAATATGTGTCTAGTATATGTAGCTAACCTTGAAAGCATAAGTTATTAAGTCTAGAAGAAGTTATTCAAGTTTGGGTGAAGATTGTTATGAGATAGAGTTTACAAAGGCATGTTTTGGTAAAAATTTTATATCTCTTAGTAGATTTTTTATTCAGAGAAGTCGAAGTTAATGATGTGAAGAATACATGTTGGTGATGACGTGACTAAGCTTGCTCATCATAATGTTATGTGTACAAAAATTTATATAAGTTACAAGGAGAAAGATCAATGTTATCAATAAGTGTAACTTGTTCTTAATGTGGTCCTATAATAATTAATTGACAAGGTGTAACAACCAACTCAAGGAATTATTTTATGGATTCAAACAATGTTGATCTAGGAGGTAATTATCCTAGGAGGGTCGTATGACCTTCTACATGCATCTCTAGGCAATTTCTTTTGAAAAAATAAAATTAAAATAAAAAAGTGGCTTTGCAGGCCCTTTTCCAATGCCAAAAATTCATTTATCGACCCGCAGGGTACCTTTCGGCACCATTGCCCCCATTAGTCATTGATTTTATCATTTCTAAATGATGCCATTATCGAACACCACCCCTGATGCCACCACTATCACTTTTCTCTACCTCTACCCATGGTTTGCTTAGATAGGTGGCTTCACCTTTTTCCATCATTGCACCACCTATGGTTGTGGTGATATTTTTTTAATTTATTTTTTAAAAAATAGAATTCATTTTAATGCTTATATGGGGGTCTTTTTTATTATTTGAAAGAAGCACCGAAAATATGGTTCCTAGACAAAGACAATGGATTAGGTAATTTTGAGATTTTTTTCCAATTTGTTACCTATTATGGCACTTGAAGTCTATTGATGACTTCTATCTTTCAAGGGCATAACTTCTTCATTATAGCTTTGTTTTTCATTTTGAAAAAGGTGCCTAAAATCTATTCACAAAAATTTATAGATTCTCTATCATTTCACTAGTATTTTGCACCAAGTATTTTTTTACTCATTTCCAAAGCTTTTTTGCTCTTCTCTTATTTTCCCATTCCTTCTAGCAACTAGGGTTTGGTGTTTTGCACTGAGGGGGGTTTTTTTTCCATTTTTTTAATGTTATCTACTTATGTAAACCAAAACTATATTAAAAAAAAAATTCAACACCTTTTACTATAATGGCTGAGACCTCTTCTTGTCTAGAACTTTTGACCCCTCATATCTATCACACATGGAAGACCTTGATGACATGGCTTCTCCAGTCACAAGGGTTGTGGTCTTCTTTAGATGCAATGAAGCTAGTTTTACAGAGACACTTTGAGTTCATGCAACATAGGAACAAGATGGACGAGGCAATAGGATTGATTGGTTTATAGGTATCCGACAGTCTACAATTTCATCTTGATGGGTGCAATAGCCCTCTAGCTATGTGGACCAAGCTTGAAGGCTTGTTTGGTATAGTGAATGAGTTTAGGGCACTTCATATTGAGGTAGATATTACCTCTCTTATACTAGATTCTTTTCCCTTCATTGAGGACTTCTTGATGAAATTCAAACAACTAAGATCTTTATTGCAAGGTTGTGGGAAAATGAAGACTAACACTGAGTGTATCTACTTGAGTCTTTCTAAGCTTCATGGAAACTTTCAAAAAAAATTCTTCTATCTTCTATTCATCAAAAAATGCTTTGGGTAATATATTTACCATACAATCCTTTGAGGTTTTTTGTGATCAATTGACTTGAGAGAAAGCTAAGCTCTCTTAGTTGGATTCTCTTATTGGCTCATAGAGTCATGCATTGGTAGCTCGGCCATCTTTAAGGATGAAGGAGAAGACTTAGAAATCTCATTCTATAGATTCTCATATTGATTCTAGAACTCACAATTCACTAGGGACACCTCCTCCTAAGGGGGCTAATCAAAGCCAGAAAGATTGAAATGTTCTTATTGTAATAAGCCTAATCATGATGAGTCACATTGCTATGAGAAGAAGTTAGATGGCCATGTAAAACATGTTTTAGATTTGATAGCTCTCCTTGAAAAGAGAAACATTAATATTCCTTCTACTTCTCACAGACCTTCTTCATCATCATCATTTCAATTAGATGGTATAGATATAAGAAAAGTTCATGCACTATGTGTAAGTACTATTTCTCATCCTTCTATATGGTTACTGGATTCAAGTGCTTCACACCATATGACATATTCTAATGATTGTTCTCTTCTTTTGAGGTTTCTCCTACTCCACACATTTTGATGGGGAACAACATTGTTATGACTATATGTGGGAAAGGTTCTATTGACATTGATGATGGTACATTTCATGATGCACTTTGTGTTTCATCTTTGTCCTCTAACCTTCTCTATATCTATCTATCAGATTCCACATAGTGAGATAGGGAAGATAGTTGAGTTTGCATGGGATTCAATGCACATCAAAGATAGTGAGATAGTCAATATTATTGCTATAGGAACTGTTGATCATGCTTCCTGCCTATATTCCTTCTCACATTTTGGTCCACCATCTCCACTATTAGAGACTCACTCTATTTTTTCACAAGAGTCTACTGAGGTGAAGTCAGGTCACTTGAACTTATATGTTGTTCCTAAGACCAGTTTTGTGACTTCTACACCTCCACCTTCTATTTAGATTTCATCTCTTGCACATGATTACTCTTCAACATTTCCTACTATTACAACTTTACTCATGGAGCCACCTACTATAGTTATTGAGGATATATCAGAGGACACACATCTCCTCTTAGATGACAGATTCAATACACCTATTATTCCACCTCCATTGGAGATTTCATTTTAGGATTCTCATGTTTTCTCCTTTGAGCGTCATCTAGGACTTCCAACTACACCTTACATACATGGGTTTTATCATCCTTGTCCACTACCTTTGTTTACTTTAGATTGGAGCCACATTGGTATATTCATCGACATAGGAGTTTTTCCATTTTGGGGGGGTTATGTAGTCTCAAGCTTCTCTTATGGAGGCTTTCAATGTACTTATGGTCTTGAGAGATTCTCTTGAGATGTTTCTGTTACCATGTGGGACCCTTAACCCCTCCTTTGGAATCGTGCAGTCTCTTTCTAACATCTCTAGTAGCACCCTCACTAATAATTTGAGTTATTGGTGTAGTGGTAGTTAGTTTGTGTTAACAAAACTATGACTCTATTGGGGAGGGGTTTGAATCCCACCGATGCTTTTTACTTGCCTCGTGATTGCCTATGTCTCATGCAGATCTCTCAGCTTGGGGGGCTAAACTATTATCACATGGGATCCTCAACTACTCCTTAGGACCTGTACAATCTCTAGCTAACCTCTTTAGTGGCACCCTTACTAACAATTCATGCTTTTGGTGCAGTGGTAGATGGTTTGTGTTAACAGTTTCATTTGTGCATTCTTTTTTATCACTTTTTTGAGTAGAGTTTTTCCTAGTAGGTTTTCTCTATTTCTCCATTTCATAGAGATTTTTTTATGATTGGGTTCCTCATTAGGCCTTATTATCAAGATCCAAGTGTACTTTCCACATTGAATTGTAGTTTCCTTACTCTTTCTACATTGTTTATAGCTACATTGTTGCTCACCTTAAGGGAGGTATTAGAGAAAAAGGTTAATTTCATTTCATTTATTAAATTACATTTTCTCCCTTCTTGAGATTTTACTTTATGCACCTTTTACATTCTCATTTAATAATTAATTACAAATTATTAAATAGCATTTACCTTTTAGGTTACCCTTTTACCTATTATGTTACCCTTTTGGGTTTTGATCTCATACTATAAGGATAGATGATTTGTAATTATCTTACATCTTTTTCATTTTTGGGAATACAATTAGCATATTTTCAAAGAAAACCCTTGCCTCTTCTTGTCTTGTTCTTCTCTATGACAGGCTTTTAAATGCATGTATTTGAGGGCTTTGTGGATTTGTATTATGTATTGCTTAAATCCTTCATTCACCCCCCCACCCCCGGCCCCACCCTCTCAGAGTTTACTTTTTCTATTGTATTTCCAACAAATGGTATCAGAGACTTGTTCTCTTGAAAGAAAAACTTTGCAACTTTGAGGAAAGATCTTGAAGATGGAAGTCTACAAGCTAGGAAAGACTATTAAGAATTAGAAGATTGAAATCCATCTTTCCCTACATTAGATGAATGAAGCAAGAGATGACTTGAAGCACTCTTTAAAGAGAAGGAAAGAGATAACCATTGAGGAGAATGATACACAATACAAAGAGATTGACACTATTGAATTGTTTATAGATAGAAACTCAAATGAATTTGATATAGCAATTGCAGATTTGATTGAAAAGAATGGTTTCCTAATTGAAGAGTTAAAAAATCTTAATATAGATCAAGAAGTCCAATCAGTATTTTTTATGTGAGGTGATTGAGAAAAAAAGAAATTTGAGGAAGACAAAGTCACAACTGAAGATGACCAAAGGATGCTAACCAATAGACTAGAAGAGAAGACATTAGAGGTCAAAAGGATTGTTCACATGCAACTAGAAACCATAGATGAAATGATTATTGCTAGTCATAAATTGAATGGTAAGGACATTGAAATTGCAAACATGAAATGATAGAATGAACAACTGAGAAATGATCTAAGAAGAGAGAATTTTTTAAAAAAAATTTCAACAAACCTAGTGAAGCCACTATGTATTTTGAGAACCTGATGAGATATCCTAGATCTAATAATGATACTACTAGATTGGGATACACCAGTACTAAAGAAGGAGAAATATATAAAAGTGGTGAACAAAGAAACAATAAAGGTAAGAACTACAAACCTACTTTTTATAATTGTGGAAAGATAGGTCATACAACAAATGTTTGCAAAGTAGCAATGCAAACCAGTACCGTAAGAAGAAATTCATGGGTAACTATCATAAGTACAATAATCAAGGACATTAGGAACATGAATGCGATGTTAGAATCTGAAAAGATTAATAACCTAGAAAACTAGTGCAAAGAATAAATATCTAAACTATGAATGCAAATGATACAAAATCAAAATACCAACACAGAGTTAGTCTCCAAGAGAGTAATGCAAATGCTGGAAGCAAAATAGCATTAAGAGGATGCAAAAACAAGAGATGCAAATACAAGCCAGCTAGCATGCTTATATAGGCTAGGAAGAGGGAGGAGGTGGCAACACCAACCAATGAGGAGCAACCATCTATTGGACTAAAGATAGCAAAGTATCTTCCCAAGATAGGTAATGGATGCTCACATGTAGGAAGGTGACACCTCACAACCATTCACCTAATAAGACATGCTTTATTAACCTAAGCAAGATTATTAAAAGTGTAAGAAAAATCTAGCAAAATAGGAAAAATAAAAAACTACACTAACACCCCCCCATAAGCGAAGCTTAGGTGGATATAGAAATGGGTCCCAGCAAGTCAAGCCTAATGAGGTACCCATGTACATAAGATTTCCCAAAAGAGAGAAAAGAGACCCCCCAAAAAAAGTTAGGACTCTGAGTGAGAGGAAGAGGCCCCCCCAAAAGATGCAGTATCTTGCACCCCCAACAAAGCTCGTAAATGAAGGAACTTGCTCTCAGTGAAGGGTTTGGTGAAGATATCAGAAACTTTCTCGGAAGTTGGACAATAGCGAAGGTCAATGACATGACCATGGATGAGCTCTCAGATGTAGTGCATGTGGACCTCTATGTGTTTGGTCTGCTGATGATGAACTGGATTTTGTGAGATCTAAATGGCACTCTGGTTGTCACAAAATATGACTAATGGCTATCTAATCTAGATACCAAACTCAGTGAGAAGATGTTGAAGCCAAATGGCCTTAGTGGTGGCATTTACAGCCCCTCGATACTCAGCCTCAGTAGAAGATAGATCAATAGCAGACTACTTTTTTCTTGACCAACAAACAGGACCTGACCCAAGTGAGAAGTTATACCTTGAAGTAGACTTACGATCCTCAGAATCACCTACCCAATCTAAATCTATGTAGCCCACCAAATCAAGCTCAATACCTACTGTGTAGTGAATCGCACAACTATGAGAACCCTGAATGTAGTGAAGGATCTGCTTGGCTGCTTTCTAGTGCAGCTCATGGGGCTTTTGCATGAATCAAGAGACCATGAATACAGCATAGGAGATGTCAGGTCTCGTATGAGTCAGATGAATGAGACTCCCAACAAGTTGGTGGTACAAAGTGCCATCAACAAGTGGAGAAGAATGTTGAGCCTCAAGTTTGACTCTAGAAAGGAAGGGAGTCAGAGCAGGCTTACAGTCAGCCATATGAAACTTGGAGAGTAAATCTAGAGCATACTTGGACTATGTGATGGTGATCCTAGAAGGAGACTAAAGGATCTCAATCCTAAGAAAGTAATGCAACAAGCCCAGCTTAGTCATCAAAAAACTGTCCTGAAGGGCCACTTTGACAGCCTTTATGGTGGGTGAAGAACTTCTTGTGATCAACAAGTCATAAACATACAAAACCAAAAATAGAAGTGAATCACCCTATTGCAAATTGTAGACATTAGGATCAGAATGGCACTGAGTGAACCCAACTGATAGAAGGAAGGAGTCCATCTTGGCATACTAGGCTTGAGGAGCCTGTTTGAGGCCATAGAGAAACTTTCAAAGATGGCACACAAGTGAAGAATCCTAAAGGAAGCCCTGTGGCTGCTCTATGTAGATCTCCTCATGAAGTTCACCATGAAGAAAAGCACTCTTCACATCCATTTGATGTACTTCCCAACGATTAGTTGCAGCAATGGCAAGATCAATTCGAATGGAATTCATTTGGGCAACTGGCGCAAAAGTCTCAGAGTAGTCAATCCCAGGAACTTGGGAGAATTCTTTGGCAACCAAGCGAGCCTTGTGTTTATCAACTGACCCATCTGCTACAAATTTTTTCTGATAGATCCATTTACATCGAACAAGTTTTCTTCCTTGAGGAAGAGGGACAAGATCCCAAGTGTGGTTCCTCATCAAGGAACTATACTCTTCCTGCATAGCTGTATCCCACTCAGGAATACCAAAAGCCTCATGAAAGGATTGTGGATCTGAGGGAGTAGCAATGAAGACATGTGGAGCATCCTGGAATTGTGAATGAGTTCGCCTAGTGTCTGATGGATCCCCAACCCAATCACCTATAGAATGCAAGGTTTGTCTAGCCCAAAGTGGATAGGAAGATGGAGAATCTAGAGGGGAATCATTAACCTTTGAATGATGACTAGGAAAGGAAGGAGGTGAGTTCTCTGAATCACTTTCTACATCAGAAGTAGAGGTAGAAGACTATTAAGGTGAATCTGACTCATCAGAAGATCTGTCATGTATTCCAAGTGACTCTAATGTCAAGGTAGAAGGAGTTAGAGAAGTGATAGAAAGCGAGCTTGAAGATCCCTCCTCAAACTGAACACTCCTCTCAATGAATAACTCATGTGTAGTAGGGTGGAGCAATCAATAACCCTTCACACCATCAGGATAACCTACAAATATGCAAGGTCTGCTTTGCGGATCCAAGACCTTACATTTCTTTGTAGGAATGTTAGCCCATGCAAGGTAGCCAAAAACTCGAAAGTGCTTAACTGATGGTTTTTGACTGCTCCAAGCTTCAAAAGGAGTAACTCCCTTCAAGGCTCGATGAGGAACACAGTTCTGGATATAAAAAGCATAGTTAATAACTTCTACCCAATAGTGTGGTGCAAGAGATCTAGAGTGAATCATATAGTTTTCCATTTCCTTCAAGGATCTATTCTTCTATTCTACAACACCATTTTGTTGAGGATTGTATGGAACTAAATGTTGTAAATTAATCCCCTCTAAAGTACAAAATCTTTCAAACCGATGGTTTCCATACTCACCACCATTTTCTGTGCACAAAACCTTGATGGATTTCCCAGATTGCTTTTCTACAAAATTTTTGAAGTCTTGAAAATGATCAAATACCTCTGACTTATGTTTGAGAAAGTAAACCCATGTATATCGAGAAAGGTCATCAATGAATGTGAGGACATATCGAGTGTTGAAATGGACCAACCAAATCACTATGAACTAACTCTAGTATTTGTAAAGCTCTCCATGCCTTACTTTTGTCAAACTTTTCCTTAGGATGCTTACCAAGAATGCAACCTTGGCAAACACTTCCTGAGAATTGAACTGAAGGCAACCTTGTGACCATGCTCTACTAGTTGAGCTGATGTAAATAGCAGAAGTTAAGATGGCAAAACCACTTAAGCCATAATTTACTCACATCATTAGATTGAGTGAGAAAAATAGATGAAGGAGGATCAGGAACAAAGTAAGAAAATAGATAGAGTCATGACTGATGATCTGCTCTCCCAACTACAACTACAAAATCACTATTCAACTCACATATCTCCACTGAATCAAGAGTGAACTCAACCTGCTTGCCTGAACCTGTGTGAGTGATCTGGTATATTGATAGGAGATTAGTTGATAATGAGGGTACACAAAGAACATCATGGAATGTGCCATCCCCCACATCAACAGACCCTCTCCCACACACCTCAATAGGAGTGTCATCACCCATCAAGATAGAAGGCATAGTACATGGCTCCAAGGATGCAAGTTCTTCCTTAGATGAAGCCATGTGGTGCAAAGCACTCGAATCAAGAACCCAAGTGGATGGTAAGGAAGCAACTGCAACAAGAGCCTTGCCCTTTCCTTTCCCCTTGTTTTTTTCTTTTGCCTTGTTAGACTCTTCATTAGAACTTTGTTTGATAGACCTAATATTATTCTTCTCAAGAATGTATGGCAAGTGATCAATTTGTTTTTTCAAACATTTATGTTCATCATGATTGGGTCTTTTACAATAGGCACATTTAACCTTTTCTTTCTTAGGCTTATCACCCTTAGAGGATGAGGTATCAATAGTTTCTTTTGAAGTAATTGGTATCTGATCCTTCTTTTCCTCACTATTATTTTATTTCTCATCCTTACTATTTTTGTTACTACTTTGTCCTTTTTGTTCTTTTGTGCCTTGGTTGGTAGCTAAGGCATGTGACTTAGAGGACTTAAGAGTGCCCATCTAGATTAGCTTGTCCTATTCTCAAGTGAGATTGACAGCAAAATCATCTAGAGATGGCATGGTGAATTGAGTACCAAGTGCACCCTTAGTAGCATAAAAGGTAGAGACAAACACAGAATATTCTGAACTTAGCTTAGAGAGAATACTAAGAATCAGTTGTTCATCTTTCTTTTCAATTCCACATTGTTTCAACTGCAACCTTAGTGATTTCAATTTGGTGAAGAAATCTTGGATTGTGTTGAAATTGCTTGGACTTAAAATAATTAATTCATTTTCCAACATATGACCCCTCATTGAATCTTGTGTGCCAAATAGTGTTTCTAACTTTTTCCATACTTCATTTGGTGTATCCAAAGACTCAATGTGAAATAGCAAGTTAGGAGAAATAGACAAACACAATGTTCCATATGCCTCATCACATTTGTTAAACCACTTAAGCTTATCTTCATCTTTATCAGGTTTAGTTTCAAGTCCCATAGTTATCCTATTTAATCCAGCTTTCCTTAAGTGAATTGTCATGTGTGATTTCCACTCAAAGTAATTGCATGGAGTCAGGATAGGCATATTTGTTTGATCCATGATGAAGAAATACAGAGAAGAAATGCTAAAAAGAAGAGAATCCAGCCACGATAATGCGCCCCCCCGCACCCTTTTACTCAAGCAAAGAACCCCCCCAAAGAAATATGATTTGGCACTTTATTTTAGTGCGTTTACAACTACCACTAGAAAGAAATACTTAGTGGTCTTGATTTCAATGCATTACAAACCTTCATGAAGAGCATATGCTCGAAGTGAAACTTGGGCACAATAATTAAGGAAAAAAAAGCACCAATATGATCTACTCAAAAAATCATGCACTTTCAAAAAAAGAATCGCCCTGATACGAGATTGTATGAGAAAGTTATGATCCTCTGAAATTTCCAAAATGAGAACTGTGCACAGTCACGACTGAGAATCTAGAATTTTTGAAGAATTTATGTATGAAAATTAAAAAACAACTCCACTAGTGGATAGAGCACAAAAAAATAGCCAAGGTCATAACAGGAATCATCAAAATTGGAGTCCATATGAGCAAGAATGAGACATTTGAAAACTATGTTCAAATCTGTGACTGCCAATGGAGAGGGGTATGGACGTAGATTTTTGTGCTTGATTCTGCAAAATATATAGCTTGCATGCAAAAAATAGAAGATGCCCAGATAGTTTTTCAGTGCTGTGAACAAAACCCAGAAAGCATTTTTCTTGTTGATGTATAGAAGATGTTGCTATAGTGTAAATTAGACACTTTTAACAATAAAAAATGGCTCCACAAATTAAGAACCTACTGGAACCTGCAATACTAATTGAAAACTCCAAATATTCAAGTTGGTTGTTAGATTTGAGATTGAAACCCCAGAGAAAAACTATTTTTGTCAAAACTTTTCTGATTCTCAAAATCATCCAAAGATGCAAGAGAAGAGCATACTTCATTTTTTAAGAAACTACAATAAAATTTATTAGCCCCCCCAAAATCTCTCAAATAAGGAAACTAAAATCTACTTTTGCACATAGAAAATCTCTAATACCATGTTAGAATCTAAAAAGATTAATAACCCAGAAAACTAGTGCAAAGGATAAATATCTAAACTATGAATGCAAATGATACAAAATCAAAATAGCAACATAGAATTAGTCTCCAAGAGAGTAATGTAAATGCTGAAAATAAAATAGCATTAAGAGGATGCAAAAACAAGAGATGCAAATACAAGCCAGGTAGCATGCTTATATAGGCTAGGAAGAGGGAGGAGGTGGCAACACCAACCAATGAGGAGCAATCATCTATCAAACTAAAGATAGCAAAGTATCTTCCCAAGATAGCTAATGGATGCTCACATTTAGGAAGGTGACACCTCACAACTATTCACCTAATAAGACATGCTTTATTAACCTAAGCGAGATTATTAAAAGTGTAGAAAAAACCTAGCAAAATAGAAAAAATAAAAAACTACACTAACATGCAAGACCAAGACTGCAAGCACCCAAATATTTGAAGGTTACTACTATAACTGTAAGAATTATCGACATAGAGCATATGAGTGCAAATCCAAGCCTAACAGGTCATCAAGCAAGAAAGCTAAGGTAAATCATACTAACAAACCCTACAATTGGGATTACAATACAATGTATAGTTGTCACTATTGTCAAGAATATGGACATGTTGTTGAGAATTGCATTATAACACATTTTAGAAGTGACTATAGTAGATGGTTGAGTAAAACTACACGTTTTAGTTGTTTGAAGACTTGTCACCTTAGTAGATATTGTCCAACAAGGTCAAAAGCACCTAGCGATGAACTTAATAAAGGAAAAGGAAAGGTTGATGTTGAAGAAGTAAAAGTGTAGATGAATAAGTCATGGAAGAAAAAGAAAGGTTGCAACACCTCAAGTTTAGATGAAATCACTTCATCCAGTGGATTAGGTGATCACACCACCCCCAACTATGAAATCAAGAGGTATGTATGGGACTGATATTCCAAAGTTCACTTATACATTAGTTCCAAGGATTTAGTTTTGAAAAGATTGTATATGCATGAAGTAAGATGCAAAGTAATTGTTAGAACCTCAAAGAAATATAGGAAGAACTACTAACCAAATTTCAATCTGGTGCATTATCTACATTCACTTTCAAAATTTTAATTGCAACATCTTCTTCTCCCTTTTCCGTCAAAGTTGTATTTTAAGTGCATCCCAATTGTAGCAAAGTTTTCCTTCTCTAGAGATTCACCCTCAAAGTGCAAGCCCCACACTTGGAGGTTGTTTACATGTTACATGAGGTTGCTTGAGGGTCATACCTCAAGAAGCGATGCAAAATTTTGTGTCAACAATTATATAATTATAAATATATAAAATGTTTAATAATATTTGACTTTGTTTATATATTTATAAATATTGAATTATAAATATTTATTTAATTTATGATTTAGTTATAACTCGATTGGGTTATTGCTATCATAGTAACCTATTTGGGTTATCCGAATGTAATATTTTTCATTCACTCATTATTAACTCGATCAAGTTATTTAAACATCGCAGTACATTCTTTTCTTTAATAACACAATCACATTATTTGAAAAATATAAAACCCAATTGGGTTATGGTTGGGAATTAGCCTTGGGAGTTAATTGAAAGAATCGTGACCTCATTTTCCATCCAATTTCAATCCTTTAGATGGTTTTTCATCTTCTAAGATGAATTGTCTTCTTTTCTTTCATCATGTTTCCAAGTGACTAAGTGGGTATCCCTAAAATCACCACCATAATCTCACACGTCTTCTTACATTTATGAATATATAGATTTTTCTTTTATTGACAACACTAAATTTGAAAATATTAATTAATTTTACTAGTATCTTCATAGTCCTCACATACATATATCTAACTATTTTTTAATAACATTTAATCCACTTAACCAAATACAAAGTAAATTACATATTATTGTTTTACACTTGATTTGATACATTTGTTAAAAACACTAGTTTCAATTATTCTAATGCAAGCTATGCCTTAGACATGAACAACTACAAAAATTTAGGTATGGAGTCACTTCAATAATTCATTAAAAAATACTGATAAAAAATTGCACAAAAATACACAACTTCATGATATCACTCTTAATTATCGTCCTACCAAAGGGATTTACAAAATACTAAATATAAGTAGGTCTTTTGCATTGCTCACAAAAATAGCTATGTTATGTTTTCTAAAAGAAATAGGAACTATTTTTCGTGTGCATAGGGTATGACCCACCTAATCTTATCCATTTAATAAAAATACTCTAGCAGTTTAAACAATAGATTCAGAGTACTACAATTTATATCTTTTCAACATCATGTTATTTTGAGTGGATGACCCTCAAACATCTTAGCCAAGTTCAAGTTTACCTAATTTTAGAAAAAATGTATCTACTGATACCCTCTATTTGCACACCCTCTTGGTGTGCTTACCCCAAACTTTTGGGTAACATGGATCAAAATGTTGATAGGTTGTTGATCCTTAACTTAGATGACCCTAAGTATGTAGAGGGTTCCCTAGGGAGTATGAAAAGAACCAAACAAACTACTAGAAAATTGAAGGTCATGAGTATGGAGCCAAAAAAGGTGGACATCAAAGCAGTCATTGCAAAAATCAAGGAAATGAAGTAGGATCTAGTCATGGAACCAACATAATGTCGACTATGCAGTTCTTCCTATTTTGTGTTGCCCTATCATTTCTTTATATTTCCAATGTTAGTTTCTTGCATGATTATGTTTAGGTGTTGGCTTTTACTATTTTTTGGGTATTAGTTTCTCACAACATTGTTTATGGAGTGAAACTTTAACGATTTTAAAAAAAAAAAAAAAAAAACTTTTGGGGTCTCGGGTCCCTTGTAAAAAACCTATTTTAATCCTTAATCAAAAACATAATTGTTAGATCAAATGCAACAGCTAAACTCATTGTGGTGGATGGTATTTGTAGATTCATTTAAGAAGATGCCATTGCTCATATCTTTAGGATATAAGCAACTTAGAAATGCTCTAAGACTATAATATAGATCTTAAAATTAAATAAAAATTAGTAGAGGGAGCAATCAGCTTGCAATTTGACACATGTTTTATTTAATAAGATATTTTTCACCTAATCTAATTTCTCCTTGTTTTTCAATAATGAAAAATAAAATGAGTCCTAATAATAATTAACCTATTGAATAGAAAAATAAAAATAAAAAAATCAAAAAATTATTTTAATGAAAAATGCAAAGAAAGCTTATGCTAAAGGATTTTTCAAAATACCTAAAACATGAAGTCTTGTTAAAAAAACATTTAAAAACATTAGTTCTCACCATAGATGATAGAGACTAATAATACAATTTTAGAGCACAAATTAAATATCTTTTATACAATTCAATAGGATGATCACCTACCTAAGTTTAGGATAAATTTTATTTATATTTTCTCTAATATTTTGATGGGTAAAAGAAAAAGTCTACTAGCAGAAAACACTAGTAGTCAACAAGGAAAAAGAATCTTCAAGTTTTCATGTCACTTGAATTTCCATATTTTTACAAATCATAGGTTTTGGCAAAGTTTTTGCAAACTATACAATTTTCAAGGGGAAAACTAATGCTCAAAATGAAATAATTTGTTTTTTGTCTATCACATTAATGACACAGACTAATAATCTAACTTAATAGTTATTATCTCAATAAAATTTTGTTCATCATAATTTAAAAAAAAAAAAATTATTGCATTGCACTAATCTCTTCATCCTCCACTCTAACAATAAATTATTTTAATTATTCTCCTAATTTAGACTAAGGATAATTATGAGGATTTTTTTATAAGGCATCATGTGTTTCTTTTTTACTCTCTGTACTACTTTGTTAGAGTAAACTCTATTTGTATTTTACAATCAAAATTAAAGTCAATAATAAAGGTGGAGACAATATTAATTTTTTTTTTAATATGTCTGTATGGTTTTGAATATATAGATGAATTCATATATTATATTATTAGATACAAATAATTTGTATAATCTCTCTATATAGAATTGTATAGTTGTAAATGTTGATCAATGATAAGTCACTACTTATGACATACACATTAGAAAGGGATCTTAAAATGTAACTTTTTTTAGAGACTAAAAATTGACTAGCACAAACCCAAGCAGATGTAGTTTATTTCCATACTATGATTAGTTTAAATTAAAATCTATAACTAACAAAACTAACTTAATCTTTCTTAAAATATAAATCTTTTTTTTTTTTTTTTTGTATTTTTATTATTGAGATATATGGGAACTAGTTAAAGCTTAATATAAAATCAAAAGAATAATTTGGAGTCCATGTGTAGGTTATAAAAAGAAGGTGGAGAGGGAGAAAATGAGGAAGCACATGTTAAAAAATGGCTTGAATATATCATTTATAAACATAGAAGACCTAGTCAAATAAGGCCATAGGCTTTAGTCATGCACGTTGTAAAAATAAATATTGGATATTTGTTAAAGTGATAGTTCAAACAATTTTTAGTTATGTAATAGGTTGCAAAATAAATTTTGGATAGGGATGTGTGTCTCTCTTTTGATAAACAAATTTTAAATTTTTTTTCGACTAGCTTCTCATTCCCATTATTTCTTGAATGAAGTTTCTCATTCAATGTCATCTTTATTGTTGAAAGCAAATTATTTACTCCCACCATTCTATTTCTTGAATGAAGTTTCTCATTCAATGACATAGGAGTTCTGCCATTTTGGGGGGGGGGCGCTATGAAGTCTCAAGCTTCTATCATGGAGGCTTTCATTGTACTTATGGTCTTGAGAGATTCTCTTGAGATGTTTCTGTTACCATGTGGGACCCTCAACCCCTCCTTGGGACCTGTGTGGTCTCTGTCTAACCTCTTTGGTGGCACCCTCACTAATAGTTTGAGTTATTGGTGTAGTGGTAGTCAATTTGTGTTAACAAAACTAGTGACTCTATTGGGGAGGGGTTCAAATCCCATTGGTGCTCTTTACTTGCCTCATGGTCTCCTGTGTCCCATGCAAACCTCTCAGCTTGGGGGGCTAAACTATTATCATGTGGGACCCTCAACCACTGCTTGGGACTCATAGATTCTATAGCTAACCTCTCTGGTGGTACCCTTATTAATAGTTCATGTTTTTGGTGCAGTGGTAGATGGTCTATGTTAACAGTTTCATTTGTGCAATCTTTTTTATTTCTTTTTGGAGCAAATTTTTTCCCAGTGGGTTTTCTCTATTTCTCCATTACATAGAGATTTGATTGTGATTGGGTACCTCATCAAGCCTTGTTGTTAGGACCCAAGTTTGCTTTGTGCATTGCATTGTAGTTTCCATGCTCTTTTTGCATTGTTGCTCCTCTTAAGGGGTTATTAGAGAAAAAGGTTAATTTAATTTCATTTATTAAATTACATTTTCTCCCTTCTTAAGATTTTAGTTTATGCACCTTTTTCATTCTCATTTAATAATTAATTAATAATTATTAAATAGCATTTACCTTGTAGGTTACCCTTTTTACCTTTCAGATTACCCTTTTCGGGTTTGATCTGCTACTATAAGGATATATTGTTTGTAATTATCTTAAATCTTTTTCATTTCTTAGAATACAATTAGCATATTTTCAGAGCAAACCCTTGCCTCTTCTTATCTTTTTCTTCTCTGTGAAAGATTTTTACATGCAGGTATTCGAGGGATTTGTGGATTCGTATTGTGTATTGCTCAAATCCTTCATTCACCTCACCCCCCATCCTTCCCACCCTCTCAGAGTTTACTTTCCCTATTGTATTTCCAATAATTAGTATTAGAGCCTTGTTCTCTGGAAAGGAAAACTTTGCGGCTTTGAGGAAAGATCTTGAAGATGGAAGTCTATAAGTTGGGAAAGACTATTAAGAATTAATAGATTGAAATCCAACTTGCCCTACATCAAATGAATGAAGTAAGAGACAAGTTGAAGTGCTCATTAAAGATAAGGAAAGATATAACTATTGTGAAGAATAATACAGAATACAAAGATATTGACAATACTAAATTATCTGTAGATGGAAACTCAAGTGAATTTGATGCAACAATTGCAAAACTGATGGAAAAGAATGGTGCCTTAATTGAAGAGGTTAGAAATCTTAAGATGGATCAAGAAGTCCAATCAATATTTCTATGTGAGATGAATGAGTAGAAAAAGGAAGCCAAGGAAGACAAAGTCACAATTGGAGATGACAGAAGGATACCGACCAATAGACTGGAAGAGAAAACATCAGAGGTGAAGAGGATTTTTTATATGTAATTGGAAAAAATGAATCAAATAATGATTGCTAGTCATGGGCATGTGCAAGATCATGGTGTACCAAACTATGGCCTTAAGTGGCATTGAAAAATCAGCAAATTAGGGTTATGATAACTTGACACATAATTTTGAAGTGGTTATGGACTTTATATCAAAAAGTTGTAAGAAAATAATCTGTAGAAAATTGAATGTAGTTTCTAAACTACTAGGCCTTATCAGGAGAAAAAAATAATTGATTGGTCAAAAGTTTGAATTTTAATGTAGTACTACAAAAATTTCAAGGCAAAAATAAAAACTAGGTGTATGTCTCACCACCTTAATCAAATTCAAATGATAATATATTTTTAATATAATTATAGATATGAAAAGTAGACTCTTGCTCGGATGTGACACATATTTTTTGGTATTTTTATTTCAAATAAATAATAAAATATGAATTTTCTACCAAAAAATTTTGGAAAAAAAAAAGTCTCGTGTTTGACCACCTTAACTAATAGAAAATTTTACCAAATTAAAAAAAAAAATTCTTATACTAGGCGAGCATAGAATGTGACACAACTTTTAGATTTAAAAAATGTTGTACCATTTGAAAGTTATAGCTATTTTTCAATCAGTATATCAATCAGCACTTTATGATAATCTTTATTAATAATTAGCTAATAAATACTTATCGAACTTAGAATTTGACAGAAATTATATCGATGGATTCTCGAGAGCGATATTAAAAAACTCTTTTCGTTTCATTCAATTTCAATCAAAATAACATTGTCAGACGACTACCGAAAGTCTGAGTATCACTAAAACCCTCTTCAAACACATTTTTGGGTTGACCAGGTAGGCTTGGTAAATACCAAGCCTAATCGGATATCGAATTTGAAATCGGACATCGAATTTCAAATCGGATATCCGATTTGAAATTCGATATCTGATATGGTCCGATGAATTTTGGTGGGAAATTTGAAATCCCAACCCATTTTGGAGGGAAAACCGGATTTAAGAGTTATAGCTTATGATTTATTAATTATTTTTGTTATATTACTCTGTAAATATGTATTATAATATATTATATATATAATAACGTAATGTAAAGATATAACATATAATATATTAATATATAATAATATATTATGTTATTCTCATTATAATCTATAAATATAATTTATATTATTATTACTTTTACTAAATATAATAACGTTATATATATATATATATATATATATATATATATATATATATATATATATATATACATACATACATACATACATACATACATATATATATATATATATAACGTAATATTTTTATTAATCATAATAACCTTATATATATATGTTATTAATATATATTATTATATTAATATGTATGTTATTAATATATATGTATATTATTAATATATATGAGTCAAAGGGGGTCATAGGTTGACCTATGACCCCCTTCGACCCATTACATAACGACATATGCCCCTAGGAGTCGTAGGGCCCCTAGTGACATATTAGAATCATTCTTATGGGTCGAAGGGGGTCATAGGTTGACCTATGACCCTCTTTGACACATTACACGATGACATATGTCTATAGAGGTCCTAGGACCACTAGGGACATATTAGAATCGTTCTTATGGGTCAAAGGGGGTCATAGGTTGTCCTATGACCACATTCAACCCATTAAATGATGACATATGTCCCTAGGGGTCTAGGACCCCTAGGGACATATAAGAATTGTTCTTATGGGTCAAAGGGAGTCATAGGTTGACCTATGACCCCCTTCAACCCATTAAATGATGACATTTGTCCCTAGGGGTAATAGGACCCCTAGGGACATATTAAAATCGTTCATATCGGTCAAAGGGCATCATAGGTTGACCTATGACCCCCTTCGACCCATTACATGATGACATATGTCCCTAGGGGTCTTAGCACCCCTAGGGACATATTAGAATCATTCACATAGGTCGAAGGAGGTCATAGGTTGACTTATGATCCCCTTTGACCCATTACATAATGACATATATCACTAGAGGTCCTAGGACCCCTAGGGACATATTAGAATCATTCTTATGGGTCGAAGGGGGTCATAGGTTGACCTATGACCCCCTTTGACACATTACATGACAACATATGTCCCTAGGGCTCTTAGGACCCCTAGGGACATATTAGAATCATTCATATGGGTCAAAGGGGGTCATAGGTTGACCTATGACCCCCTTTGATCCATTACATGAAGACATTTGTCCCTAGGGGTCCTACGACCCCTGGATACATATTAGAATAATTCATATGGGTCAAAGGAGGTCATAGGGTGACCTAGGACCCCCTTTGACCCATTAAATGATGACATATGTCCCTAGGGGTCCTAAGACTCATAGAGACATATAAAAATTGTTCATATGGGTCAAAGGAGATCATAGGTTGACCTATGACCCCTTTCAGCCCATTAAATGATGACATATGTCCCTAGGGGTCCTAGGACCCCTAGGGACATATTATAATTGTTCATATGGATCAAAGGGGGTCACAGGTTGACCTAGGACCCCTTTCGACCTATTAAATGATGACATATGTCCCTAGGGATCCTAGGATGCCTAGGGACATATTAGAATTGTTCATATGGGTAAAAAGGGGTTATAGGTTGACCTATGACATCTTTTGACCCATTACATGATGACATATGTCCCGAGGACCCCTAGAGACATATGAGAATCATTTTTATGGGTCAAAGGGGGTCATAGGTCGACCTATGACCCCCTTTGACACATTATATGATGACATATGTCCCTAGGGGTCCTAGGTTCTCTAGAAACATATTAGAATTGTTCATATGGGTCGAAGGGGGTCATAGGTTGACGTATGATCCCCTTTGACCCATTTAATCATGACATATGTCCCTAGGGGTTGTAGGACGCCTAGGGACATATGTCATGATTTAATGGGTCAAAGGGGATCATAGGTCAACCTATGACCCCCTTCGACCCATTACATGATGACATATGTCCCTATGACCCCTAGGGACATATGAGAATCGTTCTTATGGGTCAAAGGGGGTCATAGGTTGACCTATTACCCTCTTCAATGCATTACATCATAACATATGTCCCTAGGGATCCTAGGACCCCTAAAAAAATATTAGAATCGTTCTTATGGGTCAAAGGTGGTCATAGGTTGAACTATGACCCGCTTCGACACATTATATGATGAAATATGTCTCTAGAGGTACTCGAAATGCTAGGGACATATTAGAATCATTCTTATGGGTCTAAGGGGGTCATAGGTTGACCTTTGAGCCCCTTTGACCCATTACATGATGAAATATGTCCCTAGGGGTCCTAAGACCCCTAGGCACATATTAGAATGCTTCTTATGGGTCAAAGGGGATCATCGGTTGACCTATGACCTATGACCCCCTTTGACAAATTTCATGATGACATATGTCCAAAGGGGTCTTAGAAACCCTAAGGTCATATTAGAATCATTCTTATGGGTAAAAGGGGGTCATAGGTTGACCTATGACCCCCTTTGACCTTTTACATGACGACATATGTTCTCAGGGTCCTAGGACCCCTAGGGACATATTCTAATCGTTCTTATGGGTCAAAGAGGGTCATAAGGTGACATATGACACCCTTCAACCCATTACATGACGACATATGTCCCTAGGGGTCCTAGGACCCCTAGGGTCATATTAAAATCATTCTTATGGGTCAAATGGGGTCATAGTTCAATCTATAACCCTTTTTGATCCATTACATGATGACATATGTCCCTACGGGTCATAGGACACCTAGGGACATATTAAAATTGTTCATATGGGTCAAAGGAGGTCATAGGTTGACCTATGACCCTATTTGACCCATTGAATGATGATATATGTCCCTAGAGGTCCTAGGACACCTAGGGACATATTAGAATCATTCTTATGGGTCAAAGGGGGTCATAGGCTGACCTATGATCTCCTTTGACCTTTTACATGATGACATATGTCCCTTGGGGTCCTAAAACTACTAGAAACATATTAGAATGCTTCATATAAATCAAAGGGGGTCATATGTTGACCTATGACCACTTTCGACCCATTAAAAGATGACATATATCCCTAGGGGTTCTAGGACCCCTAGGGACATATTAGATTTGTTCATACAGGTCAAAGGGGGTCATAGGTTGACCCATCATGCTCTTCGACCAATTATATGATGACATATGTTCCTAGGGTTCCTAGGACCCCTAGGGACATATAAGAATCGTTCTTATAGGTCAAAGGTGGTCATAGGTTGACCTATGACCCGCTTCAACCCATTACATGATGACATATGTCCCTAAGGATCTTAGGAACCCTAGGGACATATTAGAATTATTCTTATGGGTCTAAGGGGGTCATAGGTTGATCTATGACCCCCTTCAACCCATTACATGGCGACATATATCCCTAAGGTGTCCTAGGAACCCTAGGGACATATTAGAATCATTCTTATGCATCAAAGGGGGCCATAGGGTGACCTATGATCCACTTTGACCTATTAAATGATGACATATGTTCTTAGGGGTCTTAGGACCCCTAGATAGATATTAGAATCACTCTTATGAATCGAAGGGGGTCATAAGTCAACTTATGAGCCACTTTGACCCATATGAACGATTCTAATATGTACCTAGGGATCCTAGGACCCCTAGGGACATATGTCATCATGTAATGGGTCGAAGGAGGCCATAGGTCAAACTATGACCCCCTTTGAACCATATGAACAATTCTAATGTCCGTGGGGGTGCTAGGACCCCTAGGGACATATGTCATCATGTAATCGGTCGAAAGGGTTCATAGGTTGACCTATGACCCCCTTTGACCCATGAGAATGATTCTAATATGTCCCTAGGACCCCTAGGGACATATGTCATCATGTAATGTGTTGAATGGGTTCATAGGTTGACCTATGAACCCCTTTGACCCATAAGAATGATTCTAATATGTCCCTTGGGGTCCTAGGACCCCTAGGAACATATGTCATAATGTAATGTGTAGAAGGGTGTTATAGCTCAATCTATGATCCCCTTTGACCCATATGAAAGATTTTAATATGTCCCTAGGCATCTGAGGACCCCTGGGGACATATGTCATCATGTAATGGGTCGAACGACGTCATAGGTCAACCTATGACCCCCTTTGACACATATGAACAATTCTAATATGTCCCTAGGGATCCTAGGAACTCTAGGGACATATATCATTATGTAATGGGTCAAACGGGGTCATAGGTAAACCGTTGACCCCTTTTGACCCATAAGAACGATTCTAATATGTCCTTAGGGGTCCTAGGACCCCTAGAGAAATATGTCATCATGTAATGGCTTGAAAGGGGGTCATAGGTCAACCTATGACCCCTTGTGACCCATCAGAATGATTCTAATATGTCACTAGAGGTCCTAGGACCCCTAGAGTCATATGTCATCATGTAATGGGTCGACAGGGGTCATAGGTCAACCTATAACCCCCTTTGACAAATAAGAACAATTCTAATATGACGGTAGGGTTCTTAGGATCCCTAGGGACATATGTCATCATGTAAAGGGTCGAAGGGGTTGATATGTCAACCTATGTCCCCCTTTGACCCATAAGAATGACTCTAATATGTCCCTAGGGGTCTTAGGACCCCTAGAGACATATGTCGTCATGTAATTAGTCGAAGGGGGTCATAAGTCAAATTATGACCCCTTTAGACCCATAAGAACAAATCTAATATGTTTTTAGGGATCTTAGGACCCCTATGGACATATGTCATCATGTAAAATTTTGAAGGGGGTTTAGGTTAACCTATGACCCCCTTTGAGCCATAAGAACGATTCTAATATGTCCCTAGGGGTCTTAGGACCCCTAGGGAGATATATCATCATTTAATGGGTCGAAGGAGGTCATAGATCAACCTATGACCCCCTTTGACCCATATGAAGCATTCTAATGTGTCCCTAGGGGTCCTAGGACCCCTATGGACATATGTCGTTACCTAATGGGTTGAAGGGGGTCGTAAGTCACCCTATGACCCCCTTTGAGCCATTAGAAGGATTCTAATATGTGTCATCATGTAATGGGTCGAAGGGGATCATAAGTCAACCTATGACCTCCTTTGACCCATAAGATCGATTCTAATATGTCTCTAGGGGTCCTAGGACCCCTAAGGACATATGTCATCATTTAATGGCTCAAATGTGGTCATACGTCACCCTATAACGCCCTTTGACCCATAAGAAATATTATAATATGTCCTTAGGGGTCCTAAGACCCCTAGGGACATATGTCGTCATGTAATAGGTCGAAAGGGGTCATAGGTCAACCTATGATATCCTTTGACCCATAAGAATGTTTCTAATATGTCTCTTGGGGTCCTAGGACACCTAGGGATATATGTCATCATTTAATGGGTTGAAGGGGGTCATAGGTCAACCTATGACACCACTTGACCCATATGAAGCATTCTAATATATCCTTATGTGTGCTAGGACCCCTAGGGACATATGTCATCATTTAATGGGTCAAAGACTTTGACCCATAAGAATGATTCTAATATCTCCTTAAGGGTCCTAAGACCCCTAGGGACATATTTCATCATGTAATTGGTTGAAGGGGGTCATAGGTCAACCTATGACCCCCTTTGACCCATAAGAATGATTCACATATGTCCCTAGGGGTCCTAGGATGCCTAGGGACATATGTCATCATTTAATGGGTTGAAGGAGCTTATAGGTCAACCTATGACCCTCTTTGACCCATATGAAGCATTCTAATATGTCTGTAGGGATCATAGGATCCTTAGAGACATATGTTGTCACGTAATGGCTCTAAGGGGGTCATAGGTCATCCTATGACCCTCTTGGACCTATATGAATGATTCTAATATGTCTCTACGGGTCCTAGGACCCCTAGGGACATATGTTGTCATTTAATGGGTAAAAGGGTGTCATAGGTCATCTTATGACCCTGTTTGACCCATATGTCGCATTCTAATATGTCCCTAGGGGTCTTAGGACCACTAGAGACATATGTCATCATGTAATGTGTCAAAGGTGGTCATAGTTCAACCTATGACTTCCTTTGACACATACGAACGATTCTAATATGTCTCTAGGGGTCCTAGGACCCCTACGAACATATGTCATCATTTAAAGGGTTGAACTGACCTATGACCCCCTTTGATCCATATAACAATTCTAATATGTCCCTATGGGTCCTAAGACTCCTAGGAACATATGTCATCATGTAATGGGTCAAAGGGGGTCATAGGTCAACCTATGACCCCCTTTGACCCATATGAAAGGTTCTAATATGTCTCTAGCGGTCCTAGGACCCCTAGGGACATATGTCATCATTTAATGGGTCATGAACGATTCTAAGATGTCCCTAAGGTCCTAGGATCCCTAGGGACATATGTCATCATGTAATGAGTCAAAGGGGGTCATAGGTTAGCCTATGATCCCCTTTGACCCATAAGAATGATTCTAATATATCCCTAGGGATCGTAGGACCCCTAGGGACATATGTTGTTATTTAATGGGTCGAAGGGTGTCATAGGTCAACCTATGACCCCCTTTGACCCATATGAATGAATCTAATATGTTCCTAGGGGCATATCTCATCATGTAATATGTCGAAGGGGCTCATAGGTTAACCTGTGACTGCCTTTGAGCCATAAAAATGATTCTAATATGTCTCTAGGGGTCCTAGAGCCCTTAGAGAGATATGTCATCATTTAATGGTTTTAAGGGGGTCATATCTCAACCTATGACCCACTTTGACCCATATGAAACATTCTAATATGTCCCTAGGGGTCTTAGGACCTCTAGGGTCATATTTCATTATGTAATGGGTCGAAGGGGGTTATAGGTCAACCTATGACCCCCTTTAACCCATAAGAATGATTCTAATATGTCCTTAGGGGTCCTAGCACCCCTAAGGACGAATGTCATCATTTATTGGGTTGAAGGGGGCATAGGTCCACCTATGACCCCCGTTGATCCATAAGAACGATTCTAATATGTCCCTAGGGGTCCTAGGACGTGTAGGGACATATGTCGTCATTTAATGGGTCAAAAGGGGTCATTGGTAAACCTATGACCTCCTTTGACTCATATGAATGATTCTAATATGTCCCTAGGGATCCTAGGACCCCTAGGGACATATGTCATCATGTAATGGGTCAATTGGGGTCATAGGTCAATCTACGACCCTCTTTAACCCATATGAATGATTCTAATATGTCCCTAGGGATCCGAGGACCCCTGGGAACATATGTCGTCATGTAATGGGTCAAAGATTCTAATATGTCCCTAGGGGTCCTAGAACCCCTAGGGATATATGTTGTCATTTAATAGGTTGAAGGGGGTCATAGGTCAACCTATGACCCCCTTTGACCCATATGAAGTATTCTAATATGTCCCTAGGGGTCTTAGGATCCCTGGGGACATATGTCATCATGTAATGGGTCAGAGCGGGTTATAGGTCAACTTGTGACCCCCTTTGACCCATAAGAACGATTGTAACATGTCCCTAGGGGTCCTAGGACCCCTAGCTATATATGCCATCATTTAATGGATCGAAGGGGGTCATAGGTCAACCTATGATACCCTTTGACCCATATGAAGCATTCTAATATATCCCTAGGTGTCCTAGGACCCCTAGGGACATATGCCATCATGTAATGTGTCGAAGTGGGTCATAAGTCAACCTATGACCCCCTTTGATCAATAAGAATGATTCTAATATGTCCCTAGGGGTCCTAAGACCCCTAAGGACATATGTCATCATGTAATGGGTCAAAGGGGGTCATAGGTCACCCTATGAGCCCCTTTGACCTAGAAGAATGATTCTAATATGTCCCTAGGGGTCCTAGGACCCCTAGAGACATATGCCATTTAATGGGTCAAAGGGGGTCATAGGTCAACCTATGACCCCCTTTGACCCATATGAAGCATTCTAATATGTCCCTAGGGGTCCCCCTAGGGACATATGTCTTCATGTAATGTGTCGAAGGGGGTCATAGTTCACCCTATGACCCCCTTCAAACCATATGAAAGATTCTAATATGTCCCTAGGGGTCTTAGGGCCTGTAGGGACATATGTCATCTTGGAATGTGTCGAAGGGGGTTATATGTCACCCTATGATCCACTTTGACCCATATGAATGAATGACTCTAATATGTCCTTAGGGATCTTAGGACCCCTAATGACATATGTCATTGTGGAATGTGTCGAAGGTGGTCATATGTCATCCTATGACCCTCTTCGGCCCATATAAATGATTCAAATATGTTCCTAAGGGTCCTAGGACCCCTACGGACAAATGTCATCTTGTAATAAGTCAAAAGGGTTCATAGGTCATCTTGTGACCCCCTTCGACCCATATAAACTATTCTAATATGTCCCTAGGGGTCCTAGGATCCCTTAGGGACGTATGTCATCATGAAATGTGTCGAAAGGGGTCATAGGTCATCTTGTGAGCCCTTTCGACCCATATAAATGACTCCACTAGAAATAATATAGTAAAAATAATAATAATATAGTATAACAGTCATATATATATATATAATTTATAGATTATAATAATAATAACATAATATATTATTATGTATTAATAATATAAGCCATAATATTAATAATATATTATAGATTATAATTTACATATGATAATAATAATAATAATATATTATAGATTATAATTTATATATGATAATAATAATATGTATTAATAACATATATATAATATATTACATTATTATAGTTAATAAAAATATAGTAAAAATAATAATATATATTATATTTATAGATAATAATAATAATAACATAATATATTATTATATATGAATAGATTATATATTATATCTTTACATATTTCATAACTCAAATTAGTTATATCACTTACAAATTTATTTTTCCCTCTAATTTTTGTGCCTTTTCCCTCCAATTTTTATGCTGCCGATATCAGATATCAGATCTCATATCGGATATCTGATATGAGATCTAATATCCGATATCCGATCTCAAATCGGATATCCGATAAGGCTTGGGCCTTACTTTCTAGGTTTGGTACCTGGATAGGTGAAAAAAAGTCAAAGCGGATTATGAAGCGCTTTTAGACGTGTTCAAACTCTATTTTTTTCACATTGCCACTTTTTGGCACACCATGATCCTGCACATACCCTAACTATACATTGTGATGTGCAATTGACGTATATTAGTGGGCTTAGATATAATATACAAGTAAAAGCTTGCAAGGTATATTAGTGGGCTTAGCTATAATATACAAGATGAACTAACCTTGGTGATAGTAGAATTAATCCATAAATGTTATGAGCTTGCCCTTAGGATTAAGGAAAAAGAAAAAAGAAAAGGTGAGAAAAGTAGTAGAGGAAGAGGGAACTCCTTCGAAGGAAGAGGTAAATTTCAAGGAAGAGGAAACTACCCAAGAAACCAAGGGGAAGCTAGTAGCATTCAAGGGGTTGACAATGAAGGTTTGTTTAGAGGAAGAAGACCTAATCAAAGAGGCAGATTTGGTGGAAGGGAAACAAGTGTTTTCATAGGAAGGTGTTACAATTGCAATCAAGTGGGTCACCAATCTTTTAGGTGTCTAGAAAAGCAAGGACCAGTGAGCAGCCCAAGTGAAAAAATAATTAATTTTCTATAAGATGAGGATGAGGATGTACAAAGCACAAGTTCTCATTCTAATACAATAGATACAAAGATAAAAGAGTGCCTCATGCCGAAAAGAACTCTCTTGAAGGTACCCACTAATAAGGAGCCACCACAAAGAAGGTCATTATTTAGAACCACATGCAAGGTAACTAATAAATTTTGTAAAGTTATTGTTGATTCTAGTTCAATAGATAATTTGGCTTCTAAGGAGATGGTAGACAAGTTAGGATTGTAAAAAATACCTCATCCTTACCCTTATAGATTGTCTTGGTTGAACAAGGCACAACATGCCTTGATTAGTGAGCAAGTATGGGTAGCATTTCAGATTGGGGAGTATAAAGATAAAATTCTATGTGATGTGACAGAAATGGATGCTTGCAATTTACTTTTAGGGAGGCCTTGACAATATGATGTAGATGTTAGGAATGATGGGAAACAAAACATTTATAGCATAACCAAGGGTTGAGAAACCTACAGTATGAGGCCACTCCCTGATGATGGAAGCCATAGGGTGACTAGTGTCATTATGGTAGGAGGTAAAGAATTTTTGTAGACCATTAAGGAGTAGAAAACACCATGTTTTTCCATCATAGCCAGACCTAAGAAGGAAGTCAAAGTTATGCTCCAAGCCAAGAGCTTGGAACATCAAGTAGGACCTAGAGAGGTCAGGGAGATGTTAGAACAATATGAGTGTTGTTGCAAGAAGGGAACTAGAAAGTTAATTTGTCACCACAAAGGGAGATAAGCCATTGCATAGACTTGATGCCTAGTGCTACATTACCAAATAAGGTAGCCTACAAGCTTACCCTTGAACAAAATGTAGAATTAGCAAGGCAAATTGAAGAATTACTGGCAAAGGACTTTATAAGGAAGAGTGTTAGTCCTTGTTTTGTACCTACCATACTAGCTCCTAAAAAGGAAGGAACATGAAGGCTATGTACATATTCTAGAGACATTAACAAGATAACTATTAGATATAGGTTCTCCATGCCAAGAATTGAAGATCTTTTGGATTGTCTAGTAGGTGCAAGTTACTATCCAAAGATGGATTTAAAGAGTGGTTACCATCAAATTAGGATAAGGAAAGGTGATGAATGGAAAATAGCCTTCAAGAAAAATGAGGGACTAAATGAATGACTTCTGATGCCATTTGGCCTATCCAATGCACCTAGCACATTTATGAGACTTATGGATGAAGTCTTAAAGCCTTTTATTAACAAATTTTGTGTTGTTTATCTAGATGGCATTCTTGTTTTCAACAGGAGTAGGCAGGAGTACCTAAAGCAGTTGGATTTAGTCCTTGAAAGGTTACATAAGAGAAATTGAAGCTAAATTTGGAGAAGTGTTCATTTTTGTAGGAAGAGTTGGTGTTCCTTGGGTTCATCATTTCCAAAAATCAGTTGAAAATGAATCCATCCAAGCTAGAAGCAATTCTGAATTGGCCTACACCTAGGATAGCCACTGAGGTAAAAATTTTTCATGGTCTTGCAAGTTTTTATAAAAAATTTGTGAAGAACTTTAGTGTTTTTTGTGCCACTATGATTGATACTATAAAATGGGGAAGAAAATGTAAATTTGTATGGAATAATGAGGTAGATAAGTCATTTGAGTATCTTAAGAGGAGAGTTGTAGAGAAACCAATCTTAGCATTACCTGATTTCCACAAGGTATTCACAGTGGAATGTGATGCTAGTAATAAGGTAATAGGAGGAGTGTTAAGCAAAGAAGGGAGTCCTATAGCCTTCTTTAGTGAAAAGTTAAATGAAGCTAAACAAAAGTATTCAACTTAAGATTTAGAAATGTATGCTTTGGTTCAGTCCTTGAGAAAGTGGAGGTATTATCTCTTGCCCAAAGAATTTTTTGCTTTGACTGACAATAAAGCTCTTAGCTTCTTCAATAGGTAGGAAATTCTAAACTACAAGCACATGAAGTGGATGGAACTCATCAAAGCTTAAACTTTCTCCATAAAAAGAAAGAAGGGGACAAAAAAGAAGAAGTTGTAGATACCCTTAGTAGGAGGAATTTAACAATAAAAGAAATTCAAGTGAGTAGTGTTGGTGTTGAAGTCATGAAGAACATGTATGCAATAGATTAAGACTTCAAGGAGGCACATGAGGTTTGTCAAGCCATGAATGAAAGGTATCATACTAATTTTTCTAAGTTTATATTACACGATGGATTATTATTTAAAGATAATAAGCTTTGTGTACCTAAAGGATCAATTGGGGAGAACATTGTTAAAGAAAAGCATTGTGGGAGTCTTGCAAAGCACTTGACATTGATAAGACTTTAGAGTAGGTTAGATGATTTTTCTATTGGCCAAAGATGCAAATAGATACTAGGAAGTTTGTAGAATGTTCCATGATTTGTCAAAAGGTCAAAGGGAGATCATCAAATGCTGGATTGTATACTCCTTTACCTATACCCACTAAGCCATGGGATTCCATTAGCATGGACTTTGTCATGGGGTTGTCTAGGACTAAAAGTGGATTTGATAGCATATTTTTTTTTGTTGACATGTTCTCTAAGATGGCTCACTTTCTACCTTGTAAACAAACTCATGATGCTTCTCACATAGCTGGTATCTTCTTTAAGGAAGTTGTTAGACTCCATGGATTACCACTGAACATTGTGTTTGATAGAGATTCTAAATTTCTTGGAAATTTTTGGAGAACATTATGGAAGAGGTTGGGCACACAACTATCATTTTCTTCAGCATACCATCCCTAATTAGATGGCCAAACTGAATTTATCAATAGGGCATTGGGTGACCTACTGAGATGTCTAACCAAAGAACATGGAGTTGCTTGGGATGTTGTTCTTCCACAGACAAAATTCTCATATAATGATTTAGTGAATAGAAGTACAGGTTTAACTCCATTTCAAATTATATATGGAGGCCATTGAAGAGGACTCTTGGAGTTGAGAGACTTGGGAGATAATCACAAAAGGAGTGCACAAGCTGAAGATTTTGTAGAGGTTATGAAGGAAATCCATCAACAAGTTAAGGATAGGTTGGACCTTTCAGTAACCAAGTAAAATGCATATGCTGATAAGATGAGAAGGGACTTACATTTTCAAGTAGGGGATTTAGTAATGATTCACCTAAGCAAGGAGAGAATGCCAATGGAGAAGTTTACTAAGTTAATGATGAAGAAGAGAGGACCATTCAATATTATGAAGAAATGTGGAAACAATGCTTATCACATTGACTTGCCTATTGATTTAGGGATCTCTCCTATCTTTAATGTGGCAGATATCTATGCATTCAAGGGTCCAAAGGATAATGAGGAAGTTGAGGTAGTGCAACAGTAAAAATAATTAGATTTACTACAAGAACTATCACAAGTTCCTAAACCTACCATTGAAGCCATTTCGGGCAAAAGGAAAACACAAAAGACAAGGAGGAAAGGATATTGTGAATACTTGTTCAAGTGGGAAAATAAACCAATAGAGGATGCAATTTGGTTTTCAAAGAAAGACATCATCAAGCTTGGGAGCAGATTTGAAGACATTCCAACTCAAGAGACTTGAGTTTCTTTTCACTTGGGAGTATGGTGCAGAGCACCAAGGCACTTGGTTTATATATATTTTTTCATGTTTGTTTTCACCTTCTTAGGCTAGAATAAATAAACCTTGGATGAAAAGTCCATGCTTGTCAAAGCAAGACACCATTTTGTATGCTTAAGGCACTTTATGCAATTTATAAGCAAAAGTTGCTCATTAGGAAAATTTGGTTTTTTTAATGTTTTTTAACAAGATAGCCTAGGATTATGTGGTTTTATTTGGTTCTAGGTATGTTGGAACCTTTTCCAAGTCCTAGAAGTGGAATCAAGTGAAAAATGTAAAAAATTACACTTTTTGTTGAAAGTTGTAAAAGTTGCTCAAAATTGCAACTTAATGGGAAAAGGGTTATAACTATTAAAATATTGGTTGTAACCATTGAAATATACATGGGAAATATATATATACCTCATTTGTGAGGTCTAGAGGGCATTAAAGTATGGATTGGAAAAAGTTGCAAAGAAGAAAATTCAATTTTGGAGTTGTTTTTATGATTGTTTGCATGCTACATTTGCTGTACAGACTGTCAGACAAGATCTGATGGATGTTTGAGTTAGAGATTTGAATATGATTTTATTTTATTCTAGTCTCATCATTCTAAGTGTTTTCTTGTTCAAGTTATTGCATTTTTAGTGAAACTATGTTTTTAGGACAACATTTTGGGGCATTTAGACAAGACAAGCCTTTAACTGCAATTCCCTTGGTTGGAATTTTATGTACACTTGGGAAATGGTAGTTAGTAGGGTCCTTTTGAAGATTCTAGGGTTCCAAAACTAGAGGATGTTTTTTGCAATTTTTCCAACAAAGCCCTAGGTCAAGTGCCATGATGGATTTTTTGACCTCTTATAGTGTGTTGATTTGTGAAGGGAAGGAGTTTGGGACTTGGTGAAGGGCTGAGTATTTGGAAATAAGTTATTTTAGTGTTTTTGGTTATTCTTGAGTATTGAGTTCATTCCCATGACCCCATTTCCTACTGGTTTCTTTGTAAACCAAGCCTAACTTGATCACTTAGGCCTGTGTTGCTTTGTGAAGGGAAGGGGATGCTGGAGTGGGGATAGAGCTTGGTGCTCTGGGATTTGAAGCAACTTTGAAAAGGGTATTTCAAAAACCTTTTTTTTTTTGCGTCTTGTTTGAAACTTTGTGAAGTTAGATGCAAAAAGCCATTTCAGGAGGGCTAAAAGGGGCTCATAGGGCTACTAGGCCAAATTGGGGTTTGAGGCTTTGTGCAAGTGTATGACTCAAACCGGTGGTGTAGTATGTGGTAAATAGGTTCCCTAAGATCATTCAAAATAGTAGAATTCTTGAGACAAACTTCTAGGGTGTTTTCCTAGTATTGACCTAGTTGTGGGAGATTGGTGCAAAACCCATAAAGTGGCCAAGATTGGTTCTTTGTCCTTGGATTCTTGGTGAAGTTGGAGAGTGTGTTTCTTTAATCCATTGGAGGATTGAAGTGTGCTAAAACCTTGTAAGAAGGTTGAAGAGTTGATAACTAGTTGGTTTATTTCAAGAGTGGGAAGCCCATTTGAATCTTCTTAGTTGTGCTCTCCGCATCACTTTGTTCTTGCAACCCTCCTTGGGGGCCTACCAAGCCTTGTTTCTAAGCCCAAATCTACCTTATTTTGGCCTCACACCTTTTGTTTGGGTTCCTGTCAGCTCCCTTCCGTCTCAAAAGGGGTACCCAGTGTTGAGGATGGCGAGCTAAACTCTGTCATTTGGAACTCAATACATGGAATATTAACCATAAGAGTGCCCCATGGTGGTGGTGATTCATCTCATCCTTTCCTACTACTGCACTCATCCCCCCTAGCCATCCTTAGGTTGGTCTTGAGTCACCTCTTCCTTTTCAGTCTAAGACTTTAGTCTCTCCTCCTTCTGGGTTATCCTTTTCACAACAACCACTATGTGAAACCCCTTAGCCTCAAAGGGATCATGTGAACCATGTATTCTTACCTTGTCAGTCTAAAGTAATCCCACCTCATCCATCTCCTTTTAGATTTCACCCTATTCCAAGAGATCATTCTATTTTTTGTTACCAATCTAGGTCTTAGCTCCCTCTCAATTCATCTGTCCCCCAGCTCTCTCAATCATAGGGGCTAGTCATGGGACGTCACTGAGGATTCATCAGGAATCACATTTGTTGTACCCAGATGTTTTGTGGGTTCCATCTCTTTATCATTCCTTTTCTTGAGATCCATTTTGCATCCAGAGACCACATGACCATACTGTCTATAGTTTGGTAATATAGCTTTGCATTCTCATAATTGATAACTTGCCTCCAAGTTCCCCATTTTGAATTGAAAACAATACAACTTGGGAGTTTTTTATTCATAGCTAGATTCACAGAAAGTCTGGCAAATCCTAACTGAGACCTATTCTGTGTAATAATGTCCAACTTAATGAAGTGTTCAAATGAATCCTTGATCCATTAGAAGACCTTATTGTCCCATAATTCCAATTCCAAACCCAAAAGATGAATCCAAAATAGGGCTATTCTCTGTAGGTCAACATTAGGGTTGAAATTGGACTTCCATTTAGCTATGACCAGCATGTGTTTCCCCAACTACTAGGAACCTACCAAAACCTAGTTTCTATCCTCTTCATTTGTGAACTTAAATAGATACATTTCCCCCACCATGGTCACAACGTGATTGATCCTCTGAGCTTCCACCTATTAGAGGCCCATTTCCTAACCATCTCTATGGTATGTCTATAACCCAAAAACCTTCTAACAAGGCTTAGCGGAAAGCTTTTGGAAATATTTTCCACAATTACATCTGACAAAGAAATCTTCGGGCTAGAGTCCCCAAACATGACAGTTGGGGTAACCTTAGGGTGGGTCTAGAGTCTATTCTAGCCACCAACATGCCTTTCTAGTTTGGTTTAGGGTCAATTGCATCTGGATTTGTCTCAGGAGCCCTAGACCTAGAAAGCTACAGTAATACCAGATCCTTTGGTAGATCTGATGAAGCTGAAGATGTCAACTTCCCTCTACCCAAGGTAATGACATGACCAACCACAAGTGGAGGTGATAGGTTTTCTCATGTAACAACCATTAACCACCATTAATGAGCATAGCAAAGAAGAGTTGTGTGCTTTGTTGTTGAGTATGTTAATTTGTGGGGCTGTAGATGTTGATGCACTCATGAACACAAATTTTAAGTAGCTTTTAATTGTAATAAATATAGATTAATAAATCTTAAAATAATAAAATATACTTCAAAATTGAAAAAATAAAAAGTCAAAAGAGAAAAAGTAGAGAATAAAATATTAAAATAATCAAATGTTATAGGGGAAAAACTTAGTTGTCACATTTACTGAGCTATTTGTAGAACTAGTGAAGTGTGAAGTGGTCTAAGATTGCTATATCATACACTAAGAGAGAAATTTAGCCTAGGAATAAGCCCTAGTATGTGATGTTTAAACCATCAGCTTTATGCAAAATTAGCTCAAGACGACACAAAGAAAATATATAACCAAAGATTTGGTACATTCCAAACAAAAGACAGAAAGGAACAAATATAAAACAACAAAGAGAGTTGGTTCCAAGTGTGCTACGTTGGTTCCTCTTATATATTTTTGGGACTTCTCCAGGTGCAATAATTATAAGCATTATCATTTTAATAAAAAGTAAACGCTCATAATTTCAAAGTCTTATAGTTGAACCATAAGCAACCAACTTAAATATGCCCGCAGGATTCTTTAAATTATTGGAAACTACTTATTGCTGAGGATTGTAATAGTTCTCCCTGTTATATTTTATGAATATAAATAATTTTATAAATTTTGTATTCTTTCTTGAAAGCTAGGACTCTCTCATCCATGTGCTCTCTCCAGTTTATGTTTCACGAATATTATTCTTTTCCCTTTCTTAAAGTTGGGACCGTCTTAGGTATCCATGTGTCGTTCACGGTATCTGCAATTCACAATTTTATAGTCAAATACCTTAGCGACAAGTAACTACTTTGATCATGTATTATAAAATCCCATGTGACTGGCTGAGACTCTCTTATCGATGCCTCATTTTTCTTAGTGATGAGAGAAGGACATTTGATAAGCTGTTTGTTCTTCATAGCTGTGATGAAGGAAGCCTTGGTCCTATTTATTGCATCTACAATTATTGGTTCTCCTGCGTATAGTCAACCTAGTGAGGGAAAGATTTTTGACGTTCAACATTGTAAATCTCTGATATGTGTTAAATAACATTGATTGTTATTTGCAAGTTTCTAGATGCTGCCCAAATACAGTGGATTCTAGATGATGCCTACATCAATTCTGGACATAAATCTAATATTTCAAATACAAATTTTGGAGGGGCAATTTTGAGGCAATTGAACACGCTTCAAAGTTTTCTCGAGAAAAGGAAGAGCTGTTACCAGTTGCCAGTGGAGATTGGGAAAAAATATCTACTCCGGGGAACATTCGTTTATGGAAACTATGACAGTCTCAATTCTCCTCCCCGTTTTGCTCTTATACTGGATGCCGATCTATGGGACAACGTGTCATTTAGTGATTCAAGCCCATTTTCCATTCAGAAGGAGATCATTTTCATGGAAAAGTTTGACCCCACTAATGTTTTCCTTGCTCAAATCAATGATAGCAGTGGAAAGCCCATCATCTCTTCTTTAGAACTACAACCTCTCAATCAAAGCATGTATTGGCCTGTTTCCCAGGATCATTCACTTTTGGCCTTGGAGAGGACCAATTTTGGAACTAAACCAGCTAATAGTAGCATAAGGTAAGTACTAGTATTGCATCAGAGGGCTTAAACATCACACAGTGAGGTTTGATTCTTAGATCAAAAGTACTTAATAGTCAAAATTGACTTATTTTTTCCAAACTTAAATATTTTCTTAGTGTGTGATATTTAGGAATGGTCATATTGCATTACATTCAAATGAGTCATTTAACATATTTTGTTTAACATTTCCATAAACAGATATCCAAGTGATTTATTCGACAGACTTTGGTCTGCTAGTGTAGAATAATTTCCACCTATTAAAATAGCAAAGAATTTATCAATAGGAATAGCTTATGACCAACCCCCCTCCCTTGTAATGCAAATAGCTCAAACAAGCTACCTAAACTCTTCTTCAAGGATAGATTTTCCTTTGATGGTAAACAGACAAATTGGGTATCTTTACATTGCTATGTATTTTGCAGAATTAGAGCCTAATTTGAATCCATCAGCCATTAGGGAATTTGACTTGACTCTTGATGATAACAAGCTGAACAATGCTTCCTTACAACCCAAGTATTTGCAGTCATCAAATATATCCACCCTTATTCCCTATGGTATTACAACTACTATGCAATTTCGCTTGCTTGTAACAAATCATTCAATGTTGCCTCCAATAGAAAATGCTCTTGAATGGTATCGTCAAAGTGCTCAGCGTCAACAAGGAACTTTTGTTCCAGATTATATGTAATTAAGCCCTAATAGCCACTAAATTAAATTCTTTTGTTTAAATTTGAATTCCTTCGATACATGAATTGTTCTATATATTGTTTTAGACTTGGTTTTATGAATTTACATTAATTAATTAGAGGGAAAGGTTTAATTTGATTTTTTAAACTGTAGCGGAAGCATTAACTATTATCCAGCAACAATTAAATTATACTTATGTTGGCGATCCGTGCTGTTGGTGTTTTAAAAGGTACTAAAACTACTAAGTGACAAAAAGCTTAATACCAGAATGACAGTACATACACAATCTAAAGACTAGCCTATTCTTATCAACAATTGCATATGTAAGGTATTTGGACCCAACTTCAACAAAACCACAGATGGTTTTCTACTCTTTTGGCTCTGCAAAACTAGGGTGGGTATACCCAGGGATGGTTCAAATATGAAACGACTATATGAGGATTATTCTTAGTTTCATTCTGATTCTCATTTCAAAATCCTCATATATATATATATATATATAATTCTTACTAATCTTGCCAAAAACATCCCATAAACAGATATGGCCAAGAAGTCTTATATAGATCTACAGAAGTTTTCAACAACAATGGCTAACTGAAGCTAAAAAGATTTCATGCAGATAAGTGCTAGCCAACTTTGAAGATCTATAGGAAATAAAAGTAAAATTTGAGTTGATGATGTATTTGAACAACCATTTGTAAGATACTTCTCTTTCAGCTGAAATAACTTGATCAGTGCCTAATCCATTGGGGTTTCAGAGTCTATAGAAAAATCTAAGATCTAATTTGTTGCCTAACAACAAATTGTATCAGCAATTCTTATCAGAATTTATCATTCAAAATCCTTTTCAATACTTAAGGAATCTTATCACATTCATCAAAGCTTTTACTTAATCCATTGAATTAACAACAATGATAGATGGATATACAATCTAACTAGATTGCATTCAATTGTACAGGCTTTTACTCATACAACATCAAGGTAGCTAAGTATTGAGTAGGAGACAAAATTCAGAAAGAACTGATATGGGGACAGTTCATAGTTTGTATTCATTTCCTTTGAAAATGGTACATCTTTTACAATAAACTTAGAATAGCCTTCAGAACTAAACACAGTTCATTCTATCTTCATGTATTTTCAGAAAACTTGACAGAGAAACACATTACAAAATTGCCTTCAAAATTTGGACCAAAAACTAGACTAAGCACAATACTTAGAAGAAAAAGAATTCAGACCCTTCTTTAGCCTTGGGATCTCACTTAAATAGTGTGAGATGCAACAAGCTTCAGGCTAAACCAATGAAAGGTGTCCTTCTAAAGACAGCAACAAAACAACAGAAAGGTTAATTACAACAAACATTTCTTGGTGGGTGCCTTTCTATTATGCTTCTTATTAGTTGAGATAAAAAAAATCTGATCTTACAATCAATCTTCATCCTTGAAGTAAGTAGCCATGAGGTTTGAAAGTGATGTGTTGTCTTTAGTTATCTGTAAATTTACTTCAGCCTGGGGAGTTTTTGTGTCTTCAGTATTAACTTCGGGGGTGATTGTTACTTTTTCACCTTCTTCCTCATCATCTTCTGATATTTGTTCTAGAAACTAATTTTTCCATTTATTAAAAACATCATCCTCTGGCCAATCAAAACTTAGAGCTTCTCTTTTTATCTTTATTAAAGAATTTGCACTTTCTTCTAAATCATCAAATTCTTTGTTCATAGCAGTATAAAAGACCTGTATTTTTACTAGCTCTTCACTTGTATTTGCCCAGAACCAGTGGCCAGCCTCACTCATAATATTTATTATTCTTTCATTGAATAACTCATCTATCTCCCTGTTCCATTTTTCCTTTACTTTTAATGTATCAACAGATTCTAAAGCACAAGAAAATAGGGTGACTTTTTTAGCAATATATTTGGAAAAACAGAGTGTTAATCTTCTCTGTAAAGAATCTCTTTCATCACCAAAATTCTCTGGCTTATTTAACAAATCAAAAATCTTCTCAACTTGGTGATAAGGCATTTGGACTGCAGATATGCATATGATTGTAATATCATTATTTCTCTCCCTCCATTTTTGCGCAAGAGAAGTCAGTCTATCCTTTTCTTTATTCAACTCATCCAAAAAGGTTATAATTCCTCTCAACTGATCATAAAAAGTTGACCATTGTATTTTATCCCTCAAATATATTACACCCTACTTTAACTTTTCTTCATATTGATTTCTCAATTTTATCTGCAACTCATGCAACTTTATTTTTTCTTATTCAAATTCCTCGGCAGTATAGAATTGCGGCCTTTCAAGGGTGTCAGGTATTTCAATGATAGGGGTTGATCCAACAAATGACTATGGAGGGTACATAATTCTAGGCATACTGGATTCTCCCACCTTTCTTTTCCCAAGTATCTTCTCCAATTGAGATACCCTGTTTTTCAGCTCAATTCTCTTTTTTACTTCTTGATTGTAGGCATCCACCACTATTTCATACTTATTCTACAAATCAGTCATTTCCTTTTCTTCTCTCTCCACAGTGGCCAAGGAAAATTTAGAATAGTCCACATTCATGTAGGCTACCTGTAAATTTGAAGTATCAGCGACCATCCTCACAATGATATTCCTTGTTAGTCCTGAATCATCAGGCTGTAATGGAGTGGTCTTGGATCCTCTTCTTAATGACCACATAACAAGGGCAACTTGATCATTACTAAATGTTGTCCCTAAGAATTCTTTTTTATCTAGATCCTGTAATCCTAAATTGTTTGATATAGAATTAAAAATTAATGCATCAGCAATATCCCAATTGGGCAATAATAAAATATTTGCATTTTTCACCATCTGTCTACCCTCGTCAGGGGTTATATTTTGGAATTCCTGTATCATCTGTTCTTTTATTTGATTCTGAATGGAGGCTTCATCCAGTTCTGGATGTTTTCCTTTCATATCCCTACACCTTTGTTCAAAAATGTGCATGTTTTCCCTCCATGCAAACTGATGAAAATCCCTAGATTTAACAAAATTGTTATCAGACAAAAATTGCTGATTAGCCTGCTCCAAAATAGGGTCTAATTCCCTTCCTTTGAAATCTTCTACAGTCAATTCAAAACAAGGCACAAGAGGCTCCTGGGGGTTTCCTTCATCAATTTCTGCTTGAGTGACAAAAACTCCTCCTTGCGACCCCATTTGTTAAATTTGATCATTGGTGAGCTGCTCTTCCTCAATTCTCATTGGAGTTTGGGAAGGTGAGTAACCTTCATCATGGGATTCTTCTTCCCTTATTATTTTTCTTCTTTTGGGAGAAGGTTCAGGGGGTCTTTCTTCAAGGACAGTACTAGTAGCTTCAATTACCTATTTTTCTTTGTTTACAATGGGCATCTGCTCCCGAATAACAGTATATCCTGTCCTCTTTCGAACAACCAGTGGACCTACTCCTATGTTAGGGGTGAAACCCAATTTCCTCATAACTTCTCTGGCTTTATCTGGAAAAGAATCAATAAAATGTTGTTTCTTTTCATTCATTACCTCCATTATTTTTGAAAATGTACTCATGAGTTTATTTATCCTATCTGCATTATTTGCAGCATTATTAAGAGGATTGTAATCTTTGTCAAAACAATTAATGAATTCCAAAACTTTTGAATAGACTCTCCATTTTTCTTTCTTTGTTTCTTGTTCCTGGAGAGAATATTCATTCCTTATTATATCTTCAGGGAAATAAAATTCATGCTGACTTGGACGAAGCTTGATTCTATGTCTAAGAGCAAAATTAAAGAAGTCTTCTGTGTCATAAAAATGAGCATGAGCGATTGCAATCTTATACCGATCCAAAAATTTGTAGAGGAAGATCCATCCTTCTTTAGTGATTACAAACTGATGAGCTATAGTGCAAGTAGGAAAAATTGATCCTATTCTTCTTTTGTGCAAAAAGGTTTCCTCCACTCCTCCCAACTGCCATAAAAATTCAGCTACTCCTACCTTTAAAGGTACCTAATAGGGTAGTACATGGGGTGTCCCTTTGAAACCATAGACCCTAATGATAGTTGAGACTGGATATGGAATGATATCTCCCCAATTATGTGACACTTTTAAACTATGGGGTCTATCTATAGGCCTAACAAGATGCATTAGTGCCTTAGGAATTCTGGGATTGTCACTTAATATGAGGCATCTTAGTTTAGAAGGAAAATGCCTATCAAATCTGACAAAACTAGCATTTTTTGCCTCCCAAGTCATGTCTGCACTCCACAATTGAACTGGTAGTGCCTGCCCCTCTTGTTCCCTATTTAAAACCATTTCTTTAGCAAAATATGTAGCCCCCTTAAAAAGGAACATATGCATCAATAGGGAGTACTGACCCCAAACCTTTTCCACCTTGCCCTTTGCAATCCCCACCAATCCATTGTGAATCTCATTAGCCAGGTAAGATGCAAAATCAAAAATTATTTCTACACTGAAAGAAGAGATTTGGGTGATCATATACATGAAGCTCACTGGAATAAAGTCTTCTTCACCCTCTCCGAAGACTCTGCACAGGGTCCTGTATACTTTTACTGCCCTGGCGTTAAAGCATGATTTCTTGAAAGGCTCTTTAGAAGATGATGTTATTGTTGGTAGGTTTCCACTTTTGCCTATGTGGGCTTTCAATGCACCTTGTCTAACTATATCCCTTTTGAACATATATTCTTTTTCTAACTCTATCAAATTAATGGGCACATGATACATGGTGAGAGGTCCCAGACTGAAAACCTTCCTAATTTCTTCTGGACTGATGGTAATTAAAACCTCACCATCCATTCTTCTCACTACCTTAGTGGCTGGATCATAGCTTTTCGCTATAGTTTCAAGCAGGTCATAATCCATAAAAACACTGGGAACAACAAGCTTCCCAAGATCAAAATTCTATATATTGGCATGGGGGGCATATAATTTCCTTTCTGTGAACCATTTTTTGAACAGACTCAAACCAGTTTGAGAAGTTTGAGCATCCTAAATCCAATTACCCTTATCATACAGTCCATCAGCTATCCTTAGCCTAGGGTTCAATGAGGTTAACCTCTTAACTTGTGCTGTCTCTATAGTAGACTCAGGAAGCAACTCAAGCAAATCATCATGCACATTCCTATCCAAATAATTTACTGCACCTGAAAATCCCTTCTTTGGAGGCATCTTGGACTTATTTTTCACAGAACTGGAAAGCCTACGAGGATTATGGTAGTATTACTTACTTGAATTTTGTCTTCATTTTCCTCTGTATTTCCGCAAACTTTCTGCAAACAAACAACTTCACAATTTCTACCAGGCTTTGGCACACTTTCCTTCAGTAATTGCTTCTGCACAAGAATGGCTTCAAATCTTTGCTCGCGTAAGATGAAACTGATGAAAACTCTCTATATTATACTCTATTTTTTATCACGAACGATGCTTTCATGTCTAATTAATACAAGGAGTGGCACTACATTTTGTGTTTAAAACTGCGCCGTCGATCTTTAAAGATCCTACGATCATGTGATACGAAAAGAACAACTGGGAGTTGCATTTGACATGTCAGTCACTTTACCCAATGAGAACTTACCACATATATCATTCTTTCCTTGATGACACTTGTATCTGGACCCATTGATATCAGAGGACACGTGTCAGCATGTCGCTACTTCGTTATGCATAAAAAACAAGCATCTTGCCATAGTGAAGCAGCGACAATCGTCGATCTGATTCGGAATCAATCAAATGATATGCTACTAGGTTTGCTCAGAAAGAAGGCAGTGGGCCCTATTCGGTATGTCGCTATAATTATCTCCCTTGCAACTCTTCATAGCGAGAAGGCGACAGCCATTGATCACATACTCAATCAAGGGTGAGGAAAATGTGTGGGGTCTTCTGATTCATACTCGCTATGTTGCATGGCTTAAAAAACATGCAATTTTGCATAGCGAGGTAGCAAGGACCATTGATTCCATTCCAAGCTGACGTTTCGAATCTCTTTGCACATTCGGACAGAAACGCATTAATGAAAACGAAGATCTCTACATAGTTGGCGCCTGTCAAAAATTTATTGTAGTCCTAATTATCATTCCACGTCACCAAAGGTCACCGCCGATCTTTCTTTTTTACGGGGCCTCACTACTTCGCTAACGATGAAGTATCTGATTTTTTTCATAGCGAGGTAGCGAGCTCTGACGTTTTAAAGAATTTTGTACCGGAAAATGCAAGGGGTAGAAGATAATAATTGCTGTTACTTAAACTGCTTCTGACAATGACATTTATGACTTGTCACACCACCTGGTGAAGTCGAGGCACCGACAAGATGTAACGTCACCACCCCTTCAAACTTTACGGGGCCTCGCTACTTCGCTAATGGTGAAGTGTCTAATTTTTCTGATAGCGAGGTGGCGAAGTGTCAGAAAAATCATCATTCTGGCTCTATTTTCAAATATTCTACTGGGTCCCCTTCCCTATTTGGACGGTAGTTGCAAGGTGTACCTGCACAATAAATCATTCAGAAAAACAATGTCCGACCACCGTATCTTCACTTTGCGGTCCCACCTTGTAAAATACTCAGCACTCGCTACCTCGCATGGCTTAAAAAGCATGCAATTTTTCATAGTGAGGTAATGACAGCGGTAGATCCACTTGGATCTGATGGTTAGAATGATTGAGAAAAAGGGAATCTCGAGGAAACAAAAAATAAAATGGACAGAATATTCGTCTCACTTGAAAATTTAAAATTTTCGCGCCCGATAGTTTATGAACAGATAGAACGTAGGGTTTTCAACTTTTCATGAGTTTTTTCTTATGGATGGATTATCCAGAAACCCTATGTTTCACTTAAAAATAAAAATTCTGACTTTTCTATAATTTAACAAAAACTTCTGTTGCACAAAAAGTCAGACCAACAGTGGCTCTGTCTAGGGATGATAGACTACCTGAGTCTATGCAAGAATTTCTGAATCTATGGGAGAGCATACCACACATTTGGCAAGATGACAACTTCTTTAGAGAGCACAAAGCAACACACAAAAAGCAAGGAACCAAACTGCACAAGGATACTTACAAGGATTTATAGAGAAAACAAAATGATAGGAACCCTAAAATTACTGTTCATGGAAGAAAATAAGTATTTTTCAAGAAAAATACCTCTTCAAGAACTGTCCATGAACTGGCAATTCAAGAATATTGTCAGATACATCTTTAATTATATAAGAATCTTCACCCCAAGTATTCTCAATGAGATATGGGCCTAACCAAATAGGATCAAATTTGCCATGTTTTACTTTATCTTCAATTCTGGCATTCCACATCAAGACGAGATCTCCATTTTCAAATTTTCTGCTTACAGTTCTTTTATCATAGAGTGTCTTGACTTGTAATTGCAGCTTTTGGTTCCTCAAAGATGCTTCTCTTCTGGTTTTGGTCAATCCTACCAATTCATCCATTCTTTCTTGCATTTCATCTGTAGTATCTTCATCATATAACTGGATGTAATTGTATAGTCCCATCAAGTTGTTCTGAGGCATTCTGGATTGAATTCCATACACTAAATCAAATGGAGCTACACCAATTGCTTTCTTTATAGTTACTCTATCAGCCCATATTGCCAACTGTAACTTGGAATCCCATGCCTTTTTATTATCATCCAAGGTTCTCTTAATGACCTTCAATAGGATCTTATTCGTGGACTCAGCTTGTCCATTCCCTTGTGGATGATATGGAGTAGATGATGATCTTGTCATTCCATATTTATCACAAAATTTGATGAACTCCTCAAATTTGAAACACATAGAATTATCTGTGACAATTCTCTGTGGACATCCAAACCTAGAAATAATATTATTCAACAGAAAATTATTTACCACCTTACTTGTCGCATTTCTTGTGGGGATAGCCTCCACCCACTTTGTAAAGTAGTTAGTAGCAACCAGAATCCAAGAATAGCCAGTGCTAGACTTGGGAAAAATCTCTCCTATGAAGTCCAGACCCCATTGTTGAAAAGGTGCTTGAGTCTCAACTGGTCTCAATGGAGTATTTCCTAAGAATTTGAGCTTTCCAGCAAACCTTTGACAAGGATCACATTTTCTAACCATAACTTGAGCATCCTTAAACAGAGAAGGCCACCAGAATCCAACCCTCATTATCTTATGTGCAGTAGTTTTGGGCATGTAGTGTCCTCCGCATACTCCAGCATGCATTTCTTTCAAAACCTCTGTTGCCTTTTCTTTATCCACACATTTCAACAGGATTCCCTCAAAATTTCTCCACCATAAGTTATTTTGGACAATTATGTACCTGATGGCTTACAATTTAATATTCCTTTTTTCATTGTCAGGCAGATGGGGAGGAGCTTCCATATGTTGCAAATAATATATGACATTGGTGTACCAATCATAGTGGTCCATGTCGCATAAGTCAGTTCTGAGATCATCATTTACTAGATTTATCTGATTTGCCTCTAGATTAGTTTGAGCCATGAGTTTGGCCAAACCTTGACCTCTTACTAATTTTGTTATTTGTATATCAATGTTAAATTCCTAGATTCTATTGATCCATCTACATCTCCTGCTTGACACTTCCTGCTGAGAGAATATATCCTTGACTGCAGCTCTAGGTACAAAAGCGACAACAATAGCACCCACCAAATAACTTTTGAAAGCTTTTACAGCCTTTACCAAAGCATATGCTTGCTTTTCATTTATTTCATACTTTAGTTCAGCAGGCTGCAGGGACTTGCTAAAAAAGGCAATAGGCTGCTCATATCCTTCTTGATTTTTCTGTAATAAGATTGCAGCTACAGTATGGAATGATGCAAAAGAGAAAATATGCATGGGCTTTGCATAATCTGGGGTCCTCAATACTGGAGCATTCTTTATTGCAATTTTTATATCTTGGAATGCTTGTGAGGGTTCACCATTCCAATCTATAACAGCTCCTTTCTTAAGCATCTTTGAGATGGGTCTACTGATTTCAGAAAAATTGGTAACAAATCTCCTCAAAAAATTGACCTGGCCAAAAAAGGACTGAATTCCTTTCACATTTTTTGGTTTGGGCACATTGTCAATAGCTACTACCCTTTCAGGATCTATTTTTACCCCATCCTTAGACACTATGTGTCCTAATAACTTTCCTTTTGTGACCCCGAATGTGCATTTCTTTGGGTTTAAAGATACCCCATATTCCAGGGCTTTTATAAAGATTTTTTTCAAGTGTTTGTAGTGATCTTCAGCCTTGTTAGAATACGCTATAAGATCATCCTGGTACACAACCATATATTTGTCAATATACTCATGAAATGCTACATCCATGGCTCTTTAGAAAGTAGCTCCTACATTAATCAAGCCAAAAGGCATCCTCACATACACATATGTTCCCCAAGGGGTTGTGAAGGCTATCTTGAACTCTTCACTTTCTTTTACTAGAACTTGATTATATCTAGAAAAGTCATTCATCATTGACATCAATTCAAAGCCAGTCACTTGTTGTAACATGGCTTCCATATTGGGTAAGCCATAATTGTCTTTTAGAGATGCAATGTTTAAATTTTTAAAATCAACACAAAGCCTAATATCTCCAGTCTTCTTCCTAATAGGAACCGGGTTTGAAACCCAAGTGGAATGCCTGATTGGTTTGATTATTCCACCATCTCTCAGTTTTGTCAGTTCTTCTTGCATTTTTGGGGCAAGGGTAGGATTGATTGGTCTTTGTTTTTGCCTAAACGGTCTTACATTTTCCTTCAATGGTATGATATGCTGGAAAAGATCCTCCCTGTAAGCCTTAAGGTCATCATATGACCAAGCAAAAACATGTCTGTATTTTCTAAGTAGGTCAATCAATGTTTTCCTGATTTCAACAGGCAAATGTTGACCAATATAAACCCTTTTAGGAACTTCATCAGTACCCAAGTTTATTTCTTCTAACTCCTGGGGTTTGGGGTCATTTACTCCGAATTTTACTCTGTCTTGATTATCAAAAATATTTTCCAAGACTACTAACCCCTTTGGCATCTTATTTGTTTTTAATTGCATTATTTCTTGACCAAAAATGGTTTCCTTCGCATTTATGGTTTCAATCAATCCACTACAATCCATCTCTTGACCGTGATACTTGTCTTCATTTAACAAAAAATTTGTAATATCCTTATCATCTTCAAAAACCTGCCAATTTTCAATGTTGTCAGGTATGGAAGGCCTGTTTTGCACCTCAATCTAAGAGATTCCTGCAAATGATATTTCTTTTGGCTTGATGGCTACATTTGCCAACAGATCAGCCATCTTATTTTGTGTTCTATCTCTCCATGCGATCCCAAATGCATCAAAGAATTATATCTGATCCCAGACTGCATTTCTATATTGTTTCAGTCTCCTATTTTTTGATGAATAGGTTCCTTTGATCTGAGAAATAATTAGTTCAGAATCCCCTATGACATATAATTTCTTAATCTTATGATGTATAGCAACTTTGAGCCCTAGCAAAAATGCTTCATACTCTACAATATTATTAGTACAGGAAAATTTCAAGGTGAATGAATACCTAAAAGTATTATTTTCAGGGGACACGAAGACTACACCTGCCCCTGCACCCTCTTTAGAACTAGCCCCATCAAAGAATATTGTCCATAATTTTGGTGAATTCATGCAACATTCAATCTCATTTTCGATGATAGCAGGTGAATTTTCAACTTCCTAAATAATTAATTCAGCCCTGAAAGCATTAATCCCAGTATCTAGGAAACAAGTGGTATCTTTGTCAATTTCTTCACCTAAGATGTGGTTAATCCTTGGTTCCCTATTTAGCCTGACAGCTTTGTCCCCTATATGAAAAGTGGCATAAGTTAGATCACATTGTAGGCTTCCCCCCATGGCAGCACTTCATTTTCTGGAGAGTAACATTCCATAATGTGGAGGTATATCTACCACAAGGATAGACATGGTTAATTCTACTTCAAGATACGCAGCCAATCTGAATGGAAGGGCATTTATAGTACCTATGACTGGGACTTCTCTAGCATCCATCCCTCTGCATCTGCCTTGCTTGGTATCTACCTTCAATCCTAAGGCTTCCATTACCCTGAAAGACATTATAGTGTTGGAAGCTCCTAAGTCTATCATGCAATTTTTTAGGGTTTTCCCTTTTATGATTAGACTGAAGAAAAAAGGATCAATATCTTCTATGAATGCCACTAAGGAATCATCTAGGAACATTTGAGGAATCTGGGATATGATACCACTGTCCTCTATTACTAATGGGGTCTGTTGGGGCATAGTTTGGTCAACAATAATATTATTGTTTGTTATTCCACCCAACCATGGTAAAGCCTTATTCTTATGTTCTTCAATTCTAAAAAGTTCAAACAGGGGCACTTTTACAGTAATTTGAGATAACATGGATATCATATCAACAAGTTCAACCACAGTAGGTTTTACAATAGTACCTGGAGTCGGAGTCTTTTGAGCAGTAGGCACCACATTTTGCTTTACAACATCCAGTTCTGATTTCTTCAGTTGCACAACTGGTTTTGTTGCTTCATTTACCTAAAATTGAACCTTCTTCTTTGATTCCCATTTCTTGCCCTTTTTCTCCTTGATTTTAGGCACATCTACATGGATTTTCTTGTCTTGATCATTTATCTTATGATTGATGTCTTGATGAAGACACTAGATGGCTTTCCTACATCATTTCTTATTGCTCTATTTCTCAAATTATAATTGCTATGAACTTGTGAAATCATTTCGGCTGTAATTCTGTCAATTTCCTCCTTGGAGGGCATTCTTAGACTTGTGAGACCCACATCAGGAAATGTACTACATACCTTATCTGCATCATACCCTTCATCATCTGAGAGTACTTGCTGATGATGTAGCTGGTAAGCAATTCTTTGGCTAGTGACATCATTTTCAGGCTCTTCTGAATCAGAATCTATCAAATCATCATACATGCTCACCATATTGCAGCTTATATCGTCATGGCTTTTATCTTCAGTTTCTTCTTCAGTTTGCACTCCTTGGGCTTGGGCAAATGACTGAGCAACAACACAATAATCAGTAGAATGAGGTGATTGGCATATAATGCACCATGGTACATCATCATTCATATTTACAGTGTTCGTTTACAGGGGGTCTGGAGTACCCTTGTCCTTCACATTTTGGGTCTGGTTAGGAACTAGTTTACCATCTTTCCACTGAGTGGTATAAGGGTAATTCTGCATCCTAGGCTGTCTATTGAATTTGTTATTCATAGGGGGTCTTTCAGCAATATTTGGCTTATTGAAACTAGTGGGATTCATCTTCTTGAGCATTTCTAAAACCTGGCCTATAGTAGGTTCTTCAGGCTTTTTTCCTATAGGAGTTTTGTCACCCTCCCTTTTATTATTGTTTCTAGAATTAAAAAGCTTAGGATCATCCCTTCTACCTAGTTTTCTAGATGCCTTTCTATTATTCTCTATATTTATAGCAACTCTATAGGCATCTCTCAAAGTTTTAGGATCTTTATCCCTCAATTGATAAGCCATTTTGCTATCAAAAGCATTGAAATAAGTTGTGAGATAGACGTCTTCGTTTAACCTCATGAATTGAAAAAGTTTGTACATACCCTTTTGGAATCTCACATTGAAATCAAATGTGGACTCATTTGGATTCTTCTTGATATTGTTGAGCTCGTTCAACATGAATCCTGCATTGGTATTGTCCCCATACTACTCTTTAAACAAATTTTCCATATCACTCCATGAGGTAATAGTGTCATCAAGAAACCTCCTGAAGCAATCCCTTGCATCCTTTGTTAATGAATGCATAAACAATTTCATTACCATGTCTTCATGTTCAACTTCATAATCATTCAATATGTCAATGAAAGTCCTCAAATGTTCTTCACCAGTAACAACATTATTTCTAGAAAACTTAACCACTTTATCCCTTAAATCAAAAGATATGGGATGGGGGGCACCAGGAATACCAGCAAATGATATCTGTCTGTACCTTTTTAGGTATATAGGTTTCTTCTGGAAACCAGGAACATTTGAGGTGCTAGCTATATTAGCTTGACTCATGGGAGCAGCTTGGGACTGTTGTGGTGGGACAAATGAGACTTGCGTGCCAACATTTGAGGATGGGGTAGGGGCAGATTGGGGTATTCCATGAGTTGAAATTGTGGGAGCACTAACTGGTACAGTATTTATAGGTGGGATAGACAGATTGGGCCATGAAGCTAATGCAGAATTAGACTTTATGAATTTGATTTTCCTTCTAGTTTCTACAGCTTGAGCTTCATTCTCAACCTTCTCAAGCTCTTTTACAAGATCTTCCCTCTCTCTTCGAGCCTTCTCAAGATCTAGATCTAATTTTTTCATGGAGGGTTGTATAGGTTTTCTTGGTATAGCTTGAGGCTCGTTTATTTGGATTCCTATAGCCTTGCCTTTCCCTTTATCTAGAGCTTTTGCAGTGGGCTCTACAGGATCAACTTGAATAGGTTTATAGGCTTGAACTTGAGAAATAACTGGTTCTTGCCTTCGATTTAGGTGTTTCTCCTGTTCTTGCACTTTAGCTTTCAGATTATCAATATCTCCAAAAACATCCTTATGGAGAGTCGTGGTATTCTCTTCTAATTTTTTATTTTTCTCTTTCAAAGAAGCCATCCTTCTTAATAGAGTATCTCTTTCTATTATGGCATCTAAGGTGGCCTGCTCCTTCTCCTTTTCAAGATGTATGCATTTAGCTTCTTCCTCAGCAATCCATTTTTTCAAAAATTCTATCTCAGAGTGCACTTCTTTAGGATCTGCAGAAGTTGCCTCAGAATCAGTAGGGTCATCCAGATCTATTAGGTTTGGTTCTACATATGGGGCTGCCCTGGGATTAAAAGGATTATCAGATGAACTCCTAAATCCTAGCCTATAATTTACATTGGCTATAGGATCTGGTCTTAATGAAGCAATTCCCATAGTAGATACGTCTTTTTCTTGAAAAACTCTCTCATCTGGTAATGGGGTACTGAAAATGCCTCCTAAGAGTCTTGTAGTTTCAGATTCAGAGCTAAGCAAAGAACATTCTCTTCCTATTACTGGCTGATAGTGAGAATTGACAGACGCATTATCTATGGGTTTCCAAGTGGGATTTGGATCTATCATTTTCTTATTTTGGTTCTTTCTACCACCTTGGGGTAAATCAGTATACATTGATACATCTGGATTGGCTCTCATGTAAGCTCTTCTATTTTTCCTTTTTTTAGCCATATTTACCTTTTTATTTCAATAAGCACTAGCTTCAAAACCTTGACTGAGTCACCACCCTATTTCAAAAAAAATATAATAAGACTTTAAGCTAATAAAGAGACATTGACACACAAATAGGAAAAAATATATGGCACAGACAGACCAATCACTGATGTCATAAGACTGCAACTCTTGCTTGTTTAGATAAGACACTTGGATAGGCTGGATACATCAGTGTGTAGCAATGGTACTTGGGCTCAATCTTCTTTAAATTCTCAAAGTTTGACACTAAAATATTCCCTTATAACCACAGGCAAGACATAGATCACATGACACACATGTACACAGCAGGACAAAAGAAACTGCAGTACTTTTCACAGAGGTGTTGGACAGTTCCCCAGCAGAGTCACCATTTTGTTGGTGTTTTAAAAGGTAATAAAACTAATAAGCGAAAAAAAGCTTAATACCAGAATGACAGTACATACACAATCTAAAGACTAGCCTATTCTTATCAACAATTGCATATGTAAGGTATTTGGACCCAACTTCAACAAAACCATAGATGGTTTTCTACTCTTTTGGCTCTGCAAAACCAGGTAGGTATACCCAGGGATGGTTCAAATATGAAACGACTATATGAGGATTATTCTTAGTTTCGTTCTGATTCTCATTTCAAAATCCTCATATATATATATAATTCTTACTAATCTTGCCAAACACATCCCATAAAAAGATATGGCCAAGAAGTCTTCTATAGATCTGAAAAACGTTTTCAACAACAATGGCTAACTGAAGCTAAAAAGATTTCATGCAGATAAGTGCTAGCCAACTTTGAAGATCTACAGGAAATAAAAGTAAAATTTGAGTTGATGATGTATTTGAACAACCATTTGTAAGATACTTCTCTTTCAGCTGAAATAACTTGATCAGTGCCTAATCCATTGGGGTTTCAGAGTCTATAGCAAAATCTAAGATCTAATTTGTTGCCTTACAAAAAATTGTATCAGCAATTCTTATCAAAATTTATCATTCAAAATCCTTTTCAATACTTAAGGAATGTTATCACATTCACCAAATCTTTTACTTAATCCATTGAATTAACAGCAATGATAGATGGATATACAACCTAACTAGATTGCATTCAATCGCACAAGCTTTTACTCATACAACATCAAGGTAGCTAAGTATTGAGTAGGAGACAAAATTTAGAAAGAACTGATATGGGGACAGTTCATAGTTTGTATTCATTTCCTTTGAAAATGGTACATCTTTTACAATAAACTCAGAATAGCCTTCAGAAATAAACATAGTTCATTCTATCTTCATGTATTTTTAGAAAACTTGACAGAGAAACACATTACAAACTTGCCTTCAAAATTTGGACCAAAAACTAGACTAAGCACAATACTTAGAAGAAAAAGAATTCGGACCCTTCTTTAGCCTTGGGATCTCACTTAAATAGTGTGAGATGAAATAAGCTTCAGGCTAAACCAATGACAGGTGTCCTTCTAAAGATAGGAACAAAATAACAGAAAGGTTAATTACAACAAACATTTCTTGGTGGGTCCCTTTCTATTATGCTTCTTATTAGTTGAGATAAAAACAATCTAATCTTACAATCAATCTTCATCCTCGGAGTAAGTAGCCATGAGGTTTGAAAGTGATGTGTTGTCTTCAGTTATCTGTAAATTTACTTCAGCCTGGGGAGTTTCTGTGTCTTCAGTATTAACTTCGGGGGTGATTGTTACTTTTTCACCTTCTTCCTCATCATCTTCTGATATTTGTTCTAGAAATTGATTTTTCCATTTATTAAAAACATCATCCTCTGGCCAATCAAAACTTAGAGCTTCTCTTTTTATCTTTATTAAAGAATTTGCACTTTCTTCTAAATCATCAAATTATTTCTTCATAGCAATATAAAACAATTGTATTTTTACTAGCTCTTCACTTGTATTTGCCCAGAACCAGTGGCCAGCCTCACTCATAATGTTTATTATTCTTTCATTCAATAACTCATCTATCTCCCTATTCCATTTTTCCTTTACCTTTAATGTATCAACAGATTCTAAAGCACAAGAAAATAGGGTGAATTTTTCAGCAATATATTTGGAAAAATAGAGTGTTAATCTTCTCTGTAAAGAATCTCTTTCATTACCAAAATACTCTAGCTTATTTAACAAATCAAAAATCTTCTCAACTTGGTGATAAGGCATTTGGACTGTAGATATACATATGATTGTAATATCATTATTTATCTCCCTCCATTTCTACGCAAGAGAAGTCAGTCTATCCTTTTCTTTATTCAACTCATCCAAAAAGGTTATAATTCTTGTCAACTGATCATAAAAATTTGACTATTGTATTTTATCCCTCAAATATATTACACCCTGCTTTAACTTTTCTTCATATTGATTTCTCAATTTTATCTGCAACTCATGCAACTTTATTTTATAGGGGTTGATCCAACAAATGACTGTGGAGGGTACATAATTCTAGGCATACTGGATTCTCCCACCTTTCTTTTCCCAAGTATCTTCTCCAATTGAGATACCCTATTTTCCAGCTCAATTCTCTTTTTTACTTCTTGATTGTAGGCATCCACCACTATTTCATACTTATTCTGCAAATCAGTCATTTCCTTTTCTTCTCTCTCTGCAGTGGCCAAGGCAAATTTAGAATAGTCCACATTCCTGTAGGCTGCCTGTACATTTGAAGTATCAGCGACCCTCCTCACAATGATATTCCCTGTTAGTCCTGAATCATCAGGCTGTAATGGAGTGCTCTTGGATCCTCTTCTTAATGACCACATAACAAGGGCAGCTTGATCATTACTAAATGTTGTCCCTAAGAATTCCTTTTTATCTGGATGCTGTAATCCTAAATTGTTTGATACAAAATTAAAAATTAATGCATCAGCAATATCCGAATTGGGAAATAATAAAATATTTGCATTTTTCACCATCTGTCTACCCTCGTCAGGGGTTATATTTTGGAATTCCTGTATCATTTGTTCTTTTATTTGATTCTGAATGGAGGCTTCATCCATTTCTGAATGTTCTGCTTTCATATCCCTACACCTTTGTTCAAAAATGTGCATGTTTGCCCTCCATGCAAACTGATGAAAAGCCCTAGATTTAACAAAACTGTTATCAGACAAAAATTGCTGACTGGCCTACTCCAAAACAGGGTCTAATTCCCTTCCTCTGAAATCTACTATAGTCAATTCAAAACTTGGCACAGGAGGCTCCTGGGGGTTCCCTTCATCAATTTCTGCTTGAGTGACAAAAACTCCTCCTTGTGACCCCATTTGTTCAATTTGCTCATTGATGAGCTGCTCTTCCTCAATTCTCATTGGAGTTTGGGAAGGTGAGTAACCTTCATCATGGGATTCTTCTTCCCTTATTATTTTTCTTCTTTTGGGAGAAGGTTCAGGGGGTCTTTTTTCAAGGATAGTACTAGTAGATTCAATTACCTATTTTTCTTTGTTTACAATGGGCATCTGCTCCCGAATAACAGTATATCCTTTCCTCTTTCGGACAACCAGTGGACCTACTCCTATGTTAGGGGTGAAACCCAATTTCCTCATAACTTCTCTGGCTTTATCTGGAAAAGAATCAATAAAATGTTTTGTTTTTCATTCATTACCTCCATTATTTCTAAAAATATACTCATGTGTTTATTTATCCTATCTGCATTATTTGCAGCATTATTAAGAGGACTGTAATCTTTGTCAAAACAATTAATGAATTCCAAAACTTTTGAATAGACTCTCCATTTTTCTTTCTTTGTTTCTTGTTCCTAGAGAGAATATTCATTTCTTATTATATCTTCAGGGAAATAAAATTTATGCTGACTTGGACGAAGCTTGATTCTATGTCTAAGAGCAGAATTAAAGAAGTCTTCTGTGTCACAAAAATGAGCATGAGATACTGCCATCTTATACCGATCCAAAAATTTGTAGAGGAAGATCCATCCTTCTTTAGTGATTACAAACTGGTGAGCTATAGTGCAAGTAGGAAAAATTGATCCTGTTCCTCTTTTGTGCAAAAAGGTTTCCTCCACTCCTCCCAACTGCCATAAAAATTCAGCTACTCCTACCTTTAAAGGTACTTGATAGGGTAGTACATCGGGTGTACCTTTGAAACCATAGCCCCTAATGACAGTTGAGACTTGATATGGGATGATATCTCCCCAATTATGTGACACTTTTAAACTATGGGGTCTGTCCATAGGCCTAACAAGATGCATTAGTGCCTTAGGAATTCTGAGATTGTCACTTAATATGAGGCATCTTAGTTTAGAAGCAAAATGCCTATCAAATCTAACAAAACTAGAATTTTATGCCTCCCAAGTCATGTCTGCACTCCACAATTGAACTTGTAATGCCTCCCCCTCTTGTTTCCTATTTAAAACCATTTCTTTAGCGAAATATGTAGCCCCCTTAAAAAGGAACATATGCATCAATAGGGAGTATTGACCCCAGACCTTTTCCACCTTGCCCTTTGCAATCCCCACCAATCCATTGTGAATCTCATTAGCCAGGTAAGATGCAAAATCAAAAATTATTTCTACACTGAAAGAAGAGATTTTGGTGATCATATACATGAAGCTCACTGGAATAAAGTCTTCTTCACCCTCTCCGAAGACTCTGCACAGGGTCCTGTATACTTCTACTGCCTTGGCGTTAAAGCATGATTTATTGAAAGGTTCTTTAGAAGATGATGTTATTGTTGGTAGGTTTCCAATTTTGCCTATGTGGGCTTTCAATGCACCTTGTCTAACTATATCCCTTTTGGACATATATTCTTTTTCTAACTCTATCAAATTAATGGGCACATGATACATGGTGAGAGGTCCCAGACTGAAAACCTTCCTAATTTCTTCTGGATTGATGGTAATTAAAACCTCACCATCCATTCTTCTCACTACCTTAGTGGCTAGATCATAGCTTTTCGCTACAGTTTCAAGCAGGTCATAATCCATAAACACACTGGGAACAACAAGCTTCCCAAGATCAAAATTCCATATATTGGCATGGGGGGCATATAATTTCCTTTCTGCGAACCATTTTTTGAATAGACTCAAACCAGTTTGAGAAGTTTGAGCATCCTGAATCCAATTACCCTTATCATACAGTCCATCAGCTATCCTTAGCCTAGGGTTCAATGAGGTTAACCTCTTAACTTGTGTTGTCTCTACAGTAGACTCAGGAAGCAACTCAAGCAAATGATCATGCACATTCCTATCCAAATAATTTACTGCACCTGAAAATCCCTTCTTTGGAGGCATCTTGGACTTATTTTTCACAGAACTGGAAAGCCTACAAGGATTATGGTAGTATTACTTACTTGAATTTTGTCTTTGCTTTCCTTTGTATTTTCGCAAACTTTCTGAGAACATACAACTTCACAATTTCTACCAGGCTTTGGCACACTTTCCTTCAGTAATTGCTTCTACACAAGAATGGCTTCAAATCTTTGCTCGCGTAAGATGAAACTGATGAAAACTCTCTATATTATACTCTATTTTTTCTCACGGACGATGCTTTCATGTCTAATTAATACAAGGAGTGGCACTACATTTTGTGTTTAAAACTGCGCTGTCGATCTTTAAAGATCCTACGATCATGTGATATGGAAAGAACAACTAGGAGTTGTATTTGACCTGTCAGTCACTTTACCCAATGAGAACTTACCACGTATATCATTCTTTCCTTGATGGCGCTTGTATCTGGACCCATTGATATCAGAGGACATGTGTCAGCATGTCGCTACTTTGTTATGCATAAAAAACAAGCATCTTGCCATAGCAAAGCAGCGACAATTGTCGATCTGATTCGGAATCAATCAAATGATATGCTACTAGGTTTTCTCATAAATAAGGCAGTGGGCCCTATTTCTATGTCGCTATAATTATCTCCCTTGCAACTCTTCATAGCGAGAAGGCGACAGCCATTGATCACATACTCAATCAAGGGTGAGGAAACTGCGTAGGGTCTTCTGATTCATACTCGCTATGTCGCATGGCTTAAAAAACATGCAATTTTGCATAGCGAGGTAGCGAGGACCATTGATTCCATTCCAAGCTGACGTTCCGGATCTCTTTGCACATTCGAACAGAAAGACATTAATGAAAACAAAGATCTCTGCATAGTTGGCGCCTGTCAAAAATTTATTGTAGTCCTAATTATCATTCCATGTCACCAAAGGTCACCGCCGATCTTTCTTTTTTACAGGGACTTGCTACTTCGCTAACGCTGAAGTATCTGATTTTTTTGATAGCGAGGTAGCGAGCTCCGACGTTTTAAAAAATTCCGTACCAAAAAATGCAAGGGGCAGAAGATAATAATTGTTATTACTTAAACTGCTTTTGACAACGGCATTTATGACTTGTCATGCCACCTGGTGAAGTTGAGGCACCGGCAAGATGTAACGTCACCACCCGTTCAGACTTTACGGGGCCTTGCTACTTCACTAACGGTGAAGTGTATGATTTTTCCTATAGCAAGGTGGCGAAGTATCAGAAAAATCATCATTCTGGCTCTATTTTTAGATATTCTACTGGGTCCCCTTCCCTGTTTGGACGGTAGTTGCAACATGTACCTGCACAATAAATCATTCAAAAAACTAATGTCCGACCACCGTATCTTCACTTTGTGGTCCCGCCTTGTAAAATACTCAGCACTCGCTACCTCACATGGCTTAAAAAGAATGCAATTTTTCATAGCAAGGTAATGACAGCGATAGATCCACTTGGATCTGATGGTTAGAATGATTGAGAAAAAGGGAATCTCAGGGAAACAGAAAATAAAATGGACAGAATATTCGTCTCACTTGAAAATTTAAAATTTTCGCGCCAGACAGTTTATGAACAGATAGAACGTAGGGTTTTCATGAGTTTTTTCTTATGGATGGATTATCCAAAAACCCTATGTTTCACTTAAAAATTAAATTTTTGACTTTTCTATAATTTAACAAAAACTTCTATTGCACAAAAAGTCAGACCAACACGTGCTTGCCCTCATCTTATTCCTGGGATTAGCTAATTTGTAATGATGATACTTTGCCAAGAATCATAAGTCTGTAAGTACTGAAAACTTGAACTTTTATTTATTTATTGTTGTGTTAATATCTTATTAATTGAAAATGCTGACAAATTTTACTGTTGGGCAAAAATTTATCAAATAAGAGATTAACTGGAAGTATTTCGGCAAATATTAGCAGCCTGACTGCTCTGTTAATTATGTAAGTTTTATTCTAATATATATAATAAATAAATAATATATAAGTTTTTATAATATATCATGAATGTTAATTTAAATTAAAACAAAATAAAAATCAAATAAACTAGCATTGAGCATCTAATATTCTTTCATTATTTCTGTGTCTGCTTACTATACCCACAGAACAGTCATTCACAAACTGTATATTGTTGCAGCGATCTATCTGACAATAACTTAAGTGGGAGCATACCTGAATCACTGGCTAGTTTGAAGAATTTAAAAGAACTGTGAGTATACTTTCATTGATTATTTGTGCTCTTATTTTCCAACTGTTAATTGGAAATATCATTTCTGAGTTGTTGAGGAATTGACGAAGAGGTGAATGAATTTATGGAGAATATAATTGGAACTTTCTTTTTAGTAATTTAGATAACAACAATCTTATAGGAATAGTACCAGCGACTTTGTTAAACAACAAGAACCTAAATCTCAGGTAACTGTCACAAACCATTACAATTTAAGTATTGTTGGTCTTTTTTATTTGTATCTTCATTTGAAATCCAATAGAATTTTGATTTATGTATTTTGGTAGTTTTTCCGAAAATGTACATCTTTGTGAAAGGAGTGAAAATAATTGTAAGAGCTCATCTAAGAAGAAAATTTTGATTATCGGCTTGGCAACCAGTGGTGGCATAGTTTTGGCCATCCTCTCATGCGCTGCAATACTAATTATTTGGAAAAAATATAAAAGCAGTGAAGGAGAAAGTTAGTTTTGAACCTTCTGTATTTCTCTTATTTTGATACTAGAACAATTCAAGAAATATAAGCATTATTAATAATGAAAGTATGTTCATGTGACAACGACCCTTAATTCTGTTGTGCCAAATGATCTAGTAGCACCAAGTTTGAGAGAATATAGCTATGAAGAGGTAAGAGAAATGACTAGTGAATTTTCAAGGCAGATTGGGCGAGGAGGATATGGACCTGTTTTCTATGGCCGCTTAAAGAATGCACAAGAAGTGGCTGTCAAAGTATGTTCAGCAACATCTAAACAAGGATCAAGGGAATTTACAACAGAGGTTTGTCTAGGTTATTTTTTAGTTGGGCTTTCATATTTTACATAGCATAGGAAGTTCAATATTTGTTTAGTAATCTCTCCTGGTTTAACAATTTTTTTTAAATAATTTGTAGGTTGCCTTGCTTTCTAGAGTCCATCATAAAAACCTAGTAAATTTATTGGGCTATTGCTGTGAAGATGAACATAGAATATTAATTTATGAGTTTATGTCGAAGGGAAACTTAAATCAACTATTACATGGTAACCTTTTATTCCATTTTGTTTATGTTGTTATACAATTATGTTTTGAATCAACTTCATAATGTGGAATTTTACAAGTTAAAAGTTGATCTCCAATTTTTTAGTTTTCCAAGTGTAAGAATAAATATTTATAGTTTTGTGATTGAAGGATCATCTGCATCAAAAAATTGCCTTGACTGGGATACTGGGCTTGATATCGCCTTAAATGCAGCTCAAGGTAAATCTCCTCCCACATAAGAAAGTAATTACTATTTTACATTCTTAAAAATAATTGGTGGTACAATAATCAGGATTGGAGTACTTGCATGCTGGTTGCAAACCTCAAATAATTCATAGAGACATCAAATCAGCCAACATTTTACTAAGTGAAAAAATGGAAGCAAAACTAGTAGATTTTGGGCTATCAAGAGAAGGGTCAGCGAGTGAAGCAACCCATGTTTCAACAAATGTGAAGGGCACATTTGGCTACCTTGATCCTCAGTAAATGATTGCTATACTATTTTGTAGATTCATTCATATTAGCATCGATATATTTGGAGAAAAAATACTTATTTTTCCTTTCTTGCATAGGTATACAAAAACAAACAATTTAATAGAGAAAAGTGATGTTTATAGCTTCGGCGTCGTAATTTTAGAAATCATATCTGGAAGAAAGCCTATTGATACAGATATTTCAGAGAAACATAGCTACATTATATCGTGGGTAAGTACAGGCAAGATTAACAAGTTATTATCTAAGGAATAGCTTAAATATTATTATCTAAGGAATGGCTTAAATATTGCACACTAAGACTTTGATTTAGTTTTAATTTTTTCAAGCTTAATGTGTAATATAAAAATATAGCACTCAATTATTAATAGTTAGTAAGATGCAGTGATATCATTTTTCTATGGCTGTTAGGCAAAGTCGCTGATATCTCAAGGCCGTATTGAGAGCTTGATAGACTCAAAGGGAGGGAAAAATATTGAGTTGAGTATAATGTGGAAAATTGCAGAGTTGGCATTGTTGTGTACAGAGAGCAAACTGAATAAAAGGCCGACCATGAGCGAGGTTGTGATCGAGCTGAAAGAAGCTAGTAGACTACTTCATACAACAGATAGTTCAGGTTGTGGATTGGTGAAGGATGACTCCTTTGCTCTACAGTTCTCATTGACAACCGATGGAAACTCCCTCCCCTCTCCCAGATAAGCTATGTGAAGCCTACATCCATTAGTTTTGCTAAATTCACAAGCAAGATAGTTATATAGGAGTTGCTATGGAAACAATTGTATGGGTGAGTGGTTCTCTTTGATGCATTGTAAATTGAAAGATGGTACTTGCTTTGTACCCAAGAAAAACTCATGTTAATGTTTTCAATAAATTTTAATTGGCATTTTCAAAGAGATTCTATAGTATGTAAATAAAAGATTTATGAAGTAATCAATAGACGAATTATGATAAAATAATATTAAAAGAGTATTATATTATTTCAAAATGTGAAGTTATTTATTGATAAAATAATACTAGAAGGGTATTATATTGTTTCAAATTGTGAAGTTATTTATGTAGATAGTGTTTGTCTAGTAGTTTCAAATTTTCATTAAAAATATTATTAGATGAATATAATATGAGTCTAAATTTAGAAATATTAAATTTTTCATAAAAGTCACTAATTCAAATTATAGAAATTTAAGATATCACTCTAAATAAAATGTTCACTTTGTGCAAATATCAACATTAAGAGATATATATAGATATGTGTGTGTGTGTGTGTGTGTGTGTGTGTGTGTGTGTGTGTGTATTTTGATGTATATGTATGTATATATATGTATGTATGTATGTCTACATACGTACATACATACATACATACATACATACACACACACACATACATATATGTAGCTATGTGTGTGTGTGTGTGTATACATACATACATACATATAAACATATATGTATATACATACACATATACATATGCATATGCATATACATATACATATTATAAAGTTGACAAGTAAGAGATAATTTTCATAACAAGTCAAATTACGATATTGCTATTATCATTCAAATAGGTATCTTTTGAGTCAAAATCACTGACCATTTTCATTAGTATTGGGTTCACAAGAACCCATCTCTCATGAGGATGAATGGAACACATTGCATTCATTACATCTAGGTGATGTCCATAGAGGTAAAACATAGGAGTTTCATAGGAGGTAACCCATCTTAGTACTAATCTAGCTCAAATACACAATCAAAATATTTGTTCCAAGCTTAAGTCACTTTTATTGTAATCTTATTTAAAATTTCTGTAGAATTATTTGATATTATCAACCATTCATTAGAAGTCTCCTTAACATTACTCATTGGTAAGTAGAAGATTTTTTCCATAAAAAGTCAAATTTTGATATCGCTATCAACAATCAATTATATTTTTAGTTAAAATTTGTGACCCAATCTTATGAGTAGTGGCTTAGAAGAACTCATCTCTAATAAGAATGAATAGAACACTTAGGAGCTATTGTATCTAGGTGAGCCCATATCACATAGATTTTTTATTTTCTAAGACTAACTATTATATAATAGAATGAGCCAAATTAACCATTAAACAATTGTGTTTGACTATCATGTCCTAATCTTAATTCATATTGTTTCTTATAAGAAAAAATTAAGCATCATGTATTTTAGTTATATGACTATTGCATTCACCCATGAACCATGGAAGGCCTCTACAACTATAGTGGCATAATTTTCTTCTTTTTAATTTAAAAATGGTGGGTCTATTAAGAGTAATACTGATGCTGATTCAATGAAGATATCTTGGGATAAGATTTGCAGGCAAAAATCCAAGGGGGTTATTGGTGTTAGGCCAATAAAGTTCCTTAACAAGGATCTATTGGCCAAATAAATATGGAGGATGTATGGGGAAGACCAGGAATAGAACCTAACATGGAAAAGGAAATACCTCTTTAACTCTCCTACTCTTCATTCTTTCCTTTTATCTCTGGATGTAGTCGATGGGTCTTGCTAGAGCTAGATGGAGAGTGGGCAATGGAGAAAGGGTTAGATTTTGGGAGGATGCTTGGATTAATGAAAAACCTTTGATGAAAATATAGAAGATTAGAGTGTGATTGAATCACACAATGATTTTGGTTCCATGACATCTGACGATTTGATCAATGACAAGTGGGTGGACCTTACACTCATCAATTCTAATTTGTTGGAAATCCAAATGAGCCTTAATACTTGCATGATCAATCTAGAGGATCCTAAATGCCTAGTTTGGGATTCTGATCTGCATGTTGTAATAAAAGATTAACCCTCAAAATTTGTAGATTTTATTGGATAATGATTCAAAACAAAATTCTTATAGTTGATGATTTATGCAAACATGGTTTTCATCCTATTAAGAAATGTTTCCTTTGTCAATGTGATGAGAAGAAATCTCACCATATATATATATATATATATATATATATATATATATATATATATATATATATATATATATATATATATATATATATATATTTCCTTGCTCAAGAAATTTTGGATGTCATCCTAGCTGAGTAAAATCTAAATTGGGAGTTCTTGAGTAACATAAAGACTTTCACTATCTAGTGGAAGTGCCTGATTTCAAATGACAATGCTAAGATTTCTAGAAGCTCATTGTCCTACATCTCAATTGGAATATATGAAAGACGTGCAACTAGAGGGTGTGTAAAGATAAGGAAGTACCGGTTTGGTTTGTTGGGAAAAATACTTTGAAAGCTATAAAAGAAAAATATATGTCCATTAGAATAGAAAATAGTTTGAATTATGTAGGTGTTGACATCAATGCTACCCTTCTTTGTGACTAAAACATTAGAAGTAGCAGGGGACGAATTAGAGAGGTAGTACTTTGGTTGTCACCTCCATAGGGGTTATTGAAGGCCAAATTTGACTGGACTACCAAAGTCAACCTTTGACAAGCTAATTGTGGAGTGATTATCATAGATAAAATTGGATTTTGTATTAGTGTTTTTGCTGTTCCCATTGGTATCTAATCAGGTCATGTGGTGGAAGAAACTGGGGATCTTCAAGTTCTTAACTTGGCTAAATCTCTATAGTGTAAAAAACTTTGGATAGAGGGGACACAAATAATATCATTAGATGCTGGTTAGGAAAGTCCCCACATACATTGACTATGAAAAATGTTATAAAAGAATCCAAATTCATTATTACTTTTTTTGAGACTATCATCATTACCCATACCTACTAAGAAGCTAATAGGGCATTTGATATTTGGATTACCAACATGGTGATACATGCCAAGAAAACTCAGCTTTGGAAAGGGAACTTAGATTTAGATACTTATATCAAAGATATAATTATTACAAATTTTTATGTTCATTTAAATTGGTGACATTAAATAGCCTAATTACTAGGTGAATTTTCCTCTACATAACCTTGTTTGTCATTATTATGTGATCTTGATTAAGTTCGAATTCATTTTCACAATAAACAAAAATGAAGGAACAAATGCATGGATATACATTAAAAGAGAAATCAAAGTATATTTGCAGGTATAAAGTAATTGAAATGAAAGTACATGCTAAAAAGTACAGTACAACAACATATGTGCATCTTTAAAAATCATTCAATGAAATATGGAGTATATATTTAAGAAAAAGTGCATGTGATGCTCATCAATGGAACACATAGGCTCACACAGGCCATGAGCATAGACAACACATAGAGAATGATGAAAGATAAATGTATGTATACATAAACAATGAAAGAAAAAGTACAAGTTATCACACATTGCCTAAAATAGGTATGTAGAGATTGATCACTAGCTCATGTTTCCTTCCAGCACCTCATTTGCCTCAGAACTTGCAAGGGTTACCAGAAGAGAAGAAGGGGGTTAGATCCAAAAAGATCAAAGTAATGCTTGATTTCTTGTAAATAATCTAAATATAATGCATACATATACTCATCAAATCAAGAATCAATAAACACTTAGATGGCTATGCTCAAGATATGCACAAGAGGCTAAAAGATGATGCAATCGAGAGAAGCCCATGTTTTATCTAACTTGTTTGATCCATGTGTAGATGCAAACATGCAAAGAATTCATGGTGACATGAACTACATCATAAGTTGGAAGCATCATGAGATAAATGCTACACAATGAAATTAGAAGCCTACATGCAAAATGAATATATAATTTGGAATATGGCAATAAAAGTGCAAGTACATATTTGACATTGAAAGAATATATTAGGAAGGAGGTATGACCATGCACCGTGTATAATCAAAATCATTCAAGCACATAAAGATGCAATCATCCTTTGCAAATTTTGAATACACATTAAAATTTCACACATTCAAAGATCACATAAGCATTGAAAGGAAATGTATGCAAAGTGTAACAATGATTCACAATCATAAAACACATGTACTCGCCATTTAAGTGGTTGCAACTATGAAGGGAAATTCAGCCAATAAGGAACATTCAACCCCCTATTGAAGTATGCTACATGAGAAATATAAGCTATAGGAGGTAGAAAAAGAATGACAAACATAGATTGCAACATATTTCTAGAAGCAAGTTACATAAATCAGCATAAGCTACAAGAGCAACAAAAAAATCATAAATATCAGTACATATTGGCATACATGGTTTAAATGTCATATGAAGCATTTGAACAAAGAAAGAAAGCATTAATAGAGTGTGTTACAACTATAAGTATTTATGGATCATCAAATAAATTAATGATACAAATAATTAATACACGATGGACATTACAAACCAACATGAATTAGTGCAACACACATCCATGATGCAAACATGAATACATAGTTTAGAGGCTACCTCAAGCATGTGTGCATGAAAGAATGAACTCAAAAGTGCATCCCCATCATTTCCAACAAAATCAAAATCAAATAATGTTGTACATTCAAAGTTTCAGCACAACATGGCATCCATATCGCAACCCTTCAAGCTATCAAAGCCATGTATGCATCAAAGGCTGGAAGCTTGTAAAAGGAGCTAAAAAATCAACTAGAAAGTAAATGGTGGTGCAACAATACATCAAATGATTCAAGCATTCAACATGGAATCCAAATGTAATTAATCCACTAATATTTCCAGAAAAAAAGAAAATTAAATAGAGATATAAATTAAATGTAAATGCATAAAGAATCAAATGCATACAATTATAACTCTTATTTTCTAGCTAAAAAAAAAAATGGAGCTATAAATAAATTCAATGAATGAAGAAATCAGAATAAAAAAAGTACCCTCGAGGCCATTAATTTTCTAAGAATAAACCAAAAAATGGAGAAGAAAAATCAAAGAAACCAACCTTATGCATTCCATTTTTTTGTTTCCACTTTCACAAAATTTCTTGAGGTGGAGCAATTATGTAGAGATTGTTCAACCCCCAACTTAGAGAGTTACATGGCACAAGATTGGATTAAGGTATACTGAGGTAGATACTTGATATCTCTAATCACAAAGTTTGATATGGTGATATGAGACATCATAGTGAAAATTCATGACTGCTATCTTTGTAGCAAGTATTTCTAGATGAGACCTAACACATTAACCATAGAGAAAATTGATATCTTTGTATCAAAATATTAAACACACATTTTTCAGGCAGCAAAGAAGGAGATGATTACATTGCCTCATTTTCATTTGCATAACCATATTATGATGGGAATTAAGAAGATCAAAGACATCTAGCTTTATGTGGAGGTAATGGATGTGGTCAAAACTTTAGGAAGGGCAAGATAGTCTATGTATGATCCAAATGAAATTCAAAAGAGAAGCAAGAGAGGGACATGAAAAATAAAATAAATGCAGAGTTTCAAGGGTTTGTTAAGTGAGCAAAAAAACTATGGGAGTAACCTAATCTAAAAGATTTTGAACTAGAGTTTGATAAACCATTTAGAGAGTTAGGCTTTCATGGAGTTCCTTTCAAAGCCTCTTCTTTTATTGTTCCTACTATAAAATCTTTGGTAGAGTTGGTTGAACTACCTTTCTTAATAATAACCATTATTGAGATTAATATTGTTAAACTTGAGAGAGTAGGACTTGGGCAAAAGGTATTTGATATGGCGATTGTTTTAAAAGAATTCAAGAGGGATGTACTCCACATTGATACCATTCCACAATCTTCTATCGATGGCATTAAAGAAAAGCTAAACTCCATGAAAGTAAAACATGGGATGAATTAGAAGTTGAAGCTAGAAATGCAGACAAGGAAAATGGAGATGAATTTGATAGTGAAGAGGAAAGACAATGACAAAAGGTAAAAGATATAGGGAAGTCTCAGGCACCTGAAAAGTTGTTATTACAAAATCAATCAAAATTTCCCTTCCATTCTACAAAAATGGCGTGGGTTGAATCTCTTACCTATGCTTTCCCTTGGATGAAGAGAACACACAAAAACCCTCTTGTGCATGCACTTGCAATCTTCTGGATACAAAATGAAATGTTTACTTTTCTTTTTTTTGTTTATATCTTGACTGTCATCAAGATTTTGACAATAAACTTAAGTGTTGTCAAAATTTTGATAGGAACCTTAAGTGTAGTCAAAATTTGATGAAAAAACTTAAGTTTGGTCATAATTTTGACCTTATTAAGATCATATTTAAAAAAATTGAATTTGACAAGCCAAATTGGTCTGCCGTCAAAAAGTTTGGTAAAAAAATGGAGGCCTAATGTACTAGTGATAGATTTTGGTGAGTATGAATGAGAAAGCCTCTTAGATGCATCATGAAAATTAGAAGTGGATGTCATCCATACCTATGCTACCCAACCAAACATAGTTGATGAGTCTAGTCTAGAGCCTGTGTTGATATCTGATTGAAGAGATCATCTGAAAAGAGTATTGTTAAGAAGGAGATTATTGAAGAAGAATATTTATTTCAATCATTGTTTTTTCACTGATGTCAAATGTACTATTTTCTAGTAAGATAATTTCTTATATGTTTCATGTACTATCACTTAGTTGATTGATAAGTAGGATTTGATCAACAAGATGTAACAAAAGTACCTAGAGGAAAGGTTGAGTTATGATTATACAATGAAGTACAAGGATTAGTTAAGACAATGATAAAAAATGTATTGATGATCTACTTGAGGTTACAAAATGGCTGGCTACACTTGGAAAGTTCAAAAGAATAAGTTAAACAAAGTTCATCTACCAAGCTTGACCAAGTGGATAGTAGGTGCCCAGAAAAAAGTTAGTTGGAGACTAGTGAAAGAAAATTCTAGTGGATATTGAGCAAGATAGTAGATGTCGAGTAAATTTTAGTTGATGTTGATCAAGAAAATAGATGCTGAGTAAATTTTAGTTGATGCTGAGCACTAATAAATTTTAGTTGATGCCAAGCACTAATAGAATCCAATTGATGCCGAGTGATGTAGTATGTGCATGCCGAGCATTAGAAGATTGATAATGCCGAGCTACTACATCATGTCAAAGATCAAAGATTCACCAAATAAAAGCTGACAAGTTTGTTTACTTGGAACTTGTAAATCAAGAGGAAGATAAGATTGATGAGCCGGAGGCACAAAATCTTATGTAAATCATTTTGGAGGTGAATTCAAATGGATTCTAAGAGAAGTTTCTAGAGAGGACAAGATATGGGGTAGATAAATTGTATCCTACCTAATCCATCTAAAACCCTAATTTAGACGATGGATAATGAGCGAGAAAATGTTCTAATTTCTTGTATATAGGAATATTTGGTCATGAAACAAAAGAGCTAGAGAGTTTTGTGTGAGAAATTGAGAAGGAGAAGGAGAAAGGGGTTTTGCTTCATCAAGTGACCCAAGAGAAGAGTCTACAATGGCTTATTAAGCAAGAAGGCTTAAGAAGATGAATACTTGAAGGGTGAACAAGCTATCAGAGCTACAAAGAATGGAAACCAAGAAAAATTAAGGACTGAACAAAGATCTATAATTTGCAAGTGAAGTTGTAAGTTATATCAAATCAAAGATGTACTGTTACTTTCTAACAATTGTATCAGTCTAGGGTAAATCCTTTGGAGTAAAGTTGACTTAAAATTTATTGGAAAATCCTTTAACAGGGTGGCATTCCAAGTGAATGGCCTAAAGTCCTCTAACTAGACTCACTTTTAATAGGAGGATTAAAATTCCTTAACTGGTTCACATTTAAGAGTGTGTATTGTAACATTTAATAGGGCATCACTTCAGAAGAGTAAAAAAGGAGTAGCATGTTATTGGTGGTTTTTCCCAAATTGGGTTTCCACGTTAAATCATTGTGTCAAATGTGCTGATGAATGTGTTGTGTTTCACGCTTTACATGTTTGCAAGATTGACTTGACAGTAACATATAAGTTTTAGTTGACGTACAATGAATGCATGCATGGGTATGAATGTTTTATGGGTTCACTGAATTGTGAAAAAAGTTTTATTTGTAAATCTAGACCTTGAATAATTGATTCACCCCCCCAGTTATTCTAAAAGAATTCCAACAATTGGTATCAAATCCATCTACTTAAGAGGATTAGTTTTAAGGTACTAGAAGCATAAAGATCAAGATGTCAATAAGAGAAGTACCCAAGCTCAACAGAGATAACTTTCCTGCATGGAAAATTTTGATGAAGCTACACCTTGGAGGACTTGGAGATCATGCATAATCTTCCATTATTGTGGAGCATGTTGATCTAGCAGGAGCCCTAATTGCTAGAGATATGAGGAAAAAGAAAGAACACAATCAGATGATGTTGGAGATTGCCTCTACCCTAAGCTATGCCAAATTTGATGATATCAAAGGTCTTTACAGTGCAAAGAAGATGTGGGATGCCCTAGCCACCATCTATGGAGGAGACAAAAATGTTCAAAGAGCCAAGTCAGAGAGTCTCAGAGGTAAGTTTGATGACATGAGAATGTAAGAAGGTGAGAATATTGCTCAATATGTTGCTATAATAAAGAAGTTGTTAGTGAAATAAAAGGTGCTACTGGTAAAACAGATGATGATACTATGCTAAGTAAATTCTTGAGGACATTATTGTCTATTTATGCCATTAGATTTTTTGCAATCCAAGAGTTGAGATGTATACGAGGAAATGATCTAACCCTTGAAGGTCTGATAGGTAGAATCACTACTTTTGAGCTATCTAATTTTGAAAAGTACAAACCAAAGAGTATTGAATCAGCTTTCAAAGAAAAATTGTTATTGAATGATTTTGAGGAGGTAAAGTAGAAAAAGTAGAATAGAAATATGAAATATGCATCTGGTGACAACAACACAAATGAGGAAGACATTGAACAATTGGAAGCACTACTGGAAAGAAGATTTCATAGAGAAAAAAGAAGTTACCCATCATTTGTTTCAATTGTAATGAAGTTGGTCATATTACTGCAAGATGTACACAAAAGAAGAACTACATAGAAGGAAACAAGCACAAAAATAAAAGAGAAGATGATGGTAGAGACTACAGAGACAAAGGTAAGAAGTCATGCTACATTGCTGATGAACATGATTCTAATTGTTAGGGTTAAACCATAGATAGAAATAACAATTACATACAAATATAACCAATAACAAAAAAATAATAGATCACACAGAAAAGAACACAAGGCAACAAGAATTAACATGTTTCACCCAATCCCTGGATTACATCCACCAAATAGCAAGTCTGATATTATTAAAATCTAGTGGTTATAACCTAATTATAATCCATAACCCCTTACAACTCAATACCACTGCAAGAACCAATTTTGCATCACAACTATAAAAAAATCCCTAACCTTAAGCTCTTTTATACAAGTATTTTTACCACTTTAGGGTTATAATTAATAATTACATGTTGGCCCAAAATCATGATAAAATAGGGCCCAATTTTTATTTTTTGGGTGATGTCCCCAGTCCTAAAGAATTTATGAAGTATGTACAATACTTTCCTGATCAGTCACCACAATCTAACAATCTCTCACTTGGGGATTGATCAGGCTCCACACTAAACAAAAACCTCCCACTTGGAGACTGATCTTGTAGCTATGCCGCTACTCCATGAGGCTCCCACTAGATCAAACCACCCTAGACTCTGGTATTCTTTTATTCATGTTCAGTCTAGAAGACCAACTGAAGCTAAAGAGGAGTTCAACTTCTCCCTTGTTAATACTTTTGTCAACATATTTGTTGGATTACCATTTGTATGTATCTTCTCTAGCTTTAATTGTCCATCCTCTAAAATTGATCAAATGAAATGGTATTGCAACTGTATGTGTTTGGTATTTGAATGCAAAGCTAAATTCTTTTCAAGATAAATGGCACTTTGACAATCTGTAAACAAATAATTATCCTTTTGAGGGTGTCCCAATTCTTCCAGGAAGAACTAAAGCCATATCATCTTCTTGGCTACCTTTGTAGTAGCTACATACTCTGCCTCTATAGTGGATAAAGCATTAACCTTTTGTAACCTAGAAACTCAGCTCACGATTGCCCCACCAACAGGTAAGACATAAGCTCTAGTAATCTGCATGGTATAATATCCCCTGCCAAAGTTGAGTCAACATAGCCCTGTAAATCAATAGTAGAGCCCCAAAAGTGTAAACACTTATTGGATGTTCCTCTCAAATATTTGAGAATCCATTTAACTACATTCCAATGCTAAATTCTTGGATGACTCATATACTTGCTAATGACTCCCACTGTATGTGCAATATCTGGCCTAGTATATACCATAGCATACATCAAGCTTCCTATGGTTGAAACATAGGGTACCTTGGGCATCTTATCCTCCTCTTCCTATGTCTTAGGACACATCTCCTTAGTCAACTTGAAATGACTAGGTAAAGGTGTGTTGATAGCTTTAGCATTCTCCATAGAGAAACATTGCAACACCTTCTCCACATAATTAGCTTGAGATAACACCAATGTTCTATTCTTCCTATCTTTGCAAATCTTCATACCAAGGATTTGTTTCTCCACCCCCAAATCCTTCATAGAAATGCATGTGCTAATTGACGTTTCAGCCCCTTAATGTGATCCATGTTAGACCTAGCTACAAGCATATCATCAACATATAAACATAAAATAATGTAGCTATCATCATCCAACCTCATAAAATAAACACAATGATTTGAATGACACCAATTATATCCATGCTCATGCATAAAACTCTCAAATTTTAGATACCATTGCTAAGGTGTTTACTTCAAGCCATATAAAATTTTCTTCAATTTGGACACTAAGTTCTCCTTACCTTTGACCGCAAATCCTTGTGGCTAAGCCATATATATCTCTTCATCCAAATCACCATGAAGGAAGGCTATTTTAACATCAAGCTACTCTAAATGCAAATCTTTAGTAGCCACAAGACTTAAAACAATACGAATAGAAGTCATTTTAACAATAGGAGAAAATATCTCATCAAAATCTATGCCCTTTTTCTTTTCAAATCCTTTCACAACTAACCTAGCTTTACATCTTTTCTTACCTCCTTCCTCTTCTTTCCCACTTATTTTGTAAAGCCTTTTCACCTATAGGCAATTTGCATAAATCTCAAGTCTTGTTTTTTTAGCAAAGAGTCCATTTCTTCTTTCATTGTAGACTCCCACTGAATCTTAGTATCCACCCGCACAACTTCATCATAACATTTAGGTTCACTAGCATCAATAAGTAAAATTGGATACAAAGAGAGAGAGAATCTTTCTGGAGGTCTATATTGCCTTATTGATAGTGTAACATTCACTGGTGTGTGTGGTATTTATTGTTGTGGTTGTTGCACATCATGAGGAATGGTTGGAACATCAACTTTTGGAGTATCATCCAACACTACATAATCATTTTCTTTCTTCTCATGTTGCTGCAACAGATCTTTGTACAACACTTTCTCATTGAATATGACATCCTTGCTTCTTAAAATTTTATGATTTTCAAAATCCCAAAGCCTATAATCAAATACATTAATGCCATATCCAACAAATACACATTTCTTTGACGTAGCTTCTAGCTTGGTTCTATTTTCAGAATCTATGTAAGCAAATGCTTCACAACCAAAGATTTTGAGAAAAGAATAGTTCACCTTCATACCAGTCCATGCTTCCTCTAGAATACCATAGCCCAAAGGAGTAGAGGGACCTCTATTAATCAAATATATAGTAGTATTGATAGCCTCCACCCACATGTGTAAGGGAAATCCAGCATGCAACCTCATGCTCCTTGTGCGCTCCATTATAGTCCTGTTAATGCATTTAGCCACTCCATTTTCTTGTGGAGTCCTTGGAACCATTTTTTTTCTACAAATACTATTAGTGGAGCAATAATCTTCAAATTCATGACTGCAATACTCACCACCATTATCAAATTTGAGACATTTTAATTTCTTACGAATCTCATTTTCAACCAAGCATTTCCATTTCTTAAAAGTTTGAAATACATCAAATTTCTATCTAAGAAAATAAACCCATACTTTTCTAGTTGCATCATCAATAAATGCAACATAATAATGAGAGCCACTAAGGGAAGATACCTGAGCTAGTCCCCATACATATGTATGCACAAGCTCTAATTTCTCTTTCTTGTTTTCCTTCCAAGTCTTTACAAAACTCACTCTCTTTTGTTTTCCATACACACAAATTTCATGAAAATCCATATTAACACATTTCAAACTTGGTAAAAATTTCTTTGAATGAAGTACTTTTATACCTTTCTCACTCATGTGCCTAATTTTGTTATGCCGTAGCGCTGTATCAGAATCTACATCAGCTATTTGTTCTCCCTGCTCAATTGTAGCAATTGTTCCTAAACATTATTTTTTCTTTGAAACAATTAAAGTAGAAGGAACAATATGACCTGCACAAAGATATAAGGTGCCTACTTTCACACCTTTTGCTACTACAAGGGAATCTTTTGAAACCTTCCAATTTTTATCATTAAAAGTAACTACACAACCCTCATCACTGAGTTGCCCTACTGAAATTAAATTCCTACTTAGCCTTGGAACATGTCTTACCTCATGTAGTAGCCAATGATTACCATTCTGCAACTTAATCTTAATTTTCTCCTTTCCAACAATCTGACAGGGTTCATATCCTCCAAATAAACAAGCCCAAAAATTCCCTTGGACATAATCAATGAAATATCCTCTATGAGGTGTAGCATGAAATGAAGCACCAGAATCTAAAACCCATGAATCATCAACACTTTCTAAAGACAAAAGAAAAGCATCCTCTTTAGATTTATTACTTACCACATTTGCCTCTTTATCTCCATATGGTTTATCTCCTTCATTTTTCTTTCGATTCCATCAATCTTTCTTTTTATGACCTGGTTTCCCATAGTACTAGTAGTCATTGAGTCCTCTCGATTGAGAATTCCTCCCCTTTGACTTTCCTCTTGATTTCTCATGATTTTTGGATTTACTTCCTCTCTCAGTCATTCTGCCCCTACTTTGTGCATTCAAAGTACTTCCTGATGTAGATCCACTTGAGGTTTTCTTACGAGTTTCCTCACTCAAAATAACACCAATCACATCATCATATTTTAGGGTACTAGATCCAGGAAAAAAATTACTCATAGCCATTACCAAGCCATTTTGGCTTTTCGATAAAGAACACAAAATTAAGAGAGCCCTAATTTCCTCCTCAAAATTGATACCCACAGAAGATAACTAAATATTAATAGTATTAAACTCATTTAAATGATCTACAATAGATCCACTTTTTTTCATTTTCATATTAAATAAATGCTTCATGAGAAATACCTTGTTTGAAGCGGAGGGTTTTTCATATAGTGTTGCTAGGGTTTTAATCAACTCTTCTATTCTCTTTGCTTTTGTAATATTAAATGCCACTGATGGTGCCAAGCATAATCAAATGCTTTCAAGTGCCTTTCTATCCAAAAGATCCCATTCATCATTTGACATAGATCTCTGATTCTTGGCTTTGCTTTCCAATAGCTTCTGTAAATCCTTCTAATAAATATAGTCTTCCATTTGCATCTTCCATAACTAGAAGTTCTACCCATTAAACCTATCAACCCTTAGCTTACCCTCATTTTCCATTGCTCCCACTCAATCATGAGACTCTCACTCAACCATGAGACTTTCCTATAGAGGACAATTGAAAATAAACAACTAGGCTTTAATACTACTTGTTAGGATTAAACCACAGATAGAAATAACAATTACATACAAATATAACGAATAACAGAAAAATAATAGATCATAGAGAAAAGAACATAAGGCAACAAGATTTAATGTGGTTCACCCAATCCCTGGGCTATGTCCACCAAATAGCAAGTATGATATTATTACGATCCAATGATTATAACCTTATTACAATTTGTAACCCCTTAGAACTCAATACTGCTACAAGAACCAATTTTATATCACAACTATAAAACAATCCCTAACCCTAAGCACTTTTATACAAGTATTTTTACTACTTTAGGGTTATAATTAATAATTACATGTTGGCCCAAAATCTTGATAAAATAGGGCCCAAATTTTTTTTTTCCAAAGAATTTATGAAGTATGTTATTACTTTCTTGATCAGTCATGACAATCTATCACTGATGAACATGATGATGAAGTAGTATATGTTGCAATGAAGGAAAAATCTAATGAAGATGAGGCAACTGCATTTGTGACTTGTGTGAACAAGAATGACAAATGGATCATTGACAGTGGATGCTCACATCACATGACTGGAGACAAAAGTAAGTTCGTTACCTTAACTTGTTATGATTGAAATAGTGTAAGGTTTAGTAATGATGCACCATGTTTGATAAAAGGAAAAGAGTCTATCGAACTCATAAACAAGATTTCATGTGATAATGCTTACTATGTTGAAGGATTAAATTATAACTTGTTAAGTGTGTTACAATTGAATAATTTGGGATGCAAAGTTGAGTTTGAAAAAAAAACTACCAAGATATATGACACTAATGGAAAATTGATTGGAAAAGGTGATCAAACTAGAAGTAATTTATTCTATCTAGATATAGAGGATGCTACTTGTCTTATTGCAAAAATTGATGATGTATGGCTTTGACACAAGAGATTATGTCATGTTAATTTTGATAATTTGATTAGTATCAATAACATGAAAAGAGTTAGAGATTTTCCTAAGTTGAAGAAACCTGATAATATGGTATGCAAACAATGTCAACTAGGCAAAATGACAAAGTCAAGCTTTAAAAGTAGAGCTTATACCTCTAAAGACATTCTAGAAATTGTTCATACTGACTTGTGTGGACCTATTGAAGTGCAAGCTATAGAGGAGATAAGTACATAAGGCTATTTGTTGATGATTACTCTAGGATGATGACAACCATGTTTCTAAAACAAAAATCTAATTCTTTTCAAATGTTTAAGTGGTACTTGGCAAGGGTTGAAAAAGAAACAGTTAAAAGTTTGAAATGCTTGAGATCAAATAGAGGAGGAGAATTCACTTCAAATGAGTTTGAAATGTCATGTAATGATAGAGGAATCAAAAGACATACATCTCCACCTAGGACCCCTACACAAAATGGAATTGCTGAAAGAAGAAACAAGTCCATAATGGATTGTGCCAGAACACTTATGATGGAGAAGAATGTTGTTCTAAAATATTGGAGGGAATTTGTGAGTACTGCTATATATACCTTGAACCATGTGCAAGTCAAGAAAGGTACTCATTCAACACCTTTTGAACTATGGTATGGATATCCACCTAATGTGAAATACTTTAAGGTATTTGGAAGAAAATGTTATATTCTTAAAGATTTTAGGAGTGGAAAGTTTGATGCAAAAGGTGAAGAAGTTATATTCCTTGGTTACTCAATAAGAAGTAAAGCTTACAAGTGTTTAAATACTAACAGTAACAAAATTGTGGAAAGTGCAAATGTAAATTTTGATGAGTTTACATAGGTACATGAGGCTGAACCTATGAAAGAACCAAAAGAATAAAAATAATTTGTATACTTCTATGAAGGAATGCCGGTTGAAAAAGATGCTACAAATCAAGTTGCAAACCAATAGCAAGTCTCAATAATTTTTGAGTCATAACCTGTGAATACTAAGTTGCATTCAAGAACCGAGCTACATTCAAATGCTAAGTTGTAGAATGAAGAAAATGCACATTCTAATTATGAGATTAGTATACATGAAAGAGATGCTAAAATACTTGACAGGGATGTACACAGCGACACTGAAGCTGAAAGACAAAATGTAGTTACAAGAACTGAGCCAACATTGTCCAAATATGTCAAAAGACATCATCTAATAGATCAAATCATTAGAGACAAAGATACAAGGCCAATGACTAGAAATAGATTGAGAAGTGAATCATGTTTTCTAAGCATGAAGGAACCCAAGACAGTAAAATATGCATTGGAAGATGATGACTAGTACAAGGTTATGAAAGAACTTCAACAAATAGAGAAGAACAAAACATGGAGTCTAGTTCCTAGACTAGGAGACAAGAATTTAATTGGCACCAAATGAGTATTCAGAAACTAGCTAGATGAGAATGGTGAAGTGACAAGGAACATTAAAGCAAGACTAGTTTGCAAAGGATATGCATAGGAAGAAGGAATTGACTATGGTGAGACATTTGCCCTTGTTGCAAGAATGGAAGGTGTGAAAATTTTGCTTTCTTATGCTACATTCAAAGGTTTCAAAGTTTATCAGATGGATGTTAAATCTACATTTCTAATGGTATACTAGAAGAGGAAGTCTACATAAAACAACCAGAAGGATTTGTTGATAAAAATAACAAGAACATGGTATGTAGACTACACAAAGCCCTATATGGATTGAAACAAGCACCAAGAGCATGGTATGTGAGACTTCATACTTATCTTGTGAAGATTGGATTTGAAAGGACTGATGATAATAACAATCTGTACATGAAAATAGATAAGAGTAAAGGTATATTGTTATCTAAAATATTTGTTGATGATATTATATTTGGAGAACAAGATGCTTTGTGTAAGGACTTTGCAAATCAGATGAAGCAAGAATTTGAAATGTCAATGTTTGGTGAGATCAAATTCTTTGTGGGACTACAAGTATATCAGATGAAATATGGTACATATATCACTTAGCCAAAATATGTCAAAGAGATATTAAAGACATTTCGACTAGAGGATTCCAAACTAGTAAGTACACCTATGGTAACATGACTCAAGCTATCAAAGAATGATGATTTAGCTGAGGTGAATCAAACATTATATAGATCCATGATTGACAAATTGCAATATGTAGTACATAGTAGACTTGATATTGCATTAGCTATGGGAATAGTTGCAAGATTCTTTGCTAATCCGAGAGAGAATCACTTGATGGTTGTGAAAAGAATAATGAGTTACTTGAAAGGAACAAAAGAGTTTGGTTTATACTATAAGAAGAATGAAAAGTTTGAACTGAGAGCCTACATTGATGTTGATTGGGTTGAAAACATTGATAATAGAAAAAAACCAGTGGAGGAGCATTCTTCTTAGGTAAAAGACTAGTTACATGGACTAGCAAGAAGCAAAGATGTACTTCCCAATCTACTACTGAAGCAGAATATGTTGTTGCTGCTATTATCTGCACAAACATTGTATGGATCAAATGCTACTTAAGGGAATGAAGAAAGAAATCACAGAACCAGTGACAATTTATTGTGATAATACAAGTGCTATCAATATATCAAAGAATCTGTGATGCATACAAAGACAAAGCACATTGCAATCAAGTATCATTATGTAATGAAATTGGTTCAAGATAAAGAGGTGAAGATGGAATATGTTAACACAAAGGAGCAAATTGCTAATATCTTCACAAAAGCATTACCTAAGGATGCTTATGAGTATCTAAGAGGTAAACTAGGGGTGATACCCCTATCAAAGGCTATGTACAAGATAGAGGGAGTGCCCTGCATCAAACAAGCTAACATTCATTAAATACAAATTGATGTAGTGGATCTTACTTTAGGATCTGCCTAAAGTAATCATAGAACCAGAACTACAAATTAGTCACAAGCAAGGTGACAGAGGGAAAAATTGAAGAACCTACAAAAGCCTATATCTACATATATTAAAGATGCCAAGTGTTTAGTATATGTCTTTTACATTAAAATGATTAAGTGTGAGAGGAATAATGGAGAAAGTACACCATCAAAAGATCAAGAAAGAAAGAGGGAAAAATAGCAGAAACCGATCAAAGGATCAAAGAGGGAGAAAGTAATTAGAGAAGGGATCAGAACAAAGAGGGAGACATTGATCAAGACAAGAGAATTAAGAAGGAACTCAGAGGGAGTTATATTTTGTAACCTAATTAGAAGATGGAAGTTGTTGATAGAGGGAGAAATTTTAATACAAGTTATTTTTTTTTTGTTCTTTGGTATTGTCTTACTGTTTTAACCTATTTAGTTTGATTGAACAAGATGTTCATCATTTGATTGATTTGGTTGATTATTTTGGTTTGCCATCGATGCCAAAGATGGAGATTGTTGATATCTGATTGAAAAGATCATCTGAAAAGAGTATTATTAAGAAGGATATTTTTGAAGAAGACTATGTATTTCAATCATTGTTTTGTCACTGATGTCAAACATGCTATTTTTTGGTAAGACAATTGCTTATATGTTTCAAGTAATATCACTTAGTTGATTGATAAGGAGGATTTGATCAATGAGATGTAAAAAAGTACCTAGCAAAAGTTGACAAAAATGCATCCATATGTGGCTCTCTTGGTTAAGGTAGAACTAAAAAAGATCTTAAGTGCAAACTTCATTAGAGCTATTGATTATGCAGAGTGAATCTCCAATATTGTACCTATGTCCAAACATAATAAGTCCATTCAAGTGTGTACCAATTTTGGAGACTTAAATAAAGCATGTCCTAAAGATGATTTTATACTATCTAACATAGACATGACAGTGGACATGACTGTAGGTTATGAAATGTACTCTATAATGAATGACTTCTTAGATACAATCAAATCAAAATTTCTCTCGCAGATCTAAAAAAAATAGTCTATACGTGTGCATGGGGTACCTTTTGTAAGAATTTCATGCCCTTTGGATTAAAGAAAGTAGGAGCTACCTATCAATGATCTATGACCACCATCTTCCATGATATGATGCACAAAAATATGGAAGACTACATTGATGACACATTGGCCAAATCTAAAAAATGAGATACACATCTTGAGACTGGAAAATAATGTGCTATTTTAAGACCATGAGATCAATTTTTTCAATGAGACTACATGAACATTTCTTCGGGTAAAAGCACAGATCTGTGTCACCATTTATGATACCAAAACCTATTTTCGTCAAATCTCATTTCTCTATCAGAATTCATTTTTTTTCAAAAACTAAAAATACCCTTTTATAGATCTCAGATTCAATATCATCATTATATAATTTTTTTAGTTTTTTGATTAGTTATAATATGTTATAATCTCAAAATATTATAAGTCGATATTTAAATGTTTCAGAAGATGCTCTATCAAAAAAGAAAAAAAAATAGTAAATCATATCAAAAAAATAAAAAAAAAATATTTATCTCTAGTGGAGAGAATCCTCTTCATGAATATGTAATTTTTTTCCAAGAAGGTATAGATTTGATAGGGAAGTTTTGATGGGAGGAAAAAATTGTTGGATTCTGATAAGGTCAAACTTGAGTACTTATAGCAAAGAAAATATAAATCAAAAATAATTATTTCTTTTTTTGTTCACTAGCTACACATATCATCTATAAGATATTTTCAAATTAGAATAAAAAAGGATGATTTGCATATATTTGTTTGACGGGAACTACACCCTATATTTTTAACTGTTAAAAAAGGGACTTCAAAATAAAAAAAAATGAATAAATTCTTACTCAAAAAAATTATAAAAATTATAGGCATAAAATTCATCCAATTCTACACATTTCATCAGTTTACATTATCTTCATATTTTAAACACAAATACCATTTTTTTTGTCATTAATGTTGAACTGTCACATTTTGATATCACGTTTCTTTATAAAATGTGACACAGGTTTGTGCTTTTACCCCTTTTCCAATCTTCATTGTGTACTATCTATGACAATTTATCTGCTAAGTGTTCCCTCCCTAATAGTCTTTTGAGGATGTCATGGATTGGAAGATTGGGGGCATGGGGCATGTTTTTACTTGATTTCTACTTGTGGGTATTCTTTGTTAATCTAAGGTGTTTTAGAGTGTTCATGCTTGTCCTACTTGATACTTTGGGCCTACAATATATCATCCTTATCTATTTTTGCAAGACTACACTTGGGGGTTATCTTGGCGCTTATGCCTTGATATAAGTGTAACCTTGCTATACTAAATTTAGGAAATCTAACCACATTAGTCATCTTGACTTACATGTCTTTGATGCTTAGGTCAGATTACCATATTTCTATTAGACATAGATCATATTCATATCCTCATAGTTATACTAGTGATGATTTCATGGTCTTTTTGTGTGCTTAAAAATGCTCAATGATGAAATTAGAATCTAAATATTTTGTATCCCTTGTAAGTAAACCATTTTGCATACTAGTTTGCATTATAGTCTCATTCTAGCTTAGTCTTTAATTTTTCATATGGAGATCTAAGCTCTCTCTTCATCTTTAATGAACACATTAGCTAACTATGTTCATCTTTTCTCACTCTTCCTCTTGATCATGTCTTTCATCTCTTGTTTTTCACATCCACTCTTTTGCTTGTTCTATACTTGCCACCACATCTATATAACCTTTTCACCCTCGGCTAATTTTGACATCCTGGATCCATTTTTAGGATCAAAATCAAAATTTGAGTTCATCTTTCTAGTCAAAATCACCTTTTAAAATTCTACCTTCTTCTATATAGTTATTTACTTTTTGAGGTCTAACCTTCAAATCTTCACTGGGACATCTTCATTTCTCCATGTCTTCATAATATACACACTGTACCAAATTTAATTCACATTTTCACTCCTAAATCATCTTTCTACTTGATTTGAGCTAATTTACATACTTTATCCCTCCTAGTCAACTCTGGTCAAGTTGGGGCATTCAATCACTTCTTTATGGTCACTCTTTGGTTCTAATCGCTTATATGTCATGATGGAATTTTCTATATCTCAATTTTCTTATATCTAGCTCATTTCTTCATTCTATTTACCTCATTTCAATTTCAATCTTGAGGGGGCATAAATACTCTATCATTGCTCTCTTTCTACAACTATCTACTTCTTAGGAGCACATGCTTGATTCTTTCATTTTCTCTTGATCTATCTTCTTTGGTTGATATTAATACTCCTCTTGATATCTAATATCATCTCTCTCTCTCTCTCTCTCTCTCTCTCTCTCTCTCTCTCTCTCTCTCTCTCTCTCTCTTCCTAGTGTTTAGTACTATCGCTATCAAGCTACGTATTTAGGACTTGCTATCTCATTATGCATTTCATTCTTCAGAATCAGATCTCTCTATCTACAACTGCCTACTTGGCTTCTTCATTATTTAACATAGTATGTTCCCAAATGGATCACACATTAGTTAAAGAGGGGCAAATGCAATCACCTAAAAATAATCATCTATACTATTAGCCCCCATCTCAACACTTTGGCTAAATTAATTAATCATTTCCCTAGGCCAGATTGTAAAAAATAAATTTATTTGATTATAACTTATAGTTTGACTATAGTATCCTAAGTGCACATTTGATTAAAATAAAATGTCCCCTTAAAATTTTTAAAATATCTCATTCTCCTAACCCACTCAATGTGCACACATAAAGTCATTTTTCTATATTCAAATTAAAAGAAAAGGGTTTTGTCTCACATGAAAAGTCAACTCCTTTTCATTTTTTGACTTGCTCTTGCACATAGATCATGCCAAAAGTCAACCCCCACCCTCGATCTTATATTCCTTGATCTTGATCTCAACCATCCATACACCTTTAAAAGGGAAAGAGCTCCCCCTCTCTAAGGATCCCATTTTTGAGTATTATTATGCTACAAGTTTCTTGATAGGTTTCCTTGAGAGCACTTGTGGAGAACTTTTTGTTTCTTGTCTCATTCTCACATTCGTCATCTTAGCACTAGGTTAATTCAGAATAGCTTGATTTCTTTGTTCTAGAATAGCTCACATAGCCTAATTAGCAATGGTTGTAATATTATCATCTTTCTTAATCTAGTTGCATTGTGCATTTCATCATAGCATAGATCATTTCTTTGATTGCATGGTTGAGAACTCCTTTTGGACACTTGCATTCTTGCTCTTTTCTAAGGAATCTCCCATTATATGGTTTACTAGCAAGTGTTGCATCTCTAAGGCTCATTTGAAATCTCATTTCATACTTATTTTATGCACTTTTTCATTACATGGATAGGGAGCTCTAAGACGACATTCAAGCATTCCAATTCATAGGATATCTTGGATAGAATAGTTTAGAGGATTTCACCTTTTTAGTGTACATGTAGATATTGACTCACAAGTGACTACAACTCTCTCCCTCAACCATAAAAAAAATGTTAAAAAAATAAAAATAGACCTGTACACCATACACATGCAAGTATGAGGTAAGTAAGTAGAAATCTATATACATCATCCATATAACCATAATCATGAAAAAAATTATATTCTCTATGTTAAAGAATGTAAAGCATTCCCATCAACATTTATAATCATGATCAATAGTATAAACATATAATGTCTCAACTAAAAAATAGCTCATGATACATATGAATCCAACATTAAGTGGTCTCAATCAACTAAGAAATAAATTATCACTGAATAAAATAACATATGCATGAAAAACTAGCTTGAAAGAGTTCGACAATATAATCTAAAATAAAACTAAGGATGATCACTACACAAGTATAAGTGGAAGTAATACATTATTAATGAATAAATGATATCATATCAAATATAATTCTATAAATTATTGGGCAATGGGTATCAATTTATTATGCATTAATGTAAGTGAACTATATATTTATAAGGATAATTGCAAATACCTGAATAACTGTTATGAGTCAATGCACTGGTATCATGATTATTGACATTAATCCACATAATGGATGGTTTATGTAACAAATTTTAAATGATAAACAATTATATTTTTATTCTAATATCAGGAAAACTAATTGTCAGCATTAAATGACCCTTTTAGTATGATTTTTCATGTTTCAAATACACCACTATATAGATTATGATCTAATACAAATATGAAAGAAAGAATGACATTTTTAAAGATCTAAAAATCAATAATTCTAAAAATTAATAATTATACAAATCAATAATTAGTTTTTAACAAATCAATTTACATGTAGAATTTACCAATAAAAAGACAATTGCATACCGAATCTAAATATAAGTTCAATAGTGAAAATAATAGAACCTCAATATTTGTGCACAAAAATGCTAATAAACTTGCATTCAAGTATTTGTATATGGTAGGAAGCATCAACATAAAGAGGGTGTTCACAATAGAGTAATATTATGCTTGTTACTAAATACGCATGTTCAACATGATTACAAATAAAATTTCAACTCAATGAGAATTTGAGTAGCTACAGAGAGGGATACACCAAATGTCACATGAGAAATGACAATATCATATAAGCTAAATTTTGATTAGGTTTTGAAGAATTTTCAATTAATAAAATATGCATAACATATGGTGTAAAAATGTTGCAAATACAATAGAATGTCATGAAAGTTTCTAAAATCTAATCAAATGTGATATTTAATGCCAATTATTCCAATATGATGACAATAAATTGAGTATTGTGTGAGGCTATTATAATGAAAAAATGATAAAAAAAACTATTGGAAAACTTGAAATAGAACTCACGACAGAATAGTAGAGAAAGACTCTAAAGAAGCAGCCACAGAAAAAAGGTATGTCACAAAGGTATGCAAAAGTGCACCAATATCATAACAAATCCTTCAATATGGTTATCTAAGAAAAATACAAACATATATCCATTTCCAACTATACAAAGACACAAAAAGTTATCAAAGCCCATTTTTTATATGTAGTGACTAATATAAAAGCCTATTTTACAAATGTTTTTACCACAGAGGAGATCTCCATAAAACTTCATGGTTTATAACGATTCTAGTCATGGGCATGTGGATAGAATAGAGGAAGTTTTAATTGGATTCATGCAATGCATATACGACCAACTCACAAATGGAAAACCCATATATTGTGAGGTGATGTAGCATTAGTCACAATATTATTTTTAGTTGCTAAGGAATTTTTTTTCCAAATTGAAAAAGAAAAACTAAAATGAGTTTCTTAAAGACTCATGTTGTGTAAAGAGGAGAGACCACATTTCTATTTGAAAGGGTACCACCATATACCAAAAAACTCATCAGGGAAATTAGAAACATAAAATTATTTTAAAACCCTTCAAAAATACTCACATCATATAGAGGAAAATAAAAGATGTAATTTTTGATTAAATTTTATGCTAAGTTAAATAGATCTATAGTGAAACCCATCTAGTGTCAAGAAAACCCATCATCTCTTTCAAAATGAGTCTCAAAAAAACATAGTAAAGGACAATGAAAAATCTTCATCAGTGAATAAGTAAAAGAGGCTTATAGTCCCATTTAGATTCACTACAATATACAAAGCAGAGTAATATATTTTTATTACATCAAATAGATAAAACACGAGGGAAGAAACTTGAGGGGAAAATGGAAAATTGCATAGAGATTTTAGCAAACCCTCATTTGACCAGGGTTACTAAATAAAAATCAATCTAATGTTTTGGTAGGAGAAACCTCATGGAGAGGCCACCAAAAATATCTATATCTTTCACAAAGTAGACCATTTCAGAATTAAAGTCCAGGTTCAAAACCCTTGTGGGTATTGATAAGAACAAGAGCTACATGCAACATGAGTCCCACCATTTACTTAAACTAAAAGAGTTTTGCCACTAAAACTAAAGATACCTATTTGTTTTATGTATTCTATGTTTAAGTATATTGGAATTTATGACACTTATACAACTGTTTAATTTTGGTTCTATGTTTGAATGTAACTCAAAATTAATATTTTTATATCAAATCCAAATCACTATTCATCATCATATGTATGAATGCTTCTTAGGTGTGTTCAATGGAATTTTAGCTCATTTTATTTTGTAGTTTTCAAAAAAATTATAGAACATTTTATGATTCTCTATAGATCATCACAACTCTTGTGCATCTCTTTGCATATTGAGATTTTATTTTGTATAGCTAGTGCCTCTAGGATTTGTCCTTTTGAAATTTAAATTAAGAAATTATTTAATGCTTATCTTGATGAAATTTTTATATCTATTATATAAAATATAAAAAATATGAAAAATATGAACAATGAAATATTGCAATTATAGGAATGCGAGGTTCATATTTTAGTTAACAAATGATTAGACAATGAATACATCTTGAAATTGTGATTTGTTATTTCAAATCTACCAATCAAGTTCTATGTCTTGAGACTTCTTCGAAACTAATAATCTTCTGCTTATTGGTGATGCCTCTAAAGCTTGAATTTGAAAAAAAAATTATATTGTTTTAATATGATATGCCAACCTAAGTTTTTAAATAGTGACTTGCCTAAAAGAATAAAATCAAGTGCTGAATGGGAAAGAATAAAAATAAGTTTTATTTGTTTATGAAATTGTTCTTGGCCTTGTCAATGCAAAGAATGTGCCTTGGTTCTTTGCCCCTTTTGATTAGTTTCTCACAATAAACTTGATTAAAATAAAATCTACCTAGCACAAGTAAACAACATTAGTTGAACAGTAATATTTGTTAGTGTAAATAATTAATTATTATTAGAATTTACTTAATTTTACTTAGGAACATGCATAGTCATATGAGTTGTCTTGTTGACAACACAAGAGTTAGCAACTTAGTTGAGCACATGGTGTATACAACATCTCTTTATGAGATACACCTATGTAAACTTATCCTCTTATCATCGTACAAACTCCTGTGCTCAATGGAGGATAATCCACTCTTGGTAGACATGTGCTTAGTTGTGATTATTATCTCTTTGTTGACTCCTAGTCATCCTAGTTTCCTTTATATACAAGGTACTTCTAGTGTGTATTCAATTATCCAATTATCCAATTATCCTATCATCTGATATCCATTATCATTTTGATCATTATTGAGATTTTCATTTGATCATCATTAGTCTCTCTTGTGCTATCTATTGAGCTTCTTGATATTGGCATTGAATTATTTCCTTAGGAAAATTCTTACATGGTATCAGAGCCATAGGAGTTTCACTAAATAGCTGTTGAAGAGATTTTTTTTGCAGGTCAAGATTGGAGCTTGCTAGTGCAAATTAGATATTAGCATCATATTCAAAAGGTCAAAAGCCCCCCAAATCAACTTTTGTTTCATCAAAATCAAACCTCTGAGGTGAAATCTAGAGTCATTTTATTTTTGGAGGTGTGACAACGATGATTCAGGAAAAATAATTAGAGGTTGTTTGTGATCTATGTTCCTGATTTTTTTTAAAATTGCCAATCTTAATTTTTGCAACTTCAAAAGCTTAGTTGGGGCTCATTTGGACATATATTTAGGTGCTATTTTTTTTTGAAAGTGCATGATTTTTTGTCTCTTTTCTAGATTTGGTATCAGTTTGGAATAATTCTAAGTAGACGTAGCACTTTCATAATTTGGTCATTTTTGGCCTATTTTAGCACTTGTAATTAGATCCTTGAGAGATCTTGTGTGTTATATTATTGAGTCTGATATAGTTTCATATGTTCTATTGTAAAATTATAAGTCCAATTAGGCCCTAAATTGGAAAGTGACCCTTGTAATTGCACTAAATATAAAGTGCCAAATCATGCATTGTGGGGTTTCTTTGATTTTTTTTTAATTTTTATTTTTGCATGTTGGGGGTGCATACATTATTTGATCTCATGGAGTCATGCCAAAAGTATCACTTTGGTTTAAGATTCAAATTGACAAAAAGGAACTATCAAAAATGGAGTGCTTTGATGATTGATCATCTAAGAGAACATAAGGAAGTTTTTCCTTATCTATATTCAAAGATATTTCCACCTAATACTAATTGGGGAAATCTTTCTCTTCTTCTTCGCTATATGTATAACAATATGAGTAAGAAATATTTTGCTCCTTTTAGTAAGGCAAGTAGTCCTCATGATGTTTGGATGTGTCTTTGGGAAGCATATGGAGATCCACAAGTACCTCCATTACTAGAGGACATCCGACCTCTAGTCACTCTAGTTGTGATACCTAAAAATCTAGTTGAGATCATACCTCCTAATGCTCTCACTGCTTCTACTGATCTAGTTCTAGCCATAGATTCTCCTAATTCAGTACATCAGGAAACACCATGTCCTCCTCTTTTAGCTTCATGGGATGACTTCCTTCCAGACATTGTAGTGTTGTTTGTGGAGTCTTACATTGATGATGTGGGGGAAATTATTGATGACATCCATCTCCTCTTTGTTGAGGAGATTTCTTCTTCACTTGTTGCAAGGGAACACTCTAACCCTCAACCACTTGATCTTTCTTTTGAGACTAATGTGACCATGGACACTTCTTTTTAGTAGTTGGAGGAGGACTCTTGCACTTCAAAGGAGACATATCAATCTTTGGAGATTGTATTCCAATTTCCTTAGACATCATATATTTCTAGGATTCTTCCTACTAGTTGGGGAGCATTCTCTTCTACACCTATGATACCACTTCTTCCTATAAGTAGGAACATCATTCAATTTTTATGGTACAACTTCTTCAATCATCAAGGAGCTTCTTTTATGGGTGTGCATTTATCATTGATGGGAGGCTACATTGCTTCTCTTCCCATATCATCCTATAAGGATGATTCCTTGTCTTTGGAGTTTGATTCACTTTCATACATGGACATGTTACCTTATTTGTCACCTTATTTTGGGCATCCACCAGATTGGCTTGTGGCATCTTCATTCATCAAGGACTTGTAAACATATGAGTAGACTTTAGAGGCAGGATCCATAGCATACTACATATGGATTCCTCATCCATCTTCCTATCCATAATGGGAAGTATACTTTCACCATAGACTTGGTGTATCTTCTTCATAAATGGAGAAATACCATTTGTAGGCATTGGATACTTTTTTGTCTTCATCACATCCTTGTAGGAGATTATTAAATATGGGGGGATACCATCATGTATTTTTTATTATGGGGGATATATGATTGTACATGCATGATGTATGTCATACTAGGGTGGTCTTGATTACTCTATCCTTGCATGCATCTTGTATTTCTTCATCTTTCTTTTTAGAGGAGGTTTTTCCCATGAGATTTTTCCTCTTTCTCTATTTTCAAAGAGATTTCATTGCTTTGCATTGCATAGCATTGTATGTAGAGCATTGCATTTGTAAATGATTACCTAACATGGCCTAATAGTCAAGACCCACATTGCATCTTCTATTTATCTTTTTGAGCTTAAGTGCATTCCCCTAAGTTGCACTTTACGGGGGGGGTTGTTAGTGTAAATAATTAATTATTATTACACTTTACTTAAGTTTACTTAAGAATATGCATAGTCATATGAGTTGTCTTGTTGACAACATAGGAGTTAGCAACTTATTTGAGCACATGGTGTTTACATCATCTCTTTATGGGATACACCTATGTAAACTTATCATATCATCATCGCACAAAATCCTATGCTCAATGGAGGATAATCCACTCTTGGCGGACATGTGCTTAGTTGTGATGATTATCTCTTTGTTGACTCCTAGTCATTCTAGTTGCCTTTATATGCAAGGCACTTCTAGTGTGTACTCAACTATCCAATTATCTAATCATCTGATATCGATTATCATTTTGATCATTATTGAGATTCTCATTTGATCATCATTACTCTCTCTTGTGCTATCTATTGAGCTTCTTGAAGTTGGCATTGAATTATTACCTTAGGAAAATTCTTACATGGTATTAGAGCTATACCAAATTCAAACATTGTCTTATAACAAGGATTCATTATGAATTCCTCCCCCAATGAAATCCTATGCCATGTAACTCACCTTCAAATTAAATATAGTTCCATATATCTTGGACATGACTTATATGTTTATGATAAAGCTCATAATATTTAAATCTAAATAAAATAAAATAAGGATATATAAAAAGAAACCAGAAGTTTCAATAATTCCTTTTAGCCAATTATTTCAATCTTTTCCATGTCAAGATTATGTCATCTTCTAAGGGTGTACATTCAACAGCTAGAGGAGAAACATTCTTAATAAAAAAAGAGTTCAATGAAGGATTGTATTTGATTAGTGGAGAATAAAGTTCTCAAATATCCCTACATTCAACAGTTATAAGATTTACAATTTGATTTTTTTCATCTAATAGTTTACCCATAAGATTAGAGGCAGTTTATTTCCTTTGTATTTGAATCTTTTTCATTAGTGCCCAAATAAAAGTTGTAGGGCCAAGATATATTTTACTTTTTCATTCAACCTATATAATCAAAATTAATTTTATTATTTCTCCTTCAAATTTCTTCGAAACTAGTAGAGTGTCTTTTAGGTTATTGTAGGCTTCCAAATAGTTAAATAATTTTTTTATCCTAGCTATGGGAAGGATGCCATAGAAAATGTTGTGACAGGAATATAAATTTGAAATTAGCACACTAAATTTGAAAAATATGGCCGAGGTAGATTTTCATTTTAAATTTCCTTTTAAGAAGTAAATAAACATGGAGAAGACTAGATCCCTAAGATTGATATTATAGTCATTTATTTCTTGCAATCTTTACTGCCTCTTTCAACATCTAAAAAGGTAATTTATTGAAAAATTTCCAAGGAGATAGTGTTTTTATTTCTCATTATACGAGTGTTTAATGTTATCACTTTTTAGGCAAGAAGCCACTGCATAACAAAGGAAATAGGAAGATATAAAGAATCTTTAAAGGACAATCCAAGAGTTGTAGAAGAAGAAATCCCATCTTTTGGAAAAAAGAGGTATGAAGAGTTTGACGATCATGAGTGATTGAGAGAGAGAAGATGTTTACAAAATGAACCTCATATCTTTCTCTATTTGCACAAAATAACAATTGTAAGTATTGGTCCCTATTTCTTACTAAAACTAAGCTAAAATAATTTGATCACTCTTCATGGGATGGAATGTTGCTAGTTGAAATAAATTAAATATCTATAATCTCTACGAAGAATTTTTTCATGTGTATCAATTAAGAAAAATAACCTTAATGAATGATTGGGTTCCCTCATGTTCTCAGAAAAGCTTCCCTTCCATTCAACTATCTTCCTAATTGGACCATCCTAATGGAGAACAAGAGGGATCTTTCCCAACCCATCTTCTTTGTTAAAAATGTGTAGGCTGTATATGAGCAATGTTAGTATGCTAATAGAAACCAAATTTAAATAAAGCTTCTACAAACTAAACAAAATTCATAAACTTCAAGATAGAATAAGATGAACTCTCAATTGAGAATATGAGCCATTAATGGACTCTCTCAATGAGAAGCTCTCTTGTTGAGTGGCTTTGTCTAAATAGATAGGATGTATGCTCAAGCTTATGCTTCAAAAAGGGCTTCAAATGGAGTTGGAATTTGGGTGTGAGTGTATGGTTTTGATGTAAAATGGCTTCTTAAAATGGCATTATGAACTTACTTCATGGATTGTGTTGTTTTGCAAAGGGGAAGGATCCAATTTATAGGCAAGAGGCTTGACGGATTGAGGGATAAGATGCAAGGATGGGAAAAAGCTCATGGAGGGCTCAAATTGCATGAGAGGAGAGCACATGGATTGTGCTTCCTTACAGCCAATCAGGGAGTGACACATGTCACAAGGTGAGAGGATGGAGGAAAGGGGAAGGATGAGCCAAAAAAGGAGGCTCAAGGGATAAAATCTTCATAAAGACCCCCATAATGGCTTGTAAGAGCAATAAAAGGGCTTGGAAGAGTCATTTATGGCCTAGTGGGCTTCATAAAGCTTTATGGTTGAGATATTTTGAGGGAGATGAGAGCAATTTTGACTTGGGCTTGATTAGGAGGGTTTTAAGCTTGCTTAGGATTGTGAAAATGATTAGAGGATGGATTAGGATGGTTTAGGATTAGCTTAGGGATAGGCAAGTGGATGGCATTTAATGAGGGTGGGTGAAGGAGGAGATATTTGTTAACTTTGGCTTGGGTTAGTAAGTTTTAACCCATGTTTAGGGAATGTGACAAGGTTAGGAGGGGATTAGGATAAGGTTTAAAGACATAGTCTAGAAGAGTCTAGACTTTGGATGAGGATAAAGACTTTCTAGAATAGTCTAGAATTTCCTAAGATGAGGATGAAGACTTTCTGGAAGAGTCTAGAACTTCTTAGGATGAGGATAAATTAGATTTTTAGGAAATAAATAAAGTTTTATTTATTTCAAGGGTTTGGGTTGAGGAGATATTTATTAAAACTTTTTTAATAAACATGAGGATTAATATTTAATCTTAATTAAATATTTTGAGTTGGGATTAGGGGTAGGAAATGATGGGATTAGCCTTTAATAAAAATTAAAGAAGGATTAGAAGATTTTGGAAGAGGTTAGTGGTCTTAAGGAAATTGGCCAAGTTTTGGGCAAAAAATAAATTTTTTATTTATTTTGGGTTTTTTGGTCAATTTATTAATTAAATAATTAATAAATAAGGAAATAATGTTTAAATAAGATTTAAACATTTTTGGGAGGGATTCCTTAATTAAATATTTTTAATTAAGATAAAGGGATTTAATGGCATAAAAATAAATAAATAAATAAAATAATTAATTAATTAATAAATGATGATGTCATAAGGAATTTTTCAGAAAATAAAAATACTTTATTTTCTAAAGATTTTTAGGTGTCTACACAGGCTAGGCAATAGGGGTACTACTTTTCTTGTAACTAGAGGATCTGAAGTAGTATATGAATTGAGGGTTCTTTTCTAGTACTCAAATACTTACTTTAGTCCTTTCTAAGCATTGCAAAATTTTACACCCCCTTTCTCTCTTGGAAAGTACTTTCTACCAAATAAGAAGAGCCACTTGAAAGGGGCACTTAAAAATAAACTCAATTTCAATTAATTAAGGGTCTACTAGTAATATGCCTCCTCTAAAAGATGAATTGAGAAGTCAGTTCGTCTTGATAAGTATATACATATAAAATGAATGTAGAGTTAAGAGATGATGAAATACAAACAACTATTTTTTTTAGCACATTCGTGCTTATTTTAAATGCTCATTTTTTTTTATAGATTTCATTTTGTAATTTCCAATTCTATTTTAAAGAAAATATTAATCATTTATTTTCAATTCTACTAGAGTATTCTTTGTTTCACTCATCTCAACACAAAATTATTGAATCATTTTGTATGGCCACCTAAACAAAAACTACTTTCTTTAGTGTTGAATAATTTTTTGTACCTATTCCTTTTTTTAACCCTCAATGCTATCAATTTCTCTTTCACCTAGATTGAAGCTAAAGGGTTAGCAAAAAATATCCAAGAAAATGCATATGTCTTTCATATTGTAGATGCTTCTGGGGGTTGGTATCAAGTATCATGGCTTGGGCCATATCATCTACCAAATGCTCATCTAGCTACAATATGGATGCATTACCTCAAATAGTTTATTTACCCAATTCTCCTATATTTTTTAATCATAATCTAAAAGGATGGTGTTCCATATTGCTAAACTATGAAAGCCATGTTCATTTTTCTTCAAATTGCTTGCATTCCACTATGGTTTACTTTGCTGTCTTGAAAATCTCATTTTTTTTTTCAAATTGTATGAGTTTCAACTCTATTCTGATTCACTAATAAAGAAATTAAATTTAGAAGGGAATATATATATATATATATATATATATATATATATATATTTAAACAAAGAAAACTTGACACTTTAGTATACTAATTAATGGAAAGACAACCACTGTCATAGGTAATCTGAAAGAAATCTTCACACTGATACAAAGTAATTAGCTCACTTAAGATACTATAAAGGAGTTCCTTATATGTATAACACTAATGTTGCTTGTTTCTTTACTTGTTGAGGTGCCAACCACACTTTCATCAAGCTAGCCATCTTCAATAATGCTCCTATCCTGTGCTCGTTGTTATAGCTTGCATCATGATAGGAATACATTGATCTTGTATAGGGTTTAAATTGAAAGACTTTAATTTTTTGAAGGATTAGAAATAAATTTCTAATAATAATTTTACTCAAATGAATAATGATTAAAATACACAACCTTGGATGAAAAAAAAAGGAGGCCAATACTTACAACACTTGCATTTGTAACATGAAAAATAGAATAGAGAGATGCAACACTCTAAAATCCATAGGAGGAAACTAATGAAAATCATAATAATAATTTTTAAAAAAAAGAATTCATAGAACACTAAAAAAGGAAACTAGCATCTGTAAACATTTAAATATGGCTAGGGCACAAATATTGCAAAACTTAGCTTTGGTACCTGCATTATGCAATACAACACATGTAGTTGCAATATGCAGTGATGCTATAAATTATCATCCTATAAACATTATTTTTTACTTTGACATGGGTTTTTCAAACAAAAACATAAGAAAATAAAATAATTTACACAAAAACAACATATACTTTTTAAAACCAAGAAATACCACCTCATTTGTCAGCATAGGTTGATGCTTACTTGTAGCATTACAAGAGCATTTCTAAAGAATATTATAGAAAAATATTTCTATAGAAATGTTTGGTCCTTTTTCTTGGTTATGCATCACACAAATGTATTTTAGAAAATTGGATGTAGAAGTCTCTAATTCATCTTCCTCCATGGTTTTTGAATTTTGTCAATCATTACTAAGAAACAAGGCCTCTTTTTTCAAGATGTTGGACATAAATTAGTGAACAATAAAATAGAAATGATTCAACCCATTTGTCATCTTCAACTATTGTTAGTTGCAAACACTTGCAAATTAGCATATAAAATGGAAGAAAATGCCTTGTGAAGGCTTAAGAGAACTACCATTTGCTAGATTTCAGAAACACCTATCTTCATTTTCCTAAATTTTTGAAGGGAAAATGAAAAATACTACTGGGAAAATTGATCATAACCTATAGAAAAATAGAAATTAAAAATCAAAATCCTACTTTAATACATATAATTATAGAAATTGTAGGATATGATAAGATTACATGATTCCTAAAAGGTAGATTAATTGATTTTAGAGCAATGAAATGAAAAATTAAAGTACATAGATACCAAAAGATACAAGTATTAGAGACATTTGATCACATAAATCTATATAAAATCCATGGCTACAAGCTGTTGTCAGAATTGTTTGCACACTTGCCTGAAGCTTGACTTAAAGGCAACCTTGTGAAACATGGAAACAATCTCCAAGTTGTGTGACTTGAACAATGAGATTGAGTCTTCAAAGTAGGCCAACTTCCTCACTATCAAGGTTCATCTAACTACTTCTTGAGAGGAAAAGGGAGAAATAAATGCATGAAAATAAAACTAGATAACCTAATCTAGAGGGGTGATACACCAAATAGTATGTTCAATCTTATCTCTTCTCAGAGATGCACAATTCATCAATATTATACCAATGTACACAGATTCAAACTTTTTATTAACTCAACAACCATATGTAGATCAGAAATCAAAAGAATTCTATAAGGAGCTTTACTCTATATCATTCAAATGTCAAGTAGAGACAACCATACACATCAAATAATGAAGGAAAAATATTAACAATAGGCAAGGAGATTTTGCATAGTATATTAATGAAAGAAAGATATACAATAGAGAATTAGATTCACTCAGAGGCAAATGGATTTATAGTAGCAATGTATAAAATACATCTGATATAGAATTAGAGAAAAGACTATCCCTTGCAAGGGTTACAAAAATTACTTTTATAGCTTGAGAATAATTGAGAAAACTTCCACTAAAAGCCAAGACCCAACTACTGCCTTCAAGTTGTAGAGAGAAATTACTACTGATCCCAAAAAGATTTGATCTGGGTATGCATTCATATGCAAAAAATTAGTCCTTTACATGCAAATCTAGCCTTGAAGGGATAGAAACTGTAGCCATAACTACTTGGGTTGGGTAGATGGATCATCATGGTAATGATGGAGTGTCTTTTGTATTTTCTAGGCACGAAGAACACCAAAAGGTGGTTGAAAGTGATCAAAGGACCTAATTGCCATAAGAGATCTATTGTTTCATGTTCACAACCATGATAAATTAGCTATGTCATTAGGTCAACTAAATTCAACCATCCAACTTCGGCACATGGCCTTATATTTTTTAAGAACTCTTCCACCACACCCAACTTTCTATCTGTTATGTTGACCTACACCTGCTCCTGTTCATGAATTCACAACTCATTTCCCTTATTAACTATTTAGTTTTGCAAAAATGTGATGTCTTAATTTCATGCCTTTGTTGCTTTATCGAAACCACCAAACACAAGGTCCCTTAATACCATGCGATACTGTACACATTGTTTTGGTTAACCACTATCAATGCTTCATTGCTTCGTGAATGTGAGCTATTGTTGTGGGTGAATCCTTGTGAAGCTATGCCTAACCTTTAATTGATTCAAAATTTATTTGTTCACAAGTTCATGACTTAAGTTCATAACCTTAGCTTAAACCTTGCAAGGGTATGAAAAAGATAATCACCATTTCCTAGGCCAAACCTTATGTTAACACTAACTCCTTGCGACATTGTGATGTTGTCTGACCTTGGTGTAGGGAACCTCCCATTTTTAATGATTTTATGTGTTTTAGGATTGGTTTAATTTTTTTGAGTTTTTTTGAATAAAATCCAATAAGTTGGATGTAAGATTTGTCAATTATATGTTGTAAGAGCCTATAGTGCTTACTAGGTGAAAAGTTGCTATTTTGGCTTAGAATAGTGAAACCTTGATATTTTGGTGTAGTATTGGTTTGAGGAGTGTTTTAGGACCATATATACCTTATCTAGGGTAAAGGTGATCAAAATCACCATTGAGTTGTCAAAATGGGCCAAAATGCTCATTATGTAAAAAGTTGCTAGCAATTTTGAAAAGTTGCTCAAGCAACTTTGACAACTTTTGCAAGAATGGAGAAAGGTTTGGTTAGATGACTTATAACCACCCATTCTTGGGATATAATAATTGGTTCAATATTTGTATAAGGTTAATGAAATTTTGGATTGCAACTATTATTTTTGGTACCTCTGTAAGGATCTTTGTGGCAAAATTTTGCTAGAGCTGTACAATTTTCATGTTACCGTATAGATTAGTATAGAAGATTAGATTCCATGGGGATTTAGAGAATTAAATTAGATTTAATTTTTATTAAGTATTTTTTTTTCAAGTTTTTAGTGTACAAAGTTAGTGCATTTTGGAAGGTCATTGGTTTGTAGTCACCTTGACAGTGCTTTTTGGCAAGAAATAGCTCTAACCTAAGAACCCACTAGTGGAAATGGATGAAACGATGGGGAAAGTATGGTTAGATTCTATACATAGTGTTTTTTTTATTATTTTTTTGTTAAAATCAGTTCCTTGATTCAAAAGGTAAGCCTTATGGCTGACTATTGAATATAGGTGAGCCAGGATAGGGACAATAGTGCTTTGCCACGTGCGCCCATAGCTCTATGGAAAAGATTTGAAGAAGTCTATGTAAGACCTAGATAGTCATATGATAGGAAGTTTTTGTGGAAGGAGTTGAAACAAGAATTGGAGACCATTTTGGCACTTTTTTATGCTCACTTGTCTAGAGGCCTAATTAATAGGCTTAAAACTAGGGCCTGGTAGAAACTAGAGTTATGGGTGCAACCCAAAGCTAAGGCTTTAGTTTTTTGAAGTAATAAAATGTAAAATTAATATTTTTAAGGAATTATGTGAGGTCATTTTTTTTTTTTTGGAGTTATAGCTCAAAATAGTGAAACTAGGCCTAATTGAGGCGAGGCAACTAGGTCTCTAAGTGAAATTGAGACCAACTGGATTGGTGAAGGGTCTAGAAGTGTACATAAGGGTTAAGAGTGAACCTAGATGGACTAAGAAGAATAATAGGTGTCCATGGGAATGTGTGGTAATATCCTAGGCTGAGGTTTGGAATCCTAGGAGGGGAAACTAGCAAAGACAACTAGGCTTTGGGGAACTAGTTGGACTAGTTTAACTTTGTGACTTTGGAATCTTCTCAAGATCAACTAAAATATGGAGGATAAGTTGATACCAAGGATCTTGGAGATCCTAATTGGGAGAAGACCTTAACAAGGGTAACCATTGGATGGTTGGAGTAAATAAAGGAGCATTTGAGTGAAGAAAGCCTAGGATACAAAAGTCCTCTACATCAGAGTGGTATTAGAGCCAACTTTTATGGTGGTAAATGTTTGACAAAGAAGGAAGTCAAGAAGCTAATAGTATGTAACCCAATGAAATGAGAAAGGGTACTATAGTAGACTGGGCAAAGGACCTATTGGCAAAGGCCAACCAAGTAGAGACAAAGAGCAAGAAAAAGATCATAGAATGGGGAGATGCAATTGACGAGGAAGATGAAGGCCTCATTGGGGAGACAACATAAAGTAAGGAGGAGGTGGATCGAGATAAGAAGGTTTTCTTGGAAGCCTTTAAGTCTCTCAAAAAGGATAATATGGAACACATCCCTTACAATAGTGGTAGCCTAAATGGGGATGAACTGCTCGATTGGCTAGAAGCCTTTGATAACCAATTTGACTACAAGGAGGTGCAAGAAGAAAAAAGACTTAGTAATGATAAGGCTAGGCTCAAGGGATCAACATCAGTATGGTGGAATATGATGTAATATGATAGGGTAGCAATAGGGAAGAAGAAGATAGTAGCATGGGAGAGAATAAATATTAGAATCAAGGCTTAGTTCTTGCCCACTAATTATGAGATCCAAATGTATCAAAAGATGTAGAATCTAAGTCAGAGAGACATGATAGTAAGTGCTTACATTGAAGAGTTTAATAGGTTGAGTCCCAGAGCTAGAAGACAAGAAGAAGAGGTGGAAAAGGTAGCGAGGTACCTTAATGGCTTAAGGCAAGGGATCCAAGATGAGATCACTATGATGGCCCCTAATAGAATGCATAAATGCTTCCAAATGGAATTTAGAGTAGAGGACAAAGCTAGAAGGAGGAATCAGTCCTACCAAAGGGGAAGAGGTAATAACAATAGAGGATTTAGAGGTAGAGGAAAATTTCAAAGTGAGGAAGGTCCTAACAAAACTAATGAAGGTCAGTCTGCTAATAATAGTAGTCGTAACCAATATAGGGGATCCTTTTAGAGGGGAGGATATAGAGGAAGGGGACCCCCTAGGGGCAAGTCTCAATCATAAGGGAGAATTAATTTAGTCTTTACTGGAAAGTGCTATAACTGCAACCAAGTAGGTCATATAATGGGTAGATTACCTGAAAGGGCTACATAATCTTCCATTGGGGAAAGAAGAAATTAGTTAGTGCAAGAGGATGACACAAAAAGGTGTTACTTCTTCCATTTCTAGGATAGGGCTAGTAGTGGATGGAGAGAACCAATGCTAAGGAGAACCTTGATGAAAGTACCAAGTGTTGCAGAGCCTCCATAAAGGAAAAATCTATTCAAAATAAATTGTAGGTCTTATAGAAAAATTTACAAGGTCATAGCAGACTATGGATCCACTAAGATTATTGTGTCCACAAAGATGGTGGATAAAATAAAGTTAAGGAGGATACCTCATACCTCTCCCTATAAGGTTTCATGGTCAAATAAGGGACAACAAATAATGGTGGATGAATAGAGTATGGTTGAATTTGTTATTGGTGAGTATAAGGACAAGGTTCTATGTGACATAATGCCCATGGATGCATGCCACCTACTCTTAGGATATCCATGGCAATATGATGTCAAAGATATTTATGATGGTGAAAAGCATATCTATGTGATCACTAAACAAGGAAAGAAATTCCAAATGGATCCATTGCAAGAACCTAGTGAGGAGAAGCATGTGGGAAGTAGTGTGATGTTATTGAGTGGGAAAGATGTTCTCAAGGTTATGAAGAAGGAGAAGGGCATTTTTTGTGTAGTGATAGTGAAACCAAAGGAGGACACCAAGGAGAAAGCCAATATGCCACTACAAGTACAAACATTATTGGAAAGGTACCATGACATAGTGGATAATGGTTTGCCAAGTGTATTGCCACTAATGAGGGATGTGAATCACCATATAGACCTTATAACCGGAGAAAATTTACCAAACATAATAGCCTATAAGATGACACCAAGTCAAAATATAGAGATAGCAAGGAAGATTCAAGATTTACTGCATAAATCCTTGATAAGGAAGAGTTTAAGCCCATGTACTGTACCGACAATACTTCAACCTAAAAAGGAGTTGAAATGGAGAATGTGTACAAACTCCAAGGCTATAAACAAAATCACAATTAGATATAGGTTCCCAATGTCTCAAATAGAAGATTTAATGGACAATTTAGGGGGATCTTGTTACTTTTCCAAGGTGGATTTGAAGTCAGGGTATCATCAAATAAGAGTAAGGCCTAGTGATGAGTGGAAAAAAACATTCAAAAGAAATGAAGGGCTGTATGAGTGGCTTGTTATGCCCTTTGGCTTAACAAATGCACTTATCACATTCATGCTTATGAATGAAGTGCTAGCTGATCTCATTGGTAAGTTTGTAATTTTTTACCTTGATGACATTTTTATATTTAGTAGGTCCAAGGAGGAGCACATGAAGAAATTGGAGATGGTCTTAAGGAGGCTACACCAAGAGAAGTTGATGACCAATCAAGAAAGGTGTGAGTTTATGAAAACTAAATTAGTTTATCTTGGTTTTGTGGTTGCTAGTGCATGCATAAAGATGAACTCTGATGAAGTTAAGTCAATTTTGGAATGGCCTACACCTATTTCCATAGGGAATGATAGGGGTTTCCATGGTTTGGCATCCTACTATAGGAAATTTTTTAGAAACTTAAGTCGTATATGTGCCCCTATCCTCAATACCATAAAAGGTGGGATCAAATGTCAGTTTAAATGGATAGTCGCAACATACCAAGGATTTGAAATGTTGAAGAAAAGGATTAAAAAGCTACCTACTCTTAGGTTCCCTATTTCAACCAACTATTTGTGGTGGAGTGTGATGCTAGTAAGTTAGCCATTGGAGTAGTATTAAGCCAAGAGGGACACCCTATGGCTTTCTTCTCAGAGAAGTTGAATGAGGCTAAGAAAAAGTACTCCACTTATGACCTAGAATTATATTCTATAGTATAAGCTCTTAAGAAATGGAGACAACCTTTTACCTAGATAATTTGTGGTCTACACTAACAATCATGCTATAAGTTTCTTGAATGGGAAAGAAAAAATAAATCAGAGGCACTTAAATTGGGTAGAATCTTTATAATCTTATACATTTGTCACAAAACAAAACAAAGCAGTTAGTAACAAGGTAGTAGATGCTCTTAGAAGAAGAGTCTTAACCATACAACAATTCCAACTACAAAGCATAGGGATGGATGACTTGAAGGACCTCTACAAAAAGGACAAAGATCTCAGAGAAGCCTATGAGGCATGTGTGAAATTTCAACTAGGATTCAAAATAGATTTCAGTGACTTTGTGTTGCAAGAAGGTTTACTATTTAAGGGACACCTTATATGCATACCCCAATGCTCAATGAGGAAGAATATAGTAAAGGAGAAAAACCAAGGAATTTTGGGAGGTCACTTTGGAGTGGAATAAACTCTACAACAAGTAAATATGCATTACTATTTTCATAAGATGGAGTCTCATATAAGGAATTTTGTGGAACAATTCCACATCTATCAGATAGCAAAAGGATAAAGCAAAAATAGTTGGTTGTATCAACCACTTGCCAGACCCCATTGGCCTTAGGAGAGCCTTAGCATGGATTTTATGTTGGGGTCACCAAAGACAACAAGGGGTAATGATAGTGTCTTTGTGGTAGTGGATTGTTTCATAAAAATGGCATACTTCATTCCATGTAAGAAAACCATTGATGCTTCTCAAATTCAAGGGCTATTCTTTATGGACATTGTAAGGATTCATGGGTTGCCTCTGAATATAGTAAGTGTTAGGGATACAAAGTTTGTAGATCACTTTTGGAGGACCTTATGGAAGAAACTTGGCACAAACTTATCTTTCTCTTCAGCCTGCCATCCACAATTAGATGATCAAACATAGGTGGCAAATAAGTCAATTGGGAAATTTCTAAGATGCTTAACCAAGCAGCATGGCCAGTAATGAGATCATATCATAGGGAAAGTTGAGTTTTCCTATAATTAATTCATCAATGGGATCATTGGAAAAAGCCCTTTTGAAATAGTATATGGGGCTCATCCTAGAGGAATCTTAGAGCTAAGGGATCTCATCTCATTAGAGAAAAGGAGTGCACAAGAGGAGTCATTTGCAAAAAAAATGAAGGAGCTTCATGATCAAGTCACCAAACTTTACACAAGGAAGTGGAGAAGTATAAGTTTAAAAATGATCAAATAAGAAGAGATTTGTAGTTCAAGGTAGGGTATCTAGTACTTTTTTAGCTTAGGAAAGAGAGACTACCCAAGGGTTAGCCAACTTAGCTACTCATGAAGAAGATAAGTCCATTGAGGATTTTACATAAGTATAGAAAAAATGTCTATGAGGTGGATTTACCTCTTGATTTGGAAATTTAACCAATTTTCAATGTTTTTGATCTATGTAATTACAAGGGAGAACCCTTAGACTCAGGTCAATCTACTCTTGGAGCTTTGGAGGATGATTATTGGGTGAAAGACTTTCCTACTCCAACACCCATGAAGTTGGCTAGTATACTAGATTCTAAAGTGATCAAGAAGATAAGGAAGGGTAACTACAAGGAGTACCTCATCAAGTGGTAGGGACTACCTAATGCTAAAGATACTTGGATGACAGAGGCATACATTCTGAAACATGGGGTCACCATTGAAGACCTCTTAGCTCAAGAGACTTGAGTTCTTTTTCCTAAGGGAGTATGGTGCAAGGAAACTCCCCTTTTTAATGCTTTTTTGTGTTTTAGGGTTGGTTTACTTGTTTGTAGTTGTGTTTGAATAAACTCTAATAGGTTGGATGTAAGGTTGGTCAACTATATGTTGTAAGATCCTATAGTGCTCACTAGGTGAAAAGTTATCATTTTGGCTTAGAATACTGAAATCTTGCTATTGTGGTGTAGTATGTGTTTGATGAGTGTTTTAGGACCCTATATACCCTATCTAGGGTCAAGGTGGTCAAACTCACCCATCAAGTTGTCAAAATGGGCCACAATGCTCATTATGAAAAAAAGTTGCTACTAATTTTGAAAAGTTGCACTAGTAACTTTGACAACTTTTGCAAGAATGGAGCAAGATTTTGTTAGATTAGTTATAACAACCCATACTTTGGATATAATCATGGATTCAATGTTTGGAGAAGGTTAATGGAATTTTGGTTTGCAACTATTATTTTTGGTACACCTCTATATGGATGTCTATGGCTAGATTTTGCTAGAACTACACTGTTTTCTTGTTACTGTATGGATTCGTAGAGAAGATTAGGTTCCATGGGGATGTAGAGAATTTGATTAGCTTTCATTTTTATTAAGTAGTTTGTTTTTAACTTGTTAGTTTACAGAGTTAGTGCATTTTGGAAGGTCACTGGTTTGTAGTCACATTGAAAGTGTTGTTTGGCAAGAAATGGCTCTAACCTAAGAGATTCCACAAGTGGAAATGGTTGAAACCATGGGGGAAGTAGGGTTAGAGTCTTTACATAGTGTTTTTGTTCTTATTTGTGTTTTTTCAATTAGTTCCTTGATTCAAAAGGCAAGCCCTATGGCTAACTATTAAATACAAGTGAGACAAGATAGGGACAACAATGCTTTGTCACATGCACCCATAGCTCTGTGGAAAAGATCTAAAGAAGTCTATGGAGTCCTTAGATAGTCCCATGATAGGATGGTGTGGTGGAAGGAGTTGAAACAAGAATTGGAGACCATTTTGGCACTTGCTTATGCTCATTGGTCTAGAGGAATAATTAATAGGTTTAAAACATGTACCTTGAATATTTTCAAGGACTTGTGTGAGGTCCTTTGGTAATTGTCAGAGCTATAGCTCAAAATAGTGAAACTAGGCCTAATTGAGGCTAGGCAACTAGGTATCCTAGTGAAATTGAGACCAATTGGATTGGTGAAGGGTTTAGAAGTGTTGGTAAGGGTTCAAAGTGACCCTATTTGGACTAAGAAAACTAATAGGTGTCAATGGGAATGTGTGGAAAGATCCTAGGTTTAGGTTTGGAATTCTAGGAGGGGAAATTAGCAAAGAAGGCTAGGCTTTGGGGAACTAGTTGGACTAGTTCAACTTTGTGACTTTGGAATCTTCTCAAGATCAACTATACCTTAGAGGAGAAGTTGATACCAATGATCTTAAAGAATATAATTAGGAGAAGACCTTAAGAAGGCTAATCATTGGATGGTTGTAGTAAACAAAGAAGCATTTGGAGTGAAGAAAATCTAGGATATCAGAGTCCTCTGCATTAGACCTTGACTGCATGGCACTTTTTGTGGCTTCACAATTGAGGAAACTTTAACTATGTTGCAACCTATGAAGTTGCAAAGACCATTTAACCTAACTATTGATTTCCCTATCATATCCTAAAATATTAACCACACCTTTAACCCTATGAATGAGCAGATAAAGGGAATTACATCATCACAACCATAACTCTGGTTTAACCTTGATGGCATGCAAAGATGTGAAAGCCATCAAAATTGATTGTTTCCTTGAATCATAACTTTGCAACTTAAGATCCTACAATGCATAAATGATCTGTGATCATGCAATTGATAGTGAGTCAGTCCTTTGTGACCTAGATTTGAATGCTAGCATCATTAGCTGCAAAGCTATGCTAATGGTGAAATTTGATTATTTTGCACTTTCACAACCCATTTCATAGTTTAGACATAAACTAGAGTGATAGGGTGATGAATGGGGTTAGCATCATTGTGACTCAAAATATTTCATTCGATGCGAAGTATTTTAGAGGACTTAGGGATACAAAAGAATGAATTAGGTTTTTACATATCCCTTATATGCTTGCATGGAAATTATGAAAAAATGACTAAATGTGAGACATCCATCCATCACACTAGGTGCTTCATGAGATAGTTAACATTGGAATTTCAGGAAGGGGCAAAAAAGTGGCTAACATTTTTGGCAACTTAGTGGGGATTCTTTCTTGCTAAGCAAGGACTAGTGGCCTTAAGCAATCCATTGGCATGGAATCACAAAAAATGAGCTCTATTCTACAACACAACTGTAACCTCTACAATTGCAAAACTTCAAAACTTGCTATCTCACAAAGAAATAGCCTATGATTCTGCACTTATTAAAAAGAGAAAAAAAATTCTATTATGTATAGAAACCCTAACCCTCCAAAGAAGCAAGGTTTAAGGTAAATTCCATTGACTGGAATTGGCAGAATATCACCATTAGGTGTGGACAACTGATAAACATTGGCCTCTTTGCAACTAGTGATAACATATGCGTTGGTTTAGATAAGTATTTACTATTTACACTTTACTTAAGTTTACCTAGGTTAATGCATATTGATATTAGTTATCATGTAGACAACTAGGAGTTTGCATATTCATGTGAGTTGTCATGTTGACAACATAATAGTTTACACTCCAATTGAGCACATGTTTTCTACTACATCTCTTTATGAGATACACATTACATTCTTATCCTCACATTATTGAACGTACATTCATGCACAATGGAGAATAATCCACTCTTGGTGGACATGTGTTTTATTGTTTCTTATCTCCTTGCATGACTCCTAGACATATCCGTTGCCTTTATATACAAGGTACATCTATGATGTATTCATCCAATCATCTAATATCCATTCTCATTTGATCATCATTTGTCTCTCTTGTGCTATCCACTAAGCTTATTGATCTTGGCATTGAATTATTGTTTTAGGAAAATTCTTACATGGTATTAGAGCTATACCAAATTCTTACAAAATGGGCCACTCTACATAGCATCAAACTTGAAGTGTCTGCCTAGTTTAGCTCTATTTGCATCCCACTTGAGAACAAGGTCTCCCTCCTTGAAAACCCTAGCTTTAGCCTTTTTTCAAAACTCCCTTTGACATGTTGCTGATGTTCCTCAAGTGTCTACATATCTTTTTATCTTTTTTCTTCTAGTTCCATGAATTCTACCATCCTGACTATCATGGTGTTATCTTTTGTTTGTAAGAAAACTTGGCAACAAAGAATATAACCGTTTCCACATAACCCATAATAAATTTGAAATAATCACGGAATTAAAAATACATATGCAAGAGAATAGACAACATACCCATAGAATGTGACACAAGATATACCCTGGGAAACCCTCATTGAGGGAAAAAACCCAGCCTCCAAAAGCATCCATCACCATGTATTATTCAGCAAAAAATACCATTGCAATACAACCATGGAAGCCTTCATGGCCATAGCCACAACCGAGAAAACTATGTGAACAAGCATGAATCCACACATCCCATGCCATGCTTTCAACCTTCACAAATGCTCCCTTGGCTAACCTGTCAAGCCTTGTCCCGCTCGACTCTTTCCTTTTGTCTTCTCCTTGTCACTCTTTTTTCTCTACAACAACTACCCTTGTGGCTGCTTATATAGTAGCAAGTCCCACAAAACCACCAAGTGGTATTACATAAACCATGTGCTAAAACCATGTGCTACCTAACCCACTGACCCCACATTTAATATTGGGCATTTAATTCTTTTCCCCAATATTAAATAATTACATGAAATATTTTCACAATGTTACAATACAACTCATCAAGAATATTTCATGGGAATCTTTACATGTTGCACTTCCATCTAGGTACAACATTACATAATGAAATAATAAAATAACAATATTATGCAATGTGTACAACACCCATTATCTCAACAATCTCCCACTTGTTGTATAAATTGCATAGGTTCAATCTGTAGCCACACAAAATGAACAAGGGAACAATCCCTCCCAGCACATCCACCATCATGGATCAAAATACACCAAGTGCTCCATCCTGGTACTCGTAACAAAATCAAAGTATCCAGCATCTCAAACATGAATGATCTCACCTTCTATTATGCCACTCCCACTGGACATACATAGAAGCCATCCAAAGAGAAAGCCACCCAACCTGTCACATTAGAAGATCATAAAATCCTGTACCAACTAAAATTCCAAGCACAAAAAACCTAATCCAAAGATAATCACATGTATTCGTAGTTGTCAAAATATCCATAGCTGAAATAGCACCCACAACAAAGTGCCAAACCCATCCAACTATCCATACCTCAAAGGTATAACAAGTGAATCTCATATCACTGACATATCCAATCTATAACCTACAATCACAAGCCTCAAGAGCAATACCTACCACTTATATACCAAGAAGCTCCCACTGCAAAAGATAATGTCAAATCTATAACCAATCCACTCAACACATCTCAAAGAAGTGAATCCATGTAGTATCAAGGACATCCAAAATACATAAACTGATATCCTGCAAGAACAACTCTCATAAAAAGTCTCCAATGCTCTCCCAAGTTCACCACAACCAACAAAGGAAAGAGATAAAGAAATAACCATGTCATCTCTCACATGACATACATGAGCACAAACCAGTGATCACAATCTCCAACCAATCTCAAATCCAATGTAAGAAAAAACTGAACATCCTGGAAGATAACCAAGACTAGAGAAACCATGCAAATCATAACCTGTATCATGTCCTTCTACACACACCTCTAGATGTAAACTGTGCAAGTATGATCTCCTCCATTAAAACCCCAACAAGAAGCCTCAACAACACCCAAACCATACCATATAACTAATCATGGATGTAAGCCTCTCACAAGAAAATCAAACTCATAAAACCATTCCTAAACCAAGGAATAACCATTCCTAATCCAATAAAAATGCCCAATATAAAACCATCTCCCAAACTCAACTAGCATAACAACATATGCACATCGAGATAACCAATGCTAAACCATCTCTCAAGTTAACCCTCTAGAACTAACTCATGTACCATAGCTCAAGATCCATATCCGTGAAAGACAAGCATAAATACAATGCAACTGAGAGAAACAATGGGCTATACCTCTCAAGTAGCAAACTGCTGAGTAGACCAAGAGTGGGGAATGAGAATGCTCATCAAGATACCCAAGTCTCCAACCAAGACTCATCTAAGAATAATCTCCTCTCAAGTCCATATCAGGTGACTGCCCCTCGGACTTCCTGCTGAAATTATTAATCGTCCCAACAAATACTTCTCTAATCCAAGAGAAATCAGCATCACCACCGTCTCTAAGTATCCATGAGCACCTGTAACCAATCAATTCATGCCAACTCCAAATGTGACATAGCAATATTATGAAGTATCCAGCTTATGATCAATGTACTCAATACTAAGAAACTAAACCAAGATCAATCTCAAAGTTCCAACCATGGCCTCAGGAACATAAACATGACAACATGATCTTACCATCTCAACTAAAGAGATAACATGCTCCACATGAACACACCATAACATGTCATAACTCTAAACGTGTATCAAGAGTATACCATGACATAATAATGAAACCATCCTTATACCAAGGATAACATGCCAAATAAAAGCATAAACCACACCTTTGCCAAAAACCCTGTGAGTCCTCAAGATGCAACCATCTCCACACACCATGAAGAAAACCATCTCCACATACCATGAAGAACCATCTCCATACACCATGAAGATAACCAAAAACTCCATGAATCCTCAAGATCTAACCATCTTCACACACCATGAAGATAACAAGTGCACCATGCAAATGTCAAAGACGCTTCTGCAGCTACAGGATCTAAGACAAACCTCCAACATCTGCAAATACTCAATAAATATATCAATGCCAACAACTCCCACTCAACCATGGTACCAAGTCACCTATGGCATCATAAAATCTATCCTCTCCAAACCAAAAAGATATAAACCAAACCAGAAACTAATCCTGCACTGTCACCCCATCACTATCACAAGCTCCCACTAAACTATGTATCCAAGCTATCCATGACATCATGATGAAAATACCATCCTCTAACCATGAGAATCAACCAAGGAATCAAACCATCAAAGAAATCAAAGTGCAGATCATGAGCTCCTCAAAAGAAAACCAAATAACCATGATCCTCAACCAAGAACATATACCACCATAACTGAATCAGAAATCCAAGCTAATGAACATCAAGGATGTACCTGTATAACCAATCATGTCATGCCAAAATCCATGATACCATGATCACATCCATGAACCGAGCATCTAGCTCTCAATATGTCCAACCTGTCAACATAGTCAACCACAATCCTCTGCCATGACTGTACCTGGTAACAACATCTCATCCCTTCTACATGAAGATAAAATCATGTGACTTAGGGCATAGACAACCTAAATCCAAGCCACCAATCTGAATATGCATCAATAATGAAAGATCAATGGGCAAAGACAACCCATAACCAAACCATAAATGCAACTTGTAAGTATAGACCGCTCACAACATTGCACAACTTGTAGACCCAACAAGTCATCATGCATATCCAAACCAAACACTAATAACTATATCATCATGAGACCAATCTAAAATATGAACTAAGTATACAATGACATCAAATCTTAAATCTTCCAATGCCATAAACTCACAATGTTACCATAGTCAAAATATACCTATAAACTGTTCAGATCAATATATCAATAAATAAATCATGCCAAACCTACACCAAATCTGAACCAATGTGTAGAGCTCTCCAAAAATTTTCCGTTGACTACTCGAAGTCCAAAATTTGACTCCGTATGCCCAAGTTATGCCCTAATCCGTGTTCAAAATAAATAATATCTGACTTTAGGGATCTTAAAACCTGACAAAATGTTAAAATCATAGAACCAAACCTACACCAAGTTGTAGTGCTCTGAATTAGCTTTCCAACGCCTGTAAGAACTCTAAAATTCGATATTCTGAGAGAAAGTTATGGCCATTTTACTAAGACAGTCTTTTTACCATTTTCAGTACGATTTTTCATTTTTTATTTTTTTTTCAGTGACGAAAATTCCGATGGGATTAAATTTGACAGCCATCATGGGATGAAATCAAAAAACTCTTTCATTTCCTCTGAACATGGCCAAACTAGGGCATATTATATATCAAAATTTATGGAAATGTCGACCCGAATCCAATGGTGAGGTCTATTTTTACCCAGGAGGTCATTTTTGCATGCTACCCCCCAAAACCCTCATTTAAAATGAAACATTCGAAAAAATATTTTTGTCCAACAATTTCACATGCCCAAATATTTTAACATCCCATCATAATAGCAAATCCAAAACTCTCAGATCTGCAATAAATCATTCATATATCTTCCCCCTTTCTTTTATCTTCTCATTCATTCCCATGGATTCAATCTAGGGTTACAATAATAAAACCATAGCTCTGATACCACTTGTAAGGAAACTTGGCAACAAAGAATATAACTGTTTCCACATAACCCATAATAAATTTGAAATAATCATGGAATTAAAAATCCACATGCAAGAGAATAGACAACATACCCATAAAATGTGACACAAGATATACCCTGGGAAACCCTCATTGAGGGAAAAAACCCAGCCTCCAAAAGCATCCCATCACCATGTATTATTCAGCAAAAAATACCATTTTCATACAACCATGGAAGCCTTCATGGCCTTAGCCACAACCGAGAAAACTATGTGAACAAGCATGAATCCACACATCCCATGCCATGCTTTCAACCTTCACAAATGCTCCCTTGGCTAACCTGTCAAGCCTTGTCATGCTCAACTCTTTCCTTTTGTCTTCTCCTTGTCACTCTTTTTTCTCTACAACAACTACCCTTGTGGCTGCTTATATAGTAGCAAGTCCCACAAAACCACCAATTGGTATTACATAAACCATGTGCTAAAACCATGTGCTACCTAACCCACTGACCCCACATTTAATATTGGGCATTTAATTCTTTTCCCCAATATTAAATAATTACATGAAATATTTTCACAATGTTACAATACAACTCATCAAGAATATTTCATGGGAATCTTTACATGTTTCACGTCCATCTAGGTACAACATTACATAATGAAATAATAAAATAACAATATTATGCAATGTGTGCAACATGCATTATCTCAACACTGTTAGCTCCAATTGATAAGCTAATTCAATAGAGAGGAACTCAAGTGAAATATGAAGCCTTGCTTCCATTCCATATACTAACATGAAGGGAAAGTTCCCAATTGCTCACTTAGGTGTAATTCTATCAGCCCAAAGAGATGTTTTTAACTTTGAATTCCAACACCTCTGATTATCCTCAATTGTCCTCTTGATAATCTTGATCGGGTTCTTTTTGGAGGGCTCAACCAAGCCATTTCCTTAGGGATAATAATTTAAGGAGGTGGTCAAATAGATACCATGGTCAACTACTTAGGAGAAAATGTGAGTCCTAACAAAGGACTTGGCATTATCTGATATTATTGTTGAAGGGATACCAAAGTTGGTAACAATTCAATCAAGGAATTCTACTACTAAAATTTTTGTTGCATCCTTCAAAGCTATTGCTTCTATCCACCTTGTAAAGTAATACTTGTAGCTAAGATCCACATATGACCAAAGTGGAAGGTGAATTTATTGGAGCAGTAAAATCTAGTCCCCACTAGGAAAAAGGTTTATCAACGTGAATAGGATGAAGGGGAGGAGTTCCTAACCTTTGTTTACCTGGAAAGAAGGTGCACTTGTCACATTTTATCACATGCTTATGGTAGTCATTGAATAGAGTTGACCAATAATAACCAGCTCTAATGATCTTCATGGGTGTCATTCTAGCTGAGAAGTGACCACCATTAGGTCCATCATGAAACTCTTTGATCATTCTATTTGTTTGATCAGGGTTAATAAATCTTAATAGTGCTCCATTGGGATCCCTTCTAAAAAGAACCCCGTCCACTAGGAAAAAAGGAATAGAGCATAATGTGAGCTATATTATTTTAGATTTTTCTAATCCTCTTAGATATCCTCCTCATGAAAAAAAGGTTGTCATGTCATGTATCCAAATATTTATATTTTCATCCCCTATTGGTTATTCATCTATTAATACTAGTGCAACCTCTTCAGGCATCTCCTATGATAAAATCATTTGCTCACACAACCCTTTACCCCTCACAAGCTTTGCAATCTTGATGTCAATATCATATTCCATGACCATGGCGATCCATTCAATTCTTTTCTCATTGATATCCTTGTTCAAGAGGAAATCCTTTGCACTTGCATGTGGAACTAGGAGTAGGACCTTATTATGTGATAAAAAATGTCTAAATTTATTTAAAGCTCTTATGTCAAAAAGAACTTTCTTTTCCACATAACTATATTTGTTCTCATAATCCTTTATCCCTTCCCTAAAAAAGGCTATAGGTTTCTCTTCATCTATATCATTCAACTATGTCAAGACAACTGATATGCTTGATTCACCTCCAAGGGTATAGAGAATGAAATCCTTATTAAAATTGGGATTGATAAGGGTAGGGGTTGATGTTATTACTTCTTTGATCTCATCAAAACTAGCTCTCCCTCCCTTTTTCCAAGTGAAAACTAGATCCTTCTTCAACATGGCTGTAAGAGGCTTGACCATGCTAGCAACATCAGGCATGAACCTTCTTACGAAGTTGATTCTACTAAGGAAGCTTTGCAACCCTTTCTTATGACTAGGAAGTGGGAGAGAAATGATTAATTTTGTTCTCTCTAGATCAATGGTTAAGCCATCATTATGCACAATATTTCCTAGAAACCTTCCTTTACTGGTGGAAAACATGCACTTGTACTTAAAAATACACCATATTCCCTATATTTTATGAATACTTGCCTCAAGTGACCAAAGTGGTCTGCCAGATTCTTCGAGTAAACTACTATTTCATCAAGGTAGACCATCACAAATTTTTCATGTATACTCTTGAAAGCCATGTACATTTCTTTTTGAAAGGTAGCACTTGCATTGGTTAGTAAAAAAGGCATTTTTCTATAGGCATAAGTGCCTCATTTAGTAGTGAAGGCTATCTTGTATCTATTAGACTCTTGGACTAACACTTGGTTATAACCTAAAAACCCATCTAGGAATGAAAATATTTTGGAGCCACTGACCTTGGACAAGATTTTCTCCATGCAAAGGAGAGGATGGCCATCTTTGAGAGAGGCCCTACTTAGGTCCCTATAATCTACACATAATCTATTTTCTCCATTCTTCTTCCTAACAGCAATAAGGTTGGCTACCCGATAGGAATGCTTGATAGGAAAAATAATATAAGCCTCTATCATCTTGTATAGATCCTTACTAATCATAGGATCAATCTTAGGATTGACTAGTCTTTGCTTTTGCCTAACAGGTTTTGCATCACTATTTAAATCTATGGTATGTTGAAACAAACTTGGGTCAAAACCATTCAAATCATCATATGTCCATGCAAATACATCATTGAATTCTTGACATAAATGAACAAAAATTTCTTGTTCAAATTTACAGCATACCTATCCCAAATTGAGAACCTTTCCATCAACAATGGTAACTAGTATGTGATCATCTTTATTTGCAACTAGGTTCAAACCCCCACTCCTTGCTTGGTCATCAGGATTGAAGATACTCTCTAAGGTGATTAGACCCTTAGGAAACTTGTTGGAGTTGAGGTTCACAATCCGATCACCACATTGACTTTGTATCTTAGACTGATTTCTATCGGAGATTTCTGCCTCCTTTTGTAGGAAGTTGACAATTTGCACATCAGAGTCAAACACCTACCAATTGGCATGGTTATTTGGTAATCTAGGTCATACAACTAGTCTGATGTGTTGCTCTCTCTTATCCTCAACATGCTCTAGTACATTATAGTCAGCACCTAATGTTGTAAGTCTATTAACATGTTTTCTATCTCTTCTATGAATTCTTGGAAGCCCTCAAGTAGATCTGAAACTCTATGTTTGTATGATTTTTGTAGATTATTTTTGTGATGTTTTGGCTCCTTACTTGGTTAATAACTAGCTCACTATCCCTAAAGACCTTTAAGGATCTAATCCGTCTCCTTTGTACAAGTTGGGAGCCTTGAAACAATGCTTCATATTCATCTATGTTGTTAGTACAACTAAAATGGAGTCTATAAGAGAAGAAAAACTTCTCCAAACTAGGGGAGACAAGAATTACACTAGCTCCCAAGAAATTCTTGTTTCTTGATCCATCAAAGAACATGTTCCCTTATATGTTAATAACCTCTTTTTTAGTTTTATGAGATTAGGAATAGGAGCATCCTTTTCCAATATACAATATGTACCAAGGCCTATCTCTAGAGCTTCTTATGTTGGATCAAATTGAAAAGTGGCCCACTCATCTAAAAGATAATTAGGCACTTCTGCTAAGGAAGTGGTAGGTTCATGAGTCATGCCCTCATCATCTATCTCATGAATTGCACAATTCATGTTCACATGACTAGGTGTATAGGTCTCTATATGATTAATTTCCAAAGGTTTTTCCCTTAAAGAAGCTTTTGTCCCATATCTTGTCCTAAAGAACATATAGGACCAATCTAATTCAATAAGACCACCTATCTATGCTATAAGGTTGCTAGAAAGATAGATGGCTAAATGTGGAGCAACCTCAACTACTGATATGTCTTGAGTGACAATACAACCAAGGTATGGATGCAATGCCATTTCCATATTTTTTAGGATTCCTACTATTTTGGCATAGCTACCATCTAACTAAAGTACGTCTCTAACAATTGACCCATATTGAATATCGAGGAGGTCAACAATATATTTAGGTTGTATTGAACTACTAGCTCAGGAATCTATCACGCAATTGTGAACTAGTTTGTTCATTATAATCAAAGAGACATAAAAAGGAGGAGGTATATTTTTCTTACTTGTGTCTCCGTTTTTTGGTAGCAACAGACTTGTTGCACCATCTAAGGTATTCGACTGATGTGCCACCATCATACTCAATAACCCTTATTGTAGTAGCGCAAACTATGATGGCATAGTGATAACATCCCATAGAGGAATATTAATAGTAGTCCTCTTTATTTAATCTATAATGTTGAGATGAGTGCAAATTGCTTTGACTGGAGCCTTGGGGGCTATGGGAATTGATGACTAAATTTGAGTAGTCTGAGGTTTGGTACACTTCTTGTTGCTTATATTTTGCTTCTATTGGGGAGGAACATGTTTGATTGTGTATTTATAATTGGAGCATGAGGTGCAATACCTGAAGCTAAAGCCAGGTTTGGTGGAGGTGAAATATTCTTAATAGCTCTTCTTTTTCTATTGGTATTATGAGCTATAGAATCATAACAATCATTGTTAGCATGAAAATGTTCCTCTAGCTAATGGTTCATAAATGAAAAATCACCCTATTGCTATGGGTGAGAACCCTTAGCATGTTGAGTGGCACTATTCTGCTATCTTGCTACTTGATCCTGTGTGGTCAGTGTTGGAGTTGGTTCTTCCCTATGTCACATACAATTCTCATATGAATAATTGCAAGAAGGGAAAAAGTATTACTCTTGAGCAAGGATATTTTGAGGAAATTTAATGTCCTTATTGGATTTGTGCTTGTATTTTCAGAAGAGGCATTTCCCATAGGTCTATTTTGGTTATGTGGAACATACCCTGACCTTGATTTGGTGGCCTATTATATGTGGGGGTTTGATAATGGGTCTGGAAGGGCCTACTATTTTTATCTTGTTGCCTTTCCAAGTTCATCACATTGTTGCTCATCTTCTACACCACTGAGAAGTTATCCTCTAGCTTCTTTTACTTATCTTACAACTTCTTGTCTATATTTTGCATTAGGCCCTACATCACATCTTTCAACTCTCCTAACTCATTAGAAGATATGGAGGCTATTGGGGCTATGAAAAGAGGTTGACTTGTGGATTTGGTAGGAATAGGAGCTACCATAGGATGATGAGTAGGCATATTAAGGAAGAAAGGCATTGGAGGCCTTGGAGCTAACTTCCCTCCTTGAATCAAGGTACTTTTTGCTCTTATAGAAATTTCATGTGCAGTTGCTAAGGTATCCCCTCCCATGTTTTGTAAGGTAGTAGTAATATCAATATTGAAAGCTCTTAGGTAATACAAGAAAGCATTACTAGGGGAAGGTTTTACTACAATAGGTATTCTATTCCATGTCTTTTGAAATTTATAATTAAAATCTATCATATTCATGTGGTGCTCTCTTAATGATAGTTAGCTACTCTAAAACTGATAGGTGATCACTTTTATCTTCAAAATGTTTGCATAATATTTCTCCTAACTCATCCTAGTTTTTGATAGAATTATGTGGTAATCACTTTTATCTTCAAAATGTTTGCATAATCTTTCTCCTAACTCATCCTAGTTTTTGATAGAATTATGTGGTAATCCCCTATACCATTGTAATTTTTTTCCCTTTAACAATGCAGCTAAAATACTAATAGCAACATCATCCTCTATAATACCATGTATATTGAAAATATTTGAAATTTCTTGAATGTGTTTGATAGGAGAAATAAAGGTTTTTCCAATAAAGTCAAGTACACTTTTAAGAATAGATACAAGGATATCATGTCTCTGGGATAAAATGAGAGGACTGCCAACATTAAAGGTAGAAAACACCTAATTCATAGGGAGGGCCATGTGGAATAAAGGTCTATTCTAGTCGTGAAACCAAGATATAGAGATGGAGTCACCAAGTGCTTGCATGAGAGCCTCTTGATAGATTAAAATGCTAAGAACAACATTATCTTATCAACATGGGAATTGATGTCCTTTCTTAACACTAGTGAACTAGTAGACTTAAGAAGTACTTCAATATCTATCCCACTCGACATGCCAAAAATTGTTGTCACAAAAGTTTGCACCTTTGCCTAAAGTTTGACCTAAAAGAAACCTTGTGAAACATGGCAACAATATCCAAGCTGTGGGACTTGAACAATGAGATTGAGTCTCTAGAGGAGGCCAACTTCCTCACTATTAGAGTGCATCTAACTACTTCTTGAGAGGAAAATGGAAAAGGAAATGCATGAAAATTAAACTATCTAATCTAATCTAGAGGGGTGATACACCAAATAGCATAATCAATCTTATCTCATCCTAGAGATGCACAGTTCATCAATATAATCCCAAATTACAAAGACTCAAACTTTTCTTAACTCAACAACCATATGTAGGTAAAAAATTAGAATAATGATATAAGGAAGGAGTGTCACTCTATATCATTCAAAAGCCTATTAGATACAACCATACAATCAAAGAATGGAGGCAATACATTAGCATAGGGCAAGGCAATTTTTCCTAGTATATTAATGTATAAAAGAGATAAAGTAGAGAATTATATTCACTTAGAGGAAAAGGGAATTACTATAGTAGAGTATACAATACATGTGATATAGAATCGAGAAAAGACCGAACCTTGAAATGGTTACAAAACATTCTTTTATAGCTTAAGCATAACTGAGAAAAATTCCATTGAAAGCTGAAATCCAATTACTGCCTTCAAGTTGTAGAGAGCAACCACTACTAATCCAAAAAAAATTGATCTAGGTACACATCCATATGCAAAAAATTAGACCTTTATGTGCAAATCTATCCTTGAAGGGATAGAAAAGATGACCATACCTTCTCTAGTTGGGTAGATGGATCACCACGGTGGCAATGAAGTGTGTTTTGCATTTACTAGGCATGGACAACACCAAAAGGTGGTTGTAGGTGATCAAAGGACCTGTTTTCCATCAAAGAGCTACTATTTTGTGTTCACAACCATGCTAGATCAGCTATGCCATCAGGTCAACTAAATTCAACCATCAAACTTTGCCACATGGCCCTATATCTTTTAAGTACTCTACCAACTCACCCAACTTTCTATCTATTATGTTGACTTGCATTTACTCCTATTCGTGGCTTCAAAACTCATTTCCCTCATTAACTATTTGGTCTTGTGAAACTACAATGTCTTCATTTCATACCTTTGTCACTCTATTAGAATCACTGAACACAAGGTCCCTTAATACTGTGTGATACTACACACACTATTCCAATTAATTGCTGTCAATTTTTTGTGGCTTTAGGACTAAAAAACATGATTGAGGGTGAATCCTTGTGAAGCTATGCCTAACATTTCTTTGTTCGCATCTTCATGACTTAAGTTCATAACCTCAGCTTAAACCTTGTGAGGATGTGACAAAGGAAATCACCACTTCATAGTCCAAACCTTAGGTTAGTGTTATCTCCTTGTGACACTGCTATGTTTTTTGACCTTGATTGCTTGACACTTTTCACATCTTTGCAACTAAGAAAAAATTAACTATGTTTCCACTTGCAAAGTTGTGAAGACCATTTAACCTGACTATTGACCACCCTATCACAGCCTAAAATAGTAACCACACCTTTAACCATGTGAATGGGCAAACAAAGGGAATGACATCATCACCACCGTAACTTTGGGTTAACCTTGACTGCATGCAAAGATGTGAAGTCCATCAAACTTGACTGCTTCCTTGAATCACAACTTTACAACTTAAGATCCTATAATGCATAATTGATCCATGATCATGTGATTGATAGTGAGGCACTCCTTTGCAACTTGGATTTGAACTATAGCATTGTCAGCTACAAAGTCGTGCTAACCATAAACTTTGATTTTTTCATGCTTTTTCTACCCATTTCAAGGTTAAGACATAAACTAGAGCGATAGGGCAATGAAGGGTGTTCACATCACTGCGACTCAAAATATTTCATTTGATGCAAAGGATTTTAAAAGAATTAGGAATATAAAATAAGGAATAAATTTTTTATGTATCTCTTATATGCTTGCATGGGAATTATGAATAAATCAATGAATTTTAGGAAGGGGCTAAAAATGGCTAACATGAGCTACAAAGAGTGTGATATACCTTGAAGATAGTTGTTTCAAAAGAAGGAAATGATATTTAAATACTATGGGGAACTTTTTTTCCATCTTTAAGTGCCCACTATTAAACACTAATGTTTTTACTCACAAATGAATGTAGAGATCTAGAAAACATAAATTTTCCCTTCAAACACTCATACCCTATCTGCTAGCCAAAATTCTAGTTTCTTAGGAAGTCTCAAGAATGCTCAAATGAATGAAATGTCTAATAGTTTACCCTTCCCTATATTGCTCGGAAACCAAACCTTTCTTAAAATCAATTGCGGGCATTTTTCATTGAAGTCAGCTGATTTCTTCATTTGTTGATTTTATTTCTATATTTTGAAATTTTATATATTTTGGTGGTTTAAGTTTATATATTAGCTCAAATGTGTATATATTCTAACATATGTTTAACTATATTTTAAAAAGATATTTTATATTAACTTTTTTTTTGGATAAAAGTGTGAAAAGCCACTATAATAATTTTATTAATATATATTCACTTATATTTTATTTTAAGATAATATATGTAATATTTATTTTAAAATTTTGGAAGTTGGTGATAGATCAATCCCACAGCTTCTAAGAATCATCTGTATGCAAAGAACTACCGTAGAAAGGTTGAAGAGAAAGTTACAAAGGATGGAATTCATAGATCCATAGAGGAGACATTCTTGATGTGCAAAAAAGAATTGAAAATTGTATTGAATGAATTAATAAATTACAAAGAGAGACTATCCTTATAAAGGAGATCAAAACCCTAAAAGATAAAACTTAGGTTGTATTATAATAATTAATATAAGAATTAATTTTAATTTTCCTAAAGTTAAGATTAAGTAAAATAGAGATAACTAGAAAATATCTAATTACACTAACACCCCCTTTAAGATAAACTTAGGGAGTAGCTAAAAACCTACATAATAAGACTAAAAGAAATTTTGGGTCATGACAATAAAGCCTAATGAGGTACCCAAGCACAACCAAAAATATGTAAAGAAGAGAAATAGAGAAAACCATATGGGAAAAACCCTACTCTAAGACGAGATGGAAAAAATGCTAACAAACCTAGTGAAGGACTATAGAAGCCTCCAAACAAGAGATTTTTCTAGAAGATAGGAACAAAAAGATGATCTTGAAGAACACCATTCAAGCATGTAGAAGTTGCAAAACTCTATTAAAAAAGTAATTGCTGATATGAAGAACCTCCACTAAAATAGAACCTAACCAGTTAGAAAAGACTATAATCTGCATGAGTTCTCTCATAAGAAACCACTCAAAATAGGAGGAACACAAAGGAAAATAATTGAACAAGAAGGTATAGATGGTATGAAACACCAAATCCTAAAGAGTTGATCAATAAAACATGGACAGTTGCATGCAAAGTAGGAACAAAAAGAAGAATATCTATATGGTAAATGACCCATCTCACTAAAATTCATAGATACCCAATCACTACATCCTCCTATTACATATGAAGAAATACTGAGTACATAGGGTACTCCATCGAACAAAGGAAGCATAAAAAATAATAGAAGAACTCCCCTAATGCAGACAAGGATGAGGTGATAGGAAACTGGCAAAGTGAGCCAAAATAACTACATGTCAAGGAATCATGATTAAGTTGTACAAAATAATACATATGTGTGTAATTAGTTGATCAATCTCATACATGCCATGAGGCTAATGTCACATAAGGAAAACTCACTAGACAAAAGAAGATGAAAAACAAAGGGAAAACATCAATGGTTCAACCCTCCATGGCACTTTAATCAGAGTAGTGAATCTATAATAAGGCATAAGATATGGTGAATCCCAAGAATACAATGATATGTATGAGGGTCCTTAATTGATACTTCTCAAACCAAAAGGCAAAGGCAAAATAACTAAAATCAAAATATAGACAATATGACACAAGATCTCAGTGCATTTGCAAAAATGCATAGAAATAATGTTTACAAGGACCAGAAGAGACATAAGGCTGATACAACAGATATTACAACCCATGATGAATCATATGAAGCAACAAAATTGATATTTAGACCTAAAACAACCAAGATATCCACCAGAATGCAAAAAATACAAAAAAACTAAATATAATTTTCTTGGAGTAGAATATTACTAGTACATTTCCCCCTAATTTTCAACCTAAATTTTTTACCAAAGGCCATATTTGCCTATGAATACTTTTTTTTTCCTGATTTCATTGAAATTTTGACAAAATTAGGGTTTCCCAAATTGGGTTTAATAGAAAAAAAGAAAGCAAACGTCATAACATTTTATTTTTCATGGGTCATATTTGTTCAATGAGATTTGCATGCATAGGAGGGATTTGAGGTAAGAGCGAACCATTTTCCATCGACCAATCTACTTAGATTTCTATTTATTTCATTGGAGGTAGTGATGTTTGCATTTTCTGTTGGAGATTTTTCTATTTATGGTTGTTCTCATATGGTTTGTAGGTTATATTTCTCATATGGTTTCCATTGCAAACATCTATTTTGAAGTAGTTCATGATAGTGCACAACCAATGTGTCACCAATTTTATATAAATATGACATGAGTGATGCCCATGATTTATCTCTATCTGACGTAAATGATCTCCCCACATGGATTATAAGCTCAGATTGTAATCTCTGAGAGGATGACAATCTCTGTAAATACCTTATGTGGAAACTCAAAAAGAGAACATTTAAAAATATTCTACTCAAATGCAACTGTTTACCTATTTTATAATAGATTTCAATTACAAAAAGACTAAATTAAAAGGGAAAAAATGGCATCTAATGATAAACAACACAAAGCTACACTTAGTACCTACAACCTTTCATCATAACTTATCATAGGACTAGCTGCAATGATCGTCACCTTCAATCCTTTTAATTCTTCAATGCCTAATATAATTTGTAGCTTCAGACATCCAGTAATGATAAAGCTCTCTAGGCATATTAAAAATTCCATGCCTTGTATACTCTGTAGTCTTCTCCAACCCCCAATGAAGATTATCACATAATGTATTTAAGATAGTTTCAAGTTTCCATCGCTAAGTGGTAGAAATATGCAACTTTACTTATTGCATAATGTATTGGGCAAGGATTTCATCAAATCGATAAGTAATTTATTTTTAAATAATGTTTATTTGGTAAGAATTTCATCACAATGATATTATGTCATTTATAATAGATTGGCTTGTTAATAATTACACAATAATCTTTCTAGATTATTGTCCTCCCATTTCTAGAAATATGCCTACAAAATCCAACTAAGTGTAATCTATGAAGCCTCTATTATATCACTATCCACTCACTTCAAAGATATTCAAGATACGCCTTGTTGAATGTATGCATTGTTGAATGTTCTTTCATCAGTAGTAATATAGTTAGATAAAATAATTTAGATGATAAGTGAACCTCAATATGAATAGTTAATAGGTTATTTACTTTGTTACATTGATATCCTAATAATAATAAATATATTAATAATCTTCTCTTGAATCTAAAATAACCTGAATTCCATGCTATTTTACTAAAGCCACCCATATTTAGGACTATATGGTTGGCTTCAAATGTAACTAAAATTTTTATGTTGCTAAGCTTCCTTAATACCTTTTACAAATTCACACTTATATAATATAGAATGATTATTAATATATCATTATTAGAAAATAGACTCTTCTCCTTGAGAAACATTAACCGATTTGTATGGATTTCTTGGTAGTCTTACACTAGAAAAAAGATTTGTGGAGCTAGAAAAAAAACTCTCTTTGGTTGTCCATAGTGGAGACAGGTGTATTCATCATGTACAATGACAATTTTGTGCAAAACATTCCCATCCATTATCCTTACACCCTCTATCATCATAACACTTCTCAATTGTCCTTAATGTAGACTAGATTCACCTTATGACAACCTAGACCTATTCTCATTCACATTCACTCATCTCTGATCATAAACTCAAAATATTGATTACATGTTCATTATATTACTTACTATCCATAAGACCCCATCAATGAGTCTTTGTGTTCAACCAATCCTTTAGCCATTTGGATTTATACACCCAATTAGTGTATATAATGTTCTGATGTACTTCCATGTTCTTATTTGATTAATTTAAGATAGCTCCAAATCAACTAAATTTAAGAAAATTATATTAAGATAATACATTCAGCCTTCTTTCAATTATCAAAACTATTCAACACATGAATCTTCCAAGAAAGATATGATTTCCATTTGGAAAGAACAATAATTATGATTGCCCCCTAGTAATGTATGTTGTTAAATAGTCAGGTTTAATTTTATTGGGTAACATTGAGCATGCTTTAAGAGATTAGTCATGTGTTGCTGCTATGAAAAGTCAAAGGATAAAATTCAAACAATATTTAACATGTTGAAATAGTCAATGAAAATTGTCATAAGTAATAGTAGTTTTGATGGTGTGTGTGCATGAAAATTTTGATTATAGAGATCTATATTGCAGAGTATTCTATGTGGTGTAAATAGAATTAAGGATCAAAAGATGTCATTTCAAACCATGAGAAATCATATGATAAAAGATGAACATCATTGTTGATGTAATGAATAAAGTACAGTAGGAAATTTAGTGTAGTGAGCGTTAACATATAAAAGATAGCCATCTCAATGATATTAGAAGTGAGCATAAAATGTGTTCATTTAAGGCTTCATTATATTTTCTCACTATCATTGGAGAAATGTTGTTATTATTCTTTTTCCTTATTATTATGAAATAATTTTTTTGTTGGTTATGAATATATGATAAAATGGCAAGAATCAGTACTAGAGGAAGTAGATTTCTAACCAAAACAATAAGTCATTCCAAGCTAAAGGGGAACCATAAGGCATAAGTAGAAATGTCATACTAACCATTATGTTAATCCCATAAATTTTTGAGCACATTGATAGGCTATGAAAAGATGCCTTGGTTGACTATACTATCTGCAAGATGTATTGTTTTGTTTTCTTATTGCTATTTCAAGCGTGAAATACTTGGTTCAGTTTTTTATCTTTGATATTAAATGTGTATGCAGATAGGAACAATGTTTATGTTTTTGTGCTTATGTGAGCTTGAATTTTACCAACAATACCAAACATTTTTTAATATTTTATATCAATTGTAAGTATTAGATAACTATTGCTATGATTCTATTGCCTTTAGCAATATTTCTTTCTAACTCTTGGTTAAAAATGAAGTTGGTAAACTAGTGATTCGACTATTTCTTTTATTGATCTTGTCTATCCCTTATAGCTAGTGGTTGGAGTGAATCATAGTTTTGATGAATTATCTTTGGTGTTTCCTAGGTTATTACATGTGTGTGTGTGTGTGTGTGTGTGTGTGTGTGTGTGTGTGTGTGTATAATACAGCTTGATTTTGGCCAACTTGATTTCTATTTAGTCATTGACCATGCTTTAGTAGAATTTTTTTTTATATAACTGATTATTGTGAGTATATTTTAGTGTTTACCACTTTTTTTGGGTAGGAATTTTCAACAGCTACTTTTTTTTGGAAGGGCTCTTGCTTAGTGATTCCTTTTTGTTCTTGAAGCTAATAAATAGTTGATCATTGGGAGGGATGAATTAGTGAACTAACATGTGAAAAGGAATGATTGCATCAAGCACTAGTGCCATTTTAGGTAAGAAGCAACCATTTTCCATTGAGTTTCCTTTCATGCCTTTTCTATTTATTGTATTTTGAGTTACCTTAGGCTCCTTTGCTATTTATGTTTGCATTTCTTGTATGGTTTGTAGGTTGATCAAGTTGCCATTATAGATGTTTGACGAGTTTTAGTTTCCATTGTAGACATTTGACTAGTTTTGAGTTACTATTGTAGATGATTGAAAGGTTTCGAGTTACCATTGCTTAGTGGTATAAATATACAACTTTTCTTATCACATAATGTATTTGGAAAGGGTTTCATCATATCAATAAGTAATTTTTTTCAAAGCATGTATTTGGTAAGGGTTTCATCAAAATGATATTATGCCATTTATACTTGGTTGTCTTGTTAATAATTACACAATAATATTTCTAGTTTATTGTCCCCCCATTTCCAAAAATATGACTTCAAAATACAACTAAGTGTAAAGTATGAAGCCTCTATCATATCACTATCCACTCACTTCAAAGATATTCAAGTTATGCATTGTTGAATGTACACATTGTTGAATGTTCTTTCATCGATAGTAATATAGTTAGATAAAATAATTTAGATGATAAGTGAACTTCATCAAAATAACCTGAATTCTATGATATTTTACTAAAGCCACCCTTGTGATAATGTGGGTTTCCTTGTTGAATATGGCAGCTGCCTCCCAACCTTCAATATCTTAGCCACTATATTATAAATGGGCTTACTTTGGTCAAGCCCCTTGTGGATATTTCACCAAGAAAAGGTATGATGAATATATAATAAATGTATTTTATTAATGAGTAGAGGAAAAAATGAATAACATAAATAATGGGCATATGCAGGATCATGGTGTACCAAACTATGGCCTTAAGTGGCAGTGAAAAATCAGCAAATCAGGGTTATGTCAACTTGACACACAATTTTGAAGTGGTTATGGACTTTATATCAAAAATTTGTAGGAAAATAATCTGTAGTAAATTGAATTTAGTTTCTAAAATACTAGGCCTTATTAGGAGAAAAAAATAATTGATTGGTCAAAAGTTTGAATTTTAATGTAGTACTATGAAAATTTCAGGGCAAAAATAAAAAGTAGGTGTATGTCTGACCACCTTAATCAAACTCAAATGATAATATATTTTTAATATAATTATAGATATGTAAATTAGACTCATGCCCGGATGTGACGCATATTTTTTGGTATTTTTATTCCAAATAAATAATTAAATATAAATTTTCTACCAAAAACATTTTGGAAAAGAAAGTATCGTGTCTGACCACCTTAACTAATAGAAAATTTTACCAAATATATATATATATATATATATATATATATATATATATATATATATATATATATTCTTATACTAGGCAAAGCATAGAATGTGACGCAACTTTTAGATTTAAAAAATGTTATACCGTTTGAAAGTTATAGCTATTTTTCAATTAGTATGTCAATCAGCACTTTACAATAATCTTTATTAATAATTAACTAATAAATACTTATCAAACTTAGAATTTGAATGAAATTATATTGATGGATTCTTGAGAGCGATATTAAAAAACTCTTTTTGTTTCATTCAATTTCGATCAAAATAACATTGTCAGACGACTACCCAAAGTCTGAGTATCACTAAAACCCTCTTCGAACACGTCTTTTGGGTTGACTGGGTAGGCTTGGTAAATACCAAGCCTAATCGGATATCGAATTTCAAATCGGATATTGGATTTGAAATCGAATATTGAATTTCAAATCGGATTTGAAATCCGATATCCAATATGGCCCGGTGAATTTTGGTAGAAAATTTGAAATCCCAACCTATTTTGGAGGGAAAACTGGATTTAAGAGTTATAGCTTATGATTTATAAATTATTTTTGTTATATTACTCTGTAAATATGTATTATAATATATTATATATATAATAACGTAATGTAAAGATATAACATATAATATATTAATATATAATAATATATTATGTTATTCTCATTATAATCTATAAATATAATTTATATTATTATTACTTTTACTAAATATAATAACGTAATATATATATATATATATATATATATAATAACGTAATATACATTTTAACGTAATATTTTATAGCTTATGATTTATAAATTATTTTTGTTATATTACTATGTCAATATGTATTATAATATATATTATATATATAATAACGTAATGTAAAGATGTAACATATAATATATTAATATATAATAATATATTATGTTATTCTCATTATAATCTATAAATATAAATTATATTATTATTATTTTTACTAAATATAATAACGTTATATATATAGATACATACATACATACATATATATATATATATATATATATATATATATATATATATATATATATATATATATATATATTAATATGTATGTTATTAATATATATGTATATTATTAATATATATGAGTCAAAGGGGGTCATAGGTTGACCTATAACCCCCTTTGACCCATTACATAATGACATATGTCCCTAGGACCCCTAGGACCCCTAGTGACATATTAGAATCGTTCTTATGGGTTGAAGGGGGTCATAGGTTGACCTATGACCCTCTTCGAAACATTACAAGACGACATATGTCTATAGGGGTCCTAGGACCCCTAGGGACATATTAGAATCGTTCTTATGGGTAAAAGGGAGTAAGAGGTTGATCTATGACCCCATTCAACCCATTAAATGATGACATATATCCCTAGGGGTCTAAGACCCCTAGAGACATATTAGAATCGTTCTTATGGGTCAAAGGGGGTCATAGGTTGACCTATGACCCCCTTCAACCCATTAAATGATGACATATGTCCCCAGGGGTCTTAGGACCCCTAGGGACATATTAGAATCGTTCATATGGGTCAAAGGGCATCATAGGTTGACCTATGACCCCCTTTGACCCATTACATGATGACATATATCCCTAGGGGTCCTAGCACCCTTAGGGACATATTAGAATCATTCATATAGGTCAAAGGAGGTCATAGGTTAACTTATGATCCTCTTTGACCCATTACATAATGACATATGTCACTAGACGTCCCAGGACCCTTAGGGACATATTAGAATCATTCTTATGGGTCGAAGGGGGTCATAGGTTGACCTATGACCCCCTTCGACACATTACATGACAACATATGTCCCTAGGGCTCTTAGGACCCCTAGAGACATATTAGAATCGTTCATATGGGTAAAAGGGGGTCATAGGTTGACCTATGACCCCCTTCGACCCATTACATGAAGACATTTGTCCCTAGGGGTCCTACGACCCCTAGGGACATATTAGAATCATTCATATGGGTCAAAGGGGGTCATAAGGTGACCTAGGACCCCCTTTGACCCATTAAATGATGACATATGTCCCTAGGGGTCCTAGGACTCGTAGGGACATATTAGAATTGTTCATATGGGTCAAAAGAGATCATAGGTTGAACTATGACCCCCTTCAACTCATTAAATGATGACATATGTCCTTAGGGGTCCTAGGACCCCTAGGAACATATTAGAATTGTTCATATAGATCAAAGGGGGTCATAGGTTGACTTATGACCCCCTTCAACCTATTAAATGATGACATATGTCCCTAGGGGTCCTAGGATGCTTAGGGACATATTAGAATTGTTTATATGGGTCAAAAGGGATCATAGGTTGACCTATGACCTCTTTTGACCCATTACATGATGACATATGTCCCGAGGACCCCTAGGGACATATGAGAGTCATTCTTATGGGTCAAAGGGGGTCATAGGTTGACCTACGACCCCCTTCGACACATTACATGACGACATATGTCCCTAGGGGTCCTAGGTCCCCTAGGTACATATTAGAATCGTTCATATGGGTCGAAGGGGGTCATATGTTGACCTATGATCCCATTCAACCCATTAAATAATGACAAAGGGGGTCATAGGTTTACCTATGACCCCCTTTGACCCATTACATGATGACATATGTCCCTATGACCCCTAGGGACATATGAGAATCGTTCTTATAGATCAAAGGGGGTCATAGGTTGACCTATGACCCCCTTCAATGCCTTACATCATGACATATGTCCCTAGGGGTCCTAGGACCCCTAAGAAAATATTAGAATCGTTGTTATTGGTCAAAGGTGGTCATAGGTTGAGCTATGACCCGCTTCGACACATTACATGATGAAATGTGTCTCTGGAGGTCCTCAAAACCCTAAGGACATATTAGAATTATTCTTATGGGTCTAAGGGGGTCATAGGTTGACCTTTGACCCCCTTTGACCTATTACATGATGATATATGTCCCTAGGGGTCCTAAGCCCCTAGGGACATATTAGAATGCTTCTTATGGGTCAAAGGGGGTCATCGGTTGACCTATGACCCCCTTTGACAAATTCCATGACAACATATCTCCAAAGAGGTCTTAAAAACCCTAAGGACATATTAGAATCATTCTTATAGGTCAAAGGGGCTCATAGGTTGACCTATGACCCCCTTTGACCCTTTACATGATGACATATGTCCCTAGGGGTCGTAGGACCCCTAGGGACATATTCTAATCATTCTTATGGGTCAAAGGGGGTTATAAGGTGACATATGAAACCTTTTTACCCATTACATGATGACATATGTCATATTAAAATCATTCTTATGGGTCAAATGGGGTCATAGGTCAACCTATAACCCCCTTTGACACATTACATGATAACATATGTCCCTACAGGTCATAGGACACCTAGGGATATATTAGAATTGTTCATATGGGTCAAAGCGGGTCATAGGTTGACCTATGACCCCATTCAACCCATTAAATGACGACATATGTCCCTAGGGGTCCTAAGACCCCTAAGGACATATTAGAATTGTTCATATGGGTCAAAGGAGGTCATAGGTTGACCTATGACCCCCTTCGACCCATTAAATGATGACATATGTCCCTAGGGGTCCTAAGACCCCTAGGGACATATTAGAATTGTTCATATGGGTCAAAGGGAGTCATAGGTTGACCTATGACCCCCTTTGACCTGTTCCACGATGACATATGTCCTTAGGACCCCTAGGGACATATGAGAATCGTTCTAATGGGTCAAAGGGGGTCATAGGGTGAGCTATGACACCCTTCGACCCATTAAATGATGACATATGTCCCTAGGGGTCCGAGGACCCCTAAGGACATATTAGAATCATTCTTACAGGTCAAAGGACCTATGACCCCCTTCGACCCATTACATGATGACATATGTCCCTAGGGGTCATTGGACACGTTGGGACATATTAGAATTGTTCTTATGGGTCAAAGGGGGTCACAGGTTGTTCTATGATCCCTTTGGACCCATTGCATGATAACATATGTTCCTAGGGGTCCTAGGACCCTTAGAGATATTATAGAATCATTCTTATGGATCAAAGGGGCTCATAGGGTGACCTATGACCCCCTTCAACCCATTACATAATGCCATATATCCCTAAGGGTCCTAAGACCCCTAGGGATATATTAGAATCTTTCTTATAGGTCAAAGGGAGTCATAGGTTGACAATTGACTCACTTTGACACATTACATGATGACATATGTCCCTAGGGGTCCTAGGACTCCTAAGGACATATAAGAATGCATCATATGGATCAAAGGGTGTCATAGGTTTACCTATGACCCCTTTCGACCCATTAAATAATGACATATGTACCTAGGGGTCTTAAGACACCTAGTGACATATTGCAATCATTCTTATGGGTCAAAGGGGGTCATAGGTTGACCTATGATCCCCTTCGACCCATTAAATGATGATTTATGTCCCTAGGGGTCCTAGGACCCCTAGAGACATATTAGAATCTTTCTTATGGGTCAAAGGGGGTCATAAGTTGACCTATGACCCCCTTCGACGAATTACATGACCACATTTGTCCCTAGGGGTCCTAGCGACATATTAAAATCATTTTTATGGGTCAAAGGGGGTCATAGGGTGACCTATGACACCATTTGACCCATTGAATGATGATATATGTCCTTAGGACCCCTAGGAACATATTAGAATCATTCTTATGGGTCAAAGGGGGTCATAGGTTGACCTATGATCTCCTTTGACCCTTTACCTGATGACATATGTCCCTTGGGGTCCTAGGACCACTAGTGACATATTAGAATGCTTCATATGAGTCAAAGGGGGTTATAGGTTGACCTATGACCACTTTCAACTCGTTAAATGATAACATATATCCCTAGGGGTCCTAGGACCCCTAGGGACATATTAGAATCATTGATATAGGTCAAAAGGGGTCATAGGTTGACCTATGACCCTCTTCGACCAATTACATGATGACATATGTCCCTAGGGTTCCTAGGACCCCTAGGGACATATAAGAATCATTCTTATGGGTCAAAGGTGGTCTTAGGTTGACCTATGACCCGCTTCAACCCATTACATGATGACATATGTCCCTAGGGATCTTAGGAACCCTAGGGACATATTAGAATCATTATTATGGGTCTAAGGGGGTCATAGGTTGACCTATGACCCCCTTCAACCCATTACATGATGACATATGTCCCTAAGGTGTCCTAGGAACCCTAGGGACATATTAGAATTGTTCTGATGGGTCAAAGGGGGCCATAGGGTGACCTATGATCCACTTTGAGTTATTAAATAATGACATATGTTCTTAGGGGTCTTAGGACCCCTAAGTAGATATTAGAATTGTTCTTATGGGTCGAAGGGGGTCATAAGTCAACTTATGAGCTACTTTGACCCATATGAATGATTCTAATATGTCCCTAGGGATCCTAGGACCCCTAGGGACATATTTCATCATGTAATGAGCCAAAGGGGGTCATAGGTTAAACTATGACCCCCTTTGACCCATATGAACAATTCTAATGTCCCTAGGGGTCTTAGGACCCCTAGGGACATATGCCATCATGTAATTGGTCGAAGGGGCTCATAGGTTGACCTATGACCCCCTTTGATCCATAAAAATGATTCTAATATATCCCTAGGACCCCTAGGGACATATGTCATCATGTAACATGTCGAATGAGTTCATAGGTTGACCTATGAACACCTTTGACCCATAAGAACGATTCTAATATGTCCTTTGGGGTCCTAGGACCCCTAGGGACATATGTTGTAATGTAATGGGTAGAACGGTGTCATAGCTCAACCTATGATCCTCTTTGACCCATATGAATGATTTTAATATGTCCCTAGGCATCTTAGGACCCCTGGGGACATATGTCATCATGTAATGGGTCGAACAACGTCATAGGTCAACCTATGACCACCTTTGACACATATGAACAATTCTAATATGTCCCTAGGAATCCTAAGAACTCTAGGGACATATGTCATTATGTAATGGGTCGAACGGAGTCATAGGTAAACCTTTGACTCCTTTTGATCCATAAGAACGATTCTAATATGTCCCTAGGGGTCCTAAGACCCCTAGGGACATATGTCATCATGTAATGGCTCGAAATGAGGTCATAGGTCAACCTATGACCCCTTGTGACCCATTAGAATGATTCTAATATGTCACTAGGGGTCATAGGGCCCCTAAAGTCATATGTCATCATCTAATGGGTCGAAGGGGGTCATAGGTCAACCTATAACCCCCTTTACCCATAAGAATGATTCTAATATGTCCCTAGGGTTCCTAGGACCCCTAGGGACATATGTCATCATGTAAAGGGTAGAAGGGGGTCATATGTCAACCTATGTCTACCTTTGACCCATAAGAATGACTCTAATATGTCCCTAGGGGTCTTAGAACCCCTAGAGACATGTGTCGTCATGTAATGGATTGAAGGGGGTCATAAGTCAAATTATGACCCCCTTAGATCAATAAGAATGAATCTAATATGTTCCAAGGGTTCCTAGGACCCCTAGGGACATATGTTGTCATGTAATATGTCGAAGGGGGGTCATAGGTTAACCTATGATCCCCTTTGAGCCATAAGAACGATTCTAATATGTCCCTAGGGGTCCTAGGACCCCTAAGGAGATATGTCATCATTTAATGGGTCGAAGGAGGTCATAGATAAACCTATGACCTCTTTGACCCATATGAAGTATTCGAATATGTCCCTAGGGGTCCTAGGACCCCTATGAACATATGTCGTTATGTAATGGGTCGAAGGGGGTCATAGGTCACCCTATGACCCCCTTTGAGCCATTGGAAGGATTCTAATATGTGTCATCATGTAATGGGTCGAAGGAGATCATAAGTCAACCTATGACCCCCTTTGACCCATAAAAACAATTATAATATGTCGCTGGGGGTCCTAGGACCCCTAGGGACATATGTCATCATTTAATGGCTCAAATGTGGTCATACGTCACCCTATAACACCCTTTGACCCATAAAAAAAATTATAATATGTCCCTAGGGGTCCTAAGACCTTTAGGGACATATGTCATCATGTAATAGGTTGAAGGGGGTCATAGGTCAACCTATGACCCCCTTTGACCCATCAGAATGATTCTAATATGTCCCTAGTGGTCCTAGGACCCCTAGGGATATATGTCATCATTTAATAGGTCAAAGGGGGTCATAGGTCAACCTATGACACCACTCAACCCATATGAAGCATTCTAATATTTCCCTAGGTGTCCTAGGACCCCTAGGGACATATGTCATCATTTAATGGGTCGAAGACTTTGACCCATAAGAACGATTCTAATATCTCCTTAGGAGTCCTAGGACCCCTAGGGACATATGTCGTCATCTAATTGGTTAAAGGGGGTCATAGGTTGACCCATAAGAATGATTCTCATATATCCCTAGGGGTCCTAGGACCCCTAGGGACATATGTCATCATTTAATGGGTCGAAGTGGCTCATAGGTCAACCTATGACCCCTTTTGACCCATATGAATCATTCTAATATGTCTGTAGGGATCATAGGATCCCTAAGGAAATATGTTTTCATGTAATCTTTCTAACGGGGTCATAGGTCATCTTATGACCCCCTTGGACCCATAAGAAAGATTCTAATATGTCCCTAGGGGTCCTAGGACCCCTAGGGACATATGTTGCCATTTAATGGGTAAGAGGGGGTCATAGGTCATCCTATGACCCCATTTGACCCATATGAAGCATTCTAATATGTCCATAGGGGTCCTAGGACCTCCAGGGACATATGTCATCATGTAATGTGTCGAAGGTGGTTATAGGTCAACCTATGACTCCTTTTGACACATACGAATGATTCTAATATGTCCCTAGGGGTCGTAGGACCCCTATGAACATATGTCATCATTTAATGGGTTGAAGTGGGTCATAGGTCAATCTATGACCCCCTTTGATCCATATGAATGATTCTAATATGTCCCTACGGGTCCTAGGACCCTTAGGGACATATATCGTCATGCAATGGATCAAAGGGGGTCATAGGTCAACCTATGACACCCTTTGACCCATATAAAAGATTCTAATATGTCCCTAGCGGTCCTAGGACCCCTAGGGACATATGCCATCATTTAATGGGTCATGAACGATTCTAAGATGTCCCTAGGGTCCTAGGACCCCTAAGGACATATGTCATTATGTAATGGGTCAAGGGGGGTCATAGGTCAACCTATGATCCCCTTTGACTGATAAGAATGATTCTAATATGTCCCTAGGGGTCCTAGGACACCTAGGGACATATGTTGTCATTTAATGAGTTGAAGGGAACGTATGACCCCCTTTGACCTATATGAACGAATCTAATGTGTTCCTAGGGGTCCTAGGACTCGTAGGGACATATGTCATCATATAATATGTCGAAGGGGGTCATAGGTTAACCTGTGATCGCCTTTGAGCCATAAAAATGATTCTAATATGTCCCTAGGGTTCCTAGGGCCCCTAGGGAGATATGTCATCATTTAATAGTTTGAAGGGGGTCATATGTCAACGTATGACTCCTTTTGACCCATATGAAGCATTCTAATATGTCCCTAGGGGTCCTAGGACCCTTATGGACATATGCCATTAGGTAATGAGTCACTTTGATCCATTAGAAGGATTCTAATATGTCGCTAGGGGTCTTAGGATCCCTAGGGTCATATGTCATCATATAATGGGTCGAAGGGGGTTATAGGTCAACCTTTGACCCCTTTTAACCAATAAGAATGATTCTAATATGTCCTTAGGGGTCCTAGCACCCCTAGGGACAAATGCCATCATTTATTGAGTTGAAGGGGCCATAGGTCCACCTATGACCTCCGTTGATCCATAAGAATGAATCTAATATGTCCTTAGGGGTCCTAGGACCTGTAGGGACATATGTCGTCATTTAATGGGTCAAAGGGGGTCATTGGTAAACCTATGACCCCCTTTGACTTATATGAATGATTCTAATATGTCCCTAGGGATCCTAGGACCCCTGGGGACATATGTCATCATGTAATGGGTCAATTAGGGTCATAGGTCAACCTACGGCCCCCTTTAACCCATATGAATGATTGTAAAATGTCCTTAGGGATCCTAGGACCCCTAGGGACATATGTCGTCATGTAATAGGTCAAAGATTCTAATATGTCCCTAGATATATGTTGTCATTTAATGGGTCGAATGAGGTCATAGGTCAACCTATGACCCCCTTTGACCCATATGAAGCATTCTAATATGTCCCTAGGGGTCCTAGGATCCCTAGGGACATATATTTTTATGTAATAGGTCAGAGGGGGTTATAGGTTAACCTGTGACCCCTTTTGACCCATAAGAACGATTGTAATATGTCCCTAGGACCCCTAGCTATATATGTCATCATTTAATGGGTCGAAGGAGCTCATAGGTCAACCTATGACACCTTTTGACCCATATGAAGTGTTCTAATATGTCCCTAGGTGTCCTAGGACCCCTAGGGACATATGTCGTCATGTAATGTGTCGAAGTGGGTCATAAGTCAACCTATGACCCCCTTTGACCCATAAGAACGATTCTAATATATCCCTAGGGGTCGTAGGACCCATAAGGACATATGTCGTCATGTAATGGGTCGAAGGGGATCATAGGTCACCCTATGAGCTCCTTTGACCTATAGGAATGATTCTAATATGTCCCTAGGGGTCCTAGGACCCCTAGAGACATATGTCAGTTAATGGGTCAAAGGGGGTCATAGGTCAACCTATGACCCCTTTTGACCCATATGAAGCATTCTAATATGTCCCTAGGGGTCTTAGGACCCCTAGGGACATATGTCATCATGTAATATGTCGAAGGGGGTCATAGTTCACCCTATGACCCCCTTCAACCCATATGAAAGATTCTAATATGTCCCTATGGGTCTTAGGACCCATAGGGACATATGTCATTGTGGAATGTGTCGAAGGGGGTCATATGTCACCCTATGATTCCCTTTGACCCATATGAATGATTCTAATATGTGCCTAGGGGTCTTAGGACCCCTAAGGATATATGTCATCATGGAATGTGTTGAAGGTGGTCATAGGTCACCCTATGACCCTCTTCAACCCATATAAATGATTCTAATATGTCCCTAAGGGTCCTAGGACCCCTAGGGACAAATGTCGTCTTGGAATATGTTGAAAGGGTTCATATGTCATCTTGTGACCCGCTTCGACCCATATAAATTATTCTAATATGTCCCTAGGGGTCCTAGGATCCCTTAGGGACATATGTCATCATGGAATGTGTCGAAAGGGGACATAGGTCATCCTGTGAGCCCTTTCGACCCATATAAATGACTCCACTAGAAATAATATAGTAAAAATAATAATAATATAGTATAACAATCATATATATATATATATATATATATATAATTTATACATTATAGTAATAATAACATAATATATTATTATATATTAATAATATAAGCCATAATATTAATAATCGATTATAGATTATAATTTACATATGATAATAATAATAATAATATATTATAGATTATAATTTATATATGATAAAAATTATAATATGTATTAATAACATATATATAATATATTACGTTATTATATTTAATAAAAATATAGTAAAAATAATAATAATATATATTATATTTATAGATAATAATAATAATAATAACATTAACATAATATATTATTATATATTAATAGATTATATATTATATCTTTACGTTATGTTATTATTATATATATATATATATAATATTATATAATATAGTATTATTATACAATATATAGATTATATATTATTTTATATATAATAGTTATGTTATTATATTATATATTATATCTTTACATATTTCATAACTCAAATTAGTTATATCACTTCCAAATTTGTTTTTCCCTCTAATTTTTGTGGCTTTTCCCTCCAATTTTTATGCCGCCGATATCGAATATCGGATCTCATATCGGATATCTGATATTCGATCTCAAATCGGATATCCGATAAGGCTTGGGCCTTACTTTCTAGGTTTGGTACCTGGATAGGTGAAAAAATGTCAAAGCGGATTTTGAAGCGCTTTTAGATGTGTTCAAACTCTATTTTTTTCACATTGCCACTTTTTGTCACACCATGATCCTGCACATACCCTCATGAATTAAAAGGTAAGGATATTGAAATCCCAACCCTGAAATTATAGAATGAACAACTAAGAAATGATCTAAGAAGAGAGAAAAAAATACTAAAAGTTTCAACAAACCTAGTGAAGCCATTAAGTATTTTGAAAAGCTGATGAGATCTTCTAGATCTAATAATGATACTGCTAGATTGGGATACATTAGTACTAAGGAAGGAGAAACATCTAAAAGTGGTGAACAAAGAAACAACAAAGGTAAGAACTACAAACCTACTTTTTATAATTGTGGAAAGATAGGTCATACAACAAATGTTTGCATGAGCAATTATGCAAATTAGTACCCCAAGAAGAAATTCATGGGTAATTGTCATAAGTGCAACAATCAAGGACATTAGGAACATGAATGCAAGACCAAGACTACAAGCACACAATGATTTGAAGGTGACTGCTACAACTATAAGAATTATGGACATAGAGCATATGAGTGCAGATCCAAGCTTAACTAGTCATCAAGCAAGAAAGCTAAGGTAAACCATACTAATAGATCCTACAATTGGGATTACAATAAAAGTTATAGTTGTTACTATTGTCAAGAGTCTGGACATGTTGTTGAGAATTGCTTTAGAACACATTTGAAAAGTGACTATTGTAGATGGTTGAGTCAAACTACATGTTTTAGCTATTTGAAGACAAGTCACCATAGTAGATATTGTCTAACAAGGTCAAAAGCACCTAGCATTGAATTCAATAAAGGAAAAGGAAGGGTTGATGTTGCAGAAGTAAAAGTGTAGATAAGCAAATCATGGAACAAAATGGAAGATTGCAGCACCTCAAGCTTATATGAGATCACTTCATCCAATGGATTAGGTGATCACACCACCCCCACCTAGGAAAAAAAGAGGTATGTGTGGGACTGATATTTCAAAGTTCACTTATACATTAGTTCCAAGGATTCAATTTTGAAAAGATCATATATGCATGAAGTAAGATGCAACATATTGGTTAGAACTTAGAAGAAATATAAGAAGAGCTAGTAACTAAATTTCAATCTAGTGCATCACCTACATTCACTTTCAACATTTTAATTGTAGCATCTCCTTCTTCCTTTTCCTTCAAATTTGTAGTTTAGGTGCATCCCAATTGTAACGAAGTCTACCTTCTCTAGAGATTCACCCTTAAAGTGCAGGACCCAAATTTGAAGGTTGTTTGCATGTTACATGAGGTTGCTTAAGGGTCATACCTCAAGTAGGGGTGCAAATTTTTGTGTCAACAATTATATAATTATAAATATATAAAATGTTTAATAATATTTGAATTTGTTTATATATTTATAAATATTGAATTATAAATATTTATTTAATTTATGATCTAGTTATAACTCGATTGGGTTATTGCTATCATAGTAACCTATTCGGGTTATCTAAATGTAATATTTTGCATTCACTCATTATTAACCTGATCAAGTTATTTAAACATCACAGTGCATTTTTTCTTTAATAACTCAATCACATTATTTAAAAAATATAAAACCCAACTGGGTTATGGCTTGGAATTAGCCTTGGGAGTTGACCCAAAGGATCGTGACCTCATTTTCCATCCAATTTCAATCCTTTAGATGGTTTTCCATTTTCTAAGATGAATTGTCTTCTTTGCCTTCATCATGTTTCCAAGTGACTAAGTGGGTATCTCTAAAATCACCACCATAATCTCATACGTCTTTTTACATTATGAGTATATAGATTTTTCTTTTATTGACAACACTAAAATTGTAAATGTTAATTAATTTTACCACTATCTTCATAGTCCTCACATACATATATCTATTTTTTTTTAATAACATTGAATATACTTAACAAAATACAAAGTAAATTACATATTATTGTTTTACACTTCATTTGATACACTTGTTAAAAACACCAATTTCAATTATTTTGGTGCAAGCTATGCCTTAGACGTGAACAACTACCAAAATTGCTATATGGAGTCACTTCAATAATTCATTAAAAAATACTATTAAAAAATTATACAAAAATACACATGTTCTCAATATCACTCTTAATTATTGTCCTACCAAAGGGATTTGCAAATTACTAAATATAAGTAGGTCTTTTGCATTGCTCACAAAAATAGCTATGTTATGTTTTCTAAAAGATATAGGAACTATTTTCCATGTGCACAGGGTTTGACCCACCTAATCTTATCCATTTTGTAGAAATACTCTACTAGTTTAGAAAGTAGATTTAAAGTACTATAATTTATATTTTTCAACATCTTGTCATTTTAAGTGGATGACCCTCAAACATTTCAGCAATGTTCAGGTTTACCTGATTTCAGAGAAAATGTATCCATTGATACCCTCTTGGTGTGTTTACCCCAAACTTGTAAGTAACATGGATCAAAATGTTAATAAGTTTTTGGTCCTCAACTTAGAGGACCTTAAGTATGTAGAAGGTTCCCTAGGGAGTTTGAAAAGAACCATAGAAAATACTAGAAAATTGAAGATCGAGAGTATGGAGCCAAAAAAGGAGGACATCAAGGCAGCCATCAAAAAAATCAAGGAAATGAAGGAGGATCTAGTCATGGAACCAACATAGTGTTGACTATGCAAGTTCTTCCTATTTTGTGTTGTCCTATTATTTTGTTATATTTCCCATGTTAGTTTCTTTGCTCGGTTATGTTTAGGTGTTGGCTTTACTTTTTTTTGGGTATTGGTTTCTCGTAACACTATTTTTGGGGTGGAATGTTAATGATTTTTAAAAAAAAAATTTGGGGTCTCGAGTCCCTTGTAAAAAACCTATTTTAACCCTTAATCAAAAACATAATTGTTAGATCAAATGTGATAGTTAAACTCGTTGTAGTGGATGGTATCTGTAGATTCATTTAAGCAGATGTCACTGCTCCTATCTTCAGCATATAAGAAACTTAGAAATGCTCTAAGACTATAATATAGATCTTAAAACTAAATGAAAATTAGTAGAGGGAGTAATGGACTTGCAATTTGACACATGTTTTTAATTTAATAAGACATTTTTCACCTATTCTAATTTCTCCTTGTTTTTCAATAATGAAAAATAAAATGAGTCCTACTAACAATTAACCCTTTCAATAGAAAATTAAAAATTACATAAATCACAAAATTATTCTAATGAAAAACGCAAAGAGAGCTTATGCTAAAGGATTTTTTCAAAAATCGTAAGACATGAAGTCTTGTTGAAAAGACATTTGAAAACGTTAGTCCTCACCATAGACGATGGAGACTAATAATATAATTTTAGAGAACAAATTAAATATCTTTTACACAATTCAATAGGATGATCACCTACCTAAGTTTATGATAAATTTTATGTATATTTTCTCTAATATTTTGATGGGAAAAAGAAAAAGACTAACATAAAACACTAGTAGTCAACAAGAAAAAAGAATCTTCAAGTTTTGATGTTAGTTGAACTTCCATATTTTTACAAACCATAGGTTTTGGCAAAGTTTTTGCAAATTGTACAATTTTCAAGGAGCAAAATAATGCTCAAAATGAAATAAAAAATATTTGTCTGACACATTAATGACATGGACTAATAATCTAACTTAATAGTTCTTATCTCAAGAAAAATTTGTACACTATAAATGTTTAAATAAAAAATTTATTGCATTGCACTAATCTCTTCAACATCCCCCACTCTAACATTAAATTATTTTAATTATTCTCATAATTTAGACTAAGGATAATTATGAAATTTAATTTTTTATAAGGAATCATGCGTTTCTTTTTTACTCTTGTACTACTTCCTTAGAGTAAACTCTATTTGTATTTTACAATCAATTTTAAAGTCAATAATAAAGGTGGAGACAATATCAAATATGTTTTTTGATATGTGTGTATGGTTCTGAATATATAGATGAATTCATATATGATATTATTAGATATAAATAATTTGTATAATCTCTATGTATAGAATTGTATAGATATAAATGTTGATCAATGATAAGTCACTACTTATGACATACACAAGAAAGGGATTCTAAAATGTAACTCTTTTTGGAGACTAAAAACTAACTAGCACAAACCCAAGTAGATGTAGTCTATTTCCATACCATGATTAGTTTAAATTAAAGTCTATAATTAACAAAACTAACTTAATCTTTCTTAAAATATAAATCTCTTTTTTATTTTTTTTGTATTTTTATTATTGAGATATATGGGAACTAGTTAAAGCTTAATATAAAATCAAAAGAATAATTTGGAGTCCATGTGTAGGTTATAAAAACAAAGTGGAGAGGAGGGAGAGGGAGAAAATGAGGAAGCACATGTTTAATAAAAATGACTTGAATATATCAAATAAACATAGAAGATATAGGTAAATAAGGACATAGGCTTTAGTCATACATATTGTAAAAATAAATATTGGATATTTGTTAAAGTGCCAATTCACACAATTTTTAGTCATGTAATAGCTTGCAAAATAAATTTTGGATAGGGATGCGTATCTCTCTTTTGATTAAAAAAAAAATTTAATTTTTTTTGGACTACCATCTTATTCCCACTATTTCTTGAATGGAGTTTCTCATTCAATGTCATCTTTATTACATTGAAAGCAAATTATTTACTCCCACCATACCATTTCTTGAATGGAGTTTCTCATTCAATGTCATCTTTATTGTTGAAACCAAACTATTTTTTGAAAACCAATGGGTAGCTAGATTTTAATTGAAAACACAAGAAACTCATGAATGGTGGTGTGGGCTAGCAAGAGTAGGTGAGATATTACTATTTTGTGGAAATTTCTAGAGTTTTGAGATAATGCTATTCAAGATATCACACAATGCTTATTAATTGTAGTAGGTAGATTAGTTTAAGACAAATTTTGTTAGAAATGGTTGGGATGGGGTCAAGCCAATTAAAATACTTTAATACAAAATTAGTGTTTTTTGTCTTGTTCTTAAAGATAACAAAAACAACTTAAATTTTAGAATAGTGAGAATCCCACATTAGATTTCTTTTATATTTGATATATTCAAAATAATTCACATATACAAACCATTAAGTTAAATGAAAATAATATTTTTATAAATATTAAAAAATAATAAATAAATATAAAAACTATTTTTTTTTAAATTAGTATTTGATATGACAATCTATTAAATTATTAACAAAAAGATACTAGAAAAATATAATGTACTTGTTAACGATAATAGATAAATTTAATTAAATTTGTGAGTCGACATTTAGTACAAAATGTCGACCCCAATGCACCAAGAAGCACTAACAACATAATATATAAGATAGTAAATGTTATGAACAAACTTGTAGTCCATTAATGTTAAGTAAAATAAACTGTACGTGATTGACATGGCAGCACCTGTCATGAAATAGAACCGAATATTCAAGTTTCACATAAACTTAATAAAGTAGTAGAGTAAGATTAAGAATTGTTGGAATAAATTGTAGGGATTATCTAGGTTCCAAGTTACTGATGGAGGCTTCATTCCGAGAAGAAACTGAAGGGGTGAAACTGACATTCGGACTCTGACTGCTCATGCTTACAAATGCTGGTCTCGTTGGATCTGGTAACGGTACAGTATTCGTGGTTATCATTGTAACAACAGTAGACATTACTGGACGAACATCTGGATCAGCCTGTGTACACAAAAGTCCAATATGGGTGCATCTTATCACTTGCTCTTCTACAAAACTTCCCACAAGCGCATTATCCACAATCTTAAGTATATGTCCTTCTTTGAATAGTCTCCATGCCTGTATCAAGCATCACCATTCACAAAAAATTACTCTATCATCTCAATAAAAAGTTTGTTATTGGGAGAAATCCAACTTCTTACTTACCCATTCTAATAGGGTGAAGCTCTGCTTCTCTTTTGAAAGATTTATGTCGTTATTTTTTCTTCCGCTTACAATCTCCAGAAGTACAACTCCAAAACTATAAACGTCGACTTTTACTGATAGATGTCCTCCTATTGCATATTCTGGAGCCATGTAACCACTGCATACATGAAAAAAATGTCTCAAATTCAATTTTATTTTCATTATTTTGTACTTTTAGTTACTTAAAACCCAGCTCACAAACATAAAGAATGAACAAAACTGTTCTTACTAGGTTCCTGCAACTTTTGATTGGATCTCGGTTTCATTGTCAGAGAAGAGTCTTGCAAGCCCAAAATCAGCAATCTTAGGATTCAATTGCTCATCAAGCAATATGTTGTTTGCCTTGATGTCCCTGTGAATTATCCGAAGCTGTGAATCCTCGTGCAGGTAAAGAAGTCCTCGAGCAATTCCAATTATGATATTAAAACGCTTTTGCCAATCCAGTATTCTGCACTTCAATGGGTCTTTGTTTCCATTTTAAAATGAGGTGTCAGACATATCTCAGTTTCTGTCCACTAATTTTAACAAAACATATTTTCCCTTTGAAAATAAACAATTAATGGCCGACTCACCAAAGAGAAAGGTGTCGAGGGATTTGTTTGGCAAATACTCATAGACAAGCAACCTTTCGGTCTTAACGGCGCAACATCCAAGCAAATTCACTAGATTTCTGTGTTGAATATTTGCAACAAGTTCCACTTCGTTCATAAATTCCTTTTTCCCCTGTGCAGACCTTGCAGACAGCTTTTTCACTGCTATCTGCTTGCCGCCTCTGGTCGTTCCCTGAGAATTTAAACAAGCCCACATCGGTTCCATGAAAGATCTTTCTTATTTGGTTGGATCCCACAAAATATAATTGAGTCCAAGGATAAGTACACTCGTACCTTGTAAACTGGGCCAAAACCTCCCTCTCCAAGCTTGTTTCTTTGACTGAAATCGTCAGTTGCTTCGGTCAAAGCATCTAAGGTGAATGAAATTTGGTCTCTATTTAAATATCTCCTTTCTGGGGCATCTTCATATCAGGGAAAAACAAGCAAATTTTATGTGTTATGTTGAACCGTATACTCTAGATAGAAAATCACAAAACAAAGGAAAAAATAAAATAAAACAATCTGCAGTATCACCTTCATTCTGATTCGCGAGGGCCATTTGCTTCCTGGAAACTGCATATTTCAGTTTCCTTCGCAGCGCTAACAAAAAACCAGCGAAAATGACTATTGAACCTATACTGACCCCTAAAATAATCGGTAACCTTCTCGATGACTTGTCTGCAGGGCATCACTTGAACCGTTATTTTATGATATCTGGTATAAATTTATAATCAAAAAACGTGGAACAAAACCTTACAACTATATATTAAAATGGAAAATTTAGATAAACATCTTACTTGATCTCCCAAAGGACTGTTCGTAAGCAAGAGGACCAGCAGTTGTAGTTGGAGATGAAAGTGAATCAAGAGAGGGGAAAATCTCATATCTGAGCGTGCAACTTCCTGAGGTTGCCTGGGCGCCTTGAACGGTATAATTACTCTCTAGATTTACCTTTGCCTGTAACAAGCATTTTCTACAATCATTGATCACTATGTCGTTGTTACACTGTGCTACACCATAAACCTCGCCCGAAGCCTTTCTACCTCCTACTGTAGAAGAATACTCACTCTTTCCCGAGAAGAATCTCATACTTCCTGGAAGGGAAGCTTTATCAATCATAGTAGACAGAAGATCAAAGCTTGCGACCCGAGAAGCATTAAGATGCACTTGTGTGATATTCTTAGTTTTTATCAGACGAAAGAAGTTGTCATCTAATGCTCCAATGAAATTGGTGTTGTAGTAGCGCAAGATGCAGTTACCCATCCACACTCGCCCACCAATGTCGTGTTCACAGATTGTTTGAACACTCTTATTTGCATCAATTGCACAACTTGAGCATTCTGTTGCAGAAATATCAGCCATACATTGTAGCAGGCCGTAGACTTTATTGGGAGATTCGCCATGGGAAGAGGTGTTAAAGCCTGAATTTTGAGGTGCGTTATGAATGACATCATTGATGACTTTGTTCATGTTTAGGGAATATGCGCTGCCCTCTTTGTAGGTTGAGGAGTTATCACAGATAGACCATTGGGGCTTGCAGAGGACAAGAGGAAAAATTACGAGGAAGAGCAAAGGAAGAAACATGGTTCCTTTACAAAGGTTGGGGACGGAAGAATTGGTCATCATCTTCATCTGCGTTTCCCAAAAAAGACTAAAACCTTACTAGCCCATTTGGGCAAGGTCACAATAATTGAGTGAAATTTATAAATGCTAATGTCATGGTTGTCCATAACGAAGTCATGGGTAATTCTTTCACATAAAAACAAGCAAAACCCAGGCAGCTGTAAGTATTACCTAAACTCCTTTTCAGTAGTGGTAAGTTGATAGGTACAGAGGAGAAAAGTGTGCCTTGGCCTCCTACTGAACGGTCATTTTTCCTGTAATAAATATTATTTTATTTAAAGCAAATTATTATCATATAGTTTTAATGATTTTATACACGGCAGCCAGACAGCTCTATGAGTAGAAAGTAGAGGCTGTCCGTCCTCCTTCAGTCAACACTATATCAGATCTTTTCACTATTCAAGCTATAGACATAAGTATTAAAAAGTTTTTTTTTTTTGTTGAAAGTGGGAAAAGATAGAGATTTATTGACTTTTAAAGAAAGTATCTAATGTGGTGGTTAGTAGGCGAGATCTTACATTCTTGAGAAAATGAAAATATTAATACTAGCAATCGCACTTTAGTGTGCAATGGGTATACCGTAGATATGTGGAAGGTAAACTAAGTATTTGTTTGTTTATGTCTCTCCCTCTCTATATTTCATCTCTCTATCAATCTATCTATATTTCGTTATGTTTTTTATCCCATTTTATCTCTCTATTTATATCTTCCTCTCCCCTATCCATATCCCTCTTCTTTACGATCTCCATCTCCATGTCTTCTCTATCTCCTTAGTATCTATCTCTCTCTACCATCTATCCTTTATCTCCCTATCTCTACGCCACCCCCCCCTCTCCACATCCCTCTTTCACTACCTATCTCCCTCTGTTTCTCTCTCCCCATCTTTATCTCACTATATCTCATCTCTCCTTCTATATATATGTCCTCTATTTTCTAATGTCCCTCTATTTATCCATGTTATCTCTATCAATCTATCTCACTTTCTCACTATCTCTTTATATATCTTCCTATCTATCTCTCCCTCTCTCTGTATCCCTTTCTATCTCTCTATCAGTTTTTCTTCCATTGTCTCACTCTATATTCATCTAATCAAATCTCTCTCTCTCTCTCTCTCTCTCTCTCTCTCTCTCTCTCTCTCTCTCTCTCTCTCTGACAATCTCTTCATCTTCATCTTTCTTTATTCATTCTTTCCTTATGTATCCTTTATAAATATGTACTATATAGAATTATTTAAATTAATAGCAAGACATTAGATTCTACAATCTATATACTTTTACCTATCCTCGCCCCCTTTGCCTGCATATGTATGTTTTCTTTCTACCTCATTTGACTCTATCTCCTAACTTCTGCTCACCCACTATTTGTATCAATCTATCATTTCTATCTCCCCCTTGTCACTATCTCCTTATCTTTTCTCACCCCCTCTCCATATATATGTATCATAACCCTTCTCTCTCTCTCTCTCTCTCTCTCTCTCTCTCTCTCTCTCTCTCTCTCTCCATTTTTAATCTCCTAGTCTTTCCCTCTCTATCTCAATATTTTCATCTCTCCCTCTCCATCTTCCTCTCCCTCTCCATTATTTCCCTCTCCTTCTCATATCCCTCCTCCTCCTCCTCCTCCTCTCTCTCTCTCTCTCTCTCTCTCTCTCTCTCTCTCTCTCTTTGTGGATCTTGACTGATATTTTCTATATAATATTAATTAACTCAATATCAAGACATTTGTATAAAAGAAGTAATATGTTAATGAATAGTATGATTTAAAACATACCATATTTCTTATAAATACTATTAATATCACAAATAGAAACTAAAAAGTGGATGCTTTTCTACAAGGGGAAACAACACAAAAATGAAAAGTGAGAAAGCGGTGAAACAAAAAAATGTAATGATTTTAAAGAGGAATCCATTTGGCTTGTAAAAGACATTATCCGAGTTTGTGATAATTTTTTGGCTCAATGAATAAATAAAATATTGAAACAAGAGTACTATACAATTAATAAAATGGTAATTATATACTTATATAAATAAATTTGTACCAAATAATTTAATGAGACATTTCCTTGGGTATCTCCAACTTTATTGATGTATGCAACAAGTTGGATGATGAAATTTTCCTCCCCGTCCTTCTCGTACTATGGTTATCTAGCAACCTAGTAAATTGTAGCAATTAATTAAAAAAGAATTAAAAAAAGATATTACTCCTCTTTAAGACAATTAAATTCTACTAATTCGATCAAATGACATTTTTATGAATGTCAAATTTTCTTTTCATGATAACAACATAAATTTATCTCAAAGATAATAGTTTATTAAGCTTAAAGCTTCTAAGATTATTTATTTTGAATAAAAAGGATATTTAAAATTAATAACTTTTCTCTTAAAATAAAGTTTAATTATTATTTAAATTACAAGCACACTCAACTTAGTGTTAAAATCTTAACAAATACATTCCAAACAATCTAATAAACGTTCTTGAGTAATCCAGTTCCCCTCAAAAGTACTAAAAAAAACAAGGGAAAGAAACATATTTTGATTGAACAACAAGAAGCCCATCCAGCCACCGGTTAGTGGCCGTCACCATTCTTGATCGGGTCAACAAAGATGGGCACCTTGATCTCCCCGCCGTCTGTCAATGACATCTTCAATGTGGAGTGCAAAAGTGCTTTTTATTTGTCTCGTCCATGTAAACAAGCCAGTTACAATGAATAGTAAGGATTGCTCCAATGGTAGTCATTTTCATTTCTAACTATTTCAACTATTGATGGACATATTTAGCTCAGCTTCTTTCATATGGAAATGCCTAGGGCATAATTATTCAGTAAGGGTTTTCTAACGATTGTATAACTAGTTTAGCAATAACTTTTTTTAAAATAAGGTATTAATAATTCTTTTGATTATAGAACTATTACGATAAAATTATTGTTGTAAAACTATTTAATAATATAATAGAAAATAAAATCAACACATTGGCATTAAAAAAGATAAGCATGCAAAAGGACAATATAGTTTTAGGCCTTAATTTTCAATAGTTGACACAGATAACTTTAATGCACTCAATCTAACAAGTTTAGGAGATAGGGGAAGAAGCCTTTACTTTTTTTGTTTATTTCAAGATGACATTTGACATAATTAATAGGGCTAAATTATGGCATAGAATGGAAGAGCTTGGGATTCCTTTGCAACTTAGGAAAACAATTTACAAGCTTTATGAAGAGGTTAAGGTTGAAGGTCATATCTTCTATAGGCATTTCAAAAAAGTTTAGGACTGACATCAAGACTATGAAAGGGTCTCCCTTATCCCGCACTCTTTTTTATCCTTGATAGATAGACCCATGTGCCAAGAGGGAGGGTAGGAGCTAGATGAGTCAATATCTACTTAAAGAAAGCATAACCTTAATAAAAATTAGTAACATCTTTATTCAATTCATTCACTTCATATGCATGGAAAAAATCAATCAAAAATAGTAAAATCATACACACAAGAGAACTAGAGTTTTCGCTTAGAAAAATCAAAGTGGGAAAAGGCATAATGAGAGATATCTCACAATATGTGTATAGATCTCACAATATGTGTATATATCACTTATTAAAAATGGTTAGGCTTGCTAATAGAGAGGTCATTTGTCAAGACATGCAAAAGTTGTTTGCTACAAATAGAGAATGATATGAAGGATAACATGTAATTTAAAGATCACTTCGCAAAAGAAAGAAATACAGTACAAAGAAAAAATTTAAATGATAAGCATAAAATTTGAAATGTTCAACTACAATTCTTAGTGAATACTCATCTAAATCCATTTTTATTTCTTCACTATCCAACGTGTGGACCACAAAATCATTGTTCAATATTTTGTCCTTTTCAGCTTTCTCCCAACAACATTATAGTGTGCATTTTCTTACAAGATCTTACAATAAATGTTCATTAAGATTTTTCATATATACCATCTAGGTCTTAATAAGTTATCCTAATTTAGGTTGTAATGTGTAATTTGCACGTCCAATCTCTAATAATTAATATAATGATGCACAAAAATAAGAAAATATATGATATAACACAATGAGTTTTTGACTAGGGAAGCCCTAGATCATGTTAGTGTAAATAATTATTATTTATGCTTTACTTAAGTTTACTTAAGATAAATGCATTATTTTATTATTTATTAGTTTGACACCTAGGAGTATGCATACTCTCACGTGTTGTATTGTTGACAACAAAGGAGTTAGCACTTTATTTAAGCACATGGTATCTACAACGTCTCTACACAAGATAAACCATGTCATACTTATCCTCTCATCTACAATGGAGGATAATCCACTTTTGGTGGATGTGTGCTTACTTGTCATGCTTATCTCCTAACTCTTTCTAGACATTCTAGATGCATCTTAGAGGCCTTTATATACAAGAACCTCTAACCAATTGTACATAATCTTTTCTTTATCTAAGAATACAATTTTTTTATTTTCAGACCAAACCTTTGCCTCTTCTTGTCTTTTGCTTCTTTGTGATAGGTTTTCTACATGTAGGTGATTCAAGGGCTTGTGGATTTGATTTTCATATTTGCTCAAATCCTATGGATCAGAGGGAAAGCCCTAGTAAGGATGGCACCCACAAGATAGTATATTGATATATAAATTCCTTATGAAAGGATGTGACCTTGTTAGGAGTAAAATATAATACATTTAGTACAACAATCCATATTAGAGGATAGATCCATGTTAGGAGACCTTGAACCTTTGTTAGAAGATTCCAACCATATTAAAGGATGAAAGGAAACAAGTAGACCCACTGCCTTAATGGTCTAGCAAATGTGTAAGATAAATCTTTAGGATAACATATCCAAAAGCATTAATTGATTAATCTGTAACTTTTTCCCAAAATAGTTCCTTTGAAGCTTACCTCAACCATTCAAAATAACCATTACTCTCCCTTACAAATAATTATTTATGTTGACTAGTTAAAGCTTCCCTAGTGCACATTTAATTACATAGGTCCATGCTAAGGTATGCATGCCTTCATTAGCATCATTTCAAATATTAAAATAAGATTCCCACATGTTAAAACAAAGATATTACATTTAAATATTTATGTTACGTTGTTTTTAAATGTGAAGATGAAACAATAATTAAAGGAAGAAAAACTATAGGTGAAATAGGAAAAAGAACATAGGGGAAACCACCTAGTAGCCACCTAGGATAAGTTTGCACACCTACAATTCCTAATATGTATGTCAAAATTTGCCAAATTTTTTAGTGAACCTTCATAGGAAGGTGCAGAGATTTAAGCTAACCTTTTGACTTTCCCTCATTTATGGAGCTCTTCATAGATCTCATACAGTACAAAGTGATCTAAAAGTGTCATTTTAAAATGTTCACCCAATACCCACCACTAAGGACCCCCAGTAGTTGTTATAGTACTTTTTGGACAAAATGAACAATCAGAAATCAAGAAAACTAAAAAATGAAAAAATGAAAATAATTATTAGTATTCATGGTGATTTGTTTTGGTATATTTTGTGTATAAGTATTAGAGATTTTTTGGGTGGTAACTGGCATTGAAAGGTAACGGTTAACATGGCAGCATTGTGTATGGGTGACAACTCACTTTTTTCCCCTACCGATGAGAATAGGGAACATGAAAAAAAATCAACTTTAAAAAAATGTTCCATCAACTTGAATGGTATTTGTTCATTTCAAATAGAAACATCGCTGACTTAAAAATAACATTTAACAAGAGCTTTGTAGAGCTAGAGTCCTACTTTAATGCGTAAAACCATGTTAATTGTAGTTTGATATGTTTATTTACAAGTGGTACAATCTCTTCAATAACTATCATATCTCATGATGATTTGATAATGATATCCAACCACATTAATGACTAAAAGCTATGTATTGGGAATTCAAACATGAATCCCTAGTTTCAAGATAAGTTGTGCCATGTGGAGACCATAGTTAGTAGTCCAGACTAGTTTAAGTAATATGTGGTGTTCCTTACATATTAGAAACATAAAATAAAATCATATCAAAGTTATTCTAATGTCACAAATTCATTTCATTTTTCACATATGTAAGCAAGATTGTGGCTATGCCTAAAGTTTATTCTAATCTAAAAGTTGTGAGTTTGAATGCTTTCATCCTTATTTCATATATTTTTTAATGTAATTTGTGTGATTGGATAGGTCACCATTGTTGGAATTCTTATTGGAAAACAAGGTACTGAGAGGGCGAGGTGGGTGGGGGGTGAATAAGGATCTATACAACTTTTCACTACTAAAACAGTATAATAGATTAACTGCATTCACTCCTAATCCATCTCATATCGTAGATCTCATACCATATAATCATAAAACTGTAATGTTGAAATGAAATCAATCTAAGCATAACATCCATGAAAATATAGACACATAACATAAATATTTTGTTAACTAAGAAACCCTTAAGGTGAAGGTAAAACTAGCATAGGGATGAAATCCAAAAATATTTACTACTGTAATAATATTTTTTTCTAGTGAGGGTTGCAATTTAATCACTTCTAATGATCTACCCCTTGAGATGTCTTCTTGGTTATAAGACATATCAAACTATTAAGTCTACCTTGATCAAAGGATTTATACTTATAATAAAGCAAGAAATATGTTAGGAGATTTGAACAAGGTTTGTTAAAACCACTCTATTAAGATATTTGCATGATTCACATGTTAGAAAGTCTCAATACCTAATCCTTTAGTTTTCTCTAAAACTATTTATGGATCTCCTCTCTTCAATTTCTAAATCAGATCTCCTTATTTGATCTACTATGTTCTATCCTTCACTACTAGGTTTCACTATCTAATCTCTTTATTAAGCTTAGCCTTCCTTGCTCTATCCTTATCATGTTCATACCTTCAAGATTTCTTCTAACTATCATAATGATTTAAGGTTAGATCCCTCTTTAAATAGATAATCGTAGAAAGTTCTAGATTATAATAAATGATCCATGATTCATCCTTTTGTCGTTTTACCCTTTTGAATTTCTAATTGGTGAAGTTTCCTTTCTTGGCATTTGTGACTTCAAAAAAAATGTGTAATTTTTTCCTTGGATGTCTCTACAACCCTTAAATGTCATATAGAAGTTGGCCAAAATGGTGTACATAAGCGTGTGTACCATTACAAACACATATGCCAAAACTTGTTTACTCGGGAATTGAATGTTCTAACAATTGGTCATAACTAACATTCATGCTAGATCTTGACCTCTATAGGCTTGGCATAAACTAACTAACTCAACATAAGTTAACTTTACATCACTCAGTCTCTATTGTTTTACTTGGCATGTATACTAGCTTGGTCTCTAGTGGGGCTCTCAACAACCTTTGACTTTCTTGACATGTAATGAAATATAAACAAGTCTATGTAGCTTAGCCTTCTTTGGATGGCTTGGTCCCAAGAATAACCAACCTACACTATGAGATCAACAATCTCCCCTTCTGACATTAGTGGCAAAAATACTTTATTGTGACTTAGAAATCCATAGAAAATTTCAAAAATCTAAACTCCCCATGTGACTATGATTCAATCTTCAAAACTCAACTCTTCTATACAAAATATATACATGTATGTGAACTTTGATATTGACACATCTAATAACTTTGTTTCTAATTTGATCTTCTAACTGCTCTAGCTTTCCTTATTCTCAATAATTTTGAAAGGATTTCATCCTTTATGATTTACATGAGGATCTCCCCCCTATTTTGGTATTTTCCCCATTTTCCCCTTTGGTTTTGCATATTGGAATATTTATTTCCTCCTTATTTTTGACACTTATGGCTTGGGGTTTGCAAGGGTCAGCTAACATTTTTCAAAAAATGTTGTATGAGAATCCAATATTTCTTCAAGTCTTTGATTCCATCTAGATCTCATTGATTCTATGACTTGAATTTTCATTTCTAGCTAAGCAACTAGATCAATTACCCTCTTTGGTATTGAAAGATGTGAATATCTCTTCATTGGATTTTAAACCACAGATAACTCCCTCTAAGTTATCTCTAAATGAGGTAATAGCATAAATTGAATAGAAATCAAATGAGGTAATAGCATAAATTGAATTGAAATTAATGTTTACCTTAAGATATTCACCCTAGCCATCAACTCAACTAATCTTCCCCAATCATATGCCATTTTGTTAAAATAATGTGAGCTTGAACTTGTGTTCTTGCCCAAAAAAATAGTACAATCCTTCATGTCTACCTATAACTGATCAATAAAGTATTGATTCTCTAGTGTGCAAAAATAAACATAAAAATGTTTTATGTAAAAAGAATGAATAACTGAAAAAATTCCTTCTAAACTCATTACTAGGTTAGAAAGCTCAACTTGCATGATTGCATGTTTAGTTGATACTTGAACTCCAAAACTTTGTGCTCAAATCTCTTCTCAGACAATCTTAATATTTTATCAGTTGTCTCTATATCATATATTTATACTTTATCAACTACATACATGACTTGATTCAAAATGTGGTTTTCCTCATTAACATCATGAATCTCAAAAGATTTTTAAAAAATAAATCTTAGTACCAGATAATACCTATTTTTTCTTGGGTTCTCTCCTTAGTTTTTCTTGCTTTTTCTTACGACTCAACAAAGTTTTTAATTCTTGCATTTGTTCTAGAGTCATATTATTGAGGTTATAGATGGGCAGTGTGATGACCTCATCCAAAATTATGGTCTCCTCTAGTGTATCAATGTTATGTGTCACTATCTATGGCCGAGTGGTACTACCATTAGGTAGTAACATCTACAATTATTTTTGCTATGCACTCGGTATAGATGTTTGTTAGGGCTCCTATGTGGTGCAAGACCACCTTGGGGAAGGACAAATCCCTAAAGCAATTTTGGCTTGTAAATGGTCTAGCCAACCATTTGATGAATAAGAACTAATGATGAAGTCCCGCAATGTGTCTAGGGGATTTAAATAGGTAGAGTTCAAGTTCCAATCATGAACTTAGAAGATAGGACATAAGTATGACTATAAGACAAAATTTGGTCAAAGAGGAAAAATATGGGAGAATACCATAAATTGAGGAAAGGAGTGATTTTGAGTGTTCTTTAGGCATTCTTGGAACATTCTAGGAGGTTTGAAATCAAACTAGATCAGTTTAGAAGGTTAAGAAGCCATATTAACAAAAAATGTCAAGTTGCTCATTGACAACTTTGCGATTTTTGCAAAGTTGCAATGAAAACTTTTGCACTTTTCACAAAAAAGGAAAAAGGAGAGTTTGTAACCTGACCTAAAGATCTAAGTGGTTAGGGAAAGGGTATATAAGCATCATCCAACTCATTGATAGGGTTTATATGTGAATTTACAGACATTTCATGAAATAACAAGAAATTGTTGATTGGAAATTAGGTTTTGATTAAAGTTTTGTTTTCATGCATTGATTTTCTCATTGTATTGAATGGAATAGGTGATTGAAGGAGTGTACAAAATCTGTGCAATTTTGTATGAGCATTTGAATTCATTTAGGAAAGTTTTGAAAATTAGTTAGTTTTGTGCTTGCTACTGGTTGGTTTTGAGCAAACAAAACTAAAATGGGCAAAGCTAGAAATCAAAAATTTCAACTAATGGCCTTTTGGATTCAAGTTGTAGCTTTTATTTACTATGTACATAAGTTTTTTCTTGGCTGCAAGAGTCATTTTTATATTTTTGAAAGTGAGCAGGCTAGGCAAGCTAATCAAAGCTTGACAAGGCACATTGATGCTTGTAAGTGAGTTCTAGTATGAACAGCTGATTGGCATGTGCCAATATTGATTGGTAAATGGTGGAGTGGTGTTTTAAGTGTCCAAAAACCAAAGGAGAAGGTTTGATTCATAGTTTAGGCCATCTTACTTGGTAATTGATTCTGGAAGCCATGAGAACATAGTAAATCTTCTTACACTTGGGAAAGACCTATAAATTACCTAGTTTCAATAGAAACTAAGTTTTTATCAAAACTAAAATATTTGTTTGAGTATATTTTTTAAAATCTATTTTTTATCAAAACTAACAAATAATGATGCGCTTAACATATGTGGTCAAATGAGCTGGCCTTATTTTTGATCGAAACTACATTCGGTAGTTTCGATTAAAACTACCGAATGTAGTTTCTATCAATAATGACTTAAGCTCTAAAGGTAGAGGCATGGGTAAAGATTTCAAAGGAAACTTAAGGGGTGGTCCTAATGGAAGGACCAATGATCAGAGGAGATATGGAGAGTCCAAATGGACTAAGAAGACTAGTGAGACTAGTCAAAGGGGGGCCTAAAATAGAGGAAGAGATTTCAATAATGGTGACAGAAGAAGATATGGGAATAGCAGCAGGGGATCGCACTTTAGCAACATGAAATGATACCAATGTGGAAATTTAGGGCATCCTACCTATATGTTTCTAGAGAAGGCATCAAAATCTTGTGGTGAGAATAAAATAACCTATGTACAAGAAGATGAGAGTTAAAAAATATGTTAGGTAGACCTTGAATTAGAAAAGGGTGAGAACCTAATGTTGAGAAGAGTTTTGGTCAAGGAACTAGTGAAGGACAAAGCTAAACAAAGGAGGGCACTTTTCAAGACTACATCTAAGATACTTTGAAAGGTATGTAAGGTGATTATAGAATCAGGGTCTACTGATAATGTGATATCTGAAGAAGCAGTGCACAAGCTTGGTTTGACAAAAAATTGACATGTGTGTCCTTATAGGGTAACTTGGTTGAATAAAGGATTTAATATATTGTTGAATGAACAAGTGTGGGTGAACATCACTATAGGTATGTACCAAGACAAAATCTTATGTGATGTACTTCCAATGGATGCTTGTCATCTTCTATTATGAATACCTTGGCAATATGATAGAGATGTCATGCATCATGGAAAGGAAAACAAATATTCCTTCAAGAAAGATGGAGTTACTTATAGGATAGAATCATTGTTAGAAAAAGACAAAGAGGAAAAGGCTACTACCAAGACATTATTGGTGAGTGGGAAAGAGTTAGTTAAGTACCTAAAGGAAGGTGGAGGAGGTGGATATGTTATCATTATGAAGCCAAAGGAAGAGGAGGCATCAATACAAGCACCTATACTTGCAGAAGTACAAGAACTACTAGATCAGCTCAAGGATATCATATGTGATGGAGTGCCATTAAAATTACCCCCAAAGAGAGTCATAAGTCATAAAATAGACTTCATACCAGGTGCATCTTTACCAAATAAGGTTGCATACAAGATGATACTAGAGAAAGATAAGGAGATAGCAAGGAAACTCTGAGAATTTCTTGATCAAGGGTTGATTAGGAAGGACATCATTCCATGTGCAGTCTTAGTTTTCCTAGCCCCTAAAAAGGGAGGTAAGTGGAAAATGTGTACAAACTCAAGGAAAATCAATATAATTACAATTAGATATATAGATTCCCTATTCCTAGGATAGAACATCTAATGGACTATCTTGGTAGAGCTAGATACTTTTCTAAATTTGATCTTAAGAGTGGCTATTATCAAATAAAGATGAAGGAGGGTGATGAATGAAGGTATACATTTAAAACTACTAAGGGTCTCTATGAGTGGTTGGTAATGTCATTTGGTCTTACCAATGTACCAAGCACCTTCATGAGAGTTATGAATGAAGTCTTAAAGGATTATGTAGGAGTGTTTGTAGTTGTGAACCTAGATGACATCCTCATCTTTAGTAAGACAAAATAGGAGCATAAAAAGCACTTACAAATGGTGTTGAGAAAGCTTTAAGAGGAGAAGTTGATAGTGAACCTTGAGAAGAGTGAATTTGTGAAAGAAAAGTTAGTGTACTTGGGCTTTATAGTGTCTCAAGGAAGTCTAAAAATGGATAAGAGTAAGGTAGAGGCAATCTTGAGTTGGCCTACTCCTAGATCTTCTACTGAGTTTAGAAGTTTCCATGGCCTAGCACAATTCTATAGGAAATTTGTGAGGAAGTTTAGTTAAATTTTTGCACCTATGAATGATACCATCATGAGAAGCATGGAGACAAAATTTAGATGGACCAAAGCTATAGATGAGAGCTTTGAAAGGCTAAAGAAGGAGGTGGCAACCCAACCAGTACTGATCTTGCCTAGTTTTGAGAAACCATTTGTGGTAGAGTATGATGCTAGTAACATATCAATGGGGGAAATATTAAGACAAGAAGGGAGCCCTATGGTATTTTTTAGTGCAAGACACAATGAGGCCATGACAAGATATTCAACATATGACTTGGAACTCTATGTACTTTTCCAAGCCCTTAAGAAATGAAGGCAATACTTAATGCTTAAGGATTTTTATTTTCTTCATTGAAAACCAAGCACTAAGTTTCATTAATTCATAGGCGAAACTTAGTCTTAGGCATATTAAATGGATGGAATACTTACAATTCTACACTTTTACAATAAAACATAAGAAAGGCACCAATAACAAGGTGGTAGATGCTTTAAGCAAGAGGTTTTTGACAACTCAAGAAGTCAAGTTTCAAAACATAGGAATAGAAGGATTCAAGAACATGTGCGGTGCATATATCGATTTCTTAGAGTCATACAAGGTATTACTAACTTTGAAAATTATTCTTATTGTCAATTTTCTAAATATACATTGTAGAATGGTTCGTTGTTTAAGGGTCAATAGTTGTGTACCCCAAGGGGATCCATGAGGAAGAATCTCATTCAGGAAAAACACAATGGAAGAATGAGCTAGCACTTTGGCCTTAAAAAGACCCTAGACCTAGTGAAAAGGTTTTATTATTGGCTTGAGATGCAAAGAGGTGAGAAGAGATGTAGAGAAATGTGGCATATGTCAGAAGGCATAGGGCACCTTATCCAATGTAGGACTTTACCAACAACTAAAACTCCTAATAGGCCTTGGGAGTGCATAACCATGGATTTCATAGTGGGCTTACCTAGGACCAAGATAGGGTTAGACATTATGTTTGTGGTAGTTGACAAGTCTGGTAAGATGATCTGTTTCATACCATGAAAAACAACACATGATGCTAGCAATATAGATAATCTATTCTTCAAAGAGGTGGTTAGAATTCATGGGCTTCTAATGAGTATTTTGGTTGAGAGATATTTCAAGTTTATAGGGCATTTTTGGAAGACCCTGTGGAAGAGATTAGGTAAAATCTTGGCTCATGGTAAATAGATGGGCAGATAAAGGTCATTAATAGGTTCCTAGGAAACCTATTCAGATGTCTTACTAAATAATATGAGCAGAGTTGAGAACAAATCATCCCTTAGGTAGATTTTACCTTTAATAATAGAAAGAATAGAACAACTATATTGAGTCCCTTTGAAATAGTGTATGGGTCACATCCAAGGGGCATAGTGGAGTTGAGATAACTACCAGCACATGACACCATCTGTAGACATGCAAAGGATTTTGGTTAGTCCATGAAGGAAATACATGGTCAGGTAAAGAAGACCTTGATGGAAGAAAATAAAAGGTTGAAGGAAAAGAAAGATGAAGGGAGGAGAGAAATAGAATTCCAAGTAGGATATTTGGTCATGGTCTATTTGAATAAAGCTACGCTATAGAAGGGCATTTCAAGAAAATTGCAAATGAAGAGGGTTGGGTAATGCAAGGTGCTAGAGAAGTATGGTTCCAATGCCTACAAAGTTGACTTACCAGAAGACATGCTCATCTCTCTTATTTTAAATGTTAAGGATTTGATACCTTGAAAGGGTCCAAATATTGATGAAGTGCAATATCTGATAGAGCTCAGCATAGAAATATCAAAGAAGATACTAGACTCTAGGGTGAAGAAGAAAATAAGGAACAAAATTTACAAGGAACATCTGATAAAATGAAAAGATGCCCCTAAAGCTCTAGAAATATGAATTGGTAAGAGTTATTTCAAAAAGCATGGCATCAGCAAGTAGTTCCTCTCACCTCAGATACCTCGGTCCTCTTCTTATAGGGGGGAGTATAGTGTAGAAGCACCTTGGGGAAGGGCAAATCCCTAAAGCAATTTTGGTTTGTAAATCATCTAGCCAACCATTTTATGAATAAGGAATACTTATGAAGTCTGATGTTGTGTCTAGGGGATGTAAATATGAAGAGATGAAGTCTTAATCATGAATTTAGAAGATAGGACCTAAGTATGACTATAAGACAAAATTTGGTCAAAGAGGCAAAATATGGGAGAATACCTCAAAATTTGGAAAGGGGTGATTTGGAGTGGTCATTAGGTGTTCTTGGAACATTCTAGGAGGTTTTAAATCAAACTGGATTAGTTTAGAAGGTTAAGAAGCCATATTACCAAAAATTGTCCAATTGTTCATTGACAACTTTGCAATTTTTATGAAGTTGAAATGACAAGTTTTGTGCTATTCCAAAGAAACCTAAAATGAGAGTTTTTAACTCAACCTAAAATTATAAGTGGTTAGGGAAATTTTATATGAGCATCATTCAACTCATTGATAGGGGTTGGTTATGTGAATGTACGAACAGTTCATGAAATAACAAGAAACTACTAACAGAAAATGAGGTTTTGATTGAAAGTTTTGTTTTCTTGAATTGATTTACTCACTATTCTAAATGGAATAGGAGATTGAAGGAATGTAGAAACTTTGTGCAATTTGGTGTGAGCATTTAAAGACAAGTTTTGAAAATTGGTTAGTTTTGTGCTTCATGTTGGTTGGTTTTGAGCAGCTAGAACTAAAATGGGTAAAGCTAGAAATCTCATTGTTAAAATATAATGGCCTTTAGGATTCAAGTTTAATCCTTCATATAATATTTACATAAGGTTTTTCTTAGGTCCAGGAGTCAATTTTTTATTTTTGTAAGCGAGCCCTAGGCAAGCTAATGAAAGCTTGGGAAGGTGTAGCGATACTTGAAGTGAGTTAGAACTAGTATGAGCAGTGAATTGGTATGTGCCAACATTGATTGGGAAGTAGAAAATTAGTCTATTAGATGTATAAAAACTAGACGATAATGTTTGATGCATAGTTTAGACCATCTTATAAGTTGGATTGATGTTATTGCCCTAGAAACCCTTAAATGTAGGGTTTTCTAAAAAGGCATTGTACATACACATTGAGAACTTTAGACCTAGAAAATCCTTACGTATTGGTCAACATGAGATAATGTCTAGTAGACATCTATAGGCCTTGCTAAGATATTTTACATGTTATAGAATAATACTTGTTTCTAGGAGGGCTAATAGGGGCTCATAGGGCTACAAGGACAAATAGAGAAAGAATGGGTTGTGGGGGTGTGAAAGATAACAAGATGGTGTAGAATGACTTTAAATGACTCAAGAACCTCAAAAGGAAGGCCTAAACTTGAATTTTACCTATTGGTAGCATCTAGTGGAGTTTTTACACTTGATAAGCCAAAAGGTGCATAGTTGGGGTTTGGGAGTTAGAGGAGTGAAAATTGAGTTGATTGTTGATTTTATTAGTGAAAGGGGATCAAGAGAGAATCATATGGTTAGGGTTAGAAAAGGTACCCTAAGAAGGTAGAGAGATATCCTCGGTAGACAGAAAAAAAGGCTCTAAGAAGAAGAAGCTCCCTATCACTGTAGAGTTGATATAACCTACTATAGGTGTAACAGTTAATGTTTATGTTGGAATGACACTCAAAAGCTATATAAGATCTTGAATAGCCTCTTTTTGTTATGGTTTCTCTTGATTTTTTGGTCCTTTCTCCTCTTCTGCCTCTTTCTCATCTATTTTGTCACTAAAACATGAGTGAATTGTGGAAATATAGAAACTGCCTTGCCCTACTTCTCGAGACTCATGTCTAGAATAATTGTCACTAATGTAAATTCAAAACAATCAGTTTGTACATTTTCAATCTATAGATAGTCTTTTATTTGTAGAAAAATTGGATTGGTGCATGGTAGAGAGGTGTTTGAGGCATCCGATTTAGCATTTCTAAAATCTTCCTCAGTTAATACATTTTGATTCGATGGTGATGAATCAAGAATGTCCCGAATAGTGACAACATCCTATTGTTCACTCCCTTCTAAAAATTTCCTCACTTCTTCTTCTATCTTTGCAAGCTCTTCTTCATCATCTTGACCTTCTAACTCTAGTGCATCTCTTCCTTCTTCCTCTTCTTCTTCATCGGTTGATGGAACAAGCAATCCGAATACTTTCTTCCATATTATTATGCTCTTCTTGTCTACTTTATGAGATTTATTCTTCAAAATTTTGTATACCCTCTCTTTAGGTATAAATTTCTTTACAAAATATTTTAGGGCTATAGACATATGTCTCTTCCCTAAGTCAAGCATTGTTTGTGTTAAGGTAGTCTCCCTTATCTATCTTTCAGTGCTTAATGCCCACTTACACTTACAATCTAATTTATAATACAAGTCTTTAGGGATGCCTTCACCTAATTCTATAGGTGTGTGCCTAAATTTTATCATCATATCCATCATTTATTTTTCAAGCTTCTCTTGATCAAGTTTATTTAAAAAATCATAATTAATCTTCTTAAAAGATTCCATACTAGTTGATTCTCTAATATTCTCACATACCTAGTCAATGGTCATAGGAGGTAGCTTGTGTATAATTTGAGGTTTTCTCAAATCGTCAGACTCTATGTTTTCTTCATCTTTCTTCTCCTTATCAAGAGTAAGGACTAGTTTTCTTCTCGACTTCTTAGGCAATCTTTGATTTTTTATTTGGTTGGATTCCTCTTCATTGGACTTTATTTAATCTATATAGTTGAGGATTGAGCTTCCTTGGATCTGTAATTATTCTTCTCTTTATCTTAGGCTCTGGAGGTGTGTCTATTTTCTTCATATCTTACTTCAAATCCTCCTTTACCTTAAGATCAACAATGGTTAACTTTCTTTTCTTGGTTTCCTTAGGCTCAACAACAACTAACTCCTTAAGTTTTGATTTCTTATCTTCTACTTCTTCATTAGATTACTTATCTTTTCCTTTTCCCTCTATTATCTAAAGTTGACCTAGGACAAGATTTCCCTCAAGATCTTCAATCATCTACTTTTATTTTTTGTCTATCTTGGGTTTTTTTAAATTTCCAATAGCATTTTAGACTTGGCTATTTCATAATTTCCTAATGGCTCGATATTCTTATCTATCTCTTTAGATAAGAATGCATTAACTATTGTAGTAACTTCATCTACATTAACTTCATTTTACATTGGCCTTAACCATGCAGTCCTTGGTAGTATTGTATGGGCACATAAATCATCAAAATAATGATCTACCATTGATTTTGGTATTCTCATTATGTTCCTCATTTATTTTTTAAAATTGTCAAAGTAATTATCCATGACAGCCTCAAAATTGTCTCCCAATTATTTAATAAGGTCATTTATCTACTAAATATCTATACAACTGTTATCCCATGAAACTGTGTCGATAGTAGGGAATGAATTATGTACATAGAAAAATATATGAAAAAGTAAAGATCCAAACTTATAAGAAGTTTTCTTTGCCTTCCTTATCAATCCAAGATTTTATGATAGCTATTGCAATTGTAGTTTGGCTAGATTATAACTACAATCTTTCTTCATAATTTTATAACCTAGGTCGACTACAATGCATGGAACATTATTTAACTAGCTTAACTGATAGAATTTGTGTACAATCACACAGATGAAAAATTCAATAAATGGATCTTAAATCACATCGATTGACATTCCAAAACCATTACATTTATCCTTCGTTAGTTTCTCAATGACATCTTTTGTGGAAAACCTCATTTTCTTTGGTTTATCCAAGGTGGGATAACTAGTAACTTAGCCAATGATTTTATTTATCTTGATTGGTCCACCTTCCAACCATATTTTCATGGCATGGACTTACCTTAGCACAATATTAATCCATTCACTTTTGAATAACTTTGGAAACACTATGGCATGGGTAAGCTCTTTGTTGGCAATAATTTCATTTTCATCTCTCAAAGCCCCATTGTCAGACAATTTATCATAATATGCTTGAGTTCATACTGTACAATTTCTACAATCTTACACATGTAACACAATCGCACATCAAGAACCATTAACACTCTTGGTGGAATTGATGACATAGAACTATATTCATCACCAATTATTGCAATATAATGGTATGTTGTAAATTTAGGTTTAGGACACTGGTCATTTCGCATAATTTGGACATTTCTCTCCTTCAACATTTCCTTCCTAGGTATGGATGTGGTGAATGACATTTCCAAACTAGGATTTAAATAAATTTACTTAAATCAATGATGTAAGTGCATCTTGGATTTTCTCGATGGATAATTTGGAGGTCATGGGAGGATACTTGGTAGTTATTGTTAGAAATAGATAATACTGAGAGGGGCAGTGAATCCATATTCTACAAAAATTTTCCCACAACTAAATATTATTAATTATTTTACAAATTGCATATGAAAGTAAATCAACAATGTTGAACAGTAAATATAACCATGCACACACATAACTAATAATACCATTATTTGTTAACTAGGGGAACCCTTTCTAAGGGAAAACCCTGGTGAGGATGATACCAACTAGATGATTCACTAAGCAATAGGATCATGTTAAGGATATTGACCATGTTAGCAGTCTATGAAGTACATGTAGTATCTTGAGTCCTTGTTAGGAGACTAGGACTCATTAGAAGCCTCAAACCTATTAGGAGTTGCTTCAACCCTATTAGGAGTTTCTTTAACCCTATTAGGAATAGGTTGAATAAATACAATGTATGCAAGAAGAGCCCACTACCCTAACATGCAATTATACAATTCAATTCTTCACAAGAATAGATATACATACAATACTTGGTTTTTTTTGTACTTCTTACTTGTTTTGATCATACATCAAAATTTGCATCACATAAGGCTCACATATCTTTCATATTTTTCACACAATATTTAGCATATAGCATCACATCTCCAATTACTGTGCAATATAAGATTTCTACTTATACCTTGCACATTTAGAAAATTCTTCTCAGTTGGCCTTCATGTGTTCACATGCTTGACATAATATAATAACTTATGAATTAATATCAACATAGTTGGCTCATCATAACTTAGCAATTATTTCATAACAAAAATGTTTCCTGAGACTATACAATCTAATTATCTTCTATGCTCAATTTTTCACTATTAAATACCCGCATTGGTATTTTGATCATAACTCATGTCATACTATACATACACATCTGGACATTAGCACATGTAAGTATGATACTATCATGAAGCTTTCCTTAACTATGCATGAGCTAACTCTCAATGAGTCATCCATACACTTAACATCTATTCCTTGTATTGTTGTAAACTATCTAACACTTAGAAAATTTTCTATCTCTAAATGCATACATGAAATGTTGAATGTATGTTGTCATAAATGACAACCATTAAGACATCTATCTAACCATATTGCCAAAAATATCTCCCCTTGGCATTGTTGGAAAAAATTGAGAAAATTGGATAAGTCCCAAAATGATGTCATACATAACAAAAACAAAATAAATGTAACTAAAAAATTACCTTCAAAACATAACAATTTTATTCATGTTTAGATGGATCATTACATCCCTTATCACTCCTTTACATTGATACATAAGTACACTCCCCCTTAGAATAGCTTACATATACAATATTACTCCCCCTTTGTGTATATTCCTTCATACTTACATATTACGAACATGCAATTTTCCTTACATATTACTCTCCCCCTTTGACATCAATGATAAAGGTTCCAAAATCTATATACAAAATTTGTTGTACTTCTTCTTATGAACTTGTTAATCTAGAAAAGAAATCTACATAAGAAACCTTTAGTCTTGCTATCTCTTTCTTCTAGTTGTCCTTTACTATCTTTCAGATATTGATTAGTGTGAAAAGTGCATAGGATGCCACTTCATCTACACTCAAGTTAGTATAGGAAAATTTGTCATAGGAAGCCTTAGTTGTAAGACATTCCTCAAGTTGCCTTTACAAAATGCTAACTTTAGTCAACAAAATCTCTCTAAGACTAGAGAATCTCCTTGTTTCTTTCTCTTTATTAGATTTCAAGTCTCTGATCATACCATGTATCCTCTCCACTTATGCTCAATAGTCTTTGTAAGAATTTTCCTAAGGGAAAAATTCACCCAAGAACTAAGAACTCAAACACAAGCACACAGTAGGCCAAAGAGAGAGAGAGTATGATCAGAATAACAATGTATTCAATAAGTGTCTCATCATCATAAAGTACACTAGGAGTGCCTAAATATAAGGGCTTCAGGAGAGCTTCTAGAATGCATAGAAGTTAGCATCATGATGTGGCATACAACCAAGCACATGTCCACCAGATATGGATTATCCTCCATTAAGCACATAAGTAAGTGCGGTGATGAGAGGATAAGCCTACAAGGGTGTGACACGCAAAATAGTGTTGTAGAAAAATGTGCTAGAATAGAGTTGCGTACTCCTGTGTTGTCTACATGACAACTCAAAAGGTGTGCAAATTCCTAAGTGTCTCACAAATAAAAATAATAAAATAATGCAAAATAATTAACTAATGCATTAACCTAAGTAAACTTAAGTAAGTGTAAATAGTGAAGTATGTATTTACACCAACACCCCCCCTTAAGTGCAACTTAGGGGAATGCCCTTAAACTTACGAACTAGGATGAAGATTCATAATGGGTCCCAACCACTAGGCCATGTTAGGTACTGAAGTACATAATGAAGATGCAATCTCCCATAAAGTAGGGAAAGAGAGATAACCTCATGGGAAAAACCATCCCCCAAAAAGAGAGATAAATAAGGATGCATTGATGGATGGAGTAATCAAGACCCCCCCATTACGACATACATCCAGTATATGCAAAAGAGAATGAGAGAAGGAAGAGAGACAGAATAGGCTCCCCCCCCAAAAGAAGAATGCCAAGAAGTGAAAGCTGCTCTGATGAAGAAGCTAGTCCATGAATGCAGAATGGTGTTCCTCCCCTTAGGAAGAAACAATGCCCAAGGTACAGTCCTGAAGATGTATGTTGGCCCTGAAACCTACTCAAGTATCCCTATACTGATGCTGAAGTTCACCCCTTCCAACTATGCTGAAAAGAACGAATGCAAATCTGTCAAGGATGTCTATTGAATCTGTTCCACTGAACCATCTATCTCCTCAACTAACAAAGAGACCTCCACTAGTTGTTATTCATAAGGATCCACAATCACGCCAACCTATTCAGATTGATCATGTAGAGAATGGACATGAGGGTCAGAGTGACCCCTCACAACAACTGTAGAAGAATCATCATCAATGAGAAGATGTAAGTCCTCAAGTCTGTCTCCCAAGTCAACTGAAGCTAGAGCTAGAAGACGAGATGTACCATGCTGTGATGGACCTTTCACTGTGGCAATGTAAGCACATGGACTGGACTGATGTGACCTCTCAATGCAACTGTCGACAGAACCCCATATATTTGAACCTTTTGAAGCACTATCACTGGTGTCACTATCAGTTTCCACTGTGTATGATGTGCAGAGAGGAGTAGAGGACAAGCTAGGAGAACTTTCCTCAAAGTGAACATCCTTCTCCACAAAAATCTCGTGTGTCTCTGGATCCATAAGTCTGTAAGCCTTCACATTATCTTCATAACCAATAAAAGTACAAGGCCTAGGTGTTGGTGCCTTGCAACTCCTGGAGGATAGGTTTGCCCATGCTGGACAATCAATGACTCTAAGATGACTCAAAACCAATTTTCTACTACACCATGCCTCAAAAGGAGTCTTACCATCTAAGGCTAGATGAGGAGACCTATTAAGTATGTGAGTAGCACTGCTAATGGCTTCAAATTCAAGTGTAGGATCAAGAGACTTGGCCTTTATCATGCAACTTGCCATGGTCTTGAGAGTCCTAATCCTCATAGCTGCAACATTTTTCTTGTGCAGACTAAATGCTGGTGAGTTCTTAAGATCAATCCCCTTAATTCTGCAAAAGTTCTTAAGCCTTCATCTACGTATCTGTTCTCATTGTCCACCCTTAATACTTTGATGGCTTTCCTTGACTTGTGTTCAACATGACCCTTGAAGTCTTGAAGCTTATGAACCAATTCATTCTTATGATGAAGGAAAAAGACCCAAGTGAATCTCAAAAAGTCATCAACAAATGTGAGTATGTAGCGGCCTTGGCTGACTGAAGTCACTGCAAAGGGTTCTGCTAATACCATGTGAACTAACTGAAGAACAATTGGAGCTCAAGAAGACTTCCCTTTATCATACTTCTCCTTGAGATTCATATCCACTGAACAAGATGAACATCATCCCTTAGAAAAGTTGATGTTGGGTAGACCTTTAACCATGTGTTTTGAGAAAAGTTGCTAAAGAGAGCGGAAGTCAAGGTGACCAAACCGCTCATGCCATAAGTTGTTTTGTGAAGTAGAGTGAGTTAACAAGGCTTGAGAAGAAATCTTAGGCACAAAGTGGGAGAAGGAGTATAACCTCTTGTCATCATTGACTTTCCCCACTGCTATCAATGAATCATCTTTGAGACTTTGCACCATCACTAAATCTGGAAGGAACTCAACCTTATGACCATTTCCTAGGTGAGTGATTTGGTAAACTGATAGGAGATTGGAGCTTAGATTTGGAACATAGAGAACATCTTTGAATTCCCCATCTTCCATTTCTACATGTCCTTTCCCTTCAACTTCCATCTTAGCATCATCTCCCATGAAGATGTGTGGTACCTTTGACTGCTTCAACAAAGAAAAGTCTTCCCTTGAAGAACCCATGTGGTAAGAGGTACCTAAGTCAAGTATCCATTCCGAAGAAGAATTTTTGTTTGACATAAGTGCTTGACCTTTACCCTTTGAAGAGGTTAGAGTAGAATCCTTGGAAGTACCTGGCACTTGAATCTTATTCTTCTTGAGTAGATTTTCTAACTCATCGATTCTTTTTGTCTTGCAATGATGCTCGTCATGATTTGGCTTTTTGCAATATGCACAAAAGGGTTTTTCCTTCTTTTCATTACTTCCCTTCTTATTTGAAGAAGAATTGCCTTGTTGAGAGGAGTCATGTTGTTCTTAGATTGTGTTTTCTACTTCTACTACTTTTTCTTGATGTTGCTTTTTCCCCCTTGACTAGATTTGTGATCATCACTAGCCACCAAGGCTTTGGTCTTGGATGACTTGAGAAGTCCAAAATCCACCAAGTGAGATTGTTCATGTTGGAAATGATTGAAAAGATCATGAGGAAAATTGTTGGAATGATCATATGGAATTGGTAAAGAATGTTCTCAATCATTGTTTTGTCATTGATGTCAAACTTGCTACTTGCAGGAATGACAATTTCTTTAGTGATCCAAATACTATCAATTGGTTGATTGACAAGGAGGAGGCAATCAATAAGATGTAACTAGAACACCTAGAGAAAGGTTGAAGTTATGATGTTGTAATGAAGTCCAAGGATCAGCTAAGTCATTGATGAAAAAGTGTATTGATGACATACTCTAAGACACAGAGAATAGGCACATTGAAACATATCAAAGATGTAAGGTTTTAGCTAAGTCATTTGTAAAGACTAACTGAGATCATTAAGGAGCCAAATAGATTCCTAGTTGAAGCCAAGCAAGTGCTGAGTGAACTTTAGATGCCGAGCAGAATCAAGTGCTGAGTGCCGAACAAAATCGAGTGCCGAACAGAACTGAGTGCCAAACAGAACCGAGTGCCAAACAGAATCAAGTGCCAAATAGAATCAAGTGCTGAGCAAAATCAAGTGCTAAGCAGATACAAGTTCCAAGTAACATGGAGATGTTGAGTATTAGTAAACCAATAGTGCCGAGTTGCTACATTATTTCAAAATTTGAAGATTCACCAGATCTAAGCTGACAAGGTTGTTATCTAGAAATCTGTGAATTAAATAGAAGATAAGAATGATGAGTTGGTGGCACAGAACACCATGTAGAACATTTTTGGAGAATAAAACTAGACTCTACATGAAGTTTTCTAAATAAGAGAAAGATATGGGGTAGATACATTGTATCCTACCTAATCCATTTGAAACCCTAAAGTTGGAAAGGGAGAATCAAGTGGCAAAGGCAAACCAGATTTCTATTTAAGGAATCATAAGGTCATGAAGAGAAAAAGAAGAGGTCAAGCATGAAAGCATAAAGTGCTGAAGGAGGTGCTAAGGAGGAAAAAAGCACAGTTACTCTACTTCAATTTATGACCACAGATATGGATGCATTAGTATGATGAGTAAGAAGACTAAAGGAGACGAAGCTTGAGATGACAAGCTGTAAGAACTGAAGTGATTAAAAGCCAAGCAAAAGGACTGAACTAAAGAGTGATTTGAAATCTGCAAAGTATGTTGTAAGTTGTATCAGATCAACAATCCATTATTTTTACTCTCTAGCAAGTGTAACAGATAGTTTAAATCCTATGGACTTAGGTTGGTTTAATAGCCATGTTGTAAATCCTTTAACAGGGTGACATTCCAAGTGAATGTTCTAAAGTCCTTTGATCAGGCCCATTCCTAACAATATGGTGAAATCCTCTAACAAGGTCACATTTAACAGTGTGTTGTAAGCCTTTAACAGGGCATCACTTTAGAAGAGTGAAAATCAAGTAGCATGTTACTGGTAGTTTTTCCCAAATTGGGTTTCCACGTAAATCATTGTGTCATGTGTTGATCTTGCATATTTTATTCTCGCATGTTGATTTGTGTTAACTTGCTAAGATGGTTGATTTAAGTTTGGATGGATGAAAATTTTATAGACTCATTATAAGTTGTTAAAAAGTTTTATTATGGCATTTGGACCTTGAATAACTGATTCACCACCCCCCCCCGTCCTCAGTTATTCTAAAGAATTCTAATAGTTAAACAATCAAAATGTTTGCAAATCCATCAAAGCAAGGCTTTTGGTAAGCATATCCCATGGTTAACCTATGAGTATTAAAACTCGAAACAAAGTCAGTGTACTCAGAAGGTAGCTTCTTTAGGATGTGATGAATCAACCTATCATCCTTCATAGGATTTCCACAATATTTAAGAAGTGCCTTATACTCATTGACTTTGATGATATAATCCTGAATTGTGTCATAATTCTTAGGATCTAAGAGAAGTAGATCATATTCAATCTGAAATCCCTTTTCTTCATCCACTTTACCATACAACTGTTCAAGTTTGTCCCAAGCTTCCTTAGATTTTGAACAATTTTTAATGTGAAAGAGAAGATCCCCATGTACACAACTCCTAATTACACCTAAAGCTTGTTGGTCTTGTCTTTTCCATTCAATGAGCTCTTTAGCATCAATAGGTTGGGTAATTGTACCATCAACATAAAGACTATATCCTTTTTCCATTAATCTTCTCCATGCAATATCTTTCCATGTAGAATAGTTGCGTGAATTTAGAGGAGGACATTTAAAACCCATGAGCAAAAATGTAAAGAGCACAAAATAGAGACACAAGAAACACAAAACACACCCCCCCTTTTCACTCAATCAAAAGAGCCCCCCCAAAAAAGATGCTTTGGCACTTTATAAGTAGTGCATTTACAATGGGCCACTTATCAAAATGAACAAAGTGGACTTTCTGATTTTGCTTTTACAACTACCTTATTAGGCTTAAATCTGTCACTTAAGTACTGTAGCTTAGTTTTACAACAATTTTGAAAAAGAACCAAAGCTTTACAATGCCAAAGAAGGCCTAATTCTGAAATTAAGAAATTTTTCCACACAACCCTAGAATCTAACTTTAGATCTAGAAAGTAGACTAAAAAATATGCACTTTCAAAAAAAAAAGAACATAAAAAAGTGACCAGATGTGCCCGTACAAAGCTTCTGAAGTTGCAAAATGCAGGATTATGTAGGTATAGTTCCCAAAAGATGTAATTTTTGCAAAATTTGTGCACCAAAACCAAAAAACAACACCACCACTGGAAAATTTGAGAAATTCTACTTGATTTCAAAAAAAATTGCACCTAAATCGGAGTTCGAATGTTCGAGTTATGAGCTCGCAAAGTCATGCTACCAAATTGAAAAACAATCTGGAGAGGAGTCTGGAGGAGAAACTGTGAGTCTAAATTTGATGATCAAATGGCCATCAGTGTAGTTATAAAATGCCCTAGAATGACATCTAGATGGGTGTCAAATTTAAGACCAAGAAATGATGATGTCAGCAAGAAAAATGCACCCTAGATGATGTGTCAGGCTGACTATGATGTCTGTACTATATGGATCTGTGTGTGTCATAATTTCGTATGACTAACGTAGCACTTTCTCAAGATTGGTTTCCATGTGGCAATGTGGCAGTACCGTGTCTATCCTATGTGTCACTTAGCTGACGTTATTGAGCGGACATGTTGGTGTTTGACATGGCGAATGACTTTGAAAAATCACCACCGGAGGTTTTTAAAAAAAATGCCGAAACTTGCCTATGGTGGAAATGTAGTAGCATGCCAAAAGGAACAGACAGTCGATGCTAGGAAAACACACTGCGCTGTCAAAAAAAGGTACAACGCCACTAGAGTTTAAGCGAAGGCCAAAAACAAACTGCGGACAGTGAGCATAGGTGAAGAGAAGAAGGTCATCGCTAGAAAAAGTGCAGGTTGTCGCTGCCTTTACCACTCTTTGAAACCATTGCCAATACCAAGCGCTGGATGCTTCGGCATTGCCAAGATCATTCAAACGTGCAGCCAGAAAAGTTTGAAACTGCTAGTGTTTTGTGGGATTTATACCCCATGCAGGGCATAAGTGCTTTAAGCACTGTTTAAAACCAAACTCCCATAGATAGCAATCAAAAGTGGAGTCACCAGTCGGTATTGGGCTGCTGGTAGGTAATTTGGTGTTTGCCGATATGCTACTCGCTAGATTTTGAATGGATAGCTTCAAATATGAAGCTCGCAAATTTGTTCAGCCTCGTTGCCAAAAATGGGAAGTAACAGACCTGCGACCAAAACAATATACCCTCCTGCGACAACAAATAAACCTCCAAATTGGCAGATCCGAGGTGTCACTACCTGGGTCTGCTAAAAAAATTTCTTTGACTATGCCCGAAGGGCAAAAAAGTTCTATGAATATTGACAAAAATTATAGAGAAATTAAATGCAGATTCGAAATTAATCAAATAAATCTCCGTAAAAAGACCATACCCATTCTGCAAATCGGGGTGTCCGGGTTCTGATTTGCAAAAAAAATTTGCCTCACAGTCGACTTTAGGCCAAGGTAGGCATGCTTATAGTCAATTTTCATTAGTTTAGCATTCTGAATGCAATGGCAAGGTTAGATCTGGCTCTAGACACTCTCAATTTCTACAGCACTCCAGATTCAGGCTGAGGTGATGAAGCAAGCAAGATCTCGAATGGCTATGTGATTAAAAAATATCTATGCTCTAATACCATGTAAGAATTTGCCTAAGGGCAAATTTCACCCAGGAACTAAGAACTCAAATACAAGAACATAGTAGACCAAAGAGAGAGAGAGAGAGTATGATCAGAATAACAATGTATTCAATAATTGTCTCATCATCATAAAGTACACTAGGAGTGCCTAAATATAAAGGCCTCAGGAGAGCTTCTAGAATGCATAGAAGTTAGCATCATGATGTGACATACAACCAAGCACATGTCCACCAAATATGGGTTATCCTACATTAAGCATGGAAGTAAGTACAGTGATGAGAGGATAAACCTACAAGGGTGTGACACGCAAAATAGTGTTGTAGAAAACATGTGCTAGAATAGAGTTGCATACTCTTGTGTTGTCTACATGACAACTCAAAAGTTGTGCAAACTCCTAAGTGTCTCACAAGTAAAAATAATAAAATAATGCAAAATAATTAACTAATGCATTAACCTAAGTAAACTTAAGTAAGTGTAAATAGTAAAGTATGTATTTACACCAATAGTCTTCACTATTGGATTCTAGGAGTTGTAACTTGATTAAGAGTGTTTGAAGTACACTGAACTTCCCTTCTATCTAAATCTCAAAGTCTAAAAGGTACTATTATGACTACGCACATTATCCATACAATCTTTTCTCTTCATCAATATTCTTTCTTAGTCCCTTGATGTTTCCATCAAGTGCCTTTAGATCATTACACACATTTGTGCATACTATTTTGAATAGTGTTGCATCATGTGTTACCTATTCTTTCGCTAAAGCTACTTCTACTAAATTTGTGAATTCCCTATCAAATATTTTCACCAACTCTATGGCCTTCGACTACAAGTCTAGAATAGCTTTATTTCTAGTAACTATCTTCTTCATTCTATCCAAGACTTCAATTAATGTCTTCTCCAAAGAATTTAATTTTCTTTTCTTTTCAAACAACTTACTCAATGTGCTCATCAAGTCTTTCTAATCTTCATCACTTGATGTCACTACTACTAGTATTGATGGGCTAGCTGCTGGTACTACAATAGATATAGTTGTTGGAGCTACATAAGGTATGTCAACCTCATGTTGGAACACTATTTTTCCTATTTTTGTCTCCACATGCATCAGATTGGGTAGGAAAGTTGATTCATATATCATAGTCTTCTATTTCTACTGGGGCTCAGATTCTTCACTTGACTTCTTCCTTCATTTTTCCTCTATCTTCTTTATTTCCTCTTCCTCTTCCCTTTTCTTTTCCTCCTCTATCTTCTTCTTCTTCTTTTCTTCTTCATCATCAGAACTAGAGTAGGCTGTAATACTGCCAAAAATAGTTGCTCCATTTACTCTTCCCTTTTCTTTTCCTCCTCTATCTTCTTCTTCTTCTCTTCTTATTCATCATCAAAACTAGAGTAGGTTGTAATATTGCCAACAATAGTTGCTTCATATCCTACAAAAGGATTCTCCTTCGTATCTATAGCTATGTGCATACTATCCACTTGCATGGTTTTAGTACCCATAATGATGTGAGGTGGTGAGAGTGTCTTTTGTGTTTCCTCTACTTCTTCCTCTTCCCTAGAAGGTGTATGTACTAGCACATATACTAGGCTATTGGGCTTAGACTGTATACTCAACTTAATCATTGAGGTTGTATATTTTACAATTGCCCTAGTTTCTTTCCTAACATCCTCATAATTGCCTCCCATTAGAAGAATTTCTCTTATTTTATTTCTCATCAATTGCTCAATAGCCTACAAAATTCTATCTAATTCCTCCTTATAGTTAACATCACAAATTTTATTTATCATAGTGATCCTCATATTCATATCTACCTCTAATACTCTCCTTTTCTTATTTACAGGCCTATTATATAGATCCTCTGGTATCTTATTATGTATATTCTCAAACCTTTTGTTCCTTAAAATCATGTACCTTACAGTGGAATTTTCTAATTTCCTTCTATCCATATTACTAAACAAATCACAATATTTATTCAATTGTACAAAAATTATCATCATTAATCATTTGCATATTAAGGTTTTCTACCTTTGCCTTCCATGATTTCTTTCTAGTTGTTGTTATTCCTTCTTATGCATTCTGGACTAGTGGTCTATCCTCTATTTCATCCTTTGATTCCTTAGAATCATTGAATTGCATAGATTTCCTTCTCTTTCTAGGTCCACTTGTAGTCTTCTTGACCCTTTTCTTGATTGTTGGTGTAGGTTCATGCTTCACCTTCACCAATCTCTCTGATTTACTTTGTGCAATAGGTGATTGAACCTCAAGTTATCTTCTAGGTTGATCACTCCTTCTTTTGACTCATTGCATAGGTAAGACTATTGCATATAGTGCAATTGGTGCTTGTGCACATGGTTGTACTACTATCGCACCCTCTAAAGGTATTGCAACTATAATAAGAGTTGCTACTAATACTTATGTTTGTCCACTAGCCTTCATCTCCAACATAATACCTTTAATCTCATCAAACTCCTTCCGAGTCATGCCATATTCCTTAAGGATGGAATATATCTCTTTCTCTACCTTTTTCTTGCTTTCTTTGTTGCATAGGCTAGAATGAACTATTCTCATCTTCTCTTCATATGTTCCCTATCTAGGGTACTCTATGTCCTTCTGAGATTCAAGAATAATTTGTGCATATCCTTCTATGAGCTCAACACTCATCTCATATCCCAAAGGCTCTATAAACTTAACTCTGGGAATTATTGCTTCTATGTAGGTGTAGTCAATTTCTACCAGGAAGCATAGATCCTCCTTGTAGTTTTCAACCATAGAGGGAGGTATCCTATAGGTATGTGCACAAGGTTGTGGTGCCAAAAACATGACACCTAATGTTTATTTTTATTTTGCAAAATGTGTACACATTATAGCATACACGCACTTTTAATTTTTTTTTTTTTAATAAATGGGTTACAAACTTGCAGCCCATTTTACCAATGCTTTGGGTTTTCCATTTCTCACAAATGGCATGGACACAGATTGGAGAAGTTGAAGAATTTGGTCACCTTCCTCCTCATCACTGAAGTTCAAGATCGGGATCATGTAGTATGTTTTCTACTCTTATTTTTGTAGTGTTTTGTTTGTTTTTGCATTTTTTTGTAAGTTTTTACATTGTTTTGTAGGTTTTTTCAATTTTTCTTTAAATTTGTTTATTTATTTAGATTGCAATTGGTTTCTTATCAAGAAATGTAAATAATCAACCACCAAATCTCGAGTTGGATCAACAAAATCAAAATGAAAACCCTCCACAAGATCCTAATCAAAACCCTCCACAAGATGAAAATCAAAACCCTCCACAACAAGAGCAAGAAATTTCACAATCGATACCAATTGGAAGACCTCCTTCTAGCACCCAAGACAACATTATGAATGAGATAGAAAGATGAAAAAATGAATTAGAAGCACTCATTGGTAGGTTGAAAGCTTGTGGACAAACCAATCTGATGAGAGCATAATTAGCGTCCTCCCTCAAGTCCATTATGACCCATGTAGCTTCTGTTAGTGGTCAATTGGATATTTGGCATGTTAAAAGGGATGAACAAAGAAGATATTATGCAAATAAATTATCATATCAAGATGTTAAAAAGAAGAAATAGCAAAAGGTAGAATTTGTACATTGTTTAAAAGGCCTGGCAAACAAAATATTATTAAACATACAACTAAAAGGTTCCCCATCCATTGGTTCATACATGATGGTATTAAAAATAACTTTTGGGATAGATGGTGGATGGTCTTTGATGCCCCTCCCTATAAGGTTCCAATGTATTTGTTAAAGAAATTGTACTGTGAATTTGTCTTTGGGTAGATCCCTAATTATTTTGATATATTTGAATCTTAGGGTAGAGGCAGGGGATCATCATTTGAGAGGCTGGGGGCAAGTTGTGACCCTAATATAGTTAGGGCACCTATTGTCAAACTACAGGGTGAGCATTTGATTATTCCTTTAGTTGTGAAGGAACATGTAGAGACTAGAACTCTAGGGACTATTAATACTTTGACACAGACTCTCATTCATTGCATGAGTCTATTAGTTGAGGAGGGGCCTTATGTGCATCATGGTCACATGTGCACATCATGTGGATCCTTATGCACATTTGGAAGTCATGCTAGAGATAGTAAGGATGATGGGCTAGTCATTGATCAATTCCCAAGTCAAATATTTAGAATTGACACACAAGTAAATTAAAATTATAATAAACTAATTTTATCACATTTTGTATGTATAGTGAATGACTAATTAATTAGCATGTATTGACATTGTTCAAAATTAAGGGTAAGAGTGTTGGTAGCCCTAGTAGAGATCCCTTAGCCCCATTTTTCATCCCTTCGATGATTCTAGAGGTATGTATCGATTTAATCATTTAAATTAATACATATATTTATTAAGTAATCATATGAAGGATTAACAAAAAAAAATTATGCATGTGCATTAGTTCTCTATTGGACCATCAACATTCACTGGGGACTCTGAGCCTAGGCGTGATACGAGCTTCATAGGGGTACATTTATTTCATGTTAATTTAATTCATTTGATTATTATTTTTATGTTTCATGTTGCATGCAACTTGTATTGTATGACATGCAGCTCTTGACATCTGAGACTCCTCATCTTCGCTAGTCCATTAATCATGGAGTTACTACAACGATGGCTAGTTTAGAGCCATTTATTGAAATATGAAAGAATTTTCTTGGTTATAGTTGTTGAGTATCAAACTTTCTAATGTTATTTATAAGTGATTATATTGATTGAATTGTTGTAGGGCCTTGTTAGACCTAATCATCTACGAGCCTTTGAGGTGGATGTACAAAGTGACTATTTGATAGTGGTAAGAAAATAATTAATTTTGTGTGTACATATATTTGATTTCAATGTATAATAATTATTGATTCATATGTACTTTTTTTATATCAGCTCAAGTTAGAGAAGAGCCTAAACAAGAGGACAAGTGAGCATGTAAGGAAGATCCCATCATCTCCCTCCACACGACGACTGAAGACCTCTACGGATTTGTTTCCTTCCCCTCATGGGAAGGAGAAGATATAGTTGATAGGCACACATGTATAGGAATTAGTGTACATATTTAATATACATTTGGTGTATATATAACATTTTATATTTTATGTATGACATATATTTGATGCATGACATTATTAGACTTATGACATTATTGGTTCTCATAATATATTATGTGTTTGTTAATGTATGACATTATTGGTTATCATTAAATTATATTATATGTTTGTTCATGTATGACATTATTGGTTATCATAATATATTATGTGTTCATTCATGTATGGCATTATTGGTTATCATAATATGTTATATGTTCGTTCATGTATGACATTATTGGTTATCATAATATATTATATGTTTTTTCATCTATGACATTATTGGTTATCATAATATATATCTTGTTTTTATTTTTTATGTTCTAAGTACATTTCATGTATTTCATTTTAATGTAAATTACATCCAAAATGATGTAGAGTGCTCACACCAAAAGCTAGTGGATTCCTAGTAAAAACACTTTTAAGGCAAACTACCTTTCCCACCTTCATAAGTGTCTTCATAGACTCTTTCCAACTTGGTTATAATATTGAAAAAACTTCTACCCAACTTCACAAAACTACTTGATCACTTTCCCTATTCAAGACTTGGGAAGCAATAAGGGAAAAATGATAAAATTTGAGAAATGGATCATAATCAACTTCTTGCTTTGAACTAATATCTTAGAGACTTCAAGGAACACCTAATAACTATCTCAAAAACTTCAGTCTTTAATCTATTCCATCCTTCCTAGAGATTCTTCAACATCCTATGAGTGAAAAAAATCTTCCAACATCCTATGACTGTATTTTCTTTCCAACAACATGTAATTTGTTGATTTTCAGACAAATCTTCACAAAGGGAAGTGGTTATGTTTCAAACTTGTTTCCTACTTTTCACCCTATATTCATTTTGGAAAAGTGGAAATTTTTGTGTCTGAGTTTGGTTTAGGTATGTCTGGGTTTTAGTTTTTCCCCTTAGGTGAAAAGAGTCTCCATCAAACTTTCCATCTTTCCCTTCTCCCATATTTCATGGCCGGGTGGGTATTCCTTGATGTCGTGAGTTTATTGGTATCTTTGTACCTAAATTGATCGAGATTCCTACATTTCGTAAAGTTATTCACAAAGCTAGACTTATTTGTAGCTTCTCATATTTTTCCTATGAGAAAATGAAGCTTGCAAAAATTTGAAAATCGCCTTCTCCTCAATGAGTTTTCAACCCATGAAGTAAATTTCCTATAGAGGTTAACAAATGAGCCTTACAAATCAAGGTAAGAAGGTAATGAGTTGTTTTATAGGAAATCTCTATTTTCATTACAACATTCTACCTTTGGAAACATTTGGGATTCATTATGATGCTCAGAATCATCTTAACGGTCATCGCAAAATACTATATGTATGAAATTGAAAGATTAATAAAAGGTTGGTGAATTTTTGGTGTAAAGTACTTGATGTTGTAGAGATAATTGAATGGTATTTTATATCAACTATTCTCTATTCCATTTTTGTTAATTGTAGCTTTATGATTTCTCTTTTGTCTAGACTGAAGCAAGGAAAGAATAGAGTTTCACTCCCCTATTTCAAAGTAGCAAACAAATGTGATAAGTATTGTTACTACATTTTCAAAGAGAGATCCCTTAAGCATTTTCCCCTTTAACTAACTCTAGTTCATATTCAAATTAACTAAGTCCAATATTAGTTATTATGTTTTTAAACTTTGTGAATTCATAAGATGTTTGGGTTCATAAACTTAATCAAATCTTCATAAATCCTTATTTGCCTAAGTTAGATCTTGTTTAGGTTTGGCTTGGTTTTACCTCTTTTATTCTTAGGTCAAGAACACACCCCATATTAGCTTTAGGAATAAGACATAATTCATTGCAAATTTATCATAGGGAGTTGTACCTATCAATTTAGAGAAAATCCAATCCATCCATAAGTGGTTTTTCAAATGTTTGTGACTAGATATTGTTCCAAATTTAGGTATTCAAGAGGCATAATAAAAAAGAACAAATCTGTTTACCAAAAAAACCCATGAAATGACTATTAAGACAACCAAGAAGATCATTAAGATCTTCCACTAACTCCATTCAGTGATAATATGTAGCTATATAAGGTGTAATGACTCTTAAAACACTTATTGAGTCAACTTATTAACAAAAACAACAAGAAAAGGAAAATTGTTAGGACTAAAGCAACTTGCATTTATAAGTGGCCTCAAGTTCCTTGACCTTACAAACAAGGATTACCTTATTACCATAAATATAAAAAAATGTTCAAAATGATGTGTATGATCACCCCTTTACCTTCTATCACGAGCCTCCATCATTGGATGAGATGACATATCTAGTTGCCATAATCAAAGATCACTTCCCTATGGCATTTACCAACTCTTAGGGACAATTTGGTTTGGCATGCCTAAGAATGTTTGAGCACTCAAAAAGATAGGAGGAGCTTGGGGCTAGTGTTTACGTAGCCACCTGGAGCTAACGAAACAAACAGTTCAATCCCACAACGAAAGGTGAGAGAGATTTGGTAGTTGAAAACTTTGTACTAGCTAACACTACAAGTTTCAGCATCACCCGAGATGGCATCGCAAAATCAAAATAGTGTAAGATCACCAAAAAGTGAGAGGAATTATTGTAGGTCTCTATAACATGGTCCTATAGAACCTAGAATCACACTCACACCTCGTACGAGCTTTGAGATATGCCCCATCAAAGATGGGTTCCCTATGGCATTTAGTGACTCTTAGGGACATTTCGGTTCAGTGTGCCCAAGAATGTTCAAGCACTCAATGGGATAGGAGGAGCTTCGGAATAGTGTTTAACTAGCCACTCAGAGCTAACAAAATAGATAGTTCAATCTCATGATGAATAGTGAGGAAGATTTGGCAATTGGCAACTTTTTACTAGTGAACACTACAAGTTTTAGCATTACCCGAGGTAGCATCGAAAAATCAAAATGGAGTAAGATCTCTAAAAATAAAGAGAGGTTACTGTAGGTCTCCACAAGATGGTCCTATAGCACCTAGAATCACATCAATACCTCACATGAGCTCCAAGATATGCCTTGTCAAAGATTGCTACCCTATGGCATTTAGTGACTCTTACAGACATTTTAGTTCGACATGCCCGAGAACATTTGAGCACATAATGGGATAGGAGGAGCTTGGTGCTGAGGTTTACCCATCCACCCAGACCTAACAAAATAGAAAGTTCAATCCCATGATGAATAGTGATGGAGATTTGGCAATTGGTAACTTTGTACTGGCCAATACTACAAGTTTTAACATTACCCCCGAGATGGCATCAAAAAATCAAAATGGAGTAAGATCTCCAAAAAGTGAGAGAGGTTATTGTAGGTCTTTGCAACACAATCCTATAGCACCTAGAATTTCATCCATACCTCACATGAGCTCCAAGATATGCCTTTTCAAATATTACTACCCTATGGCATTTAGTGACTCTTAGGGACATTTTAGTTTGGCATGCTCAAGAATGTTTGAGTGCTCAACAAAATGGGATGAGCCCAAGGCTAGGGTTTACCCAACCACTAAGAGCTAACAGAATAGACAGTTCAATCCCACGATGAATGGTGAGGGAGATTTGGTAGTTGGCAACTTTGTACTGGCCAACACCACAAGTTTCAACATCACTCGAGATGACATCACAAAATCAAAACAGAGTAAGATCTCCAAAAAGTGAGAGAGGTTATTGTAGGACTCTACAACACGATCCTATAACACCCATAATTTCATCCATACCTTGCATGAGTTTTGAGATATGCACCATCAAAGATTGCTTCCCTATGGCATTTAGTGACTCTTAGGGATGTTTCAATTCAACATGCCTAAGAAAGTTTGAGTGCTCAATAGGATAGGACTAGCACCCTAGCCACTCAGAGCTAATGGAATAGAAAGTTTAATCCCATGAAAAATGGTGAGGGAGATTTGGTAGTTGGAAACTTTGTACTGGCCAACACTACAAGTTTTAGCATCACCCAAGATGACATTGCAAAATTAAAAAGGAGCAAGATCTCCAAAAAGAGAGAGAGTTTATTATAGGTCTCCACAACATGGTCCTATAGCACCTAGAATTGCATCCCTACCTCAGACGATCTATGAGATATGCCCCATCAAATACTGTTGCCCTATGGCATTTAGTGACTCTTAGGGATGTTTTGGTTTGGCATGCCCGAGAATGTTTGAGGCCTCAATAGGATAGGATGAGCTTGGGGCTAGGGTTTACCCAGCCACCTAGATCTAAAGGAATATAAATTTTAATCCCACGATGAACGGTGAGGAAGATTTGATAGTTGGCAACTTTTTGCTAGCTAACACTACAAGTTTCAGCATCACCTGAGATGGTGTCACAAAATCAAAATGGAGTAAGATCTCAAAAAGAGAGAGATATTATTGTAGGTCTCTACAACATGGTCCTATAGCACCTAGAATCACATCCATACCTCACATGAGATCCAAGATATGCCCCATCAAAAAAATTTGTCTTATGGCATTTAGTAACTCTTAGGGACATTTCAGTTCGGCATGCTTGAGAACATTCAAGCCTTTAATGGGATGGGAGGAGCTTGGGGCTAGGGTTTACCTAGCTACCTAAAGCCAAGGGAATAGATAGTTTGATACCATGATAAACAGTGAGGGTGATTTGGTAGTTTGCAATTTTGTACTGGCTAACACTACATGTTTTAGCATCACCCAAGATGGTGTCACAAAATCAAAATGGAGTAAGATCTCTAAAAAGAGAGAGATTTTATTGTAGGTATCTACAATACAGTCTTATAGCATCTAGAATCACATCAATACCTCACCTAAGCTCTGAGATATGCCCCGTCAAAGATTGTTTCCCTATGGCATTTAGTGACTCTTAGGGATGTTTTGGTTTGGCATGCTCGAGAACATTCAAGCACTGAATGAGATGGGACAAGGTTGGGGTTAGGGTTTACCCAACCACCCAAATCTAATAGAATAGATAGTTTGATCTGCTGCAATAGCAGAGCGGAAAATATGATAAGTAATGTTTTATGTTTTGTGTGTGTTTTAAATTTAAATGTTTTCAATAATGTCCTACATGTGGTGGCATACCTGGAGTAGCAATTTGATGAGCTCTCTAGATATAGCCACCTAGGACTAGGTGTGTGGATTTTAAAATTAGAATAGTTGTTTTAATTCATAGTTGTGCTAAATAATTAAAGAGAATTCCATCAAATACTGGTGATAGATAATAGGCAGTTACAAGAATACCCATGATTGCTGCATGGTATTGATAGTAAAACATCTTTCAGATTCCTATTCTTAGCAGTTACAAGAATATCCATGATTGCTGCATGGTATTGATGGTAAAACGTCTTTCAGATTCCTATTCTTAGCAGTTACAAGAATATCCATGATTGCTGCATGGTATTGATGATTCCTATTCTTAGCAGTTACAAGAATATCCATGATTGCTGCATGGTATTGATGGTAAAACGTCTTTTAGATTCCTATTCTTAGATGGAAAAGAAAATGTTTTTATTACTACTGGATAGCAAGGCCAGTCAGACTTTGGTTATTAAAGAGCCAATCTTTTATGTAACAAAAATGATTCGAACTTGGGGAGGAATGGGAAGTTTTATGTCTCCTTTGGTCTCCTGCATTTTTTTTTTCAAGATTATGGTTCTACTGTTATGCTTCATATATTTCTCATGGCAATCAGTTTAGGGAATAACAATTGCAGAAAAATGTACTCTGATGCGGGGTCAATATCTCAGGTTTGAACTGTTGGATTTCTCTTAAATTTTTATATGTTGTTTGAAACCTAGTTATGCCAAATATAAATGGTTGGATTGAGTAAATATTTTCTAGTTTGAAAGTTATTCATGTCTGAGTGCGGGTCTATCCGAAGGCAGCAAGAAGATATTTTGGGGGATTTATTTTCAGAAATAATGTACTCTGATGCGGGGTCAATATGTCGGGTTTGAATCGTAGGATTTCTCTCAAATTTTTATATGTTCTTTGAAACCTAGTTATGCCAAATATTAATGGTTGGATTGATTAAATCATTTCTGGTTTGAAAGTTATTCATGTCTGAGTGCGGGTCTATCCGAAGGAAGCAAGAAGATATTTTGGGGGATTTTATTTTCAAGGTTTTGTTTATTGAATTTGATTTTAGTGTATGATCCTGAAGGTTGTAGATGCCCCTTGAAGCAACTTAGTTGAGTGACTGATTCCTCCTGAGTTTTCCAAGGTGTGGCTCTGCATCATTTTGGTATCAGAGCTTGAGAGTTGCAGGTTGTGAAGTTATATGTTGAACGCCCCTGATCAAGATTCTTCAATAGGGTCAAACAAGATGGTGACCAATGCAGAGTTAGCGAAGAAAGTCAAGGAGCAAGAAGAACTTCTCCAAAAAGAGAATAGAGAGTTGAAGGGGATAGTGGCAGAATTAGCCAGTAAGTTGGAATATATGCAGAATGTAGTTGAGAAGAAAGAAATAAAAGAAGAAATGGAAGAAGAGGAAGACATACCTGACAGTGAAGAAGATGAAATATCTGAGAACGAGAAGCCATTTTTTAAAGCTTTAAAGGCTTTGGGAGGAAAATCTATTGAGTTACCGATGTTTATAGGAAAGATGGATGCTGAATTAGTATTGGAATGGATTGAAGCTCTAGAGAATCATTTTGAATGTGAGAAAGTTTCAAAATCACAGCAAGTTAAATTAGCTAAATCTAGAATGAAGGGAGCAGCCCTTACATGGTGGAATTTTGTGCAAGAGGAAAGGGTAAAAGAGGATAAAAGGAAGATTTGTTCATGGAAGAAGATGGTGTCAATGATAAGAGAGATGTATCTCCCTTAAGACTATGAGGTACAGTTGCATCAGAAGAGGTAGAATCTTAGACAAAGGGATATGGATGTCTGTACTTATACAGAAGAATTTCAGAAGTTAAGTCTAAGGTCAAAATTTGCAGAACCTGAGAGTATCAAGGTAGCAAGATACCTAAATGGTTTGAGGATGAACATACAATAAGAGTTGCAGTTGCTGAGTCCTAACACCGTAGCTAAGTGCTATCAGCTAGCTTTGAAGGTGGAAGAGAAAATCAAAAGGAGACAAGAAAATAACAACAGAGGCAGAGGAAGGCAGCCATTCAGAGGAAGAGGTACATTTAGAGGAAGAAGTCCAAATTTTCAACCACAAACAGAGCTGCATAATGAAGTTAACAAGTTTGATAATTTCAAAGGAAGTTTCAGAGGTAGAAGGCCAAATTTCAAAGGAAGATCACCAAGAAGGACGAATGGACCAATAAGATGCTACAACTGTAATCAGGAAGGTCATATGGCACACAAATGTCCAGCAAAAGCAAGCTCTAGTACTCATGGCGAAAAGAGAATACACCTGGCACAAGAAGCAGATTTACAAGAAGATTCAGAAAGTTATGGTTATCCAGAAAAGGGGGAAGCACTTATGATGAGAAGAACACTGTTGAAAATGCCTGTCAAAGAAGCACCACCACAAAGGAAGTCCATTTTCAGAACTACCTATAAATCTGGAGGAAAAGTTTGTAAGGTACTGGTAGACTTTGGTTCTACAGAAAATTTTGTGTCTCTTGAAATAGTGGAAAAGTTAAAGCTACCAAGAATACAACACCCGTATCCTTACAAAGTATCTTGGTTAAATAAAGGACAACAGACTATAGTAGAAGAGCAAGCTTGGGTGGAATTTTAGATTGGAGCCTATAAAGATATATTATTGTTTGATATTATTAATATGGATGCATGCCATTTACTTTTTGGCAAACCATGGCAATATGATCTCAAGGCACATCACGATGGAGTGAAGAATACATATACCATTACAAAAAATGGAAAGTAGTTCATTGAATTGATACCTTTAGTTGAGCCAAGTCAAGAAGAATCAAAAGCCGCAGAAGCCAAAGTTATGGTGATGGGTAAGAAAGAATTTTTGAAAGAGGTGAAAGGAAAGAAGTGTCCACTCTTTGCACTGGTTCCTGTACTCAAAAATAAATTACAAAATGATGTTGAAAATCAGACCGAGGAAGAAAATTTAGAGATGAAGTCTTCAAACTTGAAGGTGGAAGTGACAGAAAAGAAGAAGGAAAAGGTGCCTGAAGAAGTGGAACCAATTATGGACAAGTACAAAGAAATTATAGTTGATGGAGTACCAAGAAGTCTCCCATCAGTGCGAGAAATCAGTCATTGTATTGATCGCATACCAGGAACAACATTACCCAACAAGGTGGCATATAAGCTAACACCACAACAAAATGAAGAAATGGCAAGACAAATTGAAGAGTTGCTCGAGGCTGGTTTGATTGGTAAAATTTTAAGCCCATGCGTAGTACCTGCAGTCCTAGCACCAAAGAAAGAAGGAACATGGAGACTATGCACAGATTCAAGAGCACTGAACAAGATCACTATAAGGTATAGATTTCCAATGCCTAGAATAGAAGATTTACTGGATTGTTTAGGGAAAACAAGATATTTTTCAAAGATTGATTTAAAAAGTGTGTATCATCAGATAAGAATTAGGCTAGGAGATGAATGGAAAACAACATTTAAGACAAATGAGGGATTATATGAATGGAAGGTAATGCCATTTGGATTGTCTAACGCTCCTAGTACATTTATGAGGTTGATGAATGAAGTTTTGAAAGATTTTACAGGAAAGTTTGTGATAGTGTATCTAGATGACATTTTGGTTTTCAGCGAAACAAAAGAGGAGCATCTGAAACACATAGATTTGGTGTTGAGAAGGTTACAAGAGGAAAAGTTAATGATCAATATGGAGAAATGTAGTTTTATGCAAGAGGAACTAACATACCTTGGCTTTGTGATCTCAAAAGGAACTCTCAAGATGGATCAAGATAAGGTAAGTGCAACTCTTTCATGGCCAACTCCTAGAACTATTGCAGCAGTTAGAAGTTTTCATGGGTTAGCCACTTTCTACAGAAAGTTTATCAGAAATTTTAGTTTGATTTGTGCACCTATTTTGAATACTATAAAAGGAGGGTAGAAGTGTAAATTTTTTTGGACAGCTAAAGCCAATAAAGCCTTTGAACTTCTTAAGCAAAAAGTGGCCCAACAATCAGTCCTTGCATTTCCTGATTTTAATAAAGTCTTTCAGATAGAATGTGATGCAAGCAACATAGCCATAGGAGGTGTTCTTAGTCAAGAGGACAGACCTGTAGCCTTTTTCAGTGAGAAGCTCAATGAAGCCAAACAGAGATATTCATCATACGATTTGGAAATGTATGCCCTTGTTCAAACCCTAAAGAAATGGAGACACTATTTGCTACCCAAGGAATTCATTGTATACACAGATAACCAAGCACTTAGTTTCATAAACAGTCAAGAGAAATTGAATCATAGGCACATGAAATGGGTAGAGACATTGCAAGCATTCACGTTTTCTATTAAGCACAAGAAGGGAGTAACAAATAAGGTTGCTGATGCATTAAGCAGGAGAACTTTAACTACGTCACAAATTCAGTTGGAAACTACAAGCATTTCAAATCTGAAAGGTATGTATGTTGATGATGCTGATTTCAAGGACATCTATTAGGTATGTATTAATTTGGATGAGAGGTACAATAGTGAATATTCTGATTTTCTACTTCAAGAAGGATTATTGTTCAAGGGAGGACAACTTTGCATCCCAAACTGTTCAATGAGAGATAATATCATACAGGAGAAACATAGTGGAGCATTATCTGGTCATTTTGGACTAGATAAGACCTTAGAGCTGGTTCGTAGAAACTATTTTTGGCCAAAGTTACAAAAGGATGTCAGGAAATTTGTGGAAGAATGCACCATTTGTCAGAAAAGTAAAGGTAAAAGTACCAACGCGGGATTGTATCAGCCCTTACCTATTCCTTCATGACCATGGGAAAGTATTAGTATGGATTTTGTTATGGGATTACCAAGAACTCAGAAGGGGTTTGATAGCATTTTTGTTGTTGTGGATAGGTTCAGTAAAATGTCACATTTCTTACCATGTAAATCCACCAAAGATGCATCATACATTGCAGATTTATTCTTCAAGGAGATAGTGCGAATTCATGGATTACCACTAAATATTGTTTCAGACAGAGATGGCAGATTTGTGGGTCATTTTTGGAGGACCCTTTGGAAGAAACTTGGCACAAATTTGTCTTTTTCATCTACATATCACCCACAAACCGATGGCCAAACAGAAGTTGTCAACAGATCTTTGGGAAACTTATTAAGGTGCCTTACAAAACAACATGGAGAAAAGTGGGATTCTGTACTTGCTCAGGCTGAATTCTCATACAATGATACAGTGAATAGAAGTATAGGGAAATCTCTATTTCAGATTGTGTATGGTACACATCCAAGAGGAATTCTTGAGTTGAGGGAACTTCCAAATACTTTTCCAAGTAGTTCAAATGCTGAAGAATTTGCTGAAGCTATTAAAGAGGTCCAAGATCAAGTCAAGTTGCAGCTACAGAATTCCAATCAGAAGTACAAAGAAGTTGCTGATCAGAAAAGAAGAGAAGTACAATTCGAAGTTGGTGATTTAGTATGGGCATATTTGAAGAAAGAAAGGTTACCCCAAACGAAGAATACAAAGTTACTACCTAAGAAGGTTGGTCCTTGTCAAATTCTGGAAAAATATGGACATAATGCATACAAAATTTAGTTACCTACAGACATTGGTATTTCACCCATATTCAATGTTTTTGATCTCACACGATACAAAGGTTCTGAAACACAAATCGTACATGAAGATTCAGTAACAGATGATCTACAACAAGTACCTAAACCAACACCACCTCAATTGGAGAAAATCCTAGATACAAAAATAAAGAAGACTCGCAGATGACAATACACTCAGTATTTAGTCAAATGGAAGAACAAACCAGTGACAGAGGCTATCTGGATGGATGAGAAACAAATCAACAAGTATGGTTCATCCGTTCAAGATCTCATCTCAAGTGGACTTGAGATTCTTTCTACAGGGAAGTATGTTGCAGTAGCAGAGCGGAAAATATGATAAGTAATATTTTACATTTTGTGTGTGTTTTAAATTTAAATGTTTTCAATAATGTCCTACATGTGGTGGCATACCTGGAGTAGCAATTCGATGAGCTCTCCAAATATAGCCACTTAGGACCAGGTGTGTGGATTTTAAAATTAGAATAGTTGTTTTAATTCATAGTTGTGCTAAATAATTAAAGAGAATTCCATCAAATACTGGTGACGGATAATAGGCAGTTACAAGAATACCCATGATTGTTGCATGGTATTGATGGTAAAACGTCTTTCAGATTCCTATTCTTAGCAATTACAAGAATATCCATGATTGCTGCATGGTATTGACGGTAAAACATCTTTCAGATTCCTATTCTTAGCAGTTACAAGAATATCCATGATTGTTGCATGGTATTGATGATTCCTATTCTTAGCAGTTACAAGAATATCCATGATTGCTACATGGTATTGATGGTAAAACATCTTTTAGATTCCTATTCTTAGATGGAAAAGAAAACATTTTTATTACTACTGGATAGCAAGGCCAGTCAGACTTTAGTTATTAAAAATCCAATATTTTATGTAAAAAAAATGATTCGAACTTGGGGAGGAATGGGAAGTTTTATGTCTCCTTTGGTCTCCTGCGTTTTTTTTTTTTTTTCAAGATTATGGTTCTACTATTATGCTTCATATATTTCTCATGGCAATCAGTTTAGGGAATAACAATTGCAGAAAAATATACTCTGATGCGGGGTCAATATCTCAGGTTTGAACTAGTGGATTTCTCTCAAATTTTTATATGTTGTTTGAAACCTAGTTATGCCAAATATCAATGGTTGGATTGAGTAAATATTTTTTGGTTTGAAATTTATTCATGTCTGAGTGCGGGTCTATCCGAAGGTAGCAAGAAGATATTTTGGGAGATTTATTTTCAGAAAAAATGTACTCTAATGTGGGGTCAATATGTCGGGTTTGAACTGTTGGATTTCTCTCAAATTTTTATATGTTGTTTGAAACCTAGTTATGCCAAATATCAATAGTTGGATTGAGTAAATCTTTTCTGGTTCAAAAGTTATTCATGTCTGAGTGCGGGTCTATCCGAAGGCAGCAAGAAGATATTTTGGGGGATTTTATTTTCAAGGTTTTGTTTATTGAATCTGATTTTAGTGTGTGATCCTGAAGGTTGTAGATGCCCCTTGAAGCAACTCAGTTGAGTGACTGATTCCTCCTAAGTTTTCCAAGGTGTGGCTCTGCATCATGATCCCACAATGAGCGGCGAGGGAGATTTGGCAGTTGTTAACTTTATACTAGCCAACACAACAAGTTTCAACATTATCCGAGATTGCATCACAAAATCAAAATGGAGTAAGATCTCCAAAAACTAAGAGAGGTTATTGTAGGTCTTTGTAACATGGTCATATAAAATCTAGAATAACATTCATACCTTGCATGAGCTCTAAGATATGCCCCACCAAAGATCATTTCCATCTAGAATTTAGTGACTCTTAGGGATGTTTCAATTTGGCATGCCCGAGAACGTTCAAGCACTCAAGAGGATGAGACTACCTTGGGGCTAGGGTTTACCTAGCCACCCAGAGCTAATAGAATAGATAGTTTGATCCCACAATGAATAGTGAGGTAGATTTTGCAATTGGCAACTTTGTACTAGCCAACTCTACAAGTTTTAGCATCACCCAAGATGGCATCAAAAAATCAAAACGGAGTAAGATCTCTAAAAAGTGAGAGAAGTTATTGTAGGTCTCTACAATATGGTCCTATAGCACTTGTAATTTCATACATACTTCACATGAGCTCCGAGATATGCCCCATCAAAGATCACTGCCCTATGGCATTTAGTGACTCTTAGGAACGTTTAGGTTTGGCATGCCTGAGAACATTCGAGAGCTCAACAAGATAGGATGAGCTTGGGTATATGGCTTACCTAGCCACTTAAATCTAATAGAATAGACATTTTTATCCCATAATGAATAGTGAGGGAGATTTGGCAATTGGAAAATTTGTACTAGCCAACACTACAAATTTTAGCATCACCCGAGATGGCATCACAAAATCAAAATGGAGTAAGATCTCCAAAAAGAGAAAGAGGTTATTGTAGGTCCCCACAACATGGCCCTAAAGCACCTAGAATTGCATCCATACCTCACACAAGCTCTGAGATATGCCCTGTCAAAGATCACTTCCCTATGGCATTTAGTGACTCTTAGGGACATTTTGGTTTGACATGCCCGAGAACATTTGAGCAGTCAATAGGATGGGACAAGCTTGGGGATAGGGTTTGCCCAGCCACTTAGAGCTAACAGAATAGATAGTTTGACCCCATGATGAATATTGAGGGAGATTTGGTAGTTGGCAACTTTTTATTGCCCAACACTAAAAGTTTTAGCATCACTCGAGATGGTGTCGCAAAATCAAAATAGAGTAAGTTCTCCAAAAAGTGAGAGAGGTTGTTGTAGGTATTCACAACATGGTCCTATAGAGCCTAGAATCACATCCATACCTTGCACGAGCTTTGAGATATGCCCCACCAAAAATTGCTTCCCTATGGCATTTATTGATTGTTAGGGATGTTTTAGTTCAACGTGCCTGAGAACATTTGAGCACTCAATGAGATAGGATGAGCCTGGGGCTAGGGTTTACCTTACCACTTGGAGTTAATTGAATAGACAATTTGATCCCACCATGAATGGTGAGGGAGATTTGGTAGTTGGTAACTTTGTATTGGCCAACATTACAAGTTTCAACATCACTCAAGATGGCTTTGCAAAATCAAAATGGAGTAAGATCTCCAAAAAGTGAGAGAGTTTATTGTAGGTCTCTCCAACATAGTCCTATAGAATCTAGAATTGCATCCATACCTTGCATGAACTTGGATATATGCCCCATCAAAGATCACTACCCTATGGCATTTAGTGACTCTTAGGGATGTTTTGATTAGGCATGCCTAAGAATGTTCAAGCACTCAACAAGACAAGACCAAATTGGGGCTAGGGTTTACCCAACCACCTAAAGCTAACATGATAGAGGGTTTAATCTCATGATGAATGGTGAGGGAGATTTGGCAATTGGCAACTTTGTATTGGCCAACACTATAGGTCTCAGCATCACCTGAGATGGTGTTACAAAATCAAAATGGAGTAAGATCTTCAAAAAGTGAGAGAGGTTACGTAGTTCTCTACCACATGGTCCTATAGCATCCAAAATCACATCCATACCTCACACAAGCTCTAAGATATGCCCCATCAAAGATTGCCGCCCTATGACATTTAGTGACTCTCAGGGATGTTTCAGTTTGGCATACCCGAGAACATTTGAGTGCTTAATGGGATAGGATGAGCTTGGGGCTAGGGTTTACCTGGCCACCTAGAGCTAATAGAATAGATATTTTGATTGCACATCAAATGGTGAGAGATATGAGAAAGATATGTATGCCTAGGCCACTTTATGCAAGATATGAGCAAAAGTTGTTAATTAGGCCAAATTGGGTCTTTTTGAGTTTTTGATCAAGATAGCCTAGGATTAGGTGTTTTTATTTGTTTTTTAATAGTTTGAAACCTTTTCCAAGTCCTAAAAATGAAATCTAGTAGTCTTTGCATTAGTTGCACTTTTTGTGCAAAATTGCAAAAGTTATAAAAGTTTCTTTAAAATAAAAATCTAACTGGAAACCTTCTAACCTTCAAAGAAATGTCTTATCATTCATACAAAGTAAAGCTCAATATACAAAGGAATTGCAGCTACATCTAATAAATATCCAAAGGAAGATATAGAAAACCTACTTTATAGAGAGAATGATCTAAGAGAAAATTACAATTTAGAAGAAAATGGTTATCTTAGTGCCATCCAAGGTATGCCAATTACTTAGGATGAAGAGACAAAACCTACAAATATTGGGAAAGAATGCACATAAACACATACAATTTTTTTTTAGATATATCTTGTTAGTAGGCAAAGAATCTGGTCACACACTTCATTCCATCACCATAAATGTTTCAATTAGAAATGCCTATTCATCAATGGCCTTGCATTTATAGGACTTGCGAAGCCAAGATACTCAAGCTAAGCATGATCCCTTGAAGTTCTCATCAAAATATATTAATGATCTTAACAAAACAACAAAAAGCTCATTGCCACCTTTAAATGGAGACTTTAGTTTAAATGGAGATTGTTAGTTCCCAAAAATGTCCCAATCAAGTAGATTATTGGTGTAGGAGCACCCATTCTAGACTAATCAATGAAGGCACCAGTAAGGATCCTAGATAGTTCACTTAGGATAGGTTGTGATGCAGCAATGCACAGTGGAAACTTCTATAAGGCAAGCCACTAGGCAATTAGACAAGGTTTGAATCCTACAAAATTCCCCAAAATAGGGTTTAGTGCTAGGACACTTATCAAAAGCATCAATAGTGAACTTATCACAAGTTATCACAACCCAAACAAGGCAGGAACCTAATTACTAGGTTTCCCTAAGTTCAAAAGCACCAAAACATAAGGATTATCCAAAAGCCTAATAAGGGAACATACCCCCAAACATAAATGAAAAGAGAACAACGACCATGGAATGGAATAAAAACACACCTTAGACCTATTAGGGTCTGTATATAGAAATTAAAGTGATTATGTTGTGTCCAAACAACACTGATATACAGTTACAACTGTATATGAGAAATATGTTAGCAAGTAATACTAATCTATTCAAAAACAAAAGCATTAACTAGCTCAAAAACCATAACATATATGAGAGACAAAGTGAAACCCTCAAATGAGAATATGAGCCATGGAATGGCTCTCCCAATGAGGATGGTCACTTGATTTAGGGATGAGTCTATTTGATAGGATTTGGGATGTATGCTCAAGCTTCAAACTAGCTTCGATGGAGATTTTTGAGATTTTTGGTGTGGATGCATGCAAAAGTATGGATTTGGCTTCAAAATGGCATTATAACTTTACTTGATGGATTGTGATTAAAAAGGCTTGGGAGGGGATCCAATTTATAGGCTAAGGGCTTGAGGGATGGAGGGCTAAGATGGAAGGAAAGATGAAAGCTTAAGGAGGGCTAAGATGCACTCATAGGGGAGCACATGGATTGTGCTAGTTTAGCACCAATCAGGGAGTGACACATGTCACAAGGTGAGTGGACGGAGGAAAGGGGAAGGATGAGTCAAAAAAGGAGGCTCAAGGGATAATATCTTCATAAAGACCCTTCATTACGGCTTGTAAGAGCTTGTAAGAGTCTTTATGGCTTTTTTAAGAGCATTCATTGTTGGGTGGTTGGGATATTTTGGAGAGAGTTGAGATTGTTGACTTTCCTTGGCTTAAGAAAGTCTTAAGCTTTTTTAGGGAATGTGACAACATTAGGGGGTGGATTAGGCTTGGGTTTAGGATTAGATTAGGGATGTTAGAGATTTGCAAGTGGATGGCATTCATGAGAGTGGGTGAGTTAGTGACTAAGCTTAGTTAGTATGGGTGGATGGGGTGGATTAGGCTAAAAAGAGGGTTTAGGAATAAGTTAGGGGCTTTTAGATTTGAGGGTTTTATTTATCAAATAGATTTATTTAATAAATGCAGATTTTGGAATTAGATAGAAGAATAGTATTTAATTGATAAATAATAGGTTATTTGATTTATCAATTAGGACTATAGATAATTAATTAAATTAATCAGCTAGGGGATGGAAAAGGATTAATTAAATAAGAATTTAATTAATGATGCCTTTAGAGATAACTAAATAGGATTACTAAAGCAATGTAATCAAATTTAGGTGTCTACAACAACAGTTTGCCAGTGAAAAGGCTAGTGGCCCTTCAAACTGTAAATTGAACATAATATGGAAAAACCCCACATGAAGAAATGGTGTAAATTGAGATTCAAACACCCTTTTAGAACATATAAAACATATTTAAACCTCACACATTGGAAAAGACTAGAAGCCACTACTGTAACAACATTTGGAAAGTGTTGATAGGCCTAATTAGGTTGCAGTTACACTATAGCTACCCTTTCACATGTGCCAATCTGGAAAAAAATTATTGGAAAATCTAGGGGCATGTGAAAAAAGTCCAAATCCAAAGTTATATATCTTGGATCACTCTAGAGAAAAAGTTATAGTGACTACATGGTGAAATGTTGAATGGTGCATGTATGGAGCCATACACCTAGGGTATGGTGGCAAAATTCATTCCTTTCTTGGCCATCTATAGAACCTATAAAATCATGAATTACACTAATAGGGCTTGCATTCCACTAAGGGGTATCAAATTCCCATGGTAGAAAGTGCCAAAACAACAAGACCCTTGGTTTAATGCTGATTTCAAGGCACCTTTAGCAAAACTTGAATAACTTGCAAACTACAAAGGATAAAAACATGAAACAAAATGAAAATGAAAGATAACTCACCCCTCTAACTCTTGGGGTCACTAGTATTGTCCCAATATCCATATCAGTCCATATAATTCTTTTAAACATAGAATTTTGTAGGAAAAATAGGTTATTTTAATGATTTCTTGCCAAAATAAGTACATCATACCTATCACCTACTTGTAAGGGCTAATATAGGTTGTCCCCAATGGTTATAAGGTTGTTTTGAACCAACTATCTCTTTGGGGAAGAGTTTTTGAAAGTTTAACAACTTGTTAAGAAGTTGCTCAAAAGTTGTCAAACAACTTTTTGAGAAACTATGAAAAGAAAGACAATCAAACCAAACTTCCTAAAACAAAATTGTTCTAAACAACCCAATCTACCATGGAAACTAGTACAGTCTACAAAAAAAATGTCAAAAATGCCTTAAAACTTAGAAACTCAGTAATTTTTCCTTCAAATAACATGCTATAGCATGTTGACCATACATAATGATATTAAGTTCTCTCATTTTAGGGTTTGGAAAATCTTTATATCTTCCCCTAGGTCTTTCCCCTTCATCCTTATGGTTTGCATCAGCCTCCTTCAAGTCTTAAAAGGAAAATCCACAATTTCTTGCAAAATTGCAATGTAGCAACTTTTGGATTTTTATTGCTTGCTCAAGTCTTAACACTTCTAACTTTTTGTTTAGGCTATCCCTTAGCAATTCCATGCTAGGTACCCTTCCCTAAGCTAATGAATCATCCCTTAGTTTACTCATTACGCTATGACAATGTATGACTTAATTTTTAGGCCAAAATAGTGACTCTTCTAAGGACATTAAATGACATCCAATACCCTAACTACCACACCTAGGTGCAATGATACTTATTCTACTTACAAGGCTCACTTGGAGCATAAAACAACAAAAATGAAAAGGTGAGAGCCCTATGATTCAAGGTGATCCTGTACCTCTCTCTCTCTCTCTCTCTCTCTCTCTCTCTCTCTCTCCCTATCTCCTTATTCAATCTAATGAACCAACTAGATTTGGTCTACATTTTAATGTCTCAAGTATTACCTCATGTTCTGATTCATGAACTTTCCAAACAGTCTTATTATGTGGTTTTCCACCATATTTTATCAAGTGGACATTTTATGTGACAACAAGGTTTGAATAATGAAAGGAAAATTCATTAATGATGTGTTAGTTACAACCATTGCACTGATATGGTACTTTAAACCTTCACCATTGATAACAAAGTGATCTAATTTTTGTTTGGCTTGGACATAATGACACAAGAAATATTCTTTCCCTTCTTCATTTTCTTTAGGTGCAATAAAAACAAAAACATGGCTTGCAGTGATAAATGTACAAAATGCAATCATTAATTCAGAAAATACTTAGGTAAAAGTTATAAAGTTACATATTGAAATTACAAAGATATATAATTATATATATTATCAAGTTGCACTAGATCAAAAAAGTGGTCAAATTCAATAGGTAAATCCATCTCTACCATTTTTAGTGCTTGTGGGGGATGATAGGTGTCAGTTGGGTCCAATACCTATATATCCCATTTGTTCACCCATTCAGTTGACTCACAGTCATCCCAAATTTCCTCTGCACATGACGGATAATAGCATGCCATTTTTTGTGTGTTGATACTCCATGAACCTATATCAAAGCTTCTTAAAGAGTGCAACTCACTTGATCTTGTTAGTGTGCAACAATCTTCATATAGTGCAATGTTAGTATTATCTATCAACCAAAAAAATCTATGAACCATAGACTCACCTTCCTTACCTAGACCCATTGTAGCATTACACCACTGGATGATGGTTTTTCATCTATCAATATTACTTCATCTTTATACTTTATTTTTTCATGAGCTAAGGCTCTTTTAATGCATGCGCCTACATCATTGTGCTCTCCCTTTCCATGACCAGCCTCTATGAAATTCCACATATATTGAATTCTAGAAAACTTGTGCATCCTGCTCAACCAATAGAACATTTGTGCATTCTTGAATTGAGATGCACAATTTTCTAACAAAATAATGTGCTGATGATATGGTATGCCTTGTTAGCCAAATCTCCATAAAATAGTTGAAAACAACCATGTACAAACTCTATAGAATGTGATCAATCATTGCTGATGTAAAAATGGTACTCCCTCAAGATCTTCCTGTCATCCTCTATACTTGTAGGTGAATGCATGAATGTTATGTGAAAAAATGCGAAAACCTATTGAGAAGTATAATACTTTTCTTGCACCTCATTTTGTGGTTGTAGTGTGTAGTTCTCTATGAAGTCTACAACTAAAATAATGGTATCCAATGGAAATGTATCCTTGCAAAACTTGAATTGCAAATCTAGCCATCGAGCTCTATGTGTATGCCTTGTATACTTGTAAATAATCTTTTCACAGAAAATCTTCATGAACTCATACATTGGAATATTTTCAATGACTAAATCACATCTTTTACCCTATTTCCCATCTTTTAGAGCATATGTCACTGTCTTATATTTTTCATAATCTACTCTTTCATTTCCAATTGCATTTGTACTATCAATATGTTCAGAAGTTGATAAAAGTTGCAAAGAATCACAAAATAAGCATGTACCATCCAAGCATGATGTCTTATCAAATTGTTGGTTGTCCCCTATTTCACATAAAATGTTGGATATGAATTCTCTTGAAGATCTAGGTGGCTCATTCATGTCACAATCTTGCAAAACAAACTTAGAATGCAAAAACACACATATATGCCTAAAAACATCAAAATGGTTAGAAAATTCAATGTGTATCTTACAACAAGTTGTATGTGTGTGATTTATTTCCACATAAAAAGGTTTACCCATCTCAAAAAATCTTTGACTTATTCGAATTTGAGAATACATACCAATAAATTTTCGAAAAAGTTTTGTCTGACTTGAGTCTAAAAAATGTTTTGCATGTGGATCGCGATTTTGCCTACCAATCCTCTTTCTTAGAACACCTCTTTGATTAGGGGAAACACGTGTGTTATTTGTCCAAAAATATTTGATTAATGATTTCAAAGCTTCATTAATTTCTTTAAAATTTCATAGAAGTCTACTACTAAATGTCCATAACTCATTTTTTGTTAGATCTTCCAATCTCTCATGCCTTAGCATGGCTCTCCTTAGAGTACCTCTACCAATTCTCAATGTTTTTATTGTCTTTCTCATGAGTTGAGCTTTCATCATTTTGGTACTTACTATTGTTGATGTGAGTACTTGTCTTGTGATATTACTATCTTTAGTGCATGATTTAGAACACACTTTTTCATAAGCACTCATTAGATTCTTTACAATATTTGTTTTCATTTGAATCGTCCATTGTTCTTAGCCCAAGAATATTCATGATAGGCCTAAATTTAAAATTCCTCATCATTTCAAAAAATAATTGACATTGACCTATAATATTTAATTCTTCAAAGAATATTCTCCACATACGCTTTCTAATCTTGTCAGGCATTGAATATTCAAAAAGAATATTTAACAAGGACTACACTAACCTTTTCTATAGAAATAATATTCAAAAAGCCTTCAAATAGTGTATCTAATGATTGAGTTTAGTGTTTTCTAGCTTCAAATAGAATGAAAGAATATTCAAAAATCCTTCAAATAATGTTTGCTAACTTCCAACAGCTTAAAACCTGTGTTTTCTATTGGAACTATAGAATGCACAATAGAGAAAAAGAAGAATATGGATCAGCAGGGACCCAAACTGGTGTTATGACCATTTTTTGGTGTTCTCATATAGTGCGTACACACTATAGCATGTATGCACTATAAAGTGCATAGCACTATAGTGTGTATGCACTATGTGAAGAATAATCTCTCCCTATCCCACCATCCCCCATCCCCTCTCTCTCTCTCTCTCTCTCAATCCTCTCCCATCCCCTACTCTCTCTCGCTCTCTCTCTCCTCTCCCATCCCCTATTCTCTCTCACTCTCTCTCCTCTCCCATACCCTACTTTGTCTCTCTATCTATCTCCCTTTCCCACCACTTACTCTCTCTAATCCCCCACTCTCTCTCTCTCCTCTCCCATCCCCTACTCTCTCTCCTTTCCCATCCCCTACTCTATCTTGATCTCTCTCTCATCTCCCATCCCCTACTCTCTCTCTATCTATCTCCCTCTCCCACTACCTTCTATCTCTCCCATACCCTATTCTCTTTCACTCTCTCTCTCCCATCCCCTACTCTCTCTCTCACTCTCTCTCCTGTCACATCCCCTACTCTCTCTCACTCTCTCTCTCTCCCCCCATAGCCTACTCTCTCTCTCCCCCCTCTCTCTTGAGCTACTCTCTCTCTCTATCTATCTATCTCCCTCTCCTACTCCATCTCACACCACCTACTCTCTCTCTCACTCTCTCTCTCCCATCCCCTACTCTCTCTCTCTCTCTCACTCTCTCTCCCATCCCCTACTCTCTTACACACACTCCCATCCCCCAATCTCTCTTGCTCTCCCTCTCACACTCCCTCTCCCACTGCTACTCTCTCTCTATCTATCTCCCTCTCCCACTCCCTCTCCCACAACCTACTCTCTCCCATCCTCCTCTCTTTCTCTCACTCTCTCTCTCCTCTCCCATCCCCTACCATCTCTCTCCTCTCTCCTCTCCTATCCCCTACCCTCTCTCATCTCTCTCTCCTCTCCCATCCCCTACTCTCTCTTACTCTCTCTCCTCTCCCATACCCTACTCTATCTATCTATCTCCCTCTCCCACCACCTACTCTTTCTCCCACTCTCTCACATCCCATATTCTCTCTCTCCTCTCACATCCCTTACTCTCTCTCACTCTCTACTCTCCCATCCCATAGTTCCTCTCTCTCTCAAGCTACTCTCTCTCTATCTCCCTCTCCCACTCCATCTCCCAGCACCTACTCTCTCTCTCCCATCCCTTTCTCTCTCTCTCACACTCTCCCTCTCACACTCCCTCTCCCACCACTATTCTCTCTATCTATCTCCCTCTCCCACTCCCTCTCCCATTGCCTACTCTCTCCCATCCCCTACTCTCTCTCTCTCTCTCTCTCTCTCTCTCTCTCTCTCTCTCTCTCTCTCTCTCTCTCCCATCCCCTACTCTCTCTTTCTCTCTCTCCTCTCCTATCCCCTACTCTCTTGCTCTCTTTCTCCTCTCCCATCCCCTACTCTCTCTATTTAACTCCCTCTCCCACTACCTACTCTCTCTCACTCTCTCTCCCATCCCCTACTCTCTCTCTGTCACTCTCTCTCCTCTCCCATCCCTACTCTCTCTCACTCTCCCTCCTCTCCCATACCCTACTCTCTCTCTCTCTCTCTTAGGCTACTTGATCTATCTATCTCCCTCTCCCACTCCATCTCCCACATGCTACTCTTTCTCACTCTCTCTCTCCTATCCCCTACTCTCACTCTCTCTCTCCTATCCCCTCCTCTCACTCTCTCTCTCTCCCATCTCCTACTCTCTCTCTCTTACACACACTCCCATCCCCCCTCTCTCTCTCGCTCTCCCTCTCACACTCCCTTTCCCACTGCTACACTCTCTCTATCCCACTCCCTCTCCCATTTCCTACTCTTTCCCATCCCCTATTGTCTCTCTCACTCTCCCTCTCCCACTCCCTCTCCCACTGCCTACTCTCTCTTTCACTCTCTCTCACCCATCCCCTACTCTCTCTCTCTCACTCTTTCTCTCCCATCCCCTTCTTTCTCTCTTATAGACACTCCTATCCCCCCCTCTCTCTCTCGCTCTCCCTCTCCCACTCCCTCTCCCACTACCTACTCTCTCTCACTCTCTCTCTTACACACACTCCAATCCCCCCTCTCTCTTGCTCTCCCTCTCCCACTCCCTCTCTCACCACTGCTCTCTCTATCTATTTCCCTTTTCCACTCCCTCTCCCATTGTGTACTCTCTCTCTCATCTCCTACTCTCTCTCTCTCTCTCTCTCTCTCTCTCTCTCTCTCTCTCTTTCTCTCTCTCTCTCTCTCTCTCTCCTTCTCCCTCTCCCAATTCCTCTGCTAGTGCCTACTCTCTCTATCTCACTCTCACTCTCCCATCCCCTACTTACTCTATCCCTCTCCCTCTCCCACTCCTCTCACTGCTTACTCTTTCACTCACTCACTCTCCCTCTCCCACTGCCTACTCTCTCTCACTCTCTCTCTCCCTTCCCCTACTCTCTCTCTCTCACTCTCTCCCTGTCTACTCTCTCTCATATCCCCTACTCTCACTCTCTCTCCCATCATGTACTCTCTCTACTACCCCCTACTCTCTCTCTCACTCTCACACTCTCTCCCATCCCCTACTCTCTCTCTCTCTCATACACATACTCCCATCTCCCCCTCTCTCCCCCTCTCCTACTCCTTGTCCCACTGCCTGCTCTCTCTCTCTCTCCCCTCTCCCATGCCCTACTCTCTCTCTTTCACACACACACACACTCCCATCCCCCCTCTCTCTCATCTCCCATGCCCTTCTCTCTCTCTCATCCACACACTCTCATCCTCCTCTCTCTCTCACTATCCCTCTCCCACTCCCTCTCCTACTATCTACTTTCTCTCACTCTCTCTCTCTCCCATCCTGTACTCTCTCTCTGTCAGCCCCTACTCTCTCTCTCTCACAGTCTCACACTCTCTCCCATCCCCTATTCTCTCTCTTATAGGCATGCCCATCCCCCTCTCTCTCTCTCTCTCCCTCTCCCACTCCCTCTCCCACCACCTACTCTCTCTTTCACTCTCTCTCTCTCCCATCCCCTACTCTCCCTCTCTCACTCACACACTCTCATCCTCCCCTCTCTCTCACTCTCCCTATCCCACTCTCTCTCCCACCACATACTCTCTCTCACTCTCTCTCCCATCCTATATTCTCTCTCTACTACTCCCTACTCTCTCTTTATTGCAGTCCTACACTCTCTCCCATCACCTATGCTCTTTCTCACTTACACTCACATCCCCCTTTGTCTCTCTCCCTCTCCCACTCACTCTCCTACCACCTACTCTCTCTCTCACTCTCTCTCTCCCATCTCCTACTCTCTCTCTATGGCTACTCTCTCTCTCTCTCTCTCCCCTCTCCCATCCCCTACTCTCTTTTTCATAGAAACACACTCCCATCCCCCCTTTCTCTCTCCTCTCCCATACCCTACTCTCTAGATCTCTCACACACACTCCCATCCCCCTCTCTCTTCCCCCCTCCCACCACCTCTCTCTCTCTCTCTCTCTCTCCCTCTATCCCCCCTCTCCCATTCCCTACTCTCTCTTCCATAGACTAACACTCCCATCCCCCCTCTCTCCTCTCCCATCCCCTACTATCTAGATCTCTCACACACACTCCTTCTCCCCTCTCTCTCTCACCCTCTCCCACTACCTACTCTCTCTCACTCTCTCTCTCCCTCTCTACTCTCTCCCTTCCATCCCCTACTTTCACTCTCTCTCCCCCATCCCCTACTCTCTCTGTCACCCTACTCTCTTTCTCACTCTCACACTCTCTCCTATCCCCTACTCTCTCTTATACACACTCACATTCCCCCTCTCTCTCCCTCTCCCTTTCTCTCTCTCACCACCTAATCTCTCTCCCATCCCCTATTCTCTCTCTTTCACACACACACTCCCATCCCCCCCCCCTCTCTCTCTCTCTCCTCTCCCATCTCCTACTCTCTCTCTCTTGTTCCCATCCTCCTCTATCTCTCACATCACCTACTCTCAATCTCTCTCTCTCCCATCCTATACTCTCTCTCTCTACAACCCCCTACTCTCTCTCTCACACACTCTCACACTATCTCCCATCCCTTGCTCTCTCTCTTACATACACTTCCATCCCCCCTCTCTCTCTCTCACTCCCTCTCCCACTGCCTCCTCTCTCTCACTCTCTCTCCCATCCCCTACTCTCTCTTTCTTTCAGGCTACCCTCTCTCTCCCCTCTCCCATCTTCTATTCTCTCTCTTTCACACACACTCACTCCCATCCCCTCCTCTCTTTCTATAGTGCCTGCCCTAGTTTGCAATTTTTTATTGTTTTCGAACTCTTTCTTGGTGTATTTTGTATTAATTAAGTCTAATTAAAAGATTTAATTAATGATTTAATTAAATGGAAAATTAATATGATATTTTAATATTTATTTTTATTTAATTAATTGAGAAATTAATTAAATAAAAATAATTAAATTTGAAGATAAAAGTTACAAGTTTAAAGTTGGAACATGATAATATTTATTTAACTTAATAATAATATGTTTAGTGTTCATTTTTAAATAAATGCTAAATAATATCATTATTTAAGTTAATAAATATTTTATTAATTAAGTTTCAAAAATAAAATTTAAAATGGGAAAATAAATTAATTTATTGAAAATGTCATGATTGCATGATAAGTGCATGAGATTTAAAAAATAAAAAATTAATTTTAAAAGGAGTCAAGTGAATATTAAATAAAGAAATTTAATTAAATAAATTAATGTCCATTATTTTAATATTTATAGGAGTATACAAACTCTCGTGAGTTGTCATGTTGACAACACAGGAGTTTGCACTCTAATTATGCACATGTTGTCTACACTTAGGAGTTAGCACATTATTTGAGCACACAGTGTCTACAACATTCTAGACACCTCATCATGTTTATCTTCTTATCGTGGAAGATATGTGCTTAGTTGTCATGCTTATCTCCTAGTTCTTTCTAGAAATATTCTAGATGCATCTTAGAGGCCTTTATATAGAGGCTCTCCTAATATGCTTCTACATCCTCTTATGCTTCTACAAGCAATCCTAATCACTTCAAGGGGGTTTCGGTTCTTGGAGGAATTGTGAATGTTGGAGAAGGAAGGAATTTGCAGAAAAAAGAAGGTTCTAAGAGGAGGAGCTTCTCTATGATTTTTTGTGGCATAGCGATTTAGCATTAGTGTCCAAGTAGGCACTCGTGATTATTTCGCATACTCTATTAGCTTTCTCTTTCTCTTCCTATCTTCATCATGTCTGTTATGTGTGTCTAAATAATTCTCTATGAATGAATCTTCAATTTTGTAATTCAGGCATGCATATTGTTTCATCTAGTTATGGGAATTAAAAATATTATTGCAATCTTCCCTTATTAGAGTCAATATTTGGAAATTGATTCGGGTATGGGTTCAAATTAAAGTAGAATCTTATTATTATGCATTAGTTTTATATTATTTAATTAACTAATCTAATTTAATTTAATTTAATTAAGATTAGTTAATAGTAGAAGGAGTCTAATTAATTATTAGTCAATTTTAGTAAATGGATTTTTAAATGAGGGAAAATTAAAAGAAAAGAGATATTAATAAATGTTTAGTAGAATTAAAGAATTGAATTATTAATGAGATTGATTTTACTTAAAAATCAATAAAGATTATTTTAAATAAATGATTGCCTTGGAGTGTTTTAAGGAATTTGCAAATTAATTATTTAAAAGAAGATAAGTATTATTCTAGAGATTTGAATAATGGGAGATGCTCTTGGAATTAAGGGAGTTTCATTTAATTATTAGTAACATTGATTTTAGTAAAATAATGCAATGATTTTATTAAAAGTCAATGGGAATTATTTTAATGATTTAAATAAGTAAATAATTATCTTTTGACTATTTTAGACAATTGTTTAAAATAATGGAGGGATAATTCTATGTTTTATTTGAAAAGATAAATGGGTTGACTTAGAGATTAAACAGAGAATCTTATACACTTGAAATAAAATCTGAAAACCTCATGTTTGGCTTAACCATGTGATTGCAAAAGAGAACTAAAACATGTGTTTGTTCCTCTATGATGTTTGTTATTTGAATATCCAGATGGGTTTAATTATTGGGGTGAACGAAGAATACTTTTACCTAGAATATACTTTGAAATGAAAATTGAAACCTCTTACTTGGCATAACCATGTATTTGCATCTTGATTATCTTTGGAAATTGAATGGGGTAATTTTGTATCATATTTGAGCAATCAAATGAGTTAAACCATATCGAGTAAGATGTACCTCTTTAAATTTGAAAGCTCACACTGAAGTGAAAATTGGAACTTTATTGTAAATTGACATTGTGTGTTCAAAGCTAAACCCAAACATGAAACTTACATTGTGCTATGTATATTGTTTGTGTTTTGGGATTTTGGGGTTGAATAGATTGTTGACCAGTCTTAGGTTGTTACCAAAGGCTCGGGGGCTATGTGTTTGTGATGGCATGTTGATGTTATTTGATCTCAATCTTTCTAAATCCAACCATGGTAATGTGATGGTGTGCTCTATGAGATGTTTGTATTTACTGATTGTTATTGCTTTCTAGTCTTCTTGTGTGAAGCTAAGGTGTATGTATTTGAGATACGTGACTTAACCATTTTTGAGTCATCGATCAGTTGTACTTGGATTACTTTTCGATCGCCTTGATGGGACTGAAGTGTTTGCTTTTTATCTTGATGATGTCATGTTGTGACATGTTTGACTTGGTCATCTTGGAGTCCTTGATTTGTATTATTTTGGGATACTCTCTGGTTGCTCGTGGAGAACTGATGAATATTATGAATTATCATTTAATGCCTTTTAGTTGCTTGTAAAGAATTGTTGTGAGTATTATGTTTGTCTTTTTGTTGCATTTCAATTTACTCGTAGAGAGCTGATGTGAATATTGTGGATTATCTTTTGATGTTTTCTAGTCATTTGTTATAACTGAGATGATTTTATATGGCTCTTTGATTGTGATTCTCATGAAACTTGGCCAAACTAGGGTATACACCTGAGGTTTTGTGAGATATCATTTATACTATTTATGTGGCTGGATGTCATGATATGTCTTGTGATTCAAATTGGAAATTATATTTATGAGGTTTACTTTTTGGAGCATTTATGTGTACTTTGGTGGAAGTACCAATTTATTTTCAAGTTGCTTGTTAAATAACCGAGTTTGATTATTGTGAATGTTGTGGTATGGGACACAACTATGTTTTATGTTCTTAAAAGAGGCTATCTAGGTCCATGCCTTTGGGAGTGGCTTGTAGTAGGGGTCTGGGGCCCAAAGTGGTCAGTACTAGGGTAACCTATTGCAAGTTATGTAATAAGTGATAATCTAGTAATTAATAATTTTGGGGAAACACACTAAACATATAAGTTAGAGATATTTGACCTGCCCATGCCTTAAGTGTTTATATAGACTAAGAATGGGAATGGGATGATTGCCCCATCTTCATGAGAGGGCTTTCTGGTTCCACATGTGCCACGTTGAGGGTTCGGGGTTCAGAGTAACCAGTCCAAGGTAACTCAACGCTTGAGGGTCTGGGGCCTAATGAGAGACCAGTCTAGGGTAACTCAAGCAGCCATGTGATGACACTCCCTAGAATGTAGCCTCAGTCTCCTCTATAGAGTTTGTGTGTACCTCTGGTGGTGTACTTATTGTTGGATGTTTTTATTATGGTTATTCACTTTCATTGATGATGATTGATGATTTTTGGTTGATGTACTCTTGACATGTGGACTTTAACTTGAGCCTATCTCCTCCAGTATATTCTTTGTTGGCTTTTACCTTCAAAATGTTCTTGGATCATAATGATGGATGTTATATCTTATGTTGGATGTTAGTTACCGACATGTTTCTTTATATTGATGATTAGCATGTGATAGATGATGTTATCTACTTTGTAGGATCATCTTGTGCTTTATTCTTCCATGTTAGATTTCTTTATACATATGTTGTAGTATGTTTTAGGAGTGACATTCCTACTATGATAATACCGATGATCTCTTCGGAGACTTGGGATGTTACGCATGGAGGGATGGCTAGGGCCCATGATGGTCTGATGATGCTATTTATGGTTGGGAGGAACCGTGCATTTAGGTAATTATGTGTTGTGTTTATGATTTATGGCTATCTTTTACAATGGATGTTTATATCTTCTATGATGATGTATCATGTATGGAATTTGGTTTCATTTACTTTATTGCACTTGCATCATGGATTCAATGAGGATGATGTATCTTTATTTTTACATACGTATATTATTTTAGCCTTTCATACCCTGTAACATGTACAGTGAATGAATGAGCATTTTGAAATTAATTGCCAAGAGGCATTCGAACCAAATGTATAATATGGACATTGGACTTTCTATCTATTCTTTTATGTGGATGTGGTAGTTGTTAGACTTAGTATTAATTAGATTAAATGTGACTCAACATATAGGGATCCTTAAAGAATGTAACCTATTATGTATTCTTATAGTTGATTGTATGTTATTACTTCTGCTACTATGTGTTTGATATGAATTGTTTATCTTTCATGTTTAAAAAAAAAAATTGTTTGGCAAACTTAGTAAATTTTTAGGTTAATTATTTTGGATCCCTTGGCAAGGTGTTACACACTCTCTCCTCTCCCATCCCCTATTCTCCTTCTCTCTATCTCTCTCTCTCTCTCACACACACACACACTCCCATCCCACCTCCTCTCTCTTGCGCTCTCATTCTACCTCTCTCCTTCCAAATTTAGGTCTTAATAGTCTGTGTGCATTAAAATGTGCACACGCCATTAAGACCAAAATTTTAAAAACCTTTGAACATAGCACACACATGCTATTTAAATCTTTGCATTCTACCAAGCCTAAGGATTGGTTTTTCCTTGGGGATCTGACTCAAAGATTTGGAGTCTCTAAACTGGTCTGAGATGTGTTTTGTTGCAAACATACAAAAAATGATTGATATTTCTTGTGTGCTCTCCTTCAAGTTTCCTCGTGGTTGAGCATCAATAAAATCAGGTTACATGATATTGTAGGTATTTGTGTTAGCTATATAACCATATAATTTATTTTTTATTTGAACTATTTCATGCCTTTCAACTATAATTTCTTTTGAATGTATGTCCTTTTTTTGTCAAAAAAACAACATGTACTAAATGGGTTGTAGATTTTAGCTCGTTCATCAAATTTCACAACAACTTAGTTTTTTAGAAACTAGAATCCATTCTACACACTTTGAAAAATAATTAACCTAAAAATTTACTTCCTTCTTACTAAGTTTACTAAAGTTAAATAGCGATTAACCCAAAAAAAAATTGGAATAGCGATTAAAGAATTTCAAAATAAAGTTAAAATTTTTGAGGGGCCACATTTTGTACTATGGTACACTTTTTCTGGATAAATAGTACCACTTTCTATGGCTCCCTTTTTTGAGGACCTAAAACTAAACCATTTTGAAAAAAATAGTAGTTTAGAAACTAGATTCAAAGGAATACTACTTTGGTTTTTGTCATATCTTAAAATTTTGAGCATAACTATCTTCAAAATCTTGTTGAAGTTCAAAAATTGCTGATTTCAAAAAAAGGGTGTCCACTTATACCCCCCTTTTGGCACCACAACTCGGTGCACTTACCCCTATACCTCTATTTCAATTCAGTCTAGAAGTTCATTATTTTATCAATGTCATTGTCTCTGACATTTTCTAGCTTAGATCTATAGCATTAAGTCACCATCTTCATTGTGCACTCATTGCTATCCCAACTTATCAATCCAAGAAACTTCCTTGTAGCATAAAATAATATATGAGTCAATAAGCACTCAAATCTGAATACTGGATTCTTAGTCTTCTTCAACCTTGCAATGTTATCCAACAATTGCATTCTAATAATCTCGCATAAGTTAACTTCCCGTCCTTGCATAGCCATTACATTTGTTGCATGTAGAAATCCAACTGGTAAAGAGTTAACCCTTGATACATAGCTCAATTTGTACCCTAATATCTTCGTTAGCAATTTTACTCCTTTATCTTGAATGGAGTCTATGTTCATATTTCTTCCATCAAATCTTGTGTTCAAGTTCATCTCAACCATTTTCCTAAAATTCTTCTCATTAATAGGAGTGCTACCTTCATTACTCAATCCTGTGACCTTGTGAATTAGGTCATTGTCAATAACAATCTTCTTATCTCCTACCTATAACATGTCATCATGTACCCTACTCAAAATGATTCTGGTCCAATCATGATTGTCAAACTCTATATAAAACATATACTTCACTAAATTAAAAATCTCTAGATGTGTATACTCAGACTTCACAGATGAATCACTATTACACATCTTTACCAAATCCTTATGAATTTCTCCATCGCCTATGCTCTCAATCTTGTAATGGATGTAACTTATGATATCCTTGACATTTAACACATTTTCCAGAACTTGAAAAAATGTGCCCAATAGATCATCCAATAAAGAAATAAATAGATGTTTATTAAACTCATACCTTGGTCTATGACTTACATCACACACATTCTGACTTTCCATTGAATTGTAATTGAAAGCACTGATAAACTAGATTCAAGCTTCATAAAATACCTTAAAAACATGATCTAGGGCTTTTGCAACCTTCTACTTCTCAAACTTTACTTTGCACTTCAAATTTCTATCAAATCAATCTTTAATTTTGTCAGGACACTTCGCATGAACAAATGGTACATGCAATCTTGTTTATGATCCTTAAATTATTTCAAATGTGTATCTACTACATATTCAAATACTATCTTTTTTTACCAGTAAGATTGATTTCCTAATTCCTTCTCATTGCGATCATATCAAGACTTGCACACTTGACCATAGCCTTCTCTCTATGTTCTTAACCCCCTTGTTAGTTGTCCAACTTCCAACTCTCTCTCACTAACATCAGTTTTGACCAATTGATGCTCTTCTACTACTAGAGCTACTTAATTTAGATAGGATGAATCACAAACAATCTATGACTTCAATGTCTCATCAGGTGCATTGAAAAATTGTTCCTCCAAAAATGTATAAGAGCTTTCTAGATCTTTAGCTATCAAAAATGCTTCCTTGAATTCATCGATATGTTCTTTAATTACTTCCTTCTTACTGTTGTTACTACCATTATCACCCCTTTTGTCATTTTCATTGTTGTTCCTTCTATTATTCAAATTCCTATTAAGGTTTCTTCTATCCATTCTAAAATATCTTGTTTTGTTTCCCAAGTTATTACATAACTAACATACATGTGCATTTCTTCTTTGATTTGTTCCATTCTAATTCTTAGGTGCTCTATGATTCCTTGCAATGTGTCAAGATTGTTACACTAGGAACACAAGAATTGGTTCTTTTCTCCATTAGATGTCTGTCCATCATTGGATCTATTCTATAATCTTCCACCTTCATTACTTGTAGGGTTAGTATTCCTATAAATTCTATGATTTTCATTATTAGGTTTCTTACATTTTGTTTCCTTATGTCCATAACCATGACAATTATAACAATATAAATTAGTAATGGGTTTAAAAAACTTACCCATGAAATGTTTTTTCATGTGTCCAACTTGTCATTACAAATGAAGCATCTACCTCTAAACTCACATCTTACTTCCTTGTGTGGTTCATCTTGAATAGGTTTATCAACTTTCTCTATTTTCTTAGGTTCATCAGGTTTAGCTAAAAAATCAATTAACTCAACTTCCTTTGATACTTCAATAGATGTGCTTTCTTTTACCTTACTCAGATTATGTTCCTTAGGGGATTCAATAACTGGATCAAGTTCTCTTCTAATTTCAACTTTCTTGGCTGATTTCTCTCCAATCAACTATCAAAGTCCTATCTTGTCATAAGAAGGTCTCTAATGAAATATATGTTGGTCTATCTTTTCACTATAGGAATAAATTTTTGCTAACTATTTCTTAGCTTGTGTGAATTATTCTTTCACAATAATGTTATACTTTTCCAACTCAATGTGTTAAAACTTAATAGTATCTAGTTCATATGTAACTTGACTTAACTAGGATCAAAGATCTACATTCTCAGTTTTCAATTCAAAGTCAATTTTGCCACCATTTTTCTTAAGACTCAACTTAAGATCAACGATTTTAAGTTCATGTTTCAAGATCTCATTTTCCTTCAGAAGATCTCCTACTTCATCATTATCACTCGTCTACTTAAAAGACTCCTTTCCAGATTCTAAATCATCTATTTTAACTTTTAACTTGCCAATGAAAACTTTTGCATCTCCGTATCTATCTTTAAGGTTATCTTTTCCTTCAGTAATAAGGTCAATCTTCTCAAGAGCTTCTTCAAGGTTTTTCTTCAACTATTCCATATCTTCAAGGATCTTACTTAAGCTATTAGAATTCTTCAAATTAACTAGGCTATGATACCAATTGTTAGAAATAGATAATACTTGGGGGGGGGGGGGGGGGGGGTGAATTGGTATTGTACAAAAAAAATTCCACAACTAAATATTGGTAATTACTTTACACCTTGCATATGAAAGTAAACCAACAATTTTGAATAGTAAATATAACCATGCACATAGATAACTCATAACACCATTATTTGTAAACTCGGGAAACCCTAGCCAAGGGAAAACCATGGTGGGGATGATACCCACTAGATGATTCACTAAAAAATAGGATCATGTTAACTAGAATATTGACCTTGTTAGGAGACTAGGCCTTATTAGATGCCTTGGCCTTGTTAAGACTTGCTTCAACCCTATTGGGAGTTGGTAGAACAAATACACTGTATGCAAGAAGATCCCACTATCATAGGATGCAATTATACAATTCAGCTCTCCACAAGAATATCTCTACATAAAATACTTATTTTTTGTTGTATTCCACACTTTCTCTAATCATACATCAAAATTTGCATCACATAAGGCTCACATATCTTTCAGATTGTTCACACAATAGTTCATATATAGCATCACACCTTTAATTACTACATAATATAAAATTTCTACTTATACCTTGCACATTTACAAAATTATGCTCAGTTGGCCTTCATCTGTTCACACACTTCACATAATATAAAATAAATTATGGATTAATATCCACAGCTAGCTCATCATAACTTAGTAATTGTTTTGTAAAAAAATAATTCTTGATATCATACAATCTAATTCTTTGCTATTCTTTGTTCTGCACTATTAAATACTTGCACTGGTATTTTAGTCATAACTTGTGTCATACTATCTATACACATTTGCACACTGGCACACATCATCATGATATTTTCATGAATCTTCCTATAATTTTGTATGGGCTAACTCTCAATGAGTCATTCATACACTTAACATCCATTCTCCATCCTGTTGTAAATCATCTAACACTTAGACAAATTTCTAACTCTAAATTTATAAATGAAACGCTAAATGTATGTTGCCATAAATGAAAAACATTAAGACATCTATTTGACCATATTGCCAATAGTTTCTTTGGAGGGTACTTACATTGATACTCAGTTGAAGTAGAGGTTCTTGGTAGAGGTTACTTTCTCATCTCTTCATAGTTCTTGGTTGAAAACTCGGTGGATGGGTGGACCTAGCAAACCTAGAGGTGCTCAATTGTCAAAGGAGCTCATCATAGCTTGGGACCACTCAACATTGTTTGCAAGAACTCAGCACACACTGGGAGCTTGGTGAAGCTTGGTTGCGCTATTGCTTGAGTTACTTAGTGAGTGAAGGGACTCAATTAATTAAGGTGTTTGGCAATGCGTGGGGCACTCAGCATATACTATGGCTCAGTTTACACTAGGAACTCAATAGTAGAATTGTTCAAGTTGACTTGGTCTATGAAGGGAGCTCAATTATGGTTGGTGAGTTGTTGATACTTGGTGGAGGTTTCTGACATTTGGTCATGTCTTGGTATCCATGTCACTCAAGTTGTTTATCGTTAGTTGAATTAGGCATTTAATTTGGGTTATATGTATTTAATTTCTATTCGAAGTTGACTTGTGGCTTGAGGGGTGTATTTAATGTAAAGGTTTATTTAATTTGTAATTTTCTAGGTCAACTTGTGGCTTAGTTATATATAAGTAAGGAGTCTTATGGAGTCTTTATTCATTCATTCATAGGAGTGAGTTAGATTCATTTAGGGGGAGTGGATCTTGAGTTCAGCATGGAGTAGTTGAAGAGTGAAATTTCGCTAATTGTGTGGATAGAGCACCAAATGTAAGGAAATTTACACTTGGATCTTGGTTAAATTTTAAGAAGGGCTAGTAGCTGAGGCTTGGGAAAGAAGGAGATTTCTTGGTGCACTTTCGAGCACAAGTTGAGATCATCCATGGAGGTTTCTGTTAGGAATAAGGTGTCTCAACCTTGTATAATTCCTATTCTTATTATTTGTTTTGTAAAATGTATTTCTTGCAAATAATGTTGATGTGTTGACATCTTGAATTGTGTGTAAGGAGATCATGATTAAAATGATTATGACAGATTCCTATGATAATACATTGTGTAGGTTCTAAAGGGGTGGGGTTGTTTTACTGAAAGGTTTTTCCCCACCGACAAATCCTTGTGTTATGTGTTCCTTTCACTATCTATTTCTGTATGCATGGTTGGCTGCAATATTGTTGTTTACATGATTTTAAATCTGTAAGTGTAGAATTTTTTAATAGGATTTGCATCATACTTTTCTTATGAGATTAGTGTAGGAAACTATTTATGCACCTGATTTTCCTTATAGTTTCTACCAGAGTGTAGATTTGGACTAGCTAGTATTGGGATTAGATCTTGAGGAATCTCACAAAACTATTTTTTAATTGTGATTATATTTGGCCATAATTGGGAAGGCCTTATAGCCTAACATATTACATGTAAATACTTATTTTATGAATAAAGAGTTGTATTTGGTATCATATTATGTATCTTGTTGTTATGTTTCTATTGTATGATTATTTTTAGGGATTTGGACTACCTCTAGTGTGAGTACCCTCAGATTCTTGTTGCATCAGATGGTATCAGAGCATAGTTGTTCTTTAGTTTGTAGAATGATTGCTAAAGTTGAGGCAATTTTCAATAGGACCTTGGGTTGAGAGAAGTTGATCTAAGAATATATTGATCTTGTGGTAGATTATTCTTTCTAGAGTCCTTAATACCATGGTTGTGAGGTGGCAGATCATGGTTTTGACTTGTAATTGTAGAGGTCTTGCAAATGGATCGATGGATGTGAAGATGGAAGGATGATCTTCTTGATTGAAGGTTTGATCTAGTTGGTAATTTGTTGTAGAGGGCCTATGAAGACCTTGGAAGAAGTCTCCAAGAAGATTGGACCTTGGGATAATTGTAAATCTTTGTGATGTGGTTGAGACGAGGCTTTCTAAAGTGTCTTCTCTGTTTGATGCTATCTTGGTTGATCAAGTTAACAACAAGATGATCAAGTCATTTCATAGATATTTTTGGAGATGGAGTCTACTGATCTAGAAGAGAGTTATTTGGCCAGTTAGAAGACTTGTCTATGAGAAAAGATGACATAACAAGGTTGCAAAAGAGGTAAAAATGGTACATGAGTTTTATTTTGATTAGTTTGTGAAGTCTGATGCAAAAATTGCAAAGAAACTTGAGGTTTTTGTTGAGGATATTCTTAAGCTTATTGATGTTAGGATGGGGATTAGTTTTCATGATCATTCGGTTGAGATTGACATGGAAATTATAAACTACTTGATCATAGAGGACCAACTTGCTATGGATTATGAGTTATGTATTCTAGAGCATCTTATTGTGAGAAATGAGATTGTTGGTTTTGAGGGTTTGGCATATATTGTTGAGGGGTTACATATTTTTGTTGATATAGAATTTTCTACTATTGGTGTGGATTTACTAGTTAGTGATGTGAATGAGGTTTTGTTGATGAAGTATTAAGTTTAGTTTGTTCTTGGAAGTGAGCATGTTGATTGGATGGTTGAGATTCTAGTGTTTGATAGATGGATGTGGATGTGGATGATTTGTATGTTGGTTTTCTTGTTGCTATTGGAGTGGAAGCCTTTGATGAAGATGAAGATGGTTTTTGATCTTTCTCTAGGAACCAAAGTGTGGGACACATTTTTCTATTTACCTGGGGAGAATGTTGTAGGAGCATCTTGGGTTTTCTTGGTACCTACTTTGGAGTTCATGGGAGGGTGCTCGAACTGATACTTGGTTGAAGAAGAGATGCTTAGTAGAGGTTACTCAGTTATCTCTTGGTAGTTCTTGGTTGAGAACTTGGTGGATGGATGGACTTTGGTGATCCTAGAGGTACTCAGTTGTCAAAGGAGCTCGACATAGCTTGGGGCCACTTAGTCATCGAAGGCACTCAATGTTTCTTGTTGGAACATGACACACATTGGGATCTTAGTGAAGCTTGGCTATAATATTTCTCAATTTTTTTGTTCAGTGAAGGGACTCGATTAATGAAGGTGTTCAAAAATTCTTGGGGTACTCAATGCATACTATGGCTTAGTTTACACTGGAAACTCAATAGTAGTATTGCCCAAGTTGGCTTGGTCTATGAAAGGAGTTTGGTTATTCTTGGTAAGTTGTTGATACTCAGTGGAGTTTTCTAACACTTGGTCATGTCTTGGTGTCTGTGTCGCACGAGTTGTTTGTGGTCTACCAACTTATGCATTTAATTTGGGTTATGTGTATTTAATTGATGTCATTAGCTGACTTGTTGCTTGAGGGGTCTATTTGATGTATGAGTTTATTTAATTTTTAATTGTCTAGGTTGACTTGTGGCTTAGTTGGGTATAAGTAAGGGGTCTTGTGGTATCTTTAGTCATTCATTTAGAGGAGTGATTCAAATTCATTCAAGGGGAGTAGATCCCAAGTTTAGCATGGAGTAGCTAAAGAGTGAAGTTTTTCTAAGTGTGTGGATAGACGTTGAATTTGAGTGAGTTTACGATTGGATTTTGCTTGAATTCTAAGAAGGACTAGTAGTTAAGGCTTGGGAAACAAGGAGATTGCTTGGTGGGATTGTGAGCACAAGTTGAGAACTTCCCTGGAGGTTTCTACTAGACCATGGATCTAGACTAGCTAGTGTTGGGATTGGATATTTAGGGATCACATAGAACTATTTTTTAGTTGCAAATGTATTTGGTCATAACTTGGAAGGCCTTACAGCCTAACATATTGCATGTAAACAATTATTTTATGAATAAAGAGTTGAATTTGGTATCAAATTGTGTATCTTGTTGTTGTTTTTCCACTATGTGATTATTTATGGGGATTTAGATTACCTCTAGTAGGGGTACCCTCAGATTCTCATTGCATCAATCAATAACTTCAAGAACAACTTAACTTGGCACTAAAATCTTACCTACTAAATTCTTCAATTTTTCCAACAGTATGCTATTATTCGCTTGATCTTTTGCTGAATTCATCTTGACCACCTTTGAATCACCTGAATGTGTTGAAATCACTTGGTAAATGAAAATGAATTTGAAAAATTTAATATATAATTTCAATTTGTTCATTAAGGTCTATAATAAATGTATTGTACTTACGTAGGTGCATAAAAGATGCTTTGGCCTTCACATTTTGTTTGCACTTCTTTTCAAATACTCAGTCACTATCACTTCACTTGATCAATACCATTAAATTGTTCAACCAATACATCACCTCAATCAATGTAATCTCTCAATCTATATTATAATTCTTGGCCAATATAGATAATATTACTGATGCTTGGCACTTGATATTGTGTTTGATTATGTTGCTTACTTCTTCCCTCATGTTTTCCTTAATGCATCTTGATTCATGTTGATATGGACTTTTAATCACATTTATTATTAGGAACTGGTTTATAATATATCATTCAAGTATATAGTCCCTTACATACATTCTTTGCTTACTTGGATGTGTTGTTATCACTTGATCCATTGGATTGGGTGATCTCAACTCCACTTGATCCACTATCTCTGGCTTCTACTACCTTTTCCCATTATTGTTTCATCTCAACTTTTCCTTTTCCATTTTTTGTTTATATTTTTTGGTGCTAATGCTTAGGTCCTATAGTTCTTACTAACATGTCCAACCTTAAGACAACTAAAACAGACTAGGTATCTATTCAACCATTGCTTATAATTTCCTCTGAAATGTGTCTTAATGCAATTTTTGGGAATTTTTCCATACTCTCCACAATAATGATAGTTATACCATGTTTTGTAATCCCAATTTCAAGAGTTACCTTGATTAGGTACATATTTTTTCCTTTTAGATGTCTAGTTGGATTTTTCTTTGGATTTGCATTCTTGAGCTTTCTATCCATATATTTGAGAGATGTAACAATATCCTTAAAATATAGGTGTGGTAGGTACATAACTTGTCTTTGACCTACATTCATGTTCTAGTTGTCCCTATTTCTTACAATTAAAGTAATTCTCATTAAACATAGGTTTAGGGTTCAACATACCTTTCTCACTTTTGTAAATATTTGTAGTATGTCCAAGTTTACCACAATGATGACATGTAGGTTTTGCTTTGGGTTTCAAATTTCTTTGTTCTCAAATCTTTGATGAATCTCCTTCCTTTGTAGATGAAGAGTGCTTGATATTTCCTAGACTAGAAGTATCACTAGATGGCCTTGGTAACCTCGTGAGATCCTCAAAGTATTGATAGCTTCACTAGGTTTGTTTATTCTTTCTCATAGCTCAATTCATTACTTAGTTGGTCACTTTAGAATATTAATTCTACCTTGATTAAAGGATTTAAACTTACAATAAAGTAAGAACTCTATTAGGAGATTTGAACAAGGCCTATTAAAACCATCTATTAAGAGATTTTCCTAATTCACTTGTTAGATTGTATTAGTACCCGATCCTTTAGTTTTCTCAAAAGTTGTATATGGATCTCCTCTCTTCAATATCTAAATTAGATCTCCTTATCTAATCTACTCTATTTTTTCCTTCACTACAAAGTTCTTTTGTTTGATCTCTCTATAAAAGTTAGCCTCCCTTATTCTGTCCTTAGCTTTTTCACACCTTCAGGCCTTCTTCTCACTCCCTTAATGATTTAGGGCTAGATCACCCTTTAAATAGAAAATCATAGAAATTTCTAGATTATAATCAATGATCCATAATTCATCCTTTTGTCATTTCACCCTTTTGAATTTTTGAATTATCAATCTGCCTTTCTTGGGATTAATGCCTTCTAACAAAGTGCGTAATTTTCTCCTTGACTATCTCTACAATCCTTAAATGTCATATAGGATTTGGCCACAATAGTTTACATAAGTGCTTTTGCCATTACAAATAGATATGCCAAAATTAGTTTACTTATAAATTGAATGTTCTAACACTCAGTCATAACTAATATTCATGTTGGCTCTTGGCTTCTATAATCTTGACATAAAATAACTCACTTGGGAGCATATGCATCAAGTTGTGGTGCCAAAAAGGTGACAAGCATTTTTTTTTTCTATTTTCAATAGCGCGTACGCGCTATTAGGAAAATCAAAAAAGTATATATGATGGGCTGCACACTTGCAACCCATCATTTTCATCAGCATTTTCTGCTATTCCTATAGAGAGTAGCATGTACGCGAGTTAAAAATTCAACATTTTCACCATCCTTTGCCAAAATACCTCCTCGCCGATGAAATCCAAGACCACAAGCAAACCCACGACGATGCCGTAAGTGATATAAACTTAACTTTGCATTGTTTGAGATGTTTTTCATATTGTTTTGTAGGTTTTTTATATTGTTTTGTAGGGTTTTTACAAATTTCATTTAGATTTATTTATTTATTTTGATTTCAATTGATTTTTTATCAGGAAATGTCCATAATCAACCAAAAAATCCACAAGAACCTCAAAACCCTCAAGAACCTCGAAACCAAAACCCTCCTCAAGAAGAACAACAAATTCCACAACCCGAACCAATTGCAAGACCTCTGCCAAGCACACATGAAATATAATAAATGAAATAGAGAGAGGCAAAATTGAATTAGAAAGACTCATTGCTTGGTTGAAAGAATTCGGACAAACCAATCCAATGAGGGATCAATTGGCATCATCCCTTGAATCCATTAACACCCAGATAGCCTCAGTTAGTGGTCAGTTAGATATTTGGCAGGTTAAGAGGGATGAACAAAAAATATTTTATGCAAATAAATTATCATATGAAGATGTTAAAAAAAAGGAAATACCAAAAGGTAGTATATGCGCATTATTTAGAAAACCCGGTGAGAAAAATACTATTAGAGAGGGTACTAAATGATTTCCCATCCATTGGTGCATACACGATTCTATTAAAAATAAATTTTGGGATAGATGGTGGATGGTTTTTGATGCCCCTCCTTGCAACAATCATGAGGTCCCCATGTATATTTTGAAGAAATTATATTGTGAGTTTGTCCTTGGGGAGATCTCAAATTATTTTAATATATTAGACTCCCAGGGTAGAGGTGGGGGGTCATCTTTTGAGAGGCCGGGAGCACGTCGTGACCCTAACATAGTTACGGCACCCGTGGTCAAGCCACAGCTCAAGCATGTGACTATTCCTTTAGTTGTGAAGGAACATGTAGAGGCTAGCACTCTAGGGACCATTAATGCTTTGATGTAGAACCTCATCCATTCTACAAGCCCATTAGTTGAGGGGGAGCCTTCTGTGCGTCGTGGTCACATGTGCACTTCATGGGGATCCCTCTGCACATTTGGCACTCATGCTGGAGATGGTGTGGATGATGGGCTTGTCATTGATCAATTCTTGAATGACACATTTGGCATTGACACAGAGGTACATTACAATTATAATTTACTAATTTGATCACATTACATATGTATAGTGAATGATTAATTAATTAGCATCTATTGACATTTGTTCAAAATTCAGGGTCAGAGTGTTGCTAGGCTTAGCAGCGATCCTCCAGTCACATTTTTTGTCCTTTCCATGAGTCCAGAGGTATGTATCAATTTAATCATTTTAATTAATACATATATTTATTATGTAATCATATTAAGGATTGAAAAAAATTATGCATGTGCATCAGTTCTCCACAGGACCCTCAACCTTTACTACGAACTCGAAGCATAGACATCATAGGAGCTTCACATAGCTATAGTTGTTTCATGTTAATTTAATTCATTTGATTATATTTATTTCATGTTCCATGTTAGATGTAATGTGTATTGTACGACATACAGCTCGTGATGGCGGACACACCTCCTCATCTGCGACAGTCTGTTGATAGTGGAGTGGCCGCAGTTGTGGCTAGCTCATAGCCATTGATGGAGGTATGAAAGAAGTTTCTTCATTTTAGTTGTTGTTTATAATAGTTAGTCTCAAAATTTCTAATTTTATTTATAAGTGATTATATTTATTGAATTGTTGTAGGGTCTCATCATGCCTGATCATCCACAAGCATTCGAGGTGGACTTACAGAGTGACTATTTGATGGCAGTAAGAAAATAATTGATTTTGTGTGCACATATATTTTATTTCAACGTATAATAAATATTTATTCATATCTACTTTCTTTGTATCAGTTGGAGTTGGAGAAGAGCCTCAACAAGAGGTTGAGTGAGTGTGTCAGGAGGACCCCATCATCTCCACTGTCTCCCTCCACACGATGGCAGAGGATGTCGAGAGATTTTTTCCTTCCCCTCGTGGGAAGGAAAAGATATAGTTGATCTAGACATGTATATATAGGCATCAGTGGACATATTCGATACACATTTGATGTATATGACAATCTATATTTGATGTATGACATTTATTTGATGTATGACATTATTCAACTTATGACATTATTGGTTAATATATGATATGTTTGTTCATATACAACATTATTGGTTATCATAATATATTATGTGTTTGTTAATGTACATGACATTATTGGTTATCATTTTATATTATATGTTTGTTCATGTATGACATTAAATTAGATATGTTCGTGTATGACATTAAATTAGATATGTGAATGTATGACATTAAATTAGATATGTTTATGTATGACATTAAATTCAATACCTAATCTATTCAAAACTTTGATATAATATTGATTAACAATAAACTTTATCATTGTTTAAGCATAAGTTAATCATTTGCAATATGTCATCATCATATGATTTATGATCTTATTCATGTTTAAAGTTTTCCTTCTCTATCATTTGTTTATCAAGTTTAATTCAATACCTAATTAGTTTGAATTTTTGATACAATATTGATTGGCAATAAACTTTATTAGTCAAGATCGATTAGGACCTCTTGGCAATAGACTTTATCAGGAAATATTCGTGGACCTCCTGGCAATTGGTCACCTAAATGAGAACCTTGAGATTTATTAGGAACTTCATTAAATAAATCAGTAGTTTGAAATAACTCTATCCAACAAAATTAGATCAAAAGTTCTCTAAACATTTATGTTAAAAATAAGATAAAAATTTGATCACAAGTGGTCACAAAGTTTGTGTAGAATAAAAAATCATTGTTACAAAAAGAATATAGACAATAAGAAAAAACACAATTAGCTTGTTAAGCTTCAATACATAACCACCATTCTTTATCATCAATTGAAAAATGTCAGAGATAGTAGAGAAAAGATGGATTATTTGCCAAAAAAAGTCATTTTAAAAATCATAAATGTAACATAATCTTTGATAGTTTTATGTGTTTTCATACATTAATTATTGTAACATAATAACCAATTGATTGGAATGTGTTGTAATTATTCTATAGTAACTAGATTAAGGTAAAAATTAAAGTTTAATAAATAGTTGTGATGTATAAAAAAGAGAGATATCTCACATGAGAGGGGGATGAATCTAAGATGACACATAAGGTACTTGTAAGAGGGAGCTATACTTGTTAATGAATTTACAATGCATGTTATGGAAAATCATAGAGCATCTTTAAAAGGAAATAAAAGAGTATGACAAGTGGAGGAACATGTTTTTTTGTAGACTCATATTCAAATTTGGGTGTCGATTTTCTAATGAAGGATTCAAGCCCTGCAATTTGGTAGTTTTGGCTCATGTTATCCTTGTATCTCACTCTATCTTGTATATCACGCTCTCTTATTCCCTCCCCTCCCCCCCTCTTTATATTTCTATTTTTTCCATATCTATGTAGCCATCTATCCTCTTCATCTCCCCCTCACTAATGCAGAGATGTTGAGCAAGAAGTGAGGTTTAAGCACTTTATTCTTCCTAATCTACCAAACTAAACTTGTGGCCTTCCTAATATCTTACTCCTTTAGGATATCATTTTTATGGCCTATCCAAATGATAGGGTCATTTGTGAACTCCTCCAAGGTGAGTACTTCTCCAATCAAGATCTTGCACCTTTTTGTTTTAGGGATACTAACCCTATTCCAAGCCAATAACTCTAACTCTTTGCCAATGGCTTCACCAACCCCAAGTTTCTATTGGGACACCTTCCTTATGTTGAACTAATTGAGAATCAACTCTTGGTTTAACCCTCCAATTGTCATACAGTACAAAATGTTGACTATCATAGAATTCCTTTTAGGTCTCCTACTCTAATTTTCTGGACTTAAATTCCTCTTAGGTTGAAATCTAACTATTCTATGGATAGATTCAGACACCCTTTTAAAATTTATTTAAGACTCCAACGCCTAGATTCCCAATTCCATTCCTGTAGCACCTAACCCATGTAAAGTACATAGACCTAATAAGGTCACACTAGGTTTGGTTTTCAAAGTAATTACTAGATAATTGGTGCATGAATTGGTGCATGGCCTCAAACCTCCTCTACTCACCAATATTTATCATCTTCAAATTATGATGAAACACAATAATGTTTCCACTTTTTTCTATTATATATTCCCCCTTATGAAAATACTCATAGAACTAATAAACCCTTCATCTCCTCCTTGCAACACTTCTCTACTTCATGTCTCTGCTTGACTCATATCTTAACTATAACACTTCTCTCCTTGAGTAGCATTTGCCAATAGTTCATTTCTCCCCCTTTGACTCATATCTTCTGTTTTTACATGTCTACCTTTGATATAAGTCCATTCAATTTTTTATCTTCATTAACAATTTATCAATGTTTTTAACTAAATTTCCAATGTTTTTAACTAAATTTCCCATTTTTCTTAACATCTTTAAAGTTAGTCAATATTGATTATCCATTGTCACATAGGAATATATTTATATTTTGTAGAAAGTATTTTATATCTACTCATACTCTTATCATCCCTAGTCATGACAAACAACACAAAACAATGAGTTGCCTCTAGCAATTTGATGTTTTTAGTGGAGGATAGAGAGTTACAGAGTTGGTGACAATTTGGATGTGTAATGAATATAAAAAAAAAGAGTACACAAGAAGCCATTAGACACATGACCTAAAATGTGGTATTTTCATGCATTCATTGGGTTTCAATATTATGGCTTTTGTGAGAGCAATGTTATAATTACAAAGAGATTCACTTTCCTTGAAGGTGAGTGCAATGTACCCTTCTCAAACATAATCAATTTGAGAATGATTATGCTTTTTTGAGTTTTTTTGTAGACTAATTTGGTAGACAAGGGAGAACTCCAAATTGGAGAGGACAAGGTTGATTGAGCAATGATTTGTTCATGGACAATGTCAACCTTGAATTTTCATAAAGTTACTATTTAAATTAAGTTTACATTTCAGCACAAATTATTCCTAGACCTTTCTCAAAACTTTGGATGGGGCTAAGTAAGAATACTAATAACTTTTTGTTGAAAGATAATGCCCAGATTTTATGTAATAAAATTTCTTATTTTTGAAGTTAGCATAAAAAGTTACAAGTCAATTTTGAGGGTCTTAAAGACTCCTAACAACTCGAAAGTGTTTGTAATTAGTGTAGTGGAGAATGTTTGAGAATGCCTGAGAATGTTCAAGCATTGAAGGGGATAGGACGAGTTTAGGGATAGAGTTTATCCAACCACCTAGAGCTAACGAAGCAGAAAGTTTGATCCCACGATGAAAGGTGAGAGAGATTTGGCAGTTGGCAACTTTGTACTGGCCAATACTACAAGTTTTAGCATCACTCGAGATGGAATTGTAAAATAAAAAATGGAGTGTGATCTCCAAAAAGTGAGAGAGGTTATTGTAGGTCTCTACAACATGGTCCTGTAGGAACTAGAATTGCATCCATATCTCACATGAGCTCTGAGATATGCCCTGTCAAAGATTGCAGCCCTATGGCATTTAGTGACCCTTAGGGACATTCTGATTTGGCATGCCCGAGAACGTTCGAGCGCTGAAGGGGATAGGATGAGGTTAGGGATAGGGTTTACCCAATCACCTATAGCTAACAGAGTAGATAGTTCAATCCCACGATGAAAGGTGAGAGAGATTTGGCAGTTGGCAACTTTGTACTTGCCAATACTGCAAGTTTTAGCATCACCCAAGATGGCTTTGTAAAATGAAAATAGATTTTGATCTCCAAAAAGTGAGAGAGGTCATTTTAGGTCTCCACAACATGGTCCTATAGGAACTAGAATCACATCCATACATCACACGAGCTTTGAGATATGCCCTATCAAAGATCGCAGCCCTATGCTATTTAGTGACCCTTAGGGACATTCTGGTTTGACGTGCTCGAGAACATTTGAGCACTGAAGGGGATAGGAAAAGGTTAGGGATAGGGTTTACCTAGCCACCTATAGCTAACGAATTAGACAATTCAATCCCACGACGAAAGGAGAGAGAGAGATTTGGCAGTTGGCAACTTTGTATTGGCCAATACTGCAAGTTTTAGCATCACCCGAGATGACATCGTAAAATCAAAACAGAGTGTGATCTCCAAAAAGTGAGAGAGGTTATTGTAGGTCTCCAAAACATGGTCTTATAGGAACTAAAATTGCATCCATACCTCACATGAGCTCTGAGATATGCCTCGTCAAAGATCGCAGCCCTATGGCATTTAGTGATCCTTAGGGACATTCCAGTTCAGTGTGTCCAAGAACGTTCGAGTGCTGAAGGGGATAGAACAAGATTGGGGATAGGATTTACTCGGCCACCCAGAGCTAATAGAGAAAATAGTTTGATCCCAAAACCCTTTTTCCACTAAGTTGCAAATTTGAGCAATTTTTACAACTTTCAACAATGCAACTTTGCACAAAAAGTGCAATTTTTACATTTTTCACTTGATTCCAATTCTATGACTTAGAAAAGTTTTGGAAAAAGTAAAACCTCAAAGGAATATAGGAATATAGATAGTTTTATGGTTATTTCCTAAAAGTTGCTAAATTGTTGCAAAAGTTGCTAATGCAACTTTGCAATTTTTGCACTTTTTGGAATTTCAACTAACCACCAACCTAAATGAATCCTAATCATTCCAAATGATTATTATAGACTCAAAACCACTAAACCAACCTACAAAAGTGCAAAAAATTGCAAATTTCAAAAAGTTGCTAAGAGCAATTTTTGCAAATAATAGTTGTCAAACTGAACATGAGGTTGTATGGTGTTCCGACCATCCAAATGGAAGTTATAACTACTCAAAGGCATGTGCTTAAGATCCCCAAATGTGGAAAAGGTCATTATACGGATGGTGGACAAGATTGATCAATAAAAGACTTAGATTTTATGCCCTTTTTACTATTTTTTCAATTATGTATAGCCTGTACAGATTAGTGGTGGTACAAGTCTTATATCTTGCATAGAGGGTTGAGTCAGGATTCCATTTCAATTGGTTTGAGGTCTTTATCTTGTATACCTAAAAAATTATATCGATTTTAGTGTAGTTAGGTCAGATTTACTCCAAATTTGAGAGTTTTAGTAAGATGGAATCTTAACTTGCAAACCCACCATGGGATTTCAATGTCACTTTTTGGAATACAAGTTAGGAGAGATTTCTTTGAGATGGAAGAGATTTAGGGCTGTAGGAGCATGGCATCTTATGTCTGGTCTAGATTTGAAGAAAAAAGAAGGATTAGGATCCTAAACTAATTAATTTGACCCAAGTGAAGGGTGTAGAAGAACAAGTTTGATATATAGCAGAGATCCAAGGGGTTGAACCAAGTCTGCGAACCCATTTTTTTATGTTTTCCTTGTAACCCATCCTAAACTAGCCATTTAGGACTGTGACACAAAGTGGGCATAACTTGATGCTGGAACTGAGTTGTTGGTTAATCTTTTGGAATCTCTTAGGGGATTTTGAAGAGTATTAAAAATTCAAAAATATTAGGGGGTCCTTTTTATGGTTTGGGAGTTTGACCATTAAAACTAGAAATTGTCCTAGTAGGAAGTGTTGGTAACAGTTTTGAAATTTGATTGTTGAGTGTTGAGACACCTCAAGTTTGAGATTTTTCTTGTTGGTTTGAGTCTATAATAACCATTTCCATCTGAAAAGTTGAGTGTTGAAACCATTTAATAAGTATTTTCCTTTGTAGGCATATTGGTGGTAGGGAGTTCCTAAGTGTTGATCCAAGTTGTTTAAGTACCCTAAGTTTGAGGGTTGGGCTTGTGAAGTGGACTCCACTTGCAGGGTAGAGTCTCCCTGTATTAGAAGTCCATTAGATCCTTAGTCCTTGGTGCCTTCAATGAATGTATCTTCATAGACTAACCTTGGTGCCCCTACACCATTAAGCGATGATGATGAACATGAGTAAAATTATGAGATTTGTGCCTACATGTTACAATGAAAAAGTCGTATCTATTTTGAAATTAAGAACTATAAAACAAGTTTCAAGAGAAGCTTAGGCTATGATACAGGAACATCATGTGCTTATCAGAGGCACATTGGAGGTCCAAGTCATCATAGAGGTCATGGAGAATCTCCTAGAGTCAATTGGGCAATCCTTCAACCAATCATGGCATTTGAAAGCATAAAAAAGTCATAATGTTGTATGCTGTCTTGATGGATTTCAATGTTGGAAAAGTTGCAATTGAGCCATTGAATAGGATCTAGGGATTTCATAGGGTAGGAGAGTCCTTTGATAGGGTTGCATAGGTTATCATAACCTTAGCATGTCATTTGATAAGTTAAAAGATTCAAAAAGGTCTTTAAAAACATACTTTAATAGTTAAAAAATTTAAATCTTGAATGTAACGGCTACATGGGCATTTTGGAGGGAAACTCCATAGTTTAAATTTTATGAAGGAATAGGAAGTGAAACTGGTTGGAGTTGGTTAAGGGGGTTAGTTTCTATTTTCCAAGTCTATAAATATTTGTTTTGTACGGACTGTAAACACAGATTGTACTAACTGTCTCAGAAAAATAAAAGGAAAGTGCTTGGTTTCAAGAGTAATTTGAAGATCTCTTTTCTTTGTGAGTGCTTTCATGTGTTTGAATGATTGGTAACATCTTAACAGACATGTTTTGAGATTCTTTACTCAGTTTAGCATTCAAACTTGAAGTTTTGTTCATCAAATTTCTATACTGTTGGCTGTAGCAGTCTTATTTCTAAGCATTTTGACAGTTTTTTGCATCTAATCATGGTCGTTCCATGAAATGTTCATTTTTTCTTCATGGGATGCCATTTATCTAACTTCTAAAAATATTTCTAACCATGAAATGAAGATCTAACTTGACATTGGTGGCCACCAAATCAAATAAAGTTGTGAAAACAAGGGTTATTTGGAGGGGACGGTCAATTAGGAAGAGATTTTCCTTAAGGAGGGTAGTGTTTGTGAGTTGATTCATGTTTATGGTGATAAAACATAGATGTCTAAATTTTGAATTAGTCCAAGAAGGCTTGGCACATGTGAGATTGGTGATGCCCTAGGAACAAGGGTTTTGAGAAGGTGAATTGGGGCTTTTGGGGTTAGGGAACCCATAATTTGTCTAATTGAATTCATTTTAGGAGCCTATGCAAAGTTTGAAGTCCATACATTGAGTATTTATATATGTTGCTTTGTAAATGCACTATTGCTTCATTGATGAAAATAGGGGCAATGTGTAGAATCTCAGATATTTTCTAAAGGAGTTGCATCTAAGTCTTACATATGTTTTAGAAAAGGATAAAGGGTATCTGGAAAGGTCATTTATTCAAGGAGTCATTTGAAAAAATCAAAAGTTATCCATCATTTTGTCTTGCTGCTGTCATAGACTTGTGAAAATGCATTGACAACATTTGGGTGAATTATGCATTTTGGCTTGCAGGGTATGGAAGCTAAAAGGTGTTGATGGTAACATGCTAGATAGGCTAGAAAACACCTATTAAAGCCTAAAAACATCCTAGAGTTGACTATTTGTGGGATTTTCCCATCAAGACCTAGAAGCGTCACTCGGTACATTGTTACAAATTTGCTCATTTTAAGTTGACCTAAAAATTCCATCTTGAAATCTTCCACCTCTTCCACCTTACGTTTTCTCATCTTTTTTAAAATTATACTTAGTCTTTAGGGTACTAATAATCTTATGTTATGTTTTGAAACTTAACTTATTGAATATTATCTTGTATTGAAGCTCCATAAAAGTATTCAAATACCTTTCAAGCCTTTTAACTTCATCATCTCTATAACCATGGATTTGATATCTAATAAATAAATTTCCTTAGTATAGTTTGTCATACTAAGATATTTCTTTGAGAGACAAGGATGATGAAACTACTAGATTTAGAAATTTAGTTACAATGAGCTTGTAACATGCAGTTTTACATGTTAAGCATACAACTCTAACTCCAAATTCAAATCTCTTATCCTCAAAATTCTAAGATATAGTCTTGTTACTAATTTCCTAATAATTTCTTGATTAAGGATAACTACCTAAATTTATATAATTATGTGATCAACACATCAACATAATAAATATTAAATTTCCAAATGCTAAGAAAATGTATAACAAATATAGGCCAGGAACCAAATAATATGGATCTATTTCCATGAGATGTGAAATTATTGGAAAGCCAAGATTCAATTCCACATAAGGTCAAGAACATCAAGATATGTTCCATTATATATGCTTCATCGATCAAAAACTTCCTTCCTAAGATTGGGAAACACATAATGGGCATGAACCATGAAGAATAGTTGTGATATGATAAGAATTACAAATAACTTGAGTACAGAGAGTAGAGAAAGGTACAAAGCTATTGAAAGGTTCAACATACTATCCAGAATATGACCTTATCTACCTAATAGTAGGAATGAAGTCCTTTGAATTCTTAAGCATGTTATACAAATAGAAAGATAACAACCAAGTCTAGAAAACCATAGTAGTGTTGTCAGCACTAACAAAGCATAAAATCATTTAGAACTAATGATATCCTCCCAGTGTTTGGTGATGCCTTTAAGCTATCTTTTCTATCTTTCTTCATCCTATTCTTCCTAAATATCCTTGTTCTCTTCTTCCTTCCTACTTATTTTCAAGTACTTATTTAGTTTTCTCAGATTATTAGACCATCTTGTACCATACATATAGAAGTGACAAAAGAATAAAATTATTCCATTGAGATAGTATTAGGAATGACCTATTTTGATGCAAGAGTTCTATTGTGTAGGGTCTCAATATAACCCATGACATTTCCTTCAATAGTAGCACTCTACATTTGGCTTTCTTGAATAGGGTTTTCCTTCCTAGTTCCTACATGGGTAGGGAATTGCACTCTAAATTCCTCATTTCTTGCACATTCCTTTGATTTACTAAAGTATGAGTAGAATTTTCATCCTTTGAATCCTCAATTTATTCCTCTTTCTCATAATCTTTTTCCTTAGAACTAATGGTTTCTTTAGGATCCATAAAGGTATACTCTTTCTTTGTTTTACAAGCCACTTCCTCTTCTTTAACTTTATTCATAGTGTCTTTCTTACTTCTAAACCTCAACAACCTCCTTTCTCCTAAGATAGACTAATTTTTCTTATTTCTTTCCATGTATCATTTTTCTATCCTCCTCTTATTGGGTTTCCTTGTCAAAATCTCCCTCATCAATGCCAATATATTTTCTTCTTTTGGGGTTTCTATTTTCTATTTTTGTCAAGGTTACTTTTAGTAGTTGAATCTTTTCTTTTCACTTTTTTTTATCAAGAGAAAATTCTTCAAGGGAAACATGAGGTGAGATTTTATCTTTAGAATATGAGACATAGGGTTTAGCTTCTTTTTTCTCTTTAGAACTACTTTCGGGGTTTTTCCTTGAGAACTTCACTACTCTTAAATTTTGTCACAAATTCTAGGAGGGATTCCTAGCTATGGGTAGTTCAAACATCTATTAGTGGTTTGTGAATTATTGTACACATGCTAATTGAGGACATAAATGATCTCTAATTGACCTCTTTATGTTATTATTTGCTCATTGTTACAAATGGCCTTCTAAGGTCATTAAAACTTGTAATGAGTTTAATCATGGACATGTGATCTTTTTTTTTATCATAGATTGATCATATTATAATCAAAGCATTAATGTAAGCCTTAATGAATGTATAGTTTTCCCTAAAATTTGAGTGCATAAAAAGGGTTATGTGATTGCTCCAAAGGTGGATTTAGTGTTTTCTCCGAACAAGAGTTGCATTTTATATTTGAATTCATCTAATATAACCAAAGTGAAGGTGTTTCAACCATTTTGGGGTTCTAGAGACATTGCAAAGTAAGATTTCTAGAAAGCCCTAGAGTAAAGGGGCTAGAAAGGAGGGTTTTGTAAAAACCATTGTAAATTTGATCATGAGACCAAAAAAATAGAAGAATCATTGCATTTGATTCATCTCTTAAGACTATTTTGGGTCATGGGATTCCAAAAGTCAAGGGATTGTGAGTTGCTTTGTAAATGGCCTTAAACTAGGCCTAGTTGGTAGACTAAAATAGCCAGTTTTGAGTGATATTTTACAAAACAAGTGTAGTTGGTTTTGTAGTATATTTTAGAGTGAGGAAAATTTATTTTAATCACCCAATATTTTAGGAATTTTTGTGGGAAATTTTGGAGAAAACAACAAATTAGTGACTGGCAAGGGTTAGTTGGAACAAGCCTAGAAGAGGCAAAATCGAGAAAGTGTAAGAGATGAGTTGCTGAGAGTGTACAAGGAGTTGGAACATATTATATGGGATGTTTTGAGATGATTTAAGGTTTTGGGGTCATGGTATGAAGCCAAGGATGAGTTTTGGTATGTTGGAGGCACCAGGGTACACTAGGTGCATGGTGAACAATGTGAGTGTTTAGAAGACAAACTGAAGATTTGGGTTATAACCTCTTAGAAATGGTTGTAGGAAGATGTTACCAAGTCAAAGACCTCCTCTTGAACCCTAGTAGAGTCTAATTCCTTGGGTAGATTCCAAGAATATTCTAGAATCCCAAAGTTGACTTGTGGTTCCTAGGGGAATATAGGAGGGCTTTACATCAAACACACACACTTGTTGTATAGTCACATATATTGTGATCATTCATGAACTTGAACAACACCATGTTAGAAATATTTTTGTGAAAAAGGACTAAAAAATAGATGGAAATGGCCATCAAATATGCATGATTTAAATAGCTACATTATCCTTAGAGAGAACTATATCTGTCACTGCCCCATTATCATAAGATGATTAACATAAAATGGTACTTAAACAAAGAACACTAATAAATATTGAGGATTTGAATTGATAATACCATTTTGTAGATGATTTTGGAATCTCACCCTTTATCACTTGTGTGTCAACTTTATTAGCCCTCTTCTTTGGTGACCTGCAAATGAAGAATTAGCACAGTAAAAAATCTAAGATAAGAATTAGCCCTCCTCTCTCTCTCTCTCTCTCTCCCTCTCTCTCTCTCTCTCTCTCTCTCTCTCTCTCTCTCTCTCTCTCTCTTTCTCTCTCTCTCTCTCTCTCTCTCTCTCTCTCCCCCTATTCAATCTAATGAGCCAACTGGATCTGCTCGACATTTTAATGTCTCAAGTATTGCCTCATGGTCTGACTCGTGAACTTTCCAAAGAATCTTATTATGTGGTTTTCCACCATATTTTACCAAGTGGACATTTGATGCAACAACAAGGTTTGAATAATGAAGAATCTTCCTCTCTATTTGCCAATCCTTGAATAACCACAAGTTAGGGTTCTTCATAGAATATCGTCTAAGCCATGTGCTTGTTACAACCACCGCACTAACATGGTACTCTAAACCTTCACCATCTATAACTAAGTGATCCAATTTTTGTTTTTCTTTAACACAATGAAACAAATAATAATCTATCCCTTCTTCATTGTCTTCAAGTGCAATAACAACAAAAACATGGCTTGCAGTGACAAATGTACAAAATGTGGTCATCAATTCAGAAAATACTTGGGTAAAAGTTATAAAGTTACATATTGAAATTACAAAGATATATATATATATATATTACCAGGTTGCACTAGATCTGACAAGCATTCAAAGTCAATAGATGAATCCATCTCTACCATTTCCAGTGCTTATGGGGGATGATAGGTGTCAATTGGGTCCAAAACCCATATATCCCATTTGTCCACCGATTTAGTTGACTCATAGTCATCCCAATTTTCCTCTGCACATAATGTACAATAGCATGCCATTTTTCGTGTGTGGATACTCCGTGAACTTGCATTAGAGCTTCTAAAAGAGTGTAACTCACTAGATCCTGATAATGTGCAACAATCCTGATATGGTGCAATGTTAGTATTATCTATCAATCAAAAAAATCTATGAATCATAGACCCACCTTCCTTACCTAGACCCATTGTAGCGTTACACCATTGGATGATGGATTTTGCATCTATCAATATTGCTCCATCTTTGTACTTTAGTTCTTCATGAGCCAAGGCTCTTTTAATGCATGTGCCTCCACCATTGTGCTCTCGCTTACCATGACCAGCCTCTGTGAAATTCCACATATATTGAATTCTACACAACCTGTGCATCCTGCTCAACCAATAGAACATCCATGCATTCTTGAATTGAGATGCACAATTTTCTGACCAAAAAATGTGTTGATGATATGTTATACCCCTATTAGCCAAATCTCCATAAAATAGTTGAAAAAAACCATTTACAAACTCCGTACAATGTGATCGATCATCGCTGATGTAAAAATGGTACTCCTTCAAAAAAAAAATTTCATCCTCTGTACTTGTAGGTGAATGCATGAATTTTATGTGGACAAATATGGAAACCTGTTGAGAAGTATAATACTTTTCTTGCACCTCATTTTGTGGTTGTAGTGTGTAGTTCTCTGTGAAATCTACAATCAAAACAATGGTATCTAGTGGAAATGTATCCTTGCACAACTTGAATTGCAAATCCAGCCATCGGGCTCTATGGGTATGCCTTGCATACTCATAAATAATCTTTTCATGAATTCATACACCAGAATCTTTTCGATGACTAAATCACATCTTTTACCATGTTTTCCATCTTTTAGAGCATATGTCACTGTCTTAAATTTGTCATAATCTACTATTTCATTTCCAATTGCATGTGTACTATCCATATGTTGACAAGTTGATAAAAGTTGCAAAGAACCACAAAATAAGTACATACTATCCAAGCATGATGTCTTGTAAAATTTTTGGCCATCCCCTATTTCACATAAAATGTTGGATATGAACTCCCTTGAAGATCTTGGTGGCTCATTCATGTCACAATCCTGCAAAAAAAGTTGAGAATGCAAAACTACGCATATATGCCTAAAAACATTAAAATGGTTAGAAAATTTAATATGTATCCTACAACAACAAGTTGTGTGCGTGTGATTTATCTTCACATAAAAAGGTTTACCCATCTCAAAAAATCTTTGACTTATTCAAATTTGAGGATACATAGCAATAAATTTTGCAAAAAATTGTGTCTGAGTTGAGTCCAAAAAATGTTTCGCATGTGTGTCGTGACTTTGGCTACCAATCGTCCTTATTACAACATCTCTCTGATTAGGGGAAACACGTGTGTTATTTTTCCAAAAATATTCGATCAATGATTTCAAGGCTTCACTAATTTCTTTATCATTTCGTAGTAGTCTACCGCTAAATGTCCATAACTCATTTTTTGTTGGATCTTCCAATCTCTCATGCCTTAGCATGGCTCTCCTTAGAGTACCTCTACCAATTTTTAATGTTTTTCTTTTCTTTCTCATGAGTCGAGCTTTCTTCATTTTGCTACTTACTATTGTCGATGTAAGTACTCATCTTGAGATATTACTATCTTTGGTGCATGATTTAGAACCCACTTTGTCATAAGCACTCATTAGATTTTTTACAATTTTTTTTCATTTAAATCATCCATCATTCTTAGCCCAAGAATCTTCATGATAGGCCTAAATTTCAAATTCCTCATCATTTCAACAAATAATTGGCATTGAACTGTAATATTTAATTCTTCAAAAAATAATCTCCACATACGATTAACTTTTCTTTGACAAGTATGCTTGCTAATCTTGTCAGGCATTGATTTCAAAATGTTAGTATCAATATCAATCAAATATTTTGGTCTTCTAAAATGAATTCTAGAAGGTGTTATAATCTCTTCCATTCCCTCAATATTTTGAACATCAACATAAGGTTGAGTGTATTGTGTACCTTGAACCAAAGATGATGTGCCTTGACAATAAGATGCAAAATATGGAATATCACCTACTTGATGTGTTGATGTTGTGCTTTCAACATGACATGATGGAGTGTGTATATTGTCGGATCTACAAATCAGTGTCTCTTCAACATGAGAGGACGATATGACTTCAACATTGGAAGATGGTGTAGCGAGCAATATGAATCCAACATTGGAAGATGGTGTAGTGGAAAATATGACTCCAACATTGGAAGATGGTGTAGCGGACGATATGACTCCAACATTGGAAGATGGTGTAGCTTCACAATTCAATTGTCTTCTTGAGCGTAATAGTCTCATTCAATCTCTTTGTCTTTCCAATTCTTCCTCTTTGTTTCTTTGTACCGGTGGTTCTTGATCCTCTTCAAAAGTCAATTCTTCATTATTTCTTTGCAATTTTCTTTGCTCATGTAGTAATTTCATTTTATCTCTTTTAATTGCCAAATCTCTCTCTCTCTCTCTATCTTCATTTGTTTGAGTTTTTGGTTTCTTCCTTGGCATGATGATTATTTCTACATGTCAAATTATTCAAACATCTAAATTACTTAAAATGTGTAAATTAAAAATTATTCAAATACATATAAAAATTATAATTATTTGAATGAATACATAATATATATCAAATGACTTGTCAAATTTTTAACCATTTCGAAATAACATTTCATTCAAATATACAAATTTCAATGAATTCACTATATATTAAACAACATGTCAAATTATAATCAAATTTGTATCTATATATCAACAAACAATATTTAAAATAGATTGCACTAACCTTTTCTATACAAGGAATATTCAAAAAGTCTTCAAATCACATATCCAATGATTGAATTTGGTGTTTGCTAGCTTCCAAAAGTGTTGAAATAGTGTTTGCTATGTTGAAACCCGTGATTTCTGTTGGAATAACAGAGTGCATAACAAACCAAAAGTAGAGAATGGATGAAATGGGCCCCAAAGTTTCTTTTTGCCCATTTTTAGGTGATTTCTCATAGTGTGTATGCACTATAGTGCATATGCACTATAAAGTACATACACACTATGTGGAAATGCATCACTCTCCATCTTCCTTACTCTCTGTCCTCCCGACTCTCTCTCCCATCCCCTACCCTCTCTCTCTTCCTACTCTCTCTCCCCTCTCCCATCCCTTACACACTCTCTCTCCCCTCTCCCATCCTTTACTCTCTCTCGCTCTCCCTCTCCCACCGCCTACTCTCTCTACCTCTCTCACCCTCTCTCCTCTCCCATCCCCTACTCTTTAGATCTCTCACACACACTCTTATCCCTCCACTCTCTTCTCTCCAATCCCCTACTCTCTACATCTATCACACACACTCCCATACCCCCATCTCTTTCCCTCTCCCTCTCCTACCGCCTACTATCTCTCTCTCTCCCTCTCTACTCTCTCTCTCTCTCTCTCCCATCCATTACTCTCTCTCACTCTCTCTCATCCCCTAGTCTCACTCTCACACTCTCTCTCCCATCCCTTACTCTGTCTCTCTTACACACACACTCCCATCCCCCCCTCTCTCCCTCTCCTACAGCCTACTTTCTCTCCCCCATCCCCTACACTCTCTCTCTCCTCTCCCATCCCCTACTTTTCTCTCTTACACACATTCCCATTCCCCCTCTCTCTCTTCCTCTCCCATCGCCTACTTTCTCTCCCCCATTATTGTACTCTCTCTGCCACCCCCTACTCTCTCTCACACTCTCACACTCTCTCCCATCTTGTACTCTCTCTCTATCATAGACACACACACTCTTATCCCCCTACTCTCTTCTCTCCCATCCCCCCTATCTCTCTCCCTCTCCCTCTCCCACTCCCTCTCCTACTGCCTACTATCTCTCTCTCTCTCTCTCAAGTTCTCTCTCTCCCTCTCTACTCTCTCTCTCTCCCATCTTGTATGAGCTCTCTCTACCACCACCTACTCACTTTCACACTCTCTCCAATCCCCTACTCTGTCTCTCTTACACACACACTCCCATCCCCCCTCTCTCTCTCGCTCTCCCACTCCCTCTCCCACCACCTACTTTCTCTCCCCATCCCCTACTCTCTCACACTCTCACACTCTCTCCCATCCCCTACTCTGTCTCTCTTACACACACACACTCTCATCCCCCCTCTCTTTCTCCCTCTCCCACTACCTACTTTCTCTCCCCATCATCGTACTCTCTCTTTGCCACCCCCTACTCTCTCTCACACTCTCTCCCATCCCCTACTCCCTCTCACACTCTCACACTCTCTCTCCCATCCCCTACTCACTACTACATTTGACCTCAAGTTTTGACCATCAATTAAAAAGGTAAATGTTGGTCAAATTATAGAAGGAAAAATTTTATTTTTCTTAAATCTAAGCCCTTGTTGGTCAAAACTTTGACCAACATAGGCTTAACTTCAAAATCAAAAATCATTTTCAATTTCATTAATGTTCATGGAGCGAGTGTGAAGGAGCTAGACCTGGAGCATGGTGTAGGGGTTTCCTTGAGTTTTCCTAAAATATTTAGAATCTCTACACTTGAATTCCTTCACAGCATACCATGATGTAGTTACTCCACATGCCAGATGCTTAGGATGTTGTGGGTGTTCACAGGGAGCTCATGTTGTGTCTTAGTCTACCTACAGGCTAGATGAGAGTGGTTTGCAGGGATCGAGGCAAAATCTTGTCACATTCTTGTGCTATAGGATCAGTGACTCTATGCTTAACTATAATTCCTTTTGATGGGCCCTTTGACTATATTCATGGTATGCAGGGCATCGCATTTTTTATGCAAGATAGGGGTGATGAACACACTAGTAAGCTAAAGATTTTATTTTTACCATTAATGGGTATCCTCTAGTAAGTTATGCAATCTTATCGTTACCATATTTCTTCCCTCACAGCACAGGATTCATTGATTTTCTTGATCAAGTGGTTTGTGAGGTTCCCACAATATAAATATAGAGAATTTTACATCACAAGAGAGAGCTATGCAAGTTCTCTTTTACTTAACCCGGCATTCAATTGCCCATTGCACACAACTGTCATAACATTCCATTGTTTCTTATATTATAGAGTTTGAAAAAATATGGAAGATACAGGTTATAGTTTTTTTTTGAAAAATTAATGCTCTTCATATATTATTATAAATAAAAACTTTCCTTACTTTAGGAAAAGCAATAGATAATAGGGCAGAGCTATTAAAATTAGTGAATGTCATCAAATATTACTTTCTTACAAATGCACTACATACTCCAAACCTGTGGCTCAAAAAATAGTGGCAAATAGCCAAATATCAAACAACCACATTAGCCTTATAAGGGTTTGATTACAAATCAAACAAAATACATTTTTTTGAAAATTTCAAAAGACATATTTCTTATAACATAAAACTTCTAGAAAGTATGATTGGTCGACACAACTTAGCTCACTTTGCATTATAGCAATTTGGTGATTGATACCATGCCAGTCAAAGTGATACATCTTGATTGTGGGAAATTTTGTGCATGTTGTAATATGAATTTTCTTGCACCTCTAAAAGATCTCAAAGCTATTGAGGAAACCATAGTCCAAATTCTTCAGCCTGCTGACCAACAATATACAAATTATTTTCTTTATAATAGGATCCTCCAATATCATCAAAAAATAATACATTTCCTATAGTTGCACTAAGACTTGCACTATATCCTAATGGTGTTATGGTATAGTTACCATAATTTGCAAGAATTCCAATATGGGGAGAGTTCTCAATAGCCATCCTTGGATTATACTATGATGACAAAGAGAATTTCACACTAGTAGCTATTGATGGATATGACCTACAAGTAGGAAGTTGTGTAAAACCACTATTGCATCCTAAATTGTGCATTTTTAGGATGGCACATACACATATGGAATATATGGATGGTATAGGATATAACTAGGAGGATAGTGTTGAATATGTATACTAGCAGGTTGATAAAAGAGAAGCATGGTCTACTATGCCAATGGTATTGTTATTTGCACAATTCTAGTTGTTTGGGTTGCTAATGCTGGGGACCTACATTGGAGAGTACCAAAGAGTTTCCACACTCTTGTGATGATGACCCGTTCTAACTAGATAAAATTGTAAGGTTCCCATTATACTTGGTAGCAGCAACAGATCCAAGAAATGTATAGAAACTAATATCTCCATCAGAACTAGGTCTCATTATTGGAGTATAAAAGCTTGTTGAAGGATCATATGTTGCCTAGGAACAATTTGGCAATCGTTCACATAGCTGAGACTCAGAATGTTCACAAGAAGGGTATTGGCTTTACTATATCACCAAACCAATACTATGATAGTTTGGATCAGTCTAAATAGGAGAATACTAAGGACCAAGTAGATCTACCACCTCTTTCTTCGTTGGATTAGATTGTGAAGACGTGATTGGATTAGTGGGGACTGTAACATCATTATTTGATGACTGATGGAATGTCATCCAATGTGGTTTTATTGTACTATTTGTACCCAAATTAGGAGTATACTCTATAACAATACAATACCAGTCAGCAAAGAGTGCATACATTTGAGTTTATATGTGTGGAAATGTTTGAAACCACTAAAAATAATTAATAGAGGAGTGGGTACCTTGGGTGAAAAATCTAGTTCGGCCTTTTGATTATAGATCCATTCTCTCAGTCATTTTAGGGCCCTCTGTATTGTTCACCTTCTGTTGATGGCTGTTACCCGACCTTTTCATGTTTTCTGTTGGTAGTAATAAGACTACCAATTATGACTTCCCTAAAACTTTGTAATGAGACTACTCATTATGACTTCTCTAAAACTTTTTGGAAATGATTTTAGCTCTAGAAAAGTTTCCATGGCTCAATCTACTTGATCTAAGGTGTAGGCATTAGACATAAAAATTTGGTGATTCCTTGGGCTTAGACTTGGCTCATCTCTTTGGAAAGAATTTTCACAAAAAAATTAAAATTGTTTAATGATAAGAGTCTTATATTTTCAATCGCTAAACATACACTCTACATTGCTAGCCGCCAAATTCTAGTTTCCCATAAAACATGTTAAGAAATAAAGCTCATAAAATATGTATTCTGTTGAAATTTATTGGCATTTAAAACTTTAAAATCTTACTATATAAATGCTTATATATTTCATCATTTAAGACAGAGAATTAAATAGGTCTCAGAGATAAATCTTGGAGATGGTGATGAATGCACATGTGTTGATGAAAACTTCCACATTTGTACGGACAAGAGGGATGCTAGAGGTCATAGAGTTTTGATTGAGATTTGCTTGTATAATAGTTTTGAATTTTGAATGCTTTGCAAGAAATATTAAATGTTGTCTAGGAATTGCCTGAACCAAAGTTTAGAGCTAGCTAACATCTTATGTGAATTATTTTCCAGGGATGTTGAAGTTCCATCATCTAAGATTGTTATGTTTCAGAGACTGATCAAAGGTAGTATTTTATGATGGCTTTTAATGTTTCTTTTGCATATGGTACCCATGTGGTGATACATAACATAATTAATTGTACTTGGCACAAATACAAATGTCAATTTCACTGCCATTTCTGTGAACAATATATTTGTTGTGCTCGCAATCAATGTCCCTTACTAATGTTTTTCATCCTAATTGTATAAACTGAGTCTTTTCTTGTGAACCATATTGAATTAAAGGATGTTTTTCCTTGAACAGGGTTGTTATGATTTTAGTAGATGTATAAACTATCAGTGTTGGGGCTCTATTTCTCATGACAGATTTTAAGTTTTTTATCATTTCATGTATAAATCTTTCAAGGTCTAAAGAAATTTTTGGATGGAGATTCCATATAACGTTAGATCCAAAAATAAATAGAAACCCTGCTACAAACTTGGTGATAGAGAAAGTTCTATTAAGGAGTGGTTAAAAGGCTTGGAAGTGATTTCATTTTGATCAATCAAGTACACTTCATGTGTCCAGACTTTGTCTACTCAAAATTTAGCTCTTGTTTATGGTCTTTTATTATTATGAGCTTTATAAGTTTATATAGTTCATTTCTCTATTAAATTTTTCTATTATATTTTGGTTTTCTTTTTGTTGTACATAATCCAAATTAAACCCATTTTTTTCTTATTACAGGGCCGCATCAGCCTTATGCTTGAAAAAAGAAGAGGAAGCCTCATGTTATAAGAGTAGAACCACAAGAGCCATAGGAGAATTTCAAAGATAGTCATGATGTTCCTATTAGCATCATGACTATCTTCGACATTCTCCTATGGTTCATAAGGGAGATCAGCTAGCGAAGATTCTCTATTAGCTTTTAATACGCTTCATAGATGAGATTGCATTATATGAGATTCATTACTGCACTTGGGAATGGGCTCATCTTCAATCTTCAAAAGATTGAAGATAAGCCCATTCTCAAGTGCAGTAATGAATCTCAAAGCTCCTTCAGCCTAAGCATATGATGTCCTTCGAATGATCTTTCTGAAGGTGCATCAACATTGTATCCTTCAGGTGTTTGATTCTTCATCTTTCTTCTTTATTATTCTACAGAACAATTCTTATGGTTTAAGTTTTTTAGCATCAATTTGTAATTTTAGTCAAAAATCTCTATATATCTTTTCTTGCCAGACAGGGTTGCTTAGTTTTAATGTAAATGTCTTTACTTTTGCAGCTTGGACTTGAATTCACCATCAATTTTCTTTATACTCAACCAAAAATATATTTGTACCAAGTATAGTGTATTGTAATGGTATTTTTCATAAAATGTTGATGTTTACTCAAGAAGACTATTTTTATTTAGTTTTATTCACCAAGTTTCCTTTTTAGTTTGATTTTGAGCTAGTGACGCTTGAGACTCAAATGCCTACAAAAGCTTCATGCAGTGTCCAGTCTTAAGCCCTGATCACTAGGCAAGCTCCTAGCTCTTATTACAATTTGCTTACTGCAATGTCACATCCAGTTTGCATGTGATTCTACTGACCTAAAGGATCCTTAACCACAAACAATAGTAGTCTCCTCTGCCCAAGATAATACAACTTTGTTTGGATTTAAATAAGAAAATTGCAGTAGCATTATTAGTGAGGATTTGTGTCTGCTCAGAAACTTCTTATCTAAGAAATCCTTCCTGAGGGTTGTGAGCTTGTGTACTTCTCCTTTACATCAAAGGTTCAATGTGAGCATGTTGCTAAGACCCTACCCAAGGTTACAAATGCAAAGTGAACTAATTTTTAATACTTCTCATTAGCAATAAAGCATGTTTTATTAGCCCATTATCTAGTTCGTTCACCTTTATTTCAAATTTAATGTAGGGACAAGGAGCTTCTTGGTCAGATTCTTGCATTGAATGATGAATTAGATTGTGTGCTAGGGAAACACAACTCCATTACTACAGGGTCTCCTATTACGTGAAAAAGAACATCAACTCATGCAGCTCCTCTTGTCAGTGTCAACCATGAGGAAGATGATATTGAGGACAATTTAACACAACTAGCTCGTAGGTAGCTTATCTATGGATGGCTAGTTCTTATAGAAATGTGATTGTTGATTTAAACAAGTGGTAATTTAGTACTTTTGAAAGTGTCTGTAGAAGCTTTGCCAAGATGTTTCTTACACATGCCACGGGTTTGTGTAATTTTTAAATAATTTAGTTACTCATCAAATTCTTTCAACTAGTTCCTTTCATCTATTAAATCCATGTACTATGATTTGACAGGCTTCTATAGAGAAAAAATCAAAAGAGAAATAACAGTATTTTATGAATTGTAGGTCAAGATCCAGTGCACAGGCTCATTAGAGAGTTGATAACACTGAAAAGAATCAGTGAACAGGCCAACTCCCATTGATACCTCCATCACCAAGACTTTAAAATATAGATACTCACAGTCAACAAAATGAGCAAATAATGGATTTCCTCAATGCTGATGCTTACAAGTCACCAACTGCTATAGACTTCTTATCTGTAAAATGCAATGAGGTAACTTCACCTAGTAAAAGTGGAAATTTTTTAAAATTAGAGGTTGTTCTCTGGGATGGTTTGTACTACATATCTTCAAGTTGCTTGCTACAAGTGATGGTTTAGGTGTAGCATCAATTTTATTGAAGCCACTATATAGTCTTTTGTTCAACTGAGGTTTGGTACTCATTATGTGCTATATTATTCCTAGTGCACTGCAATTTAATTTATTTTTTGTCACTTTTTTTTTTTTCTGATATGAAATTCCTTTTGAAGATTTGTATATTGAAACAAAATTATGTTCTTACCTAGAAGGTAAATGATTTTAGTAACAGTGCCAAAAGATCCATATATATATTGCAATGTATTATTGAAGCTCATTTTGTTTCAGATCTCAAGTAGTGTGTGAGCATTGTCTTTTCTTATCATAGTATTTGTGGGAAGTAATTGCCTATGTGGCCTTGCATTATTCTCTAGCTCACAATTTTATTGTGGCATTTTGTTTGAAGCAAAGCTTTATAATTACAAATCATGCTTAGAAAACCATTCCAAATTTTTGCAAGTTCTTCATTCACCATTGTTTTCATTGGTAGTTTATTCACCAGGTGACTTCAAATCATTGTGTTGTATTTGCAATGATTTAGTAATTGAAGCTCAATTCCTTGATAATAGTATTTGGGACTTAATTGAAATTAAATAGACAAGAGAAGACTTTAGCATATGGATGCTAGATAGTGAGGTATAATCTATTGATCACTTTTGTAGAAGGATAATTGAGATTCTTTTTTTATTTTTCTAGAATCTAACCATGTGAGGCAATTTACATGCTAGTACATTCCTTGTAAGAATTGGAATAAAAAAGTGACCAAGAAGGTTTTCCCTGAGACTGGCTGATTAGACCAATTCCCATGAACCAGATCACTTAGTGATTGATGCCCAAGTACAAAGGATTTCAACAACACTTTTTGATGATTTTGGGGGTCTGGTAAGCATTTCATGGGTAGGAATCTTGTGATGTGACACTTTTCTTGCATGTGCTTTCACAATTTAGTGATGAAAATGGCTATGTAAATCTTATATCTCAATAGTTTTGATCTCTATGATGATGTTTAAATCATGGAATCCATCAGTGGTTTGACATTGGTTTTCACTTTTCATTTGTTTTCATTTTAGCATGATTCTATTTCAAAAAAACATCTGTACACTTCCCTCACACCTTCCCTGTCACTAGAGAGATAGTAATTAGATAAGAAAGGAGCCCCTACCTCTCACCTACCTAGAGAAAGAGAGAACTATTGCATAGCTAACTAGACAAGAAAAGATCTCCCTCACCTCCCCTTTCCAGAGAGAATTTTTGCATTGCCAAGAAAATAGGAAGGAGTTCTTTTGCATAGCCAAGCATACGAGAAAGGAGCCTCCTTGGATTTCAATGAACAAAACATTTTATTTATTTATTCCTACCCACAAATAAGAGCAAAAGAGAAAAGAGAGTAAACTAGAATAAATTTGGTAACTTTCCATGTTTCAAATGTGGATTATACCTATGAACTATTGCATAGAGAGAGAGGGGGGTAGGGTGTTGCAAAACTATTGCATAGCCAAGGAGACAACAAAGGAGCCTCCTTGTCTCCCCTGCCCCCACATGTGAGAGAGAACACTATTGCATAGAAAGGTAGGCAATAGAGCAAGAACATGCAATAGAGTTTTCCCTAAACTGTGTGTTCCCAAAGGTAAATAACTGAGGTTGTTCTGCTTGTTTATTTTCATATTTTCCATTTGAATGTATGCATTAGAATCTATTATCAATAACTCGGCATAATATCTATGTTGGTTACTTTTTCCATTGGAATTGGAATATGGAAGATAGGTATGTGCCATCATTTTATTCTATTTGAGAGCACATGCTTTTCCCTCTTGTTTTATGGTCTATGGCAATCCAAATGACTGTTAGAAAAACCAATCTAAGAATGGTAGAATGATAATATCTTCATGAGTTGATTTATAATCTTGTGTCATTTACATTGAAATATAAGTATAATAGGTTAAATTGTAGGTTCAGTTCGGGGAGAGGTTAGGGTACATCCTGTTTGTGAATTTTTGTGGCTGAATTCATAAAACATTTATTTTTATAGATTTATAAAGTTCATGTGTTTATATATAAAAAGAAAAGAGAAATATATATAATTGTAAAATAAAACTATTTCATATGAATTTATGATGTTTGATCAATATCAAGATAAACATAATAATATAAATATAAGATCCAATACAGACTCTGTCCAGATCCATCAGAACCAGTTGGCAAATAGATTTAAGTATCACTGAGAATCTTTGGAGTTGTATCTTCTATTATGTATTCTTCTTTCAAACTTTTGTATGAAAACTAGGGTTCTTCTATCCATGGTTACAAGAAAAGAGAGAATAAGTGCACATGATATAAATGTAGCAACTCATGTTGAAGTAAACCATTAAAGATAATTCCTAGAATAGATACAAAAGCATAAATAGGAGTAATGGTAGTAGATACCTTATAATGGAGTACCAATTCGACAAAGAACTTCCATGGAAGGCAAATACTGGGATTTGTTAAAAGGGTCTGGTAGATAGATTTGTTACAAAACTGGGATTGAATTCATTTTGGATTCTGCATAATTTCATATGACAAATTAAATTGATGTTAATTCATTTTGGATTCTGCATAATTTATTATTAGTTTTCAACATAGCTTTTACATAATTAACATTGAAAAAACTAATTTATTGTCAAGGTAATCAATATGCGAAAAGGTAATCCAATCTGCCAAGCTAAAAGCATTTCAAATTCCATAGAGTAACTGATTTTCATAGTTATGGCTGATGGCAATACAAGACACAGTTTGGTTGCTTCGGTGTAACAACCGCAAAAATTAGGGTAGTGTCGAATGTGTGTGTTGTGAGTTTTATACTACTTTTGCACGGGGCTGCTTAAACCAACACCACCAAAGTGGCAGAAGATGCCATAGATGTTGTACATGTTTACTCTTCCACAGATTCATCACTTCCCTTACCTCACCATGATTCCTTATGTAAAGGAATACTAATTGCTTAGTAAGGTTTGTCAAACATTAGGGTTATTATATTGCATATTAGTTTGACAAGAAAAATGGTAATCAGTTTCTCATTCTTTGCCCCTATCTTAATATTTTAGTAGATAAGAATATAAACTGAAAGAACCATATCTTTAATACATTGTGTTAGTAAATTACATTTGTATGATATATTTTAGTGAAAAATGACAACTTTTTTTATTTTTCTTTGTGGGCAGGTTTTACAAGTTATGCTCCTCCACTTGGTAACAAGAATACCAAAGATAAATTTGCATTCAATCAAATTAGATAAGGTTCAAATTATTTTTAGGGATAAAGAAAATCACTTTTTCCTATTTTATTCAAAGTATTTGCAAGGTACAATAGTGCTTCAATCATTTTTGGGAAAATAATTATATTAATTTTCTTGCTATCAAGATTCATTTTGCAATAGCTTCATCATGGCACCCTAGATACATGTTTCTTAAATCCTTAATATAATACTTCATGGCTTGATCAAGCATTTGCAATTTCTCATTATCATATAAATTATAAATATCAATTCACAAGCGAGCATCATCAAGACCCAAAAAAGTTGCTTTCTGATGATAATAAAGAACATAATTAAGTATGGATAAAATTTCACAATTTTTTCCCTAAATCATATCACATAATAGTCCATTTGATTTATATCAATAAATCATTATTAAGCATCAACACCTACTGGAGTATTTTTCATTTCAACATATTCTTGCCCCATAAGTGCCCATGTTGAAAGGTATTTCTTTTGATATGTAGGAGATAATTTTCACATCAAGTCAGATTGTGATATTGCTGCCAGGATTTAACTATGTAGCTTTTGAGTCCAGCTCATTGACTCATATTTCATAAGTAGTAATTCAATATGAATCCATCTCTCCTGAGAATAAATGGAACACTTAGTACTCATTAGATCTAGGTGATGGTCATAGAGGTGAAGCACAGGGACTTCATGAGAGGTTATCGATCCTAGTACTACTCCAGCTTGAGTGCGCTTAACTACAAAGTTTCCTCCAGATAGTTCTTTTTCATCTTTATTGCCCACATGAAATACAAAACAACCTTTTCATGCTGACCTTTGAGACTACAATAATTTCAAATTGTTAAACTGGACTTAGGCCTATATATTTCAGTTTAAAAATACTTTATGTGCTAGGTAGAGAAGTAAAAAATTCTTTTACATATTATATGTTTGTAAAGATATCCATACTATCAATATGATAGGCATCATACTTGAGCATATCCATATACAAGCTTTCATCTCTCTTATAATCAATTGAATTATAAAATATTGATGCTGATATGACCTAAAATATACTCTCTGAAAGGAAATATTCCTGTAACATCATATATTTTTCTAAACCTTCAATAATTTTGTGGAGTTCCAAGTAAGCACTTACATGAACAAAAATCTTTCATCCAATAATCTTTCAACCCAAGCCTATTTAGGATACTAATATTTGTACATAAAGCCTATAGCTCAAGCTAGACACTCCAGCTCCATGTATATGCATTAAAAGATATCACAAGAACATCATAGGCTGATTTATCCTTTCCATATTTATATCTCTGGTGATCCCACAATAATGGGTTCCACTTTTTGACCAATTTTGACACTGAAATCGATATTTTTGCAACAATCGTCACGTTCAAGTCACTCTATTTCGAAAACTATAAATAATTCTAAGATGACATGAACTAATGATTTTTAGTACTCTATTCCTACTTTGTAACCATATTTTTTAATCTAAAAATAATAATTATTTATGTCAATTTTTTCATCTCCTTCGAGAAGTGGTACATAATAAAATTCAATATTTTAAAAGAGTGACAGTCTGTTTGATGCACATAACTTTTTTTCTAAAAATGATAATGAAGTAATTCTTTTAGTGTTAGATTTGTAACATCAATATTCAGAGGATGTATTTGGTTTGATTCATTTTGGTTGAATATTGTATAGTTTATGAAGTTTTGAAGTGACACGAATCGTAATTTAGACATACGTTCCGTTTGACACAGATAATTTGAAGTCAATTTATCAAAAACCTTTTTTTTTTTAATAGAAAGGTATCTTGATAAGCAAGTTCCTACATTAAAAAAAAAAAAATTGACCTGATTTACTAATTTTCTCGAGTTGTCGAACTCGGTTGATGTTCAATTGGTAATGAACATATGATGAGTTAAACTCATATTTGAAAGCCTTAATGATTAAGATATGTATTACAATTATAGTCGTTAGAAAGCTTGCTTCAAGCAACACATTTTGGCATTTTTTATTTTACAATAGGAGATCATTTATCTACTATTATGGGTGTCGAAAGAGGAAAAAAATCAAAAGAAAAAAGGGCCCAAAAAAATTTAATTTTGTACATTCGCGCGAACATTATGTTCGAGTGAACATACGAAATATGTTCATGGGAACATACTTATCATGTTTGTGTGAACATATTTATCACATATGTTCACACAAACATACGAAATATGTTTGCATGAATGTGATTAAAAAAAAATATTCGTGCGAACATAATAAGTATGTTCGCGTGAACATATGGTAAACTCAGTTTCTCATTTTGCAATTTTTTTCATTTTTGTTTGTCCCACTAAAGTGGAACCCATTATTGTGGGTTCACCCATAGCACAATGCCATACAAGTACATTCTAAATGCATCAAGAGTGTCATTACTCTAAGTACTAGATAATTTTTCTTCCAATCAAATGGCTAAACCAAATGAAAAGAATTAGTTGAGGTTTGATATGAGGTAGCCTGCAACCTTAACACTCTCTTATAGGAAATTGCACTTATATCTAGTAGTCAACAATAAAAAAATTCACCCAAGTGTTAATATGGTTGGAATTAAATGAATTAAACCTCAAATTGCCTCCAATCATTCGAGAATGAAGCCCTAGGTAGAGAATTTTCATGGGTCTACATTAAATTTTATGTCCTTTATTTTTATAGCAATTTTGTAATACTTGAATAACTTAAAATCACTAAGATACACAATTTTAAAACTCACAATAATTGAATTTGATTATAAATAATGAATGTACACCTATAGGAGTGATCTATCGTGAATGCTATTCAAGTTTTATAGTTAGATTTGATAGTAGAAGTAGCGTAGTAGAAATAATGTAAAGGTATATGATTTAGGGAGGTCACATGATAGTTAAGAATAGTCCATTATGTGGTTGTAAAATCCTCCAACGTTGGAAAAACCAAATATGGTGTCGACTAGTCTGCACTAAGCTACAACATAAATGCAATCCCCTAGTCCATCTATACAACATGCCTATTTTGTAATGTCCCTTGCTATATCTACCCTAATTTTGTCTTTGAATCATAAATTTCATTGACTAAGGATTGTAAGATGGATCTAGTTATAACTGAATACCTTGATATTCTTTTAACAAGATAACTCTTTCCAAATGAATAACTAATAATCTCTGTTCTTTTCATCCATTTTCTTAACCCCTTATTTCCATATGAACTATATCTAATTAGTACTCTATATCCTCTATAATGAATAAGTGATATTTTGTGTTTAGAACTAGTTCTATTATGATTTGGTTTTCTCTCCATCCAATGTAAATATTATTTCTTCCTTATTACTCATGATTCATATTTTGAATGGATATACTAATGTTAATCTATCCCTTTACCTACACGACCGACTTGTTCACTACACTATAACAAGATTCCTTACTCCTTTTGTATTAAATCCAAGTTACATATATATGTATACTGATCTATCCATTCCAAGATGTGTAAAACTTTCTTATTGCTAAGTCACTACAGATTGTATTTGAATTGATTGCTGATTAGATTCATATATGTTGAATTGGTCTTTAGCAGTTGATTGACCATTCATTGGAAACTGGTCTCAGATTCATTGGATGTCTAATATTGGAGTTTTCTTTTAAAATTAATCACTAGATATAATGTTCATCATCAGTTCAATAGGTATCTCTGATATTGTCTTTGATTATAACTTCACACTGATATCATTGTCATATTAACTAAGTAAGCCCACAAGATTTAGGTAATTATGACTTCCCTTTTCCCATATTCAAGCCTTTGATCACTTTACTTATTCAATTGTTATCATCAAATCTCTACTTTCCGAATGTATACACTGTTCAGTTCTCTTCCATCAATTATATACTGTTCAATATCTACTAATCTCTGTCATATCTTTTACATCTGGGTCTTCACTGTAAATCGCACCCTCTTGAATATTTTTGTCATTGCTAATGAGTGTATCCTATTATTGAATTCCCATGTATAATTCATTAGCATTTCTCCATCTTAGTCCAATGTCTTATTATGCCTCTTGGACTCCATATGCAGGTCTTGGAAATGATTGTAATCTATACCGAAACAACGCTTTTCTAATATCTCTTCGTAATCGCTATTTCTTGGAAATTTACATTTTTTTCTTTGCTTAATATCCCCACATACAAAAAAAAATATCACCACAACTTACAAGAAAGGAAAACTAAACATTGCAGACAAAATGAAATTCCACCACTATAGCATAAACACACTACTATGTTAAGAATATAATATACAATTGTGATATTGCTATTAGGATTTAACCTTTTTTTTAAGTCAAACTCATTGACCCATGTTTCATGAGTAGTGATTCACACGAATCCATATCTCATGAGAATAAATGGAACGCTTAGTACTTATTAGATCTAGATAATGTTCACAGAGGTGAAGCCCCGTGATTTCCTAAAAGGTCACCCATCCCAGTATTACTCCAGATTGAGCGCACTTAACTACGAAGTTTCCTCCATGGTTAAATCCACTCTTCTCACAACCTTATTTACAAAACCTTCAACAAGTGTTTTCCTTATGAACTATTCATTCGAAATCCCCTTAAGCTCATCAACTGATAAGATAAGAAGACACACTTTATCAAGATGGAGAATGGTAAGCCCCTTAACAATATACAATATAGAGAAGAAGACTAAATATATCATCCTATAAAGGGAGTAGGTGTTATGTTCCAAATTTCTTTTGGTGTCAAAGAATTTTTTATTCAAGTTAGTGGTATTGCAACTTGAAAATATTATTTTCCTTTATCAAGATGATATGTATAACCTGGGCATATTTTGGATTCTCTTCAGCCAATGTTCTCTAATTTCAATCCTCAGAGTCAATAAATGTAGTTTTCCAATAGGATCTAAATGAAATAAGGCCTTTAACTCATCTATTAGGATGTAAACACACTGTATTTTATTATCCTAAACCTGGTAGGAAACATGTATTAAATGACAAGAAAGTGACAGTAATAGTCACAGGGAAGGGTTTAGATAGTCACAGGGAAGGATTTAGATAGTCACAATGATGATAAAGAGGCTTTGTCCACAGTTAAAGGGTGTGTTGGAAATGAAAGTAATTCAAATATGGGGAAACAATTTCCTTCAGATGGTGGATGTATTGGTTAAGGCAAGAATTTCCAAGGAGGTCAAACAAAACAAAGAGTTGCATAGAATCAATGAGACTATTATAGGGAACAATCACAAGTTAATTTTGTTTTGTTTGATTAAGAAGTTATATTTGATTACTTGGATATGCATGAAGGGTGTGGGAAAAGTTAGAGAAGAGTTTAGGAAGTGTCTAAGTGCATGGGTGGAAGTTAATAAAAGGATCAAGAGGTATTAAGTGGTTGTCTTATTGTTGACTGTCACTAAAATAGTGAGTAGGTTGTACTAGTCAAGAAGCAAAGTAAGGTGAGTTGTATATGTCTTAGTCAGCCATGATAGAGTACAAGTTTGCTCCATGGTGAAAAGGAGTTTCATGTAGCCATAGTACAAGTCAAGTGTAAGGGTTTATCCAAGCAAGAATTTGGTAATAAGTGAATTAAAAAGGGTTATGTGTGGATAATCATGAGCAATTGTATGCAATTAGAGTTTCAAGCTGTTATGAGATCAGGGATTGAACTTGCAATAAAAACCAAAAGGAGTGTTTTATTTGTCTAGGGAGGGACCACAATGTGATAGTGTGTGTCTAAAATTTAAGATTTGGGGTTGGAATCCAAAAGTGTATTGTGGACTGTCATGCTGACAAGATTAGGACATTGAGAGTCCTTATCTGGTTGTGACCCAAGGTAAGGTCATTTGTGATTGGTTGATGGTTGTGGGGAGTATGTAAGAAGTTCTCTATTAATAGGATGCTAGGGGAACCATGTAGAGAGTTGATTCAAGGGCTAGGATCTGAAGTGTGTTGAATAAAAGTAAAGGCTATGTATGTTGTTGAGCTTATTAAGTTATATTGTGAAAACACTTACTAGTGCAGGAGCACCTCACATAATCAATTTGGAGAAGAAGGCTAGGAAAACTTTCAAGACCTTCAAAGCAAAGCCAGAGGATGGAATGTACAAACCGGGTCAACAGATCAAATGGAGGATCTTGGCACCTATAATGTTATTAACATAATACATTTCTTCAATTAATTTGTAAGGCCCTCAAAGGACTAAAATGTTATGTTTAGAATGTCCATCAAGGGACTTAGAATTGGATTGTAATGGAATGATGTTGTCTAAGGTTTAATAAAGCTTACAATACTATTTTGGGAGTCTAAGCTAGGCATGAAATGGGTCGAGGTCAATAAGGAATAATTAGAAAGGAGTTATATATTCGAATAAAGCCTTTTATAGTGTTTTGAAATTCAAATTTTCAAATATAAATGGTTAGGAATGTGTTTGGAGGGGGTTTTTGTTTAGGATTTTGTTAGGCTTAAAATAAGCTCCAACTAATTTTTTTGGGAAGTTATAAGGAATCTTATATATCTCTGTTATGACAGAGGATGAGGCAGGTGTATGTGCATAAACAGGAAGAAATATAAAACTCTCAATTTTTGCAATTCTATTTACCTTGGAAGTCCTAATTGATTGATCTAAAATATATATGAGTTAGAAGAGTTTCTTTTATCCATTTTAAAACTATTTTCAGTGAGTTTCAGATTTAATAGGTGTGAAAAATTGGTGTACAAATCTGCAAATAGCAGGCAATAAGAAATACTCTTAATTCTACATTCTCTTTATTTTGGAAGTTTGTATTAACCGAATTAGAGATCAATACAGGTTGTTAGAGTTCTTCACTCATTTGAGGTGTTACTCGATGCCATCTAGATTGTGTTAAAGATCATTAGTTGCGCTAGTTGCTGATTGACCCAGTGTTCTCTGTTTATACTTGGGACTACAGTAGAGTTTTAGGAATGGGGGTAATTCCATGAATAGTTTAAAGGCCTTGTATTCATGGAGTGACAAATTCTAATTTGTATTATTAATTTACTAACCATGCACATGCAGGCTTATGGGAATAGGAGTGATCACAGGAAAGGTGTAGTTTGAAGGTATAATGAGATTAAAAGTCGGATACAACAAAGAATGATCTGCCCAAGTTTGGAGTAGATTTTTATGTCTGAAAACATATAAATATATTGAATGGAGTGTGGCTCGATCATCATTTGAGTACACGGTGGTGTAGAGATCCAGGTTTTGAGAAGGCCCTATGGAATGAGGGTTTGGAGCTGAGAAGAGCCAAAGTTATCAAGTATGCAACATGATTAATAAGGCAGAGTACTATGTACTTGAGTTCAATTTATAGGAGTATGGTATTGTCTTAAAAGCCTCTGTATCCAAGTCAGTTGGGTTTCTATGAAACCAATCAGTATTTAAGGATATTGTGATAGACCTAAACAAGAAATAGGCTTGAAGGATTTGAAAGTTGTTAGACACAACTGTCTAGGACCTCTGAAATTAGAAACTCTTATTGTGTTTTGAAAGCCATCAATCTTCCCTCTGCATCACTCACAAAAGTAGAAGAATGATCAATACAAGATCAAGGATGGATGGTGAGTTATTGATAAGATGCCAGGCCTAGTGGAAGGAGAGTATTACTTGAAAATTAAGATGTCCCAAGGTCTTGAGACTATGGGTATGGGTCTAGGATGATCCAATTAAAGGAGACAATAAGTGTTGTTATAAAACAAATTAAGGAAGAGATAGTTTCATAATGGAGATTTATTCTAATCTACTAGCCTCTACATAAAAAATGATTCCACTCCATTTTGAATGTAATTTAAAGGTCTTTCATGATCAATATTGAAATGCTAATCCATTTATTTAAAATTGTCTTAAAACCCTCCAATTTAAGGGGCTAAGAGAATACTTATTCATAACTCTCTAGAAATTGGGAGATTTTTGAAGGCTCTCTTAAATTCTTCTAGTCTCTATTTGGATGTTTGTTTCCATTAACAAAAAATGGATGCCCTAGGCAGGCTGTCGTGTGAGTATTCATTGTTTTTGATAGTTTATTGTAATATTTTGATTAATTATTGATATGTATGGAGGTACCAAAGGGTTCATGAGACTGAATTAGTATATAATGAGTTTGAAAATTCCCTGTATTATTACTTGGCAATAAATTTGAGTTTCTTTAAATCTCTAATTTATAGAAATAGTATCCAAAATATCATAGGCAATAAAAATTTTAGTTAGGGGGTTTTACTTTTATTAAGTGCAGGGACATCTCAGTTTGTATACAATTTCAATGTTATATAATTTCTATTTTAATTTATTAGTTGATAGGCTTTCCCATTGAGGTTGCTTGCAATCAAAATTTGTCTCACACCATTAAACCTTTCCCTGCATACCATTTTTCAGTCGTTAATAAACAATTTTCACATCAACTAATTCTGGGTGGTTGGTGAGTGCAGATAGAGTGGGTGAGTAGAGAAAGTGCGTTCGCCACTCACCCACTGAACTAGATTGCGATGGGATGCCAGTGCTCATTAATTCTTATTAAGGTTGAATTGTCCTTATTTCATGGTAACAATTTTTTCATTTTTTGAGATTATCAACCTTTCAATGATGGGTTACTAGTGTAATTTTTGGATCAGTGTCTTGCATAGCCGACTTGGTGAGCTAACGAAGTGAGCTGACATGGAGAGTGGGCTTAAAGAAGCAACTTAGTGGGGCAACTTGGCAAGCACACATAGTGAGCCAACTTGATAAGGCAAGGTGGTAAAACCACTGGGTGAGTCAACATGGTGAGCTAACTTAAAAAGTCAACTCATTAAGGTGACTCGGTGGGGATGACTTGGTGGGCTGACCTAGAGAGTTGACCTAGGAGGCAAACTTCGTGAGTGAACTTAAAGAGTCAACTTGGTGAGCGTACTTGAATTGTCAGCTTGGCGAGCTGACTATGGGAGTCAGCCTGGCAAGCTGATATGGTGAATCAACTTAAAGTGGCAACTTGGTGGTACAAGTTGGTGAGCTAACTTATTGAGGCCACTTGGTGAGGTGACTTCGCAAAGCGACTTCGTGAGCTGACCTACTGAGTGTACTTAAAGATTGACCTTGATGAGGTTCTTTGGTTGGGTGACTTGATGAGAAAACTTAAAGTGTCAACTTGATGAGCATTCTTGAATAGACAACTTGGTGACATGACGTGGTGGGGTGACTTCGTTAGCTAACTTGGCGAGCCGACCTGGCGAGCATACTAGAAAAGTCGACTTGGCATGCTGACCAAGTGATTTTACATGGTGAGAGAGCTTAGAGAAGAAACTCTATGGGGCAACTTTGCAAGTACACTAAGCAAGCCCACTTGCTGGGGCAAGGTGGTAAAACCACTAGGTGAGTCAACTTCATGAGCTGACTTAATGAGTCAACTCGTTGAGGTGACTAGGTGGGGGTGACTTGGTGAGCTAACTTGGAGAGTTGGCCTAGGAGGTAGACTTGGTGAGCAAACTTAGAGAGTTGACTTGGTGAGTGTACTTCAATTGTCAGCTTGGCAAGCTGACTTGGGGAGTCAGCCTGGCAATCTAACATGGTGAGTGGGCTTAAAGTGGCAACTTGGTGGGGCGAATTGGCGAGCTGACTTAGCGAGGCCACTTAGAGATGCGACATGGCAAGTTGACTTGGTGAGAAAGCTCGATGAGCGGACCTAAAGACTGACCTTGATGAGGCACTTTGGTGGGGTGACTTGATGACCAAACTCAAAGAGTCAACTTGGCGAGCATACTTGTACTGGTACATTTGGGTTCTTTTTTTGACCTTTATTGGTCGAATTTTTGACCCAATTTTCAACCAAATTCAACCAACCCATTGGTCAAAATTTTGACCAACTCACTGGTACATGATTTTTTCCAATTATATATTCTTCATATTAGTTACTGTTGGTGTTTTTCAGGCATTCTATAAAACAGTTCACATGCCTTGCATATGATATGACATTTTGCATGCATCCTACACTCTCTCTCATCCAGCTAATGATGGATTACATAGAGTGATCTAAAACCATGATGCTAAAAAAAACACAATCAAATCCAAAATGAACTTGCACTAAAAATGGATTGTGGAAATCTGATATTGGTAAAATTGCATGCATGTCTACCAGGACAATCACAACTTAAACACATATTTGTCCTGGTAAACATGCATGCAAAATTAACAATATCAAATTTCAACAATCCATTTGTAGTGCAAGTTCATTTTGGATTTGATTGTGTGTGTTTTTTAGAATCATGGTTTCAGATCACTCTACGTAATCCATCATCAGCCAGATGAGAGAGTGTAGGATGCATGTAAAATGCCATATCATAGGCAAGACATGTGAACTATTTTATAGAATGCCTGAAAAAAATTTACACCTAGCTGTTGGTGGAAATTTCCACCAACACCTAAATTTTTTTCTACCTTTGTTGGTGGAAATTTCCACCAATGCCTAAATTTTTTTCTACCTTTATTGGTTGAAATTTTTGCCTTCATTGGTCAAAATTTCCACCAATGCCTAATTTTTTTTCTACCTTTGTTGGTCGAAATTTCCACCAATGCCTAAATTTTTTTCTACCTTTGTTGGTCAAAATTTCCACCTTCATTGGTCGAAATTTCCACCAATGCTTAAAATTTTTTTCTACCTTTGATGGTCAAAATTTTGACCTTCACTATTTTGACCTTCATTGGTCGAAATTTTGACCAATTCTTGTTTGAACTTACACAATGTGTTTGGCAGGTTTTTGACCAATGCATTGGTCAAAATTTTGACCAACTAGTGTGTTGGTCAAAATTTTGACTTGGTTAAAATTTTGACTAGAAAAATATCGACCAATGGGTTGGTCGAAGTTGGTCAAAATTTGGGTCAAAAATTCGACCAATAAAGGTCAAAAAATGAACCCAAATGTACTAGTGACTCTCTCTCTTTCATAGACACACACACTCTTATCCCTCCACTCTTCTTCTCTCCAATCCCCTACTCTCTACATCTATCACACACACTCCCATCCCCCCTATCTCTCTCCCTCTCCCTCTCCCACTCCCTCTCCTATTGCCTATCTCTCTCTCAAGTTCTCTCTCTTCCTCTCTATTCTCTCTCTCTCCCATCCCTTACTCTCACTCTCTCTATCCCATCCCCTACTCTCTCTCACACTCTCTCCCATCCCCTACTCTCTCTCTTTCATAGACATACACACTCTTATCCCCCCACTCTCTTCTCTCCCATCCCCCTTATCTCTCTCCTTCTCCCTCTCCCACTCCCTCTCCTACTGCCTACTATCTCTCTCTCTCTCTCTCCCCCTCTACTCTCTCTCTCTCCCCCTCTACTCTCTCTCTCTCCCATCCTGTACGAATTCTCTCTGCCGCCACCTACTCACTCTCACACTCTCTCCCATCCCCTACTCTATCTCTCTTACACACACAATCCCATCCCCCCCTCTCTCTCTCCCTCTCCCACTCCCTCTCCCACCACCTACTTTCTCTCCCCCATCCCCTACTATCTCTCCTCTCCCATCCCCTACTCTCTCACACTCACACTCTCTCTCATCCCCTACTTTGTCTCTCTTACACACACACTCCCATCCCCCATCTCTTTCTCCCTCTCCCACCACCTACTTTCTCTCCCCCATCATTGTACTCTCTCTCTGCCACCCCCTACTCTCTCTCACACTCTCACACTCTCTCCCATCCCCTACTCTCTCTCACACTCTCACACTCTCTCTCCCATCCCCTACTCTCTCTCTTTCATAGACACATACACTCTTATCCCCCCACTCTTCTTCTCTCCCATCCCCTACTCTCTACATCTGTCACACACACTCCCATCCCCCCTATCTCTCTCCCTCTCCCTCTCCCACTCCCTCTCTTACTGCCTACTATCTCTCTCTCTCTCAAGTTCTTTTTCTTCCTCTCTTCTCTCTCTCTCTCTCCCATCCCTTACTCTCACTCTCTCTCTCATCCCCTACTCTCTCTCACACTCTCCCATCCCCTAATCTCACTCTCTCTCTCTCTCTCTTCCATCTTGTACAAGCTCTCTCTGCCACCACCTACTCTCTCTCACACTCTCACACTCTCTCCCATCCCCTACTCTGTCTCTCTCACACACACACTCCCATCCCCCCCTCTCTCTCTCCTCTCCCATCCCCTACTCTCTAGATTTGTCACACACACTCCCATCCCCCCTCTCTCTCCCTCTCCCACTCCCTCTTGCACTGCCTACTATCTCTCTCTCTCAAGTACTCTCTCTCCCTCTCTACTTTCTCTCTCACACTCTCTCCCATCCCCTACTCTCTCTCTCTTGCCCCCATCCCGTACGAGCTCTCTCTGCCACTCCTACTCTCTCAAAATCTCACACTCTCTCCCATCCCATACTTTATCTCTCTTATAAATCAATACACATTCCCATTCCCTCCCTCTCTCTCTCTCTCGCAGTCCCTCTCCCACTACCTACTCTCTCCCATCCCCTACTCTATCTCTCTTACACACTTCCATTCCACCTCTCTGTCCCTCCCACTCCCTCTCCCACTGCCTACTATCTCTCTCTCTCTTTCTCACTCTCACTCTCTCCCTCTCTCTCCCATCCCTCTACCATTGCCTACTCTCTCTATCTCTCTCTCCCCTCTCTCATTCCCTACTCTCTCTCTTTCATACACACACACCCATGCCCCCTCTCTCCTCTCCCATCCCCTACTTTTTCTATCACTTTCTCTCCCTCTCCCACTCCCTCTCCCACCACCTACTCTCTCTCTCTCTCTCTCTCTCTCTCTCTCTCTCTGCCACCCACTACTCTCTCTTACATTTTCACACTCTCTCCTATCCCCTACTCTCTCTCTTTCTCTCTTACACACATTTCTATCCCAACTATCTCTCCCTCTCCCATTGCCTACTCTCTCTTCCATCCCCTACTCTCTCTCGAGCTACTCTGTCTTCCCCCTCTCCCATTCCATACTCTCTCTCTTTCACACACATGCACTCCCATCCTCCTCTCTCTCGCTCTTCCTCTCCCACTCTATCTCCCATTGCCTACTCTCTCTATCTCTTTGTCTCTCTCACACACACACATAGCCATTCCCCTGTGCCCCTCCACCCCCATCCAGCTCTCTTTTGGTCTTGGTTTGCAATTTAGGCCTCAATAGGGCATGCACCCTATAGCGTGCATGCACTACTGAGAATTCAATGCTTCCAATAGTGCATGGGTGCTATAGGACACATGCGTTATTGAAAGCTTTGCATTAAACCCAAGCCTAAGGCTTGGTTTTGCCTTGGAGATTCAACGCAAAGGTTTGGAGTTTATAAACAGGTCTAAGACGTGTTTTCTAGCAAACATACCAAAAATGATTGATTTTTCTTGTGTGCCCCCCTTCAAGATTCCTCGTGGTTGGATATCGATAAGATTAGGTTACATAGCATTATAGGTCTCTGTGTTAGCTATCTAACCATATCATTTATTTTTAATTTGAACTATTTCAAGCCTTTCATCTATAATTTATTTTGAATGTATGTTCTTTTTTTGTCAAAAACCACCATGTACTAATTGGGCTATAGATTTTAGCTCGTTCATCAAATTTTGCAACAACATAGTATTTTAGAAACTAGACTCCATTCTACACAGTTTGAAAAAAAAAAGTTTTTGATTTTAGATTAGTTTACAATTATTTATAGGGGGAGCACACAGATATTTCATGTTTTTGGGATTTGTCTAGTTAGAAAATTCATTAAAACAAAAATACACATTATAAAATTACCTGAAAAATCTGGGATAAACTACATAGTGTTAAGTAACTTTTGACTAGAGCAATTAAAGAATTTCAAAAAAAAAGTTACAATTTTAGGGGGGCCACACTTTGTACTATGTTATGTTTTTTTGGAATAAACAATACCACTTTTTGTGGCCCCTTTTCTGAGGACCTAAAACTAAACCATTTTGAAAAAAAAATTAGTAGTTTAGAAACTAGATTCAAAGGACTACGACTTTTGTTTTTGTCATATCTTCAAATTCTTGTTGAAGTTCAAAATTTATAGATTTCAGGAAAAAGGTGTCCACTTATACCCCCCTTTTGGCACCACAAGTTGGTGCACTTAACCTTGGCATAAGTTAACTTTAGATCACTTGATCTACATTATTTTACTTAGCATGTATATTATATCGCTCTCTATTGGGATAATCAGAAACCTTTGATTTTCTTAAACTATAATGAAATATAAACAATTCTATGTACCTCATCCCTATCTAGATGGCTCAATTGTAGTGATAACCGACCAATGCTACCTAGAGAATGACTAAGTGTTGGGCACTAATAGAAAACTTAGGCTTAGATATCAACATCCATTACATTAGTCTTCACCTTTAGGCTTAGGATCCTAACTCTCATGATCACACTCTACCTCACTTTAAGGATTTGGAAGCATTTCATTCCATAGATAATGAATCCATATTAGGAAATTTAAATTGACTAAAAAATATAAAATCTAAGTTTCAAACAATGTTAGTGAACATAAAGCCTAAAACTAGAACCTTTTAGGGTTGTATCAAAATTATTAGAAATGTTTGTTTTTGTCAAGGAATTCTAGATACTTAACAATTAAGTAGGTTTCTTTTAGTCAAAGTAAGAAAATCATAAAAATACAAATTTCAACTTCCTACAACAAAATTTCAATTATTTATTTAAAAAAGATGAAAAAAGAGAATTGCTTCTCTTAAACTAATATTAAAATCTTAGCAAAATCAAGAATCTTTAATGTTCTCAAGAAACCAAATCATAAAAAAGGTACACTATCTAGAAGGATCTACAATGAGCTACCAAATTTGTGACATTTAGTTGGAGTACTTGCCAAAATGCCATAAAAAATAAATAGAAAGTTTTGCACAATAAAAAGAAATAGAAAAGTTTGTACCATAGGTAGCATTTACAAATGGTAATGATGAATTTTGTATATATATAAATTTTAAAAGACTTTTTTTAAGTATAAAATTAAGTTACACAAGGCATGGTTTTGCCAAGTTTTCTATATACAAATTGTAATAGTGAAATGATAACAATTTTTTTGGATGGCAAATGACAACTCTACCAAATAAATTCCAACATTGAATTGCTTAATTTAATGTCTTGACACTTGCATAAGATGACTAGAATGTTATAACCTATAACATTCATAAATTATGTAAATGAAACATGCATGGCTAACATAAAATGTTTTTATAGGTAAGTGTAGAATTATTTTATGATCAAATCAAATAGGCAAAAATTGAAACAAGAAAGTCAGCCTACCTCCAAAAAAATTATTAAAAGAAACTTTGAAACTATCATAGACAAGTTTGAAAATATGCAACCACATACCAACAATACATGAACTAAAATCCTCCACACAATAATCTTTGATATTTTTGGTAGAAGACCCTTGTAAATGTACTAGAGTATATTATATGATTAAGATTGAAAAACACAAATGCCAAAAGAATATTAAAGTTTTCCAAACATGATTTTAAACTATTTATGGACCATTCTATTTGCAAAATAAATGCAAACATATGTTAAAGTTTTAACCTGAAATTTTAAGAACTATAGTAGATAAATTCATGGCCATATGGTTTTTATTAGACATGCATTTGACAAAACTTGCAAAATTCATAATATTCCCTATGGTGGAGACTGGCAGAAGGCTACTTGAGTCTTGATGATGATGGAACATTCAACATGAACAAGAATATTCACCAACCATCTCAAATTCTTAGGAATAAGAAAAGGCCCCAAACTAATAGCATGCTTAGTATAGTTCCTTTCAAAATAGAGTACCATGGAATTGATCAATTCTAGAACACTATTGTGCCTTTAGCTAGGGTGTACTATTTAGGGTGAAGCTTTTACCAGTGCCAATACAAATTAAAATTTCCTAAGTACAAAGTTATATATGACTTGATAAGTTATATACAATGCTCACACAAAAAAAATCCTTAACTATCAGACATTTTGAGTTTCACATGATCACATTCTTTAAATAAAACCTAAATATAGAATATACAGTACACAATATGTAGTTCTCTAGGGAAAAGACTAAACACAACTTCATCGCAATGGAGAGTTCAAGCTAAATGATTGAAAGTAAGATTTATTATTTACTTGTTGACATGGTTGCTAGTTGGGACTAGATTGCTTCTATTTCTTTATGTTTTTTTTATCTTGTTTAGCAAGCCAATAATGGCTTACATACTATCATTTCTTAAAAATAGATGTTGCCATGCTATAGTTTTTTGCCATTTCACTATAGAGCTAAATGGTCTAAGTGGTCTGTTCAATAGTGGACATTTTTTGGTAAACTAAACTTTGACATACAAAACAAATCCAAATTTTCACATCTAATAGAAATAATAAAATCAATTTCATGCTTAAAAGTATAAATTGGAATTTTCAATATTTTCTCAAAAAACTTAATGGAGATCTAAGCATAACTTTGGAAGTTAACCTTAGATACATATCTATTTTAATTTTTTTAGAAGAATTATTAAAAGATAATAGGGTTTCAAATAAAACAAGTCTAAATTAAGTGGATAGTGGCAAGTTTCATCTTAGTTATCAGATTTGAATGGTTAGATGAGATTCAAAAACCAAGAGTGCAATAATTAGCAATTCACATAATCAAATATAGCTAAAAATGCAAACATCTAAGAAATATTATAGAAGATTTTATAACTCTCATACAAATCAAACCACCATATCACATTCACAGACTTGAGACACAAACTTTATGAGTAGCATGATAAGATGTAGATCTCACTAGATTATTTAACTTAAATAAAAAAAACAAAATATACCATCACCAAGAATAGGATATCAATTGCAAGCCCTTCAATTAATCTCAAAATTTGCAAAACATAATTTAGCAATTTTTTATGCTGAAATAGTATAATGTTTCTAAAATGCAATGATATCTAGCCCCAAAAAAAGTAACAGAAGGAGATATAAGTAATTACCACGGTTCCTTTAAATTGTGGACTTGCAAACTAAGTTGTTGGTCCCAGTTTAAATTTAGATTTGGGTTTACGGGTTTGATCAAAACATGTTTAGGGTGGGTTTATGTTCATTCATATAAAATCATATAATATCTTATAAAAATATAACATAAGAAATATATACATATATGTAGTGGCAGACAATATCATAATACACCACTATGCTAATAGTAAAGTACCATTAAAAAAAATGCCAAACTACACCACCATATAAAAAATCAATTCAAAAATAATAATGTTAACTTTAACAGTCAGCCATCATTGATCAAGTATTGTCAAAAGTCATTAAACATATCACCCTCCATTAATGGAAAATTATAAGCACAAATAGTGCCACTTCAATAATTGTTGGAAGTATCAGCCTTAGGGTTAGCCTTATTGCAATGGAGTTTTTGTAGGCCAAAACTATTTGAAAACAATCTTCCTACAATCTTGAGATGAGATAGTGTCAATGTGAAAGTCCTAGTACAAAAGGGATTTTCATAACGAAAAAACACATCACAAGAATTGGAGGAATACTAAGATCTAAATTTGTTAAAGTAAGGATGTGCCACTGCATTGGAAGGGCAGGAACTATAACTCCTATGTTAACAATCTTCAATTAGTAATATTTGGCAATGGCGGGGTTAACATAAGTCATCTTGGCAAAATCTTTTAGTAAGCTTTGAAACCTATTCAAGCTTCAATGATGCTCCTTAATTTATAGGATATCCTCATTAATGGATTATTATTGTCATCTGAGTCTATTTTCAATTAATTAATTAATAATCTCTTTAAAAAATACCTGGAAATATATTCCCAACCTCTATTTCTATGGATAATATTTTAAAATGTGTTCTTTGCTATTTTCTTCCAGATAATATTTTTAAATGGATTCTCAAGTCTTGGGTGGATGATATTTTAAAATGTAATATCTAATATTTCTTTTCATAGATATTATATTAAAACATATTTCCTATCTAATCATTATTAAGGCCCCAATTTTCCAATTCAATTAAGAATTACAAGTGTTCATAGAAATGATATAGTTATCTATAGTAATTTACCTTAAACCATATTTGTATATGGAATTTACAATTGTTTTTAAATATTCACCAATTATGCACTTTGGTAATGGTTTGAAAATAATAATCCTCACATTTGTTAGACCTAGCAAATATTCAAAAAAAAATGATAAGACAGAAAATGTTTATGACAATCAAAAGTTCACTAGCAATGAGAGTGACATTTTCATAATGTAAAACCATTCCCATGGCCCAAGACTTAGAAATATGAATATTCAGCATGATTACTTGCTCACTAGACTAACTAGAAAACTAAGTCTCTAATAGCATTGAGGGTTAAAAAATCAACTTTGAGAAAAAGACCCTAGCATTGCCTAAACATAACCCTAAACAAAAAGAAAATTGGAAATATTTCATGTTCAACATGACTTGCAAGAGGAAGAATCCAAAATCTATTATTTTCCATTGACCTTCTCCAAATCCAAATTAGAAGCTCCCACTAACATGCTTCTAGCCACATTACAGTTTGAAGCATGAATTGCTCACTAAACAAAAGTTATTGACAAACCCAACCTATGCGATCCTTTTACGAGAGTCATAAGTCTACTTAAAAATAAGTGAATAAATCCAACCTAGTCTCTCATATTTTAAGAGGCATAAATCTACTTAAAAGAAACTAATTTTAGATTTGGGTCTAGGTTTCAACCCCTAATCTAAATGAGTTCGATGGTCAAAACTTGAAATTCCAGATGAAATCTTCACTTGATAGTGAAGATTCTAAAATTGTTCATGGAATTTAGAATTGATATTAAAATTCCATTTTCTAAGGTTAGGAGGAAATGGGTATCTTACCAAGAGGTGTGGGGGGACTTTGAGATCAACTTGTAGCCTTTGTAGAAGGAGACCATTGTAATTCATCCATGGATGATGGCAATTTGGTTTCCATGTCTTACAACCATGCTCTAACAACCTTGACTAAGTATTTAGGCATCTTCTGTTCCTTTGCTATTGTTGAAGATGTGATTTATTAGCCACAACAATTATTTTGGGATGATAATAGATTAGAGTATTCCAGATTACTGAATTTTTTGAATATGGGAATGGATCCCATGAACACATTACACTGGCAGATACCTTTATTTTGAGTTAGGAAACAACCTCTTTTAGGAATGCTAAATCTATAAGACAATTGATAACAAGAGATTGAACTTTAATTTTAGTTAAAACACAATGTGGAAGCCTTAAATTTTGTTGCATATTCAACTTGAAACAATTGACCTTATTGTGGGAAAGTGTTTATTGTTCTATCATGATTGATCCTAAAATCTCCATATTAATTGGTCGACAAATAACAAAACAGTGATTGATCAATACAATACCAATACGGGGCAAACTAACATGTTTAACTCTACTTATACTCGACAAGACATCTAATAAAGAAAGTGACATATTGTTTTGTATGAGGCATAAAATAATAGCAGCATAGTCTATTTTCAGACATTTGTTTGCACAAAACAATGTCGTCTATGCATTACATGCACCCAACGCCAACACAACATCCAACATGCCTCTTGAAAGATGCCTTCAATTATCCAAAAAAAATTGCCAAAATATAAAATAGACCATAGGGTAAAAGCAACAAGACCAATCAAAAAATATGAAATAAAAAGAAGTTATTTTGTTTAATGAAATATTTTCAGCAGGTTATAGGTTAAATGGAAAACATAAGGGTGTACACAATTACCAAGATACAAATTAATGTGAAAACTATAGTCTTGGCCTATCAATAGACATGCCTACAAACCATACTAAGTACGAGAGATAAATGATCAGTTGTTCCTAGCTACAACAGTCCATATCTAATGTTCGGTGTTTTCATTAAAAACAAGTGTTGCATGCAGCATTAGTCCCTACTTGTGGCAGGCTCAATGGGAAAGATGGAGCAGATGTTCGTGGTTAGTACAGAGCTCTAGTTGGCGCATGATAGAGGAAGACTAGAGTCTGAGATTTAGAGATTTAGTGCATAGTCAAATGCATGGAAGTACTAAAATAGAGTGACACGCAGTTGAAGGGACTAATGAGAACCATTAATTAGCAGTAGTTAACATTCCCTTACAACTCTGCGGAGCTGGAGTCTTTGGAGAGATTGAGAAATATTTGTTGAGATCCATTGCCACACAATTCCTAGCATGTGAAGGTATTCCAGCAAAGCTTAAGTGAAGATTATATTCCATAAGCAATGAGAAAAGCTTCACTATTAATTATAATCCACTCTTATAGAGGAAGTCACTCATTGTTCACTCTCCAGCTGAGTTGACCCTAGCTGAAGCTTTTTCCTGGCACTTCCTGATGTTTCTAATGTTTTTCACATAGAGGGTTGGAAAGGTTGAGAATTGAGAGTTTTAAAAGGTAATCCAAGTGCACACAGTGTGGAAAAGTAGAAAAAGTAGGGCTTCAGAAAACATGAATAGATGAAAATAATAAATACATTAGGTTCTGAACAAAGTTGAACAAGATTGCCAGCTATCAAAGGTGGAATACCATGCCAAAAAATGAACACTTCATATGCAAGAAAACAAATAAGAGTCATTACAGAAGAATGAGAAACAAAAATGGAAGCCATGAACTGTATACTTGTTTTGATCATAACTGAAGTAGATGACTATTTTTGAAACTTATGATTTCGATCCAAGCTGCAAGAATTTATAGAGCAGAACAAATAGAATGAAAAATGAAATAGTAACACATAATTACAAGAAAAAGGAGTTAAAGACACACATAAACTCTTTCAGCACTTACACTGGAGGTGATTGAAATGGTTTGCGAAAGAATGGAAGCATATTGGTCAAAGAATATAGGAATATGGATTGAATTGTTCTGGAAAATTGTGAGCTTGTTGGAGCTACAGGAACATTTTACAGTTGCAAATTAGATGCATATAGCTGTCTATCTATATATTTATAATCTGTTATTTGCAAACATAGTTAGAAAGTGATAGCTAAGCCAAACTATGAGCCACATCCACTTCAATTGAAACAAACCAAACACCATATCTATCTCGCAAAACTTCCCCAAAGTCTAGTTCATTCAAGATTCTTCAATTTAATTAACTACCTGCAGGGCCATTTAAAAAGTTGATAATCAAAAGTCTTAAATATGCTATTCTAGAACTCATATAGCAGCAAATAATAAACAATTTATTCTGAAGAGAGCAATCCAGCAAAAATTCCTTTGAGCAGTTTAAACAAATAATGTTTATTAAAAAATTGAAGAACATGTTAATGAAATATATGATAACTATATCCATTAAATACCTAGAATATTAAGCAAATTGATCATTTTCGAGTAAAAGATATATCTTAATGCATTGTTCCATGAAGAAATCAACACTAATAATGTTAAATAATTTTTAATTAAACAATTTAAATGATAAGTAAAACTCTTAAAAATTAGTCTGAAAAATGAATAGATAATAGCAGGAAAGCGAAATGCATGGAGGGAAATTATAAGAAATACTTTCATAGGAAATATTTTATATTTATAGAAGCTTACAAAAAGGAGGAAACTTAGATATTGCTTGGGTCACAATGCAGTTACCTATAATAGGCAATCATTGTTACCATTGGAGAAAAAAAGTTCAAAGTGTGCGTTTGTATAGTATACTCAAAACAAATATACATCGGATAAAAAATACAAAAACAAAGTGGCTTGAACTAGATTCTCTGTTGAGGTAGCTAGTTGAACAAAAACATAGTGACTTGAACTGGATTCGCTATGTAGGTAGCTGGTTCATCTTTTCATGGTCTCTGCAGCTGTGAACATAATATAAAATGAAGCAGTATATTAGAAAGTAAAATATTGCAGTTATTGTGGTATAGAATAGAGTAGGGGTGGGGAACTTAGATTTTTTGGATCCTTTTCAACTGAGATTATATTTCCATTGAGTGCAAATGAAAATGTACCATGTATGTTGAAACGTCTGGTGATATAGATAATTGTTGACATGTTTTTCTTGTATTGCTCAAATGTTATCTTTGCTAGTGAAGGAATGTGTTCTTGTCGTAGCTTACCATGCAGAGTGTAGTCGATCGTTTTGTCTGTAGTCTCTATTACACATTCTAGCAATGGTTCTTGTGCAAATGTTGTGAGTCTTGCACAGTTTGAGTAGTGGAAAGAGGTGGCCAGAGAGAGTTGGAAGGGGAGTGGTGGTTGGTGGCAAATAGTGCAACGTAGTTGATAGGGTTGGAGATGGGTGTTTTTTGGTTTGAGCGTGCCAGTAACCTACAAAATCAAACATGTAAAGAAAGTTATATTTCCATGTAAATATATTTTACATGTGACATCTATAGATGAGATTATTTGAAAATAGGACATGGAGTAATAGAAGTGAAGATAAATTAAAGAATTTACTTTGAAGATGGCAGAGAGGAGGTTAGTAAGTGCAACTTGGCTGCATTCATCATTCAGCTCATCAATGAAAGTTGCAGAGGTGGATTTAAAACTGCACGGGTCCTTACCATTACTCCGAGTAACACTTTTTAGGAGGAGTAATGGTGTTCTTGTTTTGGCAAGGAGTTTCTCTAATCTGGCATATGCTTCTTTGTGGAAATATGAAATGTAGAGCTGCAAATGAAAACCAGATTTTTCCAGATTGGGTTTTGTGAATGTCCAGCACACTTGATATTTGATCTGGTTCACCCTTGATCTGTCCATAGAATAGGGAGATTAATTTTTTGCATGGGAATAATAATAGTTTGTACAATTATCTTATGAGGTATAGAGACTACCTTTTTGAGTCCTGGATATCATCGATGTCAGAATGAGGTGCAAGAGAACTTTCATCTTATGGACTATAAAAGAAAAGGCATAGTTTAGTCTAGTGGTGTAATAAGTATTGTGAAATTTGCAGCAATGATAATATATGATGGTAAGAAATAGTAGTACACATAAGGTGCAATACCTAGTGTCTGGGTGGGGCCGTTTTTTCCTTACCTCATTGGGTTGCATCTTATCTGTCATTTTGTTGGTGTTGTGAAGAAATATATCAATATGTTAAGTATACAATCTGTTGCAATGTGCACCTACACTATGTGGTAACTTATATTCTGTAATCATTGTTTGGTTGGAGGCATATGCATGGGACATGTCAATATTGCGAACCCAAATGTGATCTAATGAGCTTCCAATATTCGTTGTTGGCTTGTCAGTGGTCAAATAGAATCTATGGGAATGCATGAACTCAAGTACCACTTGTTGTGAGTTGGTGGGTTTTAGCATGTCAATGTTGAAGTCTCCAGTAATGATGACCTTTGCATTCTGTGGCAATGTGGAAATGACATTTTCTATAAGGTTGAAAAGATCTTGAATAGATGCTCTTGGTGTGATGTAGACATTTGTGATGCGTAGTTGGTTTCCAAGATGCAAGAGATCAATGGTTATTGATTCCAAATGTTTTGTTGCAAATGTTGTTGTTTGTAGTGATGTAATTGTTTTTGCATGACATGTTAGTAGCCCGTGTATAGACATTGCAGAATAGTAGTTGAAATGCATGCTAAGAAATTTTAGGTGATCTTGTGTCGTATGTTTGGTTTCCTAAAGGCATAGTATAGTTGTATTTATTAGGTCGTGGTCATGGCCTATTTATTGACCATGCATTATGAAGCTTCATGTATTCAAGGGACATATAATAAAGTGGTTTGGTGGTATGGAGCAAAGGCTATATTGAGGAGTCCATGTGGCATAGTTTCGAAGGTGGTCCATTTCCTTGTCTACTTTTGGACATAGTTTGAAGTTTTTATGTTCTAGCTCATGCATAAGATAGAGTGAGTCAATATTTTGGATGCAAGATAGAGCAGTGTAGGCAAGGCCATGTTAGAAGAATTTATATGGATTAAATGCTAGGGCATCCATTGTTAGACCTTGTGCTCTATGAATAGTTTGTGCAGATGCTAGCTAGAAAGGGAATTGTGTTCGTGTAACAATATTTGTACTTGTCCTGATTTTCTTAGCTATTTTTTGTATTGGTGTCCAACATGGAAAAATAGAATCTGTGTACAAGGATTGCATCTTCTGGCATTTTAATTTCCCAATGGTGGGGTTGTTGAATTGTATCCATGCAATGCTTGGGTTCTCAAGTAAATGTAGTTGGAAGATGTCGTCAGCTCCTTTAACTAGTCCATCATGCGCATCTAAATTTCCTGCTATTAGTTCGATCAAAATTCTTGGTTTGATGTATATTATGCTAGGCAGTGATGATCTCTCTACTTGGAAATGGTTAGGGTCAATTAGCGTGTCTTTTCTATCAATTGCTTTGAATATGCAAAGCTGTGTGGATAAATAGTTTAACATTTTCCTATTGTGTTCGTCAACAGCTAAGTTTCTTTGAAACAAATAAAGAAATCTTAGATCATTCAAAGGCAACCTATGACATGTTCTATTCATGTAGGCGAGGTCTTGATCTATTTGTTGGGAATTTCTAGCATAGTTTAATATGGAGATGAATTGCTCATCTATTTGTCTGATAACATTGTTTAGTTAAAAGTTTAGGACATTGTCAAGCTAGAATGTGTATGGTAGCTTTTCATTATTTATTGTTGGCTGTTCAAATATCCAAGCATTGCAAATAGGTTATGCTTGGTACAGGTCACCACAAAATATTATATAAATATTTCCAAAGGGCTTTGTTGGTGTGTTCTTGATTTGGCGAAGTCTTCTGTCAATGTTGTACAACATTTGGGAGCCAATGAGTGAAGCTTCATCAATGAGCAAGATTTGCAGTTGTTCAAGTCTTTTTCTTAGGTTGTCTAGTGTGTTCGAATCTAGGGGTAGCATCTTTGCAAAATTGCATGGTAGGTGAAAGATGGAGTGTGCAATTATGCCACCTATGTTGAATGCTAATTTACCTATAGAGGCTACAATAACACCCTTTAGTTTGAGTGGGTCGTTGTCTAATTTCTTATCATAGATAGGTACAAGTGCTTCAAAGTGAACTTTAGCTGTAAATGTTTTCCCTATGCCAGCACCACCTGTCAAGAACAAGTACAGTGGCTTATGAGGTCCTAGTTTCTTTGACATTAATACATCTTTCAATATTGTTTGTTGTTGTCTATTTAACTGTCTTCATAACTTGAAGTATTCATCATTACTAAGGAGGAATGGGTGTGCAATTTCAAAGTATGAAGAGTTGCAAGTGTCATGTGTAAACTTTGGGGTTTTATAATGTTTAAGGTCAGCCATGATATCATATGTATCTATGATGTCATGATGGTTTTGTTTGTGCATGTCATTATCTAAGTCTATTGTTGGGCAGTTGTCATTGCTAGTTTGTATTGCAGCTTGTTCAATGTCTCCCCATTTGGTTCCTACCTATGCTATAAACATTTGTTCAATATTTGCGATCTGGTTTCGATTTGCATGGAATGTTGCACTCCATGTTTGGTGCCCGAGTAACAGTGCTTGTTCAGTGTTTCTAAAAGGCATATATAGCATAAGCTTTTCTTGACAATAGTTTTCATAATCGATATGCGGGTTGTACCTTACATAGCATATGATAACTGACCTTTTTCTTTTTTTTGTATGTGTTGTATGGCTAGAGTAAAATTTTGTGTACTCAGCGAATGATAAGTTATCTAAGTGTGTTGGGCGATCCATATACTTGTCTACTACAGAGGCATACGTTATGTTTTCAAAGTTGTCTAGTTCTTTTGCAAGTAGCTTTGGACTTTTTAACATTAGGACTCTATTCTCTTGTGGTGCAGTATTGATAAAGACAGTTTTTTGCAAGTTCTTATGCAATGGCAATGAAAGGACAAGATGGACGGCTTGTCAACTAGACATCTTTTGATAGTTTACCAATGTGTTGCCTAATTTTTGAATAAATTGCACCTTGTATATGTGCATCGCTCTTGTAACTATTGAAATGCAACTTACAGTGTTCGATCTTGCTTGGTCATGTATGAGCTACAATAAGATGTTGCGGCGTATGCATCTAAAATAAATTGTGTATCTGTATATGCATACCATAGTTGGGGTACCTCTTTGGCAAATGGATTTATCCAAATATCAACTGGGCATCATTGCAGGAGGACAATTTTTCGTGTCAGCGTTGATTGCAATATTAAGATCTATCATTTTCATTTATTTGCAAATCATCTAAGAAGTTTTGAAATGTAGTTTCCTTTGTGTATTGTTTTTTTTCTAATTGTTTGAAGATGTTTTTTACATTTTCTTTAAGGGTGCTAGTAGTGATTGCTAGGGGCTCTAATATTGTCGTCCTTTTTACTGGGGGCAATGGGAAGTTGAATTGACAAGATGAAATTTTGTATTTTTTGCACATTCTAGTATGATGATATGTTTGCATTTTTGACAAATTTTCATCTAGCAGTGTTGTGCCAGTTGAAATGTATTTGTCAATGAAGTTTTCGATGGCAGTGTCTGGGCAATGTCCATATATGGGCACATCCTTTATCTAGAGCATGAAATGGACATGTTCATTTCCTCAATTTTGGAATTCAGTTACGAAGAAGTAATCTAAAACTTTGCCAAATATTTTGTGATTCTTTAGCATCATCTTTCAGAATGCCTTGATTTTGTGGTTGAAATAGCGACTACAAAGGACTGGGTTTTTTCTAATTTTGAAGTCTAGGTCTTTGTCTTCTAAGTTGTCACTGTCCCCAACAGTAGAGGGCGTCGAGTGCAATGTATTACATAGTGGAGTCCAGAAATGTTCTGCACTTGACAAGGTGACGAAGAAAGTCAACGGGCCTAGTTGTCTTATCATTGCAAATATATTTTTCTTTGCGTGTTCTAAATAATCAAGAGAAGTACGAATCCTCCTTAGTGAGTGAAACCCCAATGGTGATCTTATGAGTCTTTCTAGGTTGGTGGGGTTACATACATCTTTTGTAGTTAACTTTTTCCGTTATAACTCACCTTTTCGTATACAAACCCATACTAGTGATGATATTTGGTGGATAATGATTTTGATCACTTTGAAAAAGATATTTGTTATGTGTGTGGAAAAATCATTGTCCTTATGCAAGAGTTCCCATTTTGCTATTGTCTGGTACGAGAACTTGTTTTTCATATGCTCTGGTTGAGTAGAGCCATTAAAGAGTGTTGGAAAATTCATTTCTTTTGAATAGGTATCTTGAAATATACCTAGAGATCTACATCCTTTTGACAGAGCAATCTCAATTATGGTTGTGTCAAGATCTTTGATGGAGTGTGCATCATTAAACTAGTGAATGAGAGATTCAGTTATGGGTTCTTCGTCATATTCAACTAATGTTTCATCTACATCTGTGTCTTCTTCTGTGTCTTGTTGCTTGCATTCTTTATTGTTGTTAAAGAGGCTTTCCCAGTCACTATTGATCGCAATGTTCTCTTTCACATATAGTGATGTTTTCGATAGCTCTGCTAAGGCATGTATAACATGTGCAGGCCGAACATTGCCTTGTGCATAAGCACTTTCGTATTCTAACTTGCACTTTAGCCGGACTGCTATTGTTCTAGCTTCGTCCATTTGTCTAGGCAATGCTTTTTGGACTTTATCAAAATCCACTAGCACATTGATGATTGTACCATTTAATCTGTATTGTGCCCTTTTGTATCCTAGTTGTCAAATTTGTGCAAAAGCAATTCGGAGTGAGACTAGTCTTTCTTCTAATGTGGTCAAGCCATGAACGGAATTGATTCATGTATTGCATTGCATGTTGTATGGTGATGCAAAGATAGGGACTTTACCAAGTGTCACAAAATCTATACATCGCTTGCAAATAGCTTGGCCTAATGAAATCATTTTCGTGTTAGTTGAAATAGATATGAATAACAATTCATGTACTAATGCATCGTCGACCTTGTACAGGTCCTTGTGGAAGCATAGAATTTCACAAAAAGTGCATGATTGTGTGGGTACATCATGAAGGCTACATAGGTATAGCCTGATGGATTTCTCAACTACATTGTTTGTGGTACTTACATGTGTAGCTCTAGCAAGGTAGTGAACCTGCCTCGGCCTACGAAAGGTAGTTTTCCTTTTCCCTTGTATAGGGGAGTGTTTTTTATTTCCAAATTTTTTGGGTGTAATAGGTGCGTCTTGTGCCACTTGTATTTTGTTTGTGTCCTTGTTGCGGATTGTTGTTTTTAACAAACATAATGAATGACGGGCAGTAGACTATTGAACGCACTTTTGGAATTTGTACTTTGGGCATGCTTGATACAACATTGCTGTAAGTACCTTGTGATGTAGAAGCATTGGTAACTACCTCAATGGCTTTTAATGACAATGGCCTAAATTATTGGGGAAATAGACTAAGTTAATATATCTCTTCGGTTCTTGGCAATTACAGTAATATATCTCTTCGGTTCTTAGCAATTGCAGTATATATGTGGTTGTGGTTGTTGAGATGCTGACCATACATATATGGTTAGTTGGAATATGTGGGATAACCATAGTAAACAGCATTCAGATCCTTCAAGGCCACTTGCAGAATATGGAATCCCAATCTTAGATATTAGTACTTGTATTTATTCAAGAGGACCATTCATTATATGAGGGTGTTGCAATGATATGAAGCATGACGTGGCAACGGTATCCTGAATTTTCATAGCATTAGCCAATGATTACACTACGAATAATTGTAAAGTCATTATGTCGAATCGATTGTTGGCTAGGAAGGCTATAGCAGCAAACATGCTCTCACCACATGGAGCATTGAATGTGCTAAGTCGGGAGAGGTTAATGTTGGTAAAAGCTTGACCGATAATGTTCCAAGTGTTCTCTAGAGTGCAATGTAAAATGGGGATGTCTAGTCGGGGGTTTTATTAGGCATTATGTATACTTTTCCTTGAAAAAATAGGCTCATAATGCCCTATTGTAGGATTAGTGTCATGGAAAAGTATCGATAGTAGTGGATGAGGTGCATCTGTATTGAAATGTAGATATGGTTTCCTATGCATTAATGACCAGAGGCATATAGGAAATTTCAACCATCATCCTAGCCAATGAATAGAAAATGTGTCACCCCAAAGTCCTGTTTCACTAGCTAGATTTGTTCTTGCTGCTAAAATTCGCATCCTACATAAGTAGGTGGTTGGATCATGTATGTCATGCAAGTCATATAGTATTGATGGGTGTAGTTCATGTTGTAAGCATCTTAGAGAAATAGCACAACCATTGTGTAGGGATTCCAAGAAATAGCTTACGAGTCCATTACAAAGCTCGTTCGCTATGTATTGCCCATGAAGCAAGACATGTATTGTGTCAAACAAATAGTCACCAACAGTGTAGTTGAATGAATTAATGCGGAAGCAATGGTCTTTTTCTCAGATGACTTATATGTCTCTAATATGATAGGAGTTTGCAGGTTCTATTTTGTTTGGCATGATCTCTTTGGTGACATATTGACTGTTAAGGCTAAGGAGGTCTTCGAAATATCAAGTTTAAGAAAATAGAAGGTTGTTGCAAAGAAAGCATTTGCAATTACAAAAGATGTTGTAATACTTATGTTGTCAATTGTATTTACAAACGAACTTAACTATGAATAGCATGCATGTACAAAGCACGTATAGAAACGTCCTTTTTGGAAAATTGCAAGGCTATGGCAATGGATGACTTACCTAAAATGTTGCAGATGGAAAGGTTGAAGAAATGCTAGGAGCATGAACAGTCTACAAAAAATGAAAACATGTGAGATCCTTAATGAGTTTTATTAGATAAAAAAAATATAGAAAAAGTATCAAGAAAATAAGGTTGTCATGATTAAAAAGAATGTGAGCCAACCATCAACATAATAACTAAATTTCAAAGAAGTAATCGAACAAAATGGAAGCACCCAGATGTTCTATCCTTCTAGTATTTATCCAAGGGTATGAAAATCTTGCATAATGTGTTTACATTTTACATACTCATAATTCATATCTATTGGAACAAATTTATGGTTTTGAATTTGGGCAACTTACAAGTCACCAAAGGTAGGTAAACTTAACGACATGGAAATTATACCTACTTTAAGGAATACCCATGTTGGCCTCTTGATGGTGAATCACTCATGGTTCCCTAAAATAGGTTTTGCCTAACCCGATTTGGTACAGATAGAAAACAGAAAGCTACAATGAGAAACTACAATCAGATGGAATGCACCAATATCTAAGACATATTGAAATTAGGTCCAAAGAGTCCCTTGATATATTGATAGAGGATATATAAAATCCTACACTGACTGCAAGGAAGAAAGAGGAAAATAATGCTAGACCATAAAAGAAATAACCATATGATAAACGGTAGAATATGATGCAAAAGTAAAAGGAATCAAAACAAAAGTGGAAGAGGAATTCATACCTGTTTTTGTCGAAACTAGGAGTACACTCTAAAAATGTGATATAGAAACAAAATGGGAACATTGTGTTTCATGGCACTTTGTTTAAATAAAATCGGTAATAAATGCCGACAATTGTGCCTACTCAAAATGTACCTATGTGATGCACAGGAAGGACAAAGGGAAGAAAATAAACTAGCCAGTGGAAGACATCAAAAAACACATCTGATGATCAACAAAGAAGCGAAAGAATTTTTTGGAATGGTAAAGTGAAGCCTATGATAATAAAGGAATTGTTAATCACTGCACATCATAGTTGATGACTGCACACTCTTATCACTACCTAGCTTATGTGCTTTGCAAGAAAGATGCTTCATTTTTTCCATGGATTGCAGGTGTACTGGATGAATCTATAGATGGCTCAAAGTGGGTTACAGTAAGGAAAGGGATGTGTTGCGTCTATTGTGACAATCATATTGACTCGCTGTTATACAAGTCATACACAATTTTTCTTTGTAGTTTTTATTGTTTCTTGCTTTTTTTTCAATTTAATGAGAACATAATTTAGGTCTCTAAGGGTTCTTGAGAAAGTACGAAGCTATTAATAAGTCGTGTTTAAAGAGCACACTGTTCTTACTAATCTCTTTTGCCAAGTGTGGTCACATGTGTATGTGTTTGAAATGTGCAAATGAGTTGCTGCTTCTAGAACAGTGGAAAGTGCCCAATGTGCAGTGCTCCAATTATGGAGGTGGTTAGAGCCTACTGTGTGTTGTGAATATGGGCCTATTTGAGATGGGGTAGTAATAAAGCAGCACCTTCACCTATAATTTTCTCTCTCCCTTCTTAGTGAGGGAAACATTGCCACATATTTCATACCTTAGATGGCTTTTGGATTGCTATTTGAATATTTTGTGTAAATTGATGTGGCAGTGGACACCTAAATTCTTTATTTTGGTTAATATTGTGTACAGATTTGTGTAAAGGTAATAATGTGGAGAAGTAAAAACATTCTTTTGTAATCTATTCTTGGCTGATCTACAGGTGTTGGTGATATAATAGTTGATGAACCTTCTTGTTGCTGCTGCTGAAATGGTTGTTGATGTTTCTCATCCAATGCACTACTTTTGGTGCCTTAATATCAACAAACACACATACTAAGAAACACTGGATACAAAATAATGAAATATGTAATGATCAAAAACTTATTTGAAGTTCAAATTTTACACTAATATGTTTGAACAGCAAATTTCCATATCAAGCTGGCAACTTTCATGGTCAGATTTATATATAAAATGAAACTGAAAAATTGGTGGAAAAAAAAACAATGTAGACATCCATAAGTGATAAATGAGGAAACAAAAATGCACGTAGTTACTAAAGAAAACAAGTTGAGAAAAATAGTGAATAGGGAAAAGCATCAGCCAGAATAAGGAAATTAGTTATATTATTTCTCATGAGTGAGTAAAGTAGATCAATGGAACACGAGGATAAATCTGGTTACTAGAGAAAACGTACACAATTACTCCGGGCATTAAGAACTCTGAGAGGTTAAAAATGTGACCAAGAACATAAACAACCAATGAAAGCATAAATTTGGAGGAGGCAATTAGACCATTACAACCAAGTGGCTCTATTAAAAAATAGCACAAGTACTTGTTGACTCTAAATCATGCAGGGACAGTACCCAATTAAAATAAAACAATTTAGTGGAAACTATTTTACTATTTATACAAATTAAAAGTGGATAGAGGCAATAGCTATGCCTCTGATAAGAGTGATTGTATGAGCATCAAAATAATACTGGAAAAGTGCATAAGAGGAAAGTAAGACTCAAAAGTCAAGTTATCCATGGACCGATTTGGAACAGTCTACAGGGGAATCCTTGCTGATGGCGAAATAGTGTACAGGGGAATCCTTGTGAAACAGTGTACAGGGGAATCCTTGCGGATGGCCAAAGAGAATAGAGAATGTTGCGAAGAACACTTTTTATCCGAGCTTGAGATTTTGGGGAAAATTCATCACAGAAATGTTATGAGAATTTTAGGCTACTTCTTCAATCGCCAAGAAATGATCATTGTGTCAAAATTCATGGTTAATTTTAGCCTAGATGTTCTTTTGCAGGGCCCACTAGATTGCAGATTGGATTGGAAGCAAAGATTGAATATAGCCGTTGGATTTTCCAATGAGTTGGCTTATCCTCATCATGAATTGAGGAATACAATTGTGCACTATGATCTAAAACCTGAAAATATTCTTGTTGGTGAACACCTTGAAGCCCATATCGCTGACTTTGGCATAGCTAGGATTATGAACAATAATGAGATTACACCAATCTCTTTAGGGTTTTGCTTCACCATCGGTTATACAGCTCCAGAGATGATTGTTGAATTTTCTAATCAAAAATTTATTTGGTATAATCTTTTATGCTTTTTTCAATGATGTATTATATCTAATTACTAAGGTTTTTTTCTTCTATAGAAATAGTGTATCAAGATGATAGTTAATAAATAGAGAATAACAAGTTCACTTGCGAGCTTTTCAATTGGAATGACAATTGTAGAATATTTTTTCTTTAGTTTTCGTAGTGTAGCTATTGTTTATACATGAAAAACTGAACTTTTCCTTAGTTGATGATCAAAGTGGCTGGAAAGAGCTTGTAGATATATGGATGAAGACTGTTGGTTCTCTGACTGCAGCTGCATTAGGTATGCAATTTTTTTATGTAGAGAAATTCAAGGTTTGTTCCCATCTACATTTCACAAGTATTTTTTAGGAGGTGTGATTTAATGTGCATTTTTGTTGTTATTTTCTCTTTCCAGATGCATCTTCTGACTCTATTTATCCAGAAGATATCAAAGATGATGAGAATGGTCTACCTTCTCCACCACTTGATGAGGGTTCCAACATTGATATGCACCTTTCATATTTTCAGTACATGTCTTAGTACAAATTATCAACTTCAGTAGCTATGTTTCTTGTGCCTACATGAGGGTCCTTGTACATTTAATATTTGATAAGACTTCATAGAATCATAAGAAAAGTAAAGAGAGTTATAAATTAGAATTTTAGTGGTGGCTCAGGGTGTGATCTCTCCAGAACCAGTTTGTCAAATTCAATTTGTCTTTTTTCTTATTAAACCTGTAGATTTCAAAAATATTAGTGGGGATTGTTATTGAATAAATAAATCTACTATTGTTTGGGAAGTATATCACAGCCTGGGGATAAATTGCATGTTTTTAAACATGTACAGAATGCTATCTTTTCATAAAGGCACAAATGGCATTAATAGAATGTATGATTTCAAATTGGGCCAACTATAGAGATCAGTGACAGAACTTACCGAGTATGAAGCTGTGAGCAAACAATTCAAAATTTGCCACATATAGCCCACTGCATGAAAGGAAAGATTTGTAATGCCTCCACAAATGGCAGATATAATCTGCACAGCAATAAAAGTTCACCAATATCACATCAAATAGTTTTTATTTGTGATCAAAAAAATTCAAATTTAATATTAAGAAAAAAATGCACCCAAAAACCATATTGATTAGCATAGTTCACAACTCCACATACAACCACAGTAGTCCCAAAACTTAACACAAGAAATACATAGATGGACAAATTTTGTTAAAAAAAAACATGTTATGTTGCATAAAATAGGGCTCCAGTCACAATTGTGCCTTCAAGTATCGACATGAAATATGAAAGTTCTGCTGCTAGCAATTTAAAAAATTTGATTGAAATTAGAAATATAATGGGAACCTAAGTGAATCATTAAAGTAAGCTTGATTTGGGAAATTGACCATATCATGTTTTGAAAAGGATGAAGAGGATGAAGAAACTAACATTGTACATGGGCATAAACACTCACAAGAAAACAGACACGTAAAGGAACAAAGGTAGGTTTGAAATTTATCCATTCATTACGGTCTGTACATATGATCAAATCTTCAATCTAGGTTCTCATGTAGACCAAGGATAACCACAAGCATCTATTAAAATGATGCATTTTTTTATTTAGTGGTCATCGTAGTTTGTTTTGGTAGTTTCTATCTCTGACCTTTGTTTACATTTGTTCCTTTTCGAAACATCGTAATGTAATTGCCTATATATTGTAAACTTTGTTTTCATAATTGAATATATAATTACTGTTACATGGTATTAGAGTGGGTCAATGGAATTCCTTAAAGTTTGGGGATTTTTTTAATAAAAATCTGAGCATTAAAAAAAATTAATTATTTTTTTCATTTTTTGAAAAAACAGTTGTGAAGCCTCTACAATTTTCAAAGGTTTCGGAAAGCAGTATCGAGGGTTTTTAAGTGCTTTTTTCCTTGCAAATCACTGCTTTTCATGAAGAGGGTTTTGTTAAGGAAGAAAAAGTCATTTTTGGTTAGCTATGCATCTATTCTCCTGTGCGACAGTTCTTGTGACACCTCATGATGGTTTTGAACAATTTTGTGAGCCATTTTTTACTCGCATTTATTCTGCCCGAACCCACAGAAGTTTTTTTTCCAAGATTTAGTGTCCTCTGTACTTGCTTCAACGAAGGATGGGAAGGATGGGATGCCCCATCTCAAGTCTCAAGTATGATGGGTTTTGTTTGGCCTTCCTTGATTTAGCATTCAATTAAGAAAATGGAGTCATAATATGAGAACAGTAGTGCTCAGACAAGATTAGAGAACTGCACAATGAGCTTTTAGAGATGTTCTCTGTTTTTGCCCTATTTTAACACCATGAACAAAATCTTTTTCCTTGAGATGAAAGGGAAAGAAGGTGTTGAGTGTAAGATATATTGTGCTATGAGTGAAGGCTCTGCACGAATGCCATATGTTTCATGATATCGACTATGGCTTCTGTAACAATGGATGCGTCGATTTAGAGGCTACGGTCTAGACAAAACATAGACACGGTTAGATGATGAAACATAAGAAATAGAGAGAAAGAAATTGAGCCCTAATAGAGAAAGTCAGAGAAGAAGACCACATAAATCGATGGTGTCAAAAAATAGTTTAGAGAATGAACCCTGAGCGAGCTCCCAATATCTAGGAAAAACATGAAAATGTCTAATGTAAATCATGTGAGACTACAGACGAACAAATGAAAATAATTCAGAAAACTAACCGCAAATGAGAATTGCAAGAACTACGCTAGGCTTTGGCAGTTACGATCTGGAAAATAAAAAATAAAAAAGCAAATCTCATACCATTAAATGGAAGAAGAAAAAGTTGCGCAGCTGTAAGCCCAAATCAACGACGCCCATTTTGAGAAAACAAGCACAAGCCACAACAATGAAGGGACCTAGGTCGGAGAAGTAATTGCAGCAAAACATGCACAAGGTCCGTCTTGTAGGCTGTGCATATGATAGGTAGAAGTGGATTTTCATTTTAGTGGATTTTATAGAAACAAAATTTAAAAGACTATCAAGAAAGTTATCCGCAACCAATAGAAACATAGAAAAAATCGAACTGGAAAATAATGGTAAATGAAAATGTAGGGCAGACGAAGATTTTAGTGAGATTGTTTTAACATTTGCTCGAGTCCCAAAGCAACTAATAATTGAAAAGTGCAATGAAAACATTAGTCCCTGCCTATGGGCGGCAGGGACTAACAACTCGCAGTTCGATTTTTTGGAAGGCAAATATTGTCGCGCACCAATTGCATCGATTTAAAATCTATAATGACACGTCACAGTTTAAAAGCGAATATTCCGTTAGATTTTATTCGACGCGCATTAAGAAGGATCGACGTAGGAAATTTACAAGTACGGGTGACCCCGTGTCTTTTTTAGCTTTTTGCTTTTGCTGTGAATTAAAAGTTCGAAACGCCGAATAGGCCTATTTCATTCGTTCCAACTGGATGCAGAATCTCACTTCCAAAATAGAAAATGAGGCACAGCATTTACTTTTCTGTTTTTCTCTTATTCTTTGCAATGAATATTTCATATGTGATATCCGATTACAGCTGGTCGAAATGCAATAATGATTCGAATTTTCATTCGGTCAGACGCCCAACAAGGTATATGGCCCTCTACAGTGTTTTGGGAACTTATCAGTAGACGACTGCTCAGACTGCGCAGAACAAGCAAAAAGTACAGTGATGGTGCGTTGCACCAACGACATAGGCGGCCTAATATTCATGGTCGATGACTTCTTTCTACGCTATGACAACTTTAATTTCATTTCAACACTAGAAACCAACTCATATGTTTGTCTGTGGAAGTCTCAGGCAACGTGGAATATGATTTCAAGTCCACAACCGCAACTCTTCTCTCCAACCTCTCTAATGTTGTTTACAACCCTGCAAATAAGCGACTCGCCATGGGATCGGCCAACAGCTCAACATCCCAAAGTGTGTACGGGCTCGTTCAATGTTGGAGATATTTACCCATCAACGATTGCAAAAAATGCTTGTTTACAGCCAGGAATTCTATGGAGACTTGTTGTTAAAAGAACCAAGGAGGTCAGGCTTTCTTAGAAAGCTTTGTTGTCAGATTTGAGTTGTTTTTGGGCACTCCAGTTGTATCCTCGCCACCGACTCCCACTACTTCACCCTCAACAGAAAGGCAGACTCCAACAACTATGGAATCTCCCAAAGCCGGGGCGGGCAAACCCAATCAAAGAGTAAGCACAGCCACCTCATTTAATATTTGTTGAATTGTATCTTTATATGTTAATATTGAGGAAAATTCTACATTGCAGAGAAGCACTTAATAATACCCATTATTTTTGGAGTTGTGGGAGGCTTGATTCTGCTGTTAGTTATCCCTATAATTGTGATGACGGAAAGAGTAAGATCTGTCATTTTTGCGAGCCCAGTTACCCGCAATGAAGGTGCTGCTTCCAATTTTTTAATCTTTGTGTTTAATTTTCTTCTCTGTTCGTTTTAGTTGAAGGATAAGATTTGTTGTGAGAGTTAGTTAATTGTAACTGTTCCTTATGTCCGTAATGTGCGAAAACTCCTAGTTATTGTCGAGATCTCACCTTAATTGATCTCACCATAATTTATGTTTAGCAGTGATTTTGATGATGATTCTCACCATAATATATTGAAGAACAAAGTTCCTCCCTACTGATTATTAGGTCAATTTGTTGAGGAAGCCTCAAACTATCAGGCAAAATGATATGATTGTCAAAAAATTCTATAGATTGGACATTAGTTCTAGACATGTTGATGATGAGGTAGCGAAAGTGGTTAGGTAATTGAATGGTTTCAGAATATCAATTCAAGATGAGATTATTTTTATGAAACTAAATAGTATGGAGCAAGCATATCGATATGTCTTGAAGACTGAGAAGATCTTGACAAAGAAGCATGAATAACAAAAAAGTAGACAAGGTAGATTTCAAAGAGGCGGAGGTATATCTTGTGGGAAAAATATCAGATCTGAGAATAATGCACAAGACAAAGGAAAAAATGAGTGGAAAGGTGATGAGAAAGGAAAGACCAAGTGGAAAGGTGGTAGTTCTTAGCAAGGAAGACATAGTTCTTATAGAGGTGGCTATGGAAGAGGCGGATTTGATGGAACCTATTTCAAATGGGGGTGAAGAAGTAAATAGAGCCTTTGAGTATAAGAAAACCGAAAGTAGTACTCATAATTAAGTAATCTAAGGAGAATTTGTGATTCCACTGAATGGACGTAAAAAGGGTAAAAATTTGATGGTGAGAAGAGCTTTTTGTAATGAAGGATTAGTGAAGAATCCATCTTGAGGAGAAATCTTTTCAAGACCAGATGCAAGATTGCAAGAAATTGTTGTAAGGCGATCTAGTGGTAGTTTAAAAACTTTGGCATTAGAGGAGCTGGTTAATAAGTTACAATTATAGAGGATGAGACACCCTACACCCTATCAAGTCACTTGGATAAAGGATAAGCATAATTTACTAGTAAGTGAGAAATGCTTTGTGAAATTCAAGATTAAGAATTACTATGATGAATCTCTATTTGATATTATGCCTATGGATTTTTTCCATATACTTTTGGGTACACCATGGTAGTATAATAGACAAACATTGTATAATGGAAGATTGAATCAATATACTATTTTGTCAAGTGGAAAACCACAAGTCTTGTTATCTTTGATAGAGGCACCAGATAAAAATCATTATATTATAGTGCGGGTTTGCATGATTAATCAAAATCAGTTTTTTGAAGAATATGAGAAACAAGAAGTTTTTTTTGTTGTGATTCCCAGTGCACCAAATAATGCTAGTATTGATCGATTTCCATTAAAAGTTGAAAAGTTTCTCACTTAGTATCAAGAATTTATTTTACACAATATACCTAATGGTTTACCACTAGTAAGGAGTATAAGTCACTGTACGGATCTGATTTTTGGAGTTAGTTTTCTAAGTAATTCACCTTATAGATTGACACCTACCAAGAATGAAGAAATTAATAGGCAAGTAGAGGAGTTGTTGCAAAAAGGTTTGATTAGAGAAAGTTTGAGTCCATGTGTTGTACATGTTGTATTGGCACCTAAAAAGAGTGTTGAGTGGAGAATGTCTATTGATTCTAGAGGCTCTATTAACAAAATACAGTGAAGTATAGGTTTCTAATGCCTAAGATGGATGATATAATCGATTATTTGAATGGAGAAAAAAAAATTATGAATTTTATTTTGAAAAGTGTGTATCATCCTATCAAAATCAAAGAAGGTGATCAATAGATGCATTCTTTCTAGATAAAAGAAGGTTTGTGTGAATGGTTAGTTTTTCCTTTTGGTTTGACAAATGTACTGAGTAATTTCATGAGGTTGATGAATAAACTCTTGAAGAAATTATTGGGTAAGTTTGTGAATGTTTATCTTGATGATATTCTAATATTCACTAAGACTAAGAAGTAGCATTTTAAGCATATTAGGAATGTGTTTCAAAGGTTGAAAGTGGATAAGTTATTGATTGACCCGAAGAAGTGTTCATTCATGAAGCATGATATTATGTATCTAGGGCTTGTTATTTTAGTTGATGGTTTAAATATTGATCCGAAGAAGGTTAAAGAAATTGTTGAGTAGCCCACACCTGATAATGTGAGTGAGGTAAGATGATTTCATGGTTTAGATAGTTTCTAGAAAAAGTTCATTAAGATTTTAATTTGATTTGTAATTCTCTGAGTGAGACAATGAGAGGAGATAAAAAAGATTTCAAATGGACACATGGAGCTAATAAGGATTTTTAGACTTTGAAACAAAATGTTGTTGAATTACTTGTGTTGGCTCTACCTTTTTCAATAAAGTATTTAAAGTTGAATGTGATGCAAGTGATAAAGAAATTGGGGTTATGTTGAGTCGGGATGATAAACTCGTTACTTTCTTTATTGATATTTTTAATGATGTTAAAAGGAAGTATAATGTCTATGATCAAGAGTTCTATGTTATTGTTCAAGATCTGAAGAAGTGGAGATATTATTCAACTCCTTGGGAGTTTGTGTTGTATATTGATCATAAGGATTTATAATATTTGGAAAGTGAACATAACTTGAATTAGAGACATATGAAGTGGGTTGAGTGTTTGCATAATTTTAATTTCAAATTAGGCATAAAAGTGGAGTATCCAACCAAGTTGCAAATGCACTAAGAAGAAGAAGATCTTTGTTAACTGAGATAAAATTCGAAGTTCTTGGCTTTGATGAGATGAAGGATCTATATGAAACTGACCCTCATTTTTATGAGGTGTGGAGAGAGTGCGGAGCACCAAATCTATCAGATCAACCAAGTAAGTGTGAATATTATTTCATTGAGGAAGATATGTTATTCAAAGGAGTTTAGTTGTGTATACAAAGAGGATCTATGAGAGTTATTTTGATTAAGAAGAAACGTATTGGTGGATTGGCTAGATATTTTGGTATTGATAAGACATTGAGTTTTCTTAAGGAGAAGTATTATTGGCTACAATCCTATAAGAATGTTCAAAAGTTTGTGAGGAGTTGTGGAGTTTATCAATTTGCAAATAGAGTAAGTCAAAAAAATTGATTGTATACGCCTATTTCAATACTTGAGAAACCTTGGAATGATATTAGTATAGATTTTTCCAAAATTATACATTTTATACCATGTAAGAAAATTTTTGATGCAGTTCTTGTTGTTGAGATTTTCTTCAAAGAGGCTGTTAGATTACATGAATTACCAAGGAATATTATATCTAATAGGGACACTAAGTTATATGGTTATTTCTCGAAGACATTATGAAAGAGTTTGGTTACAAAGTTGAAATTTACTTCAACATTTCATCTAGAGGTTGATGGAAAAATATACATTGTGAAGAGAAACTTGGGTAATTTGTTGATATGTTTAGTTGAGGATAATCTAAATAACCTAGATTTAGTATTTGCACAAGAACAGTTTGCAACAATAATAATGTTAACAAGGAATACTAGAAAGACACCTTTTCAAATTGTTCCTAGAATGCATCCTAGACGTATATTAGACTTGAGGACTATTATTGGAGAACATAAGAGAAGTGCTAAAGGTTAGGAATTTTTTGAATTCATGAACTCTTTACATTAGGAAGTGAAAATTATGTTGGAATAGAGTAATTACATGTACAAGGGGAATGTAGATAAGTTAAGGAGATGTGAGAGTTTTGAAGTGCGTGACGAGGTAATGGTTTATCTAAAGAAGAGTAGATTTCTTGTTTTCACATATACTAAGTTGAAAATAAAGAAATTTGGTCCTTGCAAAATCTTGAAGAAGTTTGACTATGGGAATGCTTATGAAGTTGAGTTACCTAGTGACATGGATATATCTCCTATATTCAATATTTCCAATTTGTGCAAGTATTATGAAATTTTTGATGAGTTTACTATGTCAAGTGATTATCCTAAGAAGTAGATTGTTGGGGTAGAGGAGATTTCATATTAGAGAGTTGCTAAGAGTACATAAGAAAAGGATTACTTTGAGTATTTTTTGAAGTGGAAGGACTGGCCAGTTAAAGATGTTGCATAGATTTCTCAATCTAAGTTGGATTCTTCCCAGGTTTTGGAATGGTCATGATTTAGGAGAACCATTTCTTTTCAACCCTAATTGTCTATTGTAGGAGCATCCTGGGTTGCATTGCTATCCTACTCGATACATGTGTACTCGGTTCTACTTTTGAACCTGCTCAATCACTTCATTGTTGGTTGGGTCAATGGAGTTAATTATGCCTTCGTTCATTGAGTGGCTTAGGCTCTTCTTTCACCAAGTGTTTCTATTCTATATTCATTGAGTACACAACCAAACTTTGTTGTTATTATTCGATGATGTCTTTCACTGAGTGCCTATTTGGGTTCTCATTTGTGAGGCAACTTGTGTATTTAATTTGAGGTCTTAATTTAATCTGTTGGATGGATCATTGGGATGTATGTAGACTGTTATATGGTTGACCTTCTCCATATGATGATCTACAATATTTTTTAAGCCATTTTGGCAAGTATAAAATAGAGAGTGATGGTCCAGGTCTAGGAGTTATTCAATCAAGGAGGAGGAATTAGAGTCTATAAAAGGAGACCATATATCTTGCATAAGGGAGGACATTTGATGTGTATTTAATTCTTTGTATTGGCCATAACCCAGAAGGCCTCACAATTGGGCATGCATGATGAAAATTTGATGAATCAATGAAATATTTATGGTTGTCTCTCCTTTCTAGAATGTTCTCTTCATCACTTGCTTCTATTATGTTAACTCCACAAGGTTGGTCAATTGCTAGGTGTCCCTTTGGCCCTAGTCATTCTTCTTACCTTGCATCAATTTCAAAATATTACAATTTACCAATCAATGTTTCCCTATTAAAACCTTTAATAACAGGAATAACTTCTTTAATTATATTTACCTTGTTTTCATAATTTGGTCTCAATGTGATCAGTGAATCTTCTAACAAACTTTATCTTCTAAATTTGGCTACAATATCTTCGAAATAAATTAATAGAGCTAGTAATGGGAGATAGACTAGGTAGGACCCATCACACATACACATTAAAGAGTCAAAGCCCATTGTATGTTTGTTTAAGCCAAACATATTATATGAATCATGTTGAATGAAATTAAAAGTTGCCCTTTGCCTATTGTATGTTTGTTTAAGCCAAACATATTAGATGAGTCATGTCAAATTAAATTAAAAATTACCCTTTAAAATGGTATATCATTACTAGATATTTGATATATATTTCTATTATATTTTAAAAATTATGAATTACAATTATTAACTATTAATTAAAACTATAACTTTAATGAATAGAAATTAAATATAAAGATTCACTTTAAAATTCATAGAAAACAAGAACGCAAAGCCTCTAGTTCCTACTAATAGAAGAAAATAATATGAATTTTATACAATAATAAAATGTATAAAGTCTCAAAAATAATACATTGCATTTTTTGTATAAATAATTAAAAGCCCTACAAAACAACAAGTCAATTTGTCAATAAATATATTTTTTATAAATTATTTCAAATATAATATAGATGAAAACTTTATAGTTGTAAAAAATAATTGAATAATAAATTATTTTGATTGGACAAACAAATAATAGTAAATATATTTTTATGAATTATTAGTTCTTTCAAATATAATATAAATGAAAACTTTATAGTTGCAAAAATTAATTGAATAATAAATTGTTTTAATTGGACAAACAATTTTTTTTTAAAGTTGCACTCCTAACACAAAACAACCACTCAAATTGTCAACAAATATATTATTTTAGATACAATAAATATGAAAACTTTATAGCTCAAAAAGTAATTGAATAATAAATTCTTCTAATTAGACAAACAAATTAAAAAGTAAAAATGAATTGAATGCTATAGTTTATAATAAAAGAACATAAGATAAAAGAACAATAAACAAACTATTAAATCAAATTAATTTTAATTGGAGTGAATAAAAATGTACGGGATTGATATGACAGCACCGAAACTTCAAGTCGCAACAAAACTTATCCAGTGAAATAATAGAGTTTAGGAATAGTTGTAAGAAATTGTAGGGATTATCTAGGTTCCATGTTGCTCATAGAGGTTTCATTCCGTGAAGAAATTGCAGAGATGAAACTGACATTCGGACTCTGAGTGCTCATGCTTACGAACGCAGGTTTTGTTGGATCTGGTAACAGTACAGAATTGGTGGTTATCATTGTAACAATACTAGACATTATTGGACGAACATCTGGATCAGCCTGTGTACACAGAAGTCCAATATGGATGCACCTTATCGCTTGCTCCTCTAGACAACTTCCCACAAGCTCAATATCAACAATCTTCAGTATATGTCCTCCTTTGAATAGTCTTCATGCCTGTATAAATCATTACCATTCACAAATATTCACTCTTTCATCTAGTCAATAAATACTTAATTGGGAGAAATTCAATTTCTTACTTACCCATTCTAATAGGGTATAGTTATGCTTTTCTTTCGAAAGATTCATGTCTGTTTTTTTTTCTTCTGCTTACAATCTCCAGAAGCACAACTCCAAAACTATAAACATCGACTTTTACAGATAGTTGCCCTCCCATTGCATATTCCGGAGCCATGTAGCCACTGCAGGCATTCAAAAATTCTTATATCCAGCGTTTGTTTGCATTATGATCTTCTTATGGTATATAAAAGCCCAGCCCAGGATCATCTCCCTTTTCGAGCCATGACAAACAAAAAAGAAAAGGTAAAAATGATTGATTTATACTTACTAGGTTCCTGCAACTTTTGATTGCATCTCGGTTTCGTTGTCAGAGAAGAGTCTTGCTAAACCAAACTCCACTATCTTAGGATTCAGTTGCTCATCAAGCAAAATGTTGTTTGCCTTGATGTCTCTGTGAATTATTCGAAGCTGTGAATCCTCGTGAAGATAAAGAAGGCCGCGAGCAATTCCAACTATGATATTAAATCGCTTTTGCCAATCCAGTTCTCTGCGCTTTAATGGGTCTGTGTTTCCATTTCAAAATGCAAAGTAAATATGAAATGTTCGTCCGTAATAATTTGAACACAATTTGTTCTGGTAGGAAGAGACCATTCATGGTTGACTCACCAAAGAGAAAAGTGTCGAGGCTTTTGTTTGGCAAATACTCATAGACAAGCAACCTTTGGCTTCTTTCGACACAACATCCAAGCAAATTAACTAGATTTCTGTGTTGAATATTCGCCACAAGTTCCACTTCTTTCATAAATTCCCTTTTCCCCTGTGCAGACCTCGCAGAAAGCTTTTTCACTGCTATATGCTTTCCATCTTTGGTAGTTCCCTGAGAATTTAAACAAGCACACATCGGTTCAATGAAAGATTGTTGTTAGTTTATCAGATCCCACAAATTATAATTTCGTGCAAGGATAACTATACGCATAACTTATAAACTGGGCCAAAACCTCCCTCTCCAAGCTTGTTGCCGTCACTAAAATCCTCTGTCGCTTCTATCAAACTTTCTCAGGTGAATAAAATTTGCTCTCTCTTAAAAAGCCTCCTTTCTACGACATCTTCGTATCAAACAGAAACAGGTAAAGTTATACTTTCATCCATTGTGCTCAACATTCTAAAGATAAAACCTCGTAAAATACTAAATAAATCTGCGGTATCACCTTCACTCTGGCTCACTAGGGTTATTTGCTTCCTCGAAACTGCAGATTTGAATTTGCTTCGTATTGCCAAGGAACAGCCAGCAAAAATGGCTATAGAACCTATACTGAACCCTAATATAATGGGCAACCTTCTCGATGACTTGTCTGCAAGGCATCATTTTAATTGTTGTTCTAAAATATCCATATAAAACCATATAACAGAGAGAAAAAATAGAATTACAAAAAGAAGGAAATTATGGATTAGAATCTTACAGCTTGATCTTAGAGGGGAAGGTTCAGAACTAGGACTCCCGCGGGTTATGGAAATGGATGCCTGCGGAGGAGGCGTAGGCGAATCAAAAAAGGGGTAAATCTCATATCTCAGCGTGCAGCTCCCTGACATGGCCTGGCCACCTTTTCTCTCATAGCAACAACTCTCAAGCTCTGCCATTGCCTGCGACAAGCACTTTCTACAGCCCTTGACCGATATGTCTCTCCAACACTGAACTAGACGGTACACCTCGCCTGAAGGCTTTTCATCACCCACTGTAGAAGAATATTCACTTTTTCCTGAGGCCAACCCCATACTTCCCGGAAGACAGCCTTTATCAATCAGATCTGATAAAAGACCGAAGGTTATGCCCTTAGAAGCTACCAGATTTATTCTTGTGACATTCTGCGTGTTCTCCAGCAGATAGAAATCGGTATCTAGCGTTGAAATGAAATTGGAGTTGTCATAACGAAGAAAGCAGTCATCCATCCACACCGACGCACCTACGTCGGTGGTGCAGAGTTCTTGAGTGATGTTATCTGCTTGCACGGAACAATTTGCGCATTTCGCTGTGGATACATTGCCGATACACTGGAGCAAGCCATAGGCTTTGTTGGGAGACTGGCCACGGGAAGAGGTGTTGAAACCAGAACTCTGAGGTGCATTGCGAGACACATCAGCGATTACTCGATCCAAGTTTGTGTTGTATGAACTCCCCTCTATGAAAGTTGAGGCATTGTTGCAGACTGACCATCGGTATTCACATAAGACTGACGGGAAAATCATTAGGAAGAACAAGAGGAGCAACGTATCTCTGCAAACTTTTGAAAAGGCCGCAGAGTTGCGCTTCGTCCTCATCTTCAACCGCGTTACCAATCTGCCAAATCCAAATAAAACTCAAGTGGCACAAAGATCAACGGAATTGGCTGTTTTTATTGCCTTGACTCAAGACCCCCAAAATGACTCAAGACTCCCGAAATTAAGGGTTGTAGGGGAGAGGACCCAATAGTTCAGCAGGGTCCAATAGTCGATCACCCTCTATCGTGAACATAGAGTCCAATTTTTCAACATATTTTTACTATGTATTGTAATTAATTGATCTATTTGTAAATATTAAAAAATTCAAATGTTGATAAAAAAATATACCAATACTTAACACATAAAAACTTATAAATGTTATAGAAAAAATAAATAAATAAATTCATTAATGAGTGAAATAAATAACTTTTTGTCTCAAACAAAATATCATAGCTATCTAATATATGTGTGTCACTCCAAATAGAATATGCTCACTTAAATAAACATTGATATCTTAGTGTAAACATACTATTCTTATGTGTACAACTATTGGGGTAGCAATGTATATGGATAAGGTAAACCATATCAATAATATGTATCATCACAATTATAAAAGGTGAATACCAATAAATGTCTTGTATTTTCTTATGAAATGTGTGAGATTGTCAAAAAAAAATTAGTGTTCAACTAATTGTCTCTTTGTGTTGGATATATGTTATATTTTGTATAATAATGTGTTATTTTTATAGCAACAAATAATTTTTGTGTGTTGAAGTATTTGTCTTTTTGTGTTATTTATAAAAGTTATATATAACAAATATTTATGATTAATAATAATTATTTGGTCCATTTAAGTTGCATATATGTTACATTTCATATAGTTATACAATATTATATTAAGAACAAATGATAATTTTAAATTCAATTAGTAAAGATTTTTAGATTGAGCTTTAGTCATTTTTTAGACACATTTCACTAGGTGCACTATTTTAACGAGTTCATGATGAGTCACACCTTCAAACCTTAGTTGTAGGTAGTTCAATGTCCATTTTAAATTTCAAAAAAAAATGAAGGTCTTACGACATCCCATGTAGCGACTACATGTTGACAAAGTTAGCCCTCACGACTACTGGTTCCTCTCCCCTATTGCCTAAAAACTCATGAGAAGTCAAGCACAAGAATGGGTAGGTACAAGGGCTTTTCAGCGTGAACGTGGTTCAGTAAAGTCACCAAATTTGTGGTAAAAAATGTTTAACGAGACTGTGGAGATGTAATCTAGCTTTTATTCATAGTCATCTTTATAAAAACTACGTTTTAGATTGCTGTTTAGCTAATATATTTTGTTGATTTAGAATATTAAATAGGTTTTAGTTTGCTCTTGAGCCTATATTAAGTGTACATGATATTTTGAAGATTTAGAAATGTTTTCAAATTTGCTGAAATTTGAAGGTCAAATTTTTGAATGGGTATTGCAATGTTTTTTAAATGTAAGAAATATTTCTTAATAATTTTGTATGATTTTTTGTACTATAAATTCATCAAGAATTATTGAAGATCGTACATTCAATTAAAGTGTTTTATTAAAAGAATATAATATAATATAATAAAAATAGATATACAATATTGTGATTGTCAACCAAATATATTTAATTAGCCGTGGCAAACTACCTCATGAAACATAGGCGTACAAAATGAACTAATCCTAAAATTTGTTAAGGGTTTGCACTGACCTATAATATTTCACACATCTTTCTTATAGTTGCAAAAAATGGTGTTTCATGTCATTTAGATGTGTAGAATATTGTTCCTTTTTTACTACAAACACAAGAAGCTAAGTGAAAATACTAGTAAAGTAGATGTTAGAATATTTACTTTCTTATTCAATATATGATAACAAAATAGAACTTACAAAACTCTTAATAAGGACCTCGTTAGTCCATATATAAGATTTAATTTCTATAGAATTTAATTTTTATGTTGCATTTTTAAGAAAATATAAATCGTAAAGAAATTTAGTTTAATTTTTATATAATTTTTCAATTAGCTATTATTAATCATGTAAGCAATAAATAGTTTATTTATTATTTAAAAATATAATATTATCTATATTTTAAATTATTATAACTATCAGAATATTAATGTAAACAGTGATAAACAAGAATAGGAAAACTCAATCATGTAAAAAAATAATTTAATATTTAAATATAAGACTTTCTTTCTTAAATTTAAAATCAAAATTAATTGTTTCTTAAAAATGATTTCTTACTTATTGCTTTCTAGTGAAATAATAAAGAAGGATCTAGGTTATACATAGAATAAAAGATTCTATGAAGGATCAATAACTTATATTTACTATGTACTATTCCGTGTCTATTATATTTGACAATTACATATTTAATTAAAGTGTGTACATTCACAATTATGCATTTAATTAAAATGTGTAATTTATTAAACAAAAATTAAATCATTTATTCAATAAATTATGAATGTTGATGCAATTACTATGGTTAGTAATGTCATTAGTTAAATTACGGAAATGTATGGATATGAAATGGCATTACAGAAACAACCATATATGGATGAGAGATTAGAGTTAGGAAAAAAAAGGTAAAAGTTAAATTCTTTACTTACCTAACTAAAAACCATTATAGGAATTTAGTAGCCTTTTTAAATTAATATTACTTTAAAGTAAGGAACAAATTATGCATTCATTTTATAATAATTTTTATATCATTTGTTAAATTACGAAAATGTAGGGATAAGAATGGCATTGCAAAAACAACCATATAGGGATGAGAATTTGTAGTTAAGAAATAAGGTAAAAGATAAATTCTTTATTTGCACATTAACTATGCGTTGATATTAATTATTTATTTATTAAACAAATTATGACTGTTTAATCAATTATTTTAAAGTATGAAATATTTTATTTAAATTATGCATTAAGATTTATTTTTTAAATTAGACAAACAATCTTATAGTTTACCAATGTTGATTTGTAGATTTCATAATTTTTCATTTTAAAAAAATACTAACTTGTACACTCACAATTATGCTTATAGTTTTGTCATTTATTAAACAAAAATTTAATTATTTATTAAAAAATTATAAATATTTATGTAATTATTATGGTTAGTGATGTCATTAGTTAAATTAAGAAATGTAGAGATTAGAAATGACATTGCAAAAACAACCATATATGGATGAGAAATTATAGTTAGGAAAAATATGTAAAAGGTAAATTCTTCATTAACCTAGTTAAAAACTATTATAGCAATTTAGTAGTCTTTTTTTAAATCAAAATCACTTTAAAGTAAGGAACAAATTATGCATCAAATTTATAATAACTTTTATATTATTAGTTAAATTACTGAAATGTAGGGATAAGAAATGACATTGCAAAAACAACCATATAGGGATGAGAAATTGGAGTTAGGAAATAAGGTAAAGGATACATTCTTTATTTGTGCATTAACTATGCATCGATATTAATTATTTATTTGCTAAACAAATTATGACCATTCAATTAATTATTTGAAAGTACAAAATAAATTATTTAAATTATGCATTGAGATTTTTTTATAAAAAAAATAGACAAACAATCTTATAGTTTGACAATATTGCATTATAGATTTCTTAATTTTTTCTTTTAAAAAAAATACTAACGTGTACATTCACAATTGTGCATTCAGTTTTGTCATTTATTAAACAAATTATGAATATATATGCAATTACTATGGTTGGTGATGCCATTAGTTAAATTAAGAAAATGTAGGGATTAGAAATGACATTGCAAAAACAACCATATATGGATGAGAAATTAGAGTTAGGGAAAAAAAGGTAAAAGTTAAATTCTTCATTTACCTAGCTAAAAACTGTTATAGAAATTTAGTTGTGTTTTTAAATCTAAATCACTTTAAAGTAAGGAGAAAATTATGCATTCATTTTATAATAAATTTTATACCATTAATTAAATTACATAAATGTAGGGATATGAAATGACATTACAAAAAAAACCATATATGGATGAGAAATTAGAGTTAGGAAATAAGGTCAAAGATTAATTATTTATTTGCCTAACTAAAAACTGTTATAAGAATTTAGTATAATTTTTTAAGATCAAAATCATTTAAAACTACAAAGATTGGTATCTTTAGTTAAATTAATGAAATTTAGAGATAAAAAGGGACATCACAAAAACAACCATATATGGGTGAGAAATCAGAGCTAGGAAAATAGGTAAAAGATAAATCTTTATTTACCTCACTAAAAATTGTTATAAGAATATATTAGTGTCTTATTAAAATAGATAGACACCATACCTAATGATCGAAGATGGAGATAGTAAAAAAAATTGAAAAATGTGATGAATTCATGATCTGTGAGGTTTTAAAGAGCATATTGAAAGAAAGGAACTAGTAATAGTAATTCCAAGATTGACTTTCCACTATTTCTCATCAATCAAAAACCGTATTATTCAATAAATTCTAGGTTCCATTCATTGCATTCAAATTATTTGTGCATATTATTTGATTAAATTAGACATGTATGTGCATTTTATTCATTGAATTGTATAAAGTGTTACATTGTTTGATATTACTCTATAAAAGTTTGAAAGCTAGGTATTCTAATTATGCATGCCATAGTTGAGATAAATTCTTAGATGACTACCAAACTTATTCCAGTTATTTATTTATTTTTAAAGCTATATATGATCATATTATTTTTGTTGGTTTCTATTTCATTCAAAAACAATTTATTTTTTCTATTGCTAAATCAATGGGAGAATGCTTACAAAATGCAACTTCCATTCTTATAGTCTATCGATTTTTGTTTATGTTGATTTACCTTGCCTACTTCTATATACTCCATATTTTTAGTTTACCTTAATACTCCCTTCCCATGCCTACTATTCTAAGTGTTTTATTACAGAGGAAATATTTTAAGAAAACCTAAGTAGAACTAAGAGTAATCTCTCTATATTCTTTCATCCAATCTATGAAATTGTTCACTATAAATTAGAGACTTTGGTAACGAATGACTTGATTCTACAAAAGACCTATCATGTCTTGCCTTGGGTTTGGTTCCTAGGTTTTTTGCATAAGTTATTTTCACTACTTCAGATTTTAACTAATAAATGAAAAGAGAACACATTTAGTAAAAGAAAAATAGAAATATTTCTACTAAAAAAAATCATATATTCCTTAAAGTACTTTTACAGAACTTACTTTCCTGGACGGGACAAATAAATTACCCAAAAATTTGCAAAAAAATGGTTTATACATGAAAGACATCATTATTGCCACATTTACATTTATTCCTCAAAATAAATTTTCAAAACATACTTTCCATTAATCTTCTTGTTGTTTGTTAAGGAAAGCCTCATTTAACTCAATATAACCAACTGTAGAATTGATAGTTTTTAAACAAAATATAACATGTGCCCAATTTATAAATATTCTTGGAACAATAGTTGGAATGCTTTGTTATGACCCACCACTTTTTCTTAAATTTGATTGAACAAATTTTCAAAATGTTGGACAATGACCATCTTCCACAATTCTTTTTTAGCCCATTTTGTCTATTGCAAATTAAAATTGTTTGATCAAAGATAATTGTTACTAAAATTTTGCACACGTGTAAAATTTAAGTATGAAGACAAAAAGTCCATAAATTCTATTGATTTCATACAAGAATATCCTTGCTTCATCAATCCAAAAATAGATACAATTGATATTTGCATAATGAAATGAAATGAAGTGCTGAAAGTAAATTCTCTCACACAAATGACTGTGAGAGTACCCCCTAAAATGTATAGCATGAAAGAAAGAAGCATAGAGTAAGGAGGGTCATAAGACACCTTGCACTAGTCCATTTCCATCTATTTGTTGCCATGAACTGCATCTCTTTTGAATCTCCAAGTCTTGCATTCACAGAGGGAAAAGTGTTAGGTCTAATGGACCTAAGAAATGATGGAACATCTCATCTTATACATAAAACAACCATGCTATTCTTATGCTATACAATTTCATAAAGAAAATACATCTACCAGCAAAAGTCATAGCAAATAATCAGATCCAAAATGTTTTACTACTAACATGTTTGTTTCCAATGTAGCGTCCTATTTCTAACAAATACGTGGATATAACCATAGGCTCCCACAAGGGTTTTTGAGCCTGTACCCATTAGAAATGGAACCTACAAACCTAATCAGGACAAATAAACAAAGTTTACAAAAAACTATAAAGAACAGAAGCCATGAGAGCTTTCAACAAACATATAGAAAGGAAAATTAGTTTTCTTTCCTAAACATTTGTTGTGCCAAAAATGTGAGTGTCATCAGCAAAGAATAGTAAAGATAACGCCCAAATTTTCATGTCTCTATGACTGAAAAATCATAAAAAATCTCAAGAAGACATTTTTAATATCTTTTCATAAGTGCATATGGCCATGAAAAGTTCTATCTTTTCATTTTCAAGACTATAAGAACAAGTTCATGCATCTAGAAGCTCAAATCTAAGCAAGAGATTTTGAAAAAAGTAAAAAATTCTTCATGGAACTAAGTGTAATTTTCAGATTTTTGCAAGTATTTGGTTTCCCATGGAATATGTGTTTTTAAAACAGCAAAAAAGGAAAGCAATCATTTCAAGATATCCAACAGAAGCCATGAAAAACACATCAGATCTTTTAGCATAGAAGGGACTAAGAGGAAAGCTACATTTTTCTTCTTTTTTAATACAATAAATCCTAGATTTTGTTAAAAAAGAATAAACATTAGAAGACATGAAAAGGTACCAAACAGTATTGTTGCATACCATGATTATCTTGAGTCAAAATTGTAAATTTAAACCTGAGATTTCAAGCATAGAAATCTTTGATATTTGAGCTACAAATGGCTTCAAAGTGTCATCAAAATATTTGTTTCCATCTCAAGGTTAGAGACTAGTAGGACCTAAAGATGCAAAAAGAGGGGTAAAAATTTATTAAGACAAAAAGAAATAGAACAAGTAGAGCTCAACAAGGAGCTCGATCCTGAGCAACAAGATCATCAAATTCTTGCACCATCACAAAGGACAGTTGCCTCCTATCCCTAGTAGGACCTAAAGATGCAAATGCATAGAAGCACCAAGATTTCTTCATTTTTGAAGCCACAAATGATGCAAATAGCAGTAAAAACATGCACTGAAAATACCTAGGAAAGATTGAAAATGATCTTCAATTTTTGAGCCAAGAATGTGCCCAAAAAATGCAAATTTTGATCTGCTATCAAAGCTTAAAGAAGAGCATAAACTATGCTCTTTAATAGCAGAACAAAATGCCTAGAAATTCAGAACAACAAAACAAACAAAGCCAATAGGAGCCCATAGGTCTTCATATTTGCCCAGCTATTACAAAAATGCCCAGAAAATGATGTAAATGGAAGCCATAGAGAGGAGAATAACCTACGTTTTGAACCAAGGAGAAGAGGAAAACATGCCCGAAAAATAGAAAGAAAACTCTAGCAGAGCATCTTCATTCTTCTACCTCCAAACCCTCATTTTTTGCCAGCTAGTTAGAACTCACGTGAAGACCATATCAAAATGAAATGAATGAAGTTTTTAGGTTACCTTTCCCTAATATCTCTTCAATGTCCACGTGAATGAGAAAGGAAAAAAGACTTTGCTTTTAAAATAAAAACATTTCATTTAAAAAAAAAAATTCCTAAGTCCATAGTAAACATGAAGTGGAGAGGAAAAATGCTTCGCCTTTATGTTTCAAATTTGCTAAGTTATGCAAATATCCAAAGTTTTAAAGTTCCCCATTTCATTAATGTAAAATATCAATATTAATTAAAGTAATGATCTTATAAATCACTTTATTTGTATTTCATATTAAAGCTTTATAATATTTATTATTTTTTAACATTATAAAAATATTAATTAATTATAATATATTTAAATATTTTTGAGAAATTTAATAATTTATTATTAACAAATATATTACATTGATGTTATTAATTGATTTAATGGTCAGTTAATAATATCAATATAATTAGTATTTCTTAATAATAATTATTAAATTCTAATTTTGAATATTAAATATGTTATAAATAATTTTTAATATTTTTCTAAATTAAAGGTTAATAGATATCTTTGGTAAATTGCTAAAAAGATATGGAAGCAAGTTACAAATATTTTTCAGGCTGAGGAGAGTTGTTGCATTTTAGAGACCTTTGGAGGTTATTTTGGGGATAAGACTACATTTATGAGGAGCAATTATGATGATATTATGAGGCCATGAATTTGGGCCTTTTGTACATGTGGCCTTTTTGGCTAAGCTTGCCCAAGGAGTGGGTGTTTTGCATTTATTATGCAAGTTGGCTATAAAATGCATAAGTATTGAGCTTTGGGCTCATTTTAGTGAGAGTTCCAGAGTTCTGATTATGTAGAGGAGATCTTTGTGACATATTCTTGTTTCCTTGGTACTTTTTGCATCTTTTGTGATTTAGTTCCAAGATACTTGATATATGTACTAAGTCATTTAGTGATAGTTTTTCTAATTTTGGATATCCAACGTTAATCCTTTTTGTAACTGTGTGTGAGTAATATTTGATTGATATAATGTTATGTGATTTTTAGGATTCCTTATCATTCTATCTCAGTTGTCACCTAGTTGTGGTTTGTACTTTTGTTTGCAAGTTATAATTTGTGTTCTTCCATTTTGGGACTGTTATGTGAACGTTTCAATGTTTTCCTTAACTCTCATTATCAGGACCTTATTATGAAGTATTGATGCAAGCCAGTATAGGATCTACATGTTGTGATCAACAAGGTGGTTTCATTGTTTTGATAGCAATCATATATTTAGTACTCATAAGTTTTTGGTGTATCACCTTTTAGCTAGATTCATTTTCAGGTTTCTTTTTGCATCTTTCTCCCTTTTCCTATCAAGTTGAGTTTGTTTTAAGTTACGAGAGCTTAGGTGATTATCCAATAGGAACCGGCCTAGAACCTGAAGATTCACTCCTATTTTTGGTATACCCACTACCTAGGAGTGTTTCCATGTTTCTCAGAGTGACTAAGCTTTAAAACTCAGTCAAGGTACAACTTTTAGAGATAACAATAACATTAAATTGTTTTATCTTTTTCTAAACTAAGGATAGGTCAAAATTGGTTTGTGTATCCAATCTTGAACTTCTTCTTTAAATGAATGTTCACTAGATTTTATTTTGAAGTTACCAAATATTTGAATTATTTGTTATATGCTTCTATGTTGACTTGCATCCACCCATTATCAATCATGGGAATTTGTTCTAAAAAAAAAATTTGTAGCGTGGAAATGAAAATTGATCCTAAGAAAATAAAAACTGGTTCATATTTTTTAGTAGAATGTTGAACTCAATCCCTTGAAATGAACTATAAACAACTGAAACAAATTTAAGCATTTGAGTCTTTCAATCGAATATTTGGTTAAAATATTTTTGAATAATTTTTTGTTCAATTTTTTAATATTTTTTTTATAATGTCATGTAGTTGTTATGAGACTCACATAGTCTTATTAGAACCAAGAAAATGTTGATTTCATCATTACTATTGAAGTGTCATTTATTTGGAAAATATTGTAGACCCATTAGTGTTTTATTTCAAATATTCTTGGTATATATTATCTTGTCATTTTACTAGCTTGTCTTATTTGAAATATAGAAGCCCATCACTATGTTTAGTAGGAGATTTGTCCATTTTCATTTACACTTAGATAATTTCATCCAAATGTCGCCCTTGAAGTATGCTTAGGAGGCAACTAATTTCTATGTGGCCATTCAAATGATTCATTTGATTTTATAGGATCAATATATATTGTCCTTTGTAATTACGTCTTCTTCCTCTCTCATGACTTGTATGGCTACATAATATCATTGAATGATTCACTCCTTTTAGTTCTATCCTTTGATTTCAAGCAACCATTGCATAATTTTTCACTTTTAAGCCCTTTGTCAAACTTTATACTTTGAATCTTGAAAACACACCAATACTTCTATAAAAAAACATACAATAATCCTCATCTCTAATGTTTCTAATTAGTTTTGTTTGTTTATAGTTTAATTTTCTTAAGAAATATGGGGAAATTGGTTGTACATCAAATCTTGGCATTTTTATAAATTTATTGTAAATATGTGTTAGACAAAAAATGCTTTTTTATATATATATTTACTTCAAGCTATTTTTAACTTCTTATATAAAATAAAAGCTACATATTTTTTTAAAAAGAAATTCAAAGATAATTTTCATTTGGAAACTTGTTCATTTGGAAACTTGCATATTCACTCTAATAAGAACTGCAAATTGCAGCACACTATTACTTTTATCATCTTTACACTTATTCTTTACATTATATAAATGTCAAGTGATATTTGTTCTCCTTTCTTAATAATATCATTCTATAAAAATTAAATCGATGAATGCAACAAGAGCTCTGTTCGAGCAGGATTCCCTGCCTATTGTGAGAAGCATAGGGCGGAAAATTATCAAGAATGTTTTTTAAAGGTTAGATGATAGAAGGTTATCAGAATGTTGTCATATAGGAAATGAAATGGAAAGAGTGATAAATAGGAAAAGAAACAAGAGAAAATAATATTCAAAGCTTATGATAAATCCAAGGTAAAATATTAGTACTGTGGAAATAAATGTTACTGAAAATAAATTATAGAAGAAGGAAAATAAAAAATGGATTTGGATAGTTAATTGTAGTTGATCTACTACGAGAATCTAGTTAATTGAGTTTGTGAGAAAGAGGTGATTGCTCACCAGAATCTTCTTCTTTATTTTCGTAACGGGAAATATAAATACCTCGCTAACTCCGTTTGAGTGGTGTTTCTGCACACGTAGATAATAAGACATTGGGGTGGGTGGATAAATTCATTCATATTCCACTCTTCATTTAAAACCCTACCCATAGACATAAAGCCTGCTGACGTGGACGCCAAATATCCCACCACTTTCACACCGTTTTATTTATCTCAGATCAGATGATATAGGAAGACTAGAAAGCATTATGTATAAAGGGTACATAAAGTTCATGTGTTCTGAGTTAAATGAAGCCATCGCTTTTATGGGTTTGCACTGATTTACATGGAGCACAAGGTCAGGTGTGTTGCCGAGAGTGAAAATTTGCCCCTGTTCAACTCATGGATGACGAGAATTTCCTATTAAGAAATCCTTGAAGCAACACATGGATTTAACCAAAGAAACTAACTGGTTGCTTTGGCAACACATGTAACAGATTTTGGCATTGTCGCCCCTGCAGCAGCGTTACTGCAGATTTTGGATGAAGTCCGATCCAAACCTTAGAAAATTCATGGTTGTCACTATGGTGGAAATCCCTCTCCACAAAATTTGAAGGTTGCAGCGGGCGGAAATATTTGGAAATCTCTGTCGATGGCGGTGGACACAGAAACCTGGCAATCAATCAAGACTAGTATAGAACTTTCCAGAAACGATGGATATTTTATTATTGTATTTTTTTAGAATACAAAATATAATAAAACCTCAGGAAAATACAGGCCAACCGATTGGAAAAAAGAAATTAATGTTAAGAAATTAATTTAAAAATAAACTTGTCTTTAGTAATGCAATAGTTATAATGACCAAAATTAGTTGACAGAAGTCACCAGGAACAGGGACTAATAATATTTCTTTTACAGCATCCCTCCATTTATAAAATAACTATAATTTGTATTTAATAATCTATGACAAATCGATTGCTAACTTGACTTCCAGCACATGAGCATATCACCTCATTTTCAAATTCAAATATCTATCAAATCACTGACTATCAATTATCGTGTTCAATAAAAACTATTAAGTAGTCGTAGTCAAGTATTCCCAATTATCGACCCTCGGAAGTGACAGACTAGACTGCCCTACATTACTAAAATAATATTAAAAATATGTAGCTTAGAATATGACTTTTTGTTTTAGGCCTCTAGATTTACAAATTCATTTTTTATTTCTTTTTGCATACAATATGACTTTGAAATGTTTTAAACACATTGACCTTTTCTAATGCATGATGAATAGTTAGCAAGAATGTCTTTAGAAAAAATGATGCCTCTTTATCCTTAGCATATTAAACCACTCAATGTAAAGCCATATGAAAAAATGATCTGAAGGAAAATCAACAAAGGGTGCACTAGTAGGGAAAACCAGAAAGTGAAAAGATATTATTTTGATATTACGAATTTATCAAGTTATCAATAAGTTATTTCAATTATAATCAAATTATTTCTCCATATATGCCATGACATATGATCATGATAATGACCAAGATAGAAATTAGTAAAACGAATTTAATATATAATACTCATGCCATGCCTTTCCTTTACCAATTATTACGCCAAATGCATTCCCTCTATGAAGAGGAGGAGCTGAATTTTCCATCCGATGCAGGATGACCATAGGAATGATCTCATCCGTTTGTGTTCAGTTCTACCGAGTCATTTTACACGTATTTGGTTAGTCACAAAATAGTATCTCCATCTCTCACAAACCTGGTGGTCGTCGAATTCATTGCCCTGAACAGTTTACAACAGTAAAATTTTGACATCAGCAGATAAGACGTTTAAAATATTTCTGACTGCGCCACAAAGAACACCTCGCTTCCACTCCAAATATGCAAACCAACACCAAGTGGCCGCCGCTTTGCACAACTTGATCACACAACAAAACGGTGAATTGACGGACATTTCTGCCAGGAAAACTGATGTCCTACACGTCGGGGTTTCGAGTCACAACTCAAGCCCAGGGCATTCTCGAGACGGCCCTGTTTAGAAAAATTTGTAGCTACATGGGAATTTTTGCCTACTCTGCTTCTTTTCTCCACATCTAAACACAATCCCTTGCCTAGAGAAAACTATGAATCAAGCAACACTAAAAAACTAACTCGATTCAACAGCCTGCGCCTCATCACCATCATTTACCAATGTTTACGATTCTAGGGTGGAGGAATCCCTTTCGTGAACGCTATTTTCTAGACATGTTTCACAGCAAGTCATTTGCGATATTTCATTGCTTCATTTGCCTCTGCTTTCCCTTACGAGTAATAAAGGCCATTCTCGTTAATCTTGGAAGGTCAGACAATTCATGCATTGTTGTCCAGAAGCATTGGGAGAATCAACTGGCTACCAGCGGTACATGCGATTGGCTCAATAAATATTTTAATGACTTCTATTATCTTAAAGTAAAATGATAATAATTTTACGTTTAATGTTTATTAGAATGTTCCAATTAAAAATCCTTGCCCCACTCTTATATTTCTATCTCGCTCTCTCCTCACTATTCCTTTGTTCAAATATATGATGCTTTTCTCCTCTTTTATGTCAACCTAGAAACAACTGAATCTAATGGTATAGGACAAGAAGGGTGAGACTGTGATATATTTTTCCTTTAAGGGTAAATAAATATATAATTTAATGTTTAATTGTTGAGAATGAAATAGTGCAACATCTATCTAAGGAGGGTGAGTTTTTCTTTTATAAATATATTCTATTTTTCATTTTAACAAACTCACTCTTGGCTGCACTTCTAGGAGGCAATCTAAAATTTATTTATTTTGTTGACATCAATTTTTTTAAATGGATTTAGATATAGGGGAGACAATTCAGTAGCCACTCATGCATCTACCATTATAAATCCCTCTAATTACCGCTCATAAAAAGCTTCAAAAATTGATAGCACGTGTTCTAATAGCCAATCACACATGTAGTAATAGTTGGTCATTTTTTAGCTTTTGTGGTTGTTGATTGGTCCATTGTACAAAAAACATTATTTCTCGGTGAGTCGCTATTAGAGGGTGAATATAACAGGTTTTAGGCGTAGGCTTTAAAATGACACGTTTACACTACTAGTTCTACAAAGAGCTCCATAAATGCGAAAAAATTGGAAGATTGGCTTTAAGCTCTTCAGTCACCTACAGAGGTTAGCCAAAAAAAATGGAAAATTTCAAGGTATGGATTAGGAGTTTTGGGGTTCAGTTTTGTAAAACAGGCGAAATTATGAAACGGGACAAATGGCTCATGAGCTTGCCAGAACAGATTAGTCTGACCCACATGTCTTCTTTTGAATTTCTCACCTATGATAATTCTATAGCTGGTTTCCATTTTTTTTTTTAAAAAAAAAAAAAATCAAACGTTCGGATTTGAACATGAGAGATGCATCACCACTAAAATTGTTTCCTTTGTTATTTCTCCTCATTGGCTTTACATTGTCATGCTAAGGATGATATCCATTTAACCACTATTGCAAATGTTTGTTTCATTGACTCTGGCATAGCCTTCTATGGGAGGAGCCTAACTTATGCCTAGCATCTCATATCCTGTCAATGAAACAAAGGGGAAGTGCTCAAGTTTTTCATACTCTTACACACCATGGGCAAGTTCATCTTTAGCATTGTTGGTGATCCACAATGGCCATGTCAGTGACACAGAGTTGTTTAAAACTAATGAACTGCCATTGCATTTATCTTGGCTAGACATTTTTAATTTAGCTAAATGAACTCAAATTCTATGGGCAAGATGTGATAAGATGTGATAGACTGGAGACTAAATCATGACCATAGAGTGAATCAAATCAAACATTTTTAGTGCATCAGGAAAAAAATCTAAAATAGAAGGCCATATAACAAACTATTTGTATGCTAATTTCTAGAGGTTTTGTATTTGCTATGTCACGAAGTTCTGAGATCCATGATTACAAAAGGATGAATTTAAAACATCATCAAGAAATACAAAATATGATCTCAATCACCAACAAGCCCATTTTTGTAGGGTTATGAGGATGTACGAAATTGAAATGATAACAGTAATAAAAAATCCTTGTACAAAATAACCCAATTTGTATAAACTAAGTAAAACATTCCATTACTATCGATGCCTCTAATTCATGAGAATCTATCAAAAGGAAATCATCCACCACATCTAAAATCTTATTAGGAAAATGCATTTCCACCCATTTTCATAAATTAATTCCTTCACTAAACATATCATTTGTTCGTCTCTTTCAGGTCAACATCTCTAAAACTACATTTCCATAGCTATATACATCTCCTTTTGTAGTAAGACTTCCACCCATTCCATACTCTATAAAAACAAATAAAAATGAATAATGTACTCTTTATTTTTGAAGTGTTGGATAGTTAATCATATAAGAAAAAATATTAGTAAAATAGATAAATCAATAATGAGAAATATGGACCAAGTGCAATGTAGCCAATAGATCCTTTAAGTCCATTGGTGGAGGACAAAGAATTAACATTTCCTAAGAGGACATTGAGCGATAAATGTATTTTGTTAAAAAAATTAATGCTAAATCCTCTTCTTGAAGTTTTGTACCCATCAACATACCAATGGTTCTTTTTATTACACAAAAAATTAGTTTTGTAAACAAAAATGATTTATTTTTATCTTAACTAATGATCAGGACAATGGTCATAAAAATTAGCTTCTAATAAAACAATTTAAAGTAATTATTTAGTTAGTTTATTTTAAAATATTAATTTATTAAAGTAAATTTAACATTAAGCATTCTTTAATTATAAACATGTAATTTTTCTCTAAATGCATTTCTCTAATATATTTATGTTGCCTTTTATATCATTTATTATTATTGTATATTCTATTTCTATATAATTAATATTATAATTATATTTACTATTTTATTATTATAAAAGTATATATTTTGAATGAAGTATGATTATCTTTCTGAGTTAATTTATTTGATTTTTTTTTAAATTTATTTGAATCATAAATATCATCAATCAAAAAATTTGTCAAATAATCTTATTAGTTGTAAAAATATATTTATTTTAAAAACTAAATCTATTTTCTATTATATCTTCAATACCTCTTTGACACACATTGCATTATAAAGTAGGATTGCTAATTTTTTTAAATGAATCCATAAAATTAGCCTATTATAAAGTACGATTACTAAATTTTTTTAACCAATCCATAAAATTTATGTCTTTGTTGGTTTTTAAATGACTGTTTAACATAACTAGAAAAAAGTGATTTAAATATTGACAATTTCCTATTTTTCTCTCTTCCTTGACTTGTAACGGTGCTCCTAACTATACTGACTTAACATGTGGTTAGAGTAAGTTGAACAGTGTTGACTAAGAATCCAAACTAACCAAAGTTGATCAAAAGAGGAAAGTTAAGCAAGGTAAGAGGATGATAAGAATTGAGTTTTACGACACATTTTTTTAAAGCATTTAGAATTTTAGAGGATGCAAAATAGACAATATTTCAATGAAATTTATTTTGATATATAGTATTAATTGTCTTATGATACACCTATAATTAAATACATTATTTTATGAATGAAAATGAAAAATAATTTCTAAAAATAAATTAAATACCATTTTTACAAAGATAAATTGGAAAATGCATTTGAAAATTAAATCTGAAAAGACTAAGAACAAAATTTATTTATCAAATGGAGAACTAGATAAAAGTCCAGGTACTCAGCTTGACAAGTAAATTAGTCCAAAATAAAGTTGAAAATCTAATTTGAAAGACCAAAGAAGTAACCTAAAAGTTAGATGAATGTGAAAGTGAAACCTATAGATACAAAAACTATAGATATGAAAATTAAAGATATTGACCAGCACTCAACATGGTAAATGTTAAAATGTGATCACAAATTTGGATCACAAATTAAAGATATTGATCACAAATTAAAGATATTTCCATGTGGTTTTTATTAGACATGCATTTGACAAAACTTGCAAAATTCATAATATTCCCTATAGTAGAGACTGGTAGAAAGCTACTTGAGTCTTGGTGATGATGGAACATTCAACATGAACAAGAATATTCACCAACCATCTCAAATTCTTAGGAATAAGAAAAGGCCCCAAACTAATAGCATGCTTGGTATAGTTCCTATCAAAATAGAGTACCATGGAATTGATCAATTGTAGAACACTATTGCGTCTTCAGCTAGGGTGTACTATTTAGGGTAAAGCTTTTACTAGTCCTAATACAAATTAAAATTTCCTAAGTACAAATTTATATATGACTTGATAAACTATATACAATGCTCACACAAAACAATTCCTTATCTACCAAACATTTTGAGTTTCACCTGATCACATTCTTTAATTAAAACCTAAAATATAAAATTTATGGTACACAATATGTAGTTCCTTGGGGGAAAGACCAAACATAGCTTCATTGTAATGGAGAGTTCAAGCTAAATGATTGAAAGAAAAAATTATTATTTACTTGTTGACATGGTTGCTAGTTGGGACTAGACTGGTTCTATTTTTTAATGTTTTTGTCAATTTGTTTGGCAAGCATACAGTAGCTTACAAACTATCATTTATTAAAAATAGATGTTCCCATGCTATAGTTTCTTGCCATTTCACTATAGAGCTAAATGGTCTAAGTGATCTATTCAATAGTGGGCATTTTCTGGTAAACTAAACTTTGACATAGAAAACAAACCAAAATTTTCACATCTAATAGAAATAATAAAATCAATTTCATGCTTAAAAATATAAATTGGAATTTTTAGTATTTTCTCTAGAAACTTAATGGAGATCTAAGCATAAATTTGCAAGTTAACCTTAGATACATATCAATTTTAATTTGTTTAGAAGAATTATCATAAGATAATAGGGTTTCAAATGAAACAAGTCTAAATTAAGTGGACAGTGGCAAGTTTCATCTAATTTATCAAATTTGAATGGTTGGATGAGATTCAAAAACCAACAGTGCAATAATTAGAAATTCACACAATCAAGTATAGCTAAAAATGTAAACATCTAAAAAATATAATAGAGGATTTTATAAGTCTCATACAAATCAAACCACCATATCTCATTCATATATTTAAGACACAAACTTTATGAATAGCATGATAAGATGTAGATCTCACCAGATTATTTAACTTAGATTAAAAAACAAAATATACCATCACCAAGATTAGGATATCGATTGCAAGCCCTTTAATTAATCTCAAAATTTGCAAAATATAATTTAGCATTTTTTTATGCTGAAATAGTATAATGTTTCTATAATGCAATGATATCTTGCCCCAAAATAAATCACAGAAGGAGAAATAAGTAATGAACACGGTTCCTTAAAATTGTGGACTTAGAAACTAAGTTGTTGGTCCCAATCGAGATTTAGATTTGGGTTTGCAGGTTTGATCAAAACATGTTTAGGGTGGGTTCAAGTCCATTGGTAGAAAATCATATGAAATCTTATAAAAATAAAACAAAAGAATATTATACATATATGCAATGGTAGAGAATGTCAAAATACACCACTATGCCAATAGTAATGTAACATAATAAAAATGCCAAACTACACCACCATATAACAACTCAATTCAAAAATAATAATGTTAACTTTAATAGTCAACCATCATTGATTAAGTATTGTCAAAAGTCATTAAACATATCATCCTCCATTAATGGAAAATTATAATCACAAATAGTGTCACTTCAATCGTTACTAGAAGTATCAGCCTCAAGGTCAACCTTGTTGCAATGGAGTTTTTGTAGGCCAATACCATTCGAAAGCAATCTTCCTACAATCTTGAGATGAGATAGTGTTGATGTGAAAGTCCTAGTACGAAAGGGGTTTTCATAATGAAAAAAACACATGACAAAAATTGGAGGAATACTAAAATCTATATTTGTTAAAGGAAGGAATCGCCACTACATTGGAAGGGCAAGAACTATAACTCCTATGTTAATAATCTTCAACTAGTAATATTTGGCAATGGCAGGGTTAAGATAAGCCATATTGGCAAAATCGTTTAGTAAGCTTTTTAACCTATTCAAGCTTCAATGATGCTCCTTAATTTATAGGATATCCTCATTCATAGATTATTATTATCATTTGAGTCTATTTTCAAATAATTAATAATAATCTCTTTGAAAAATACTTGGAAATATATTCCCAACCTCTATTTCTATGGATAATATTTTAAAATGTGTTCTTTGCTATTTTCTTTTGGATAATATTTTAAAATGCATTCCTGAGTCTCTACTTGGGTGGATGATATTTTAAAATGTAATATCTAATCTTTCTTTTGATAGATATTATATTAAAATATATTCCCTATCTAATCATGGTTAAGGCCCCAATTTCCCAATTCAGGTAAGAATTACAAGTGTTTGTAGAAATGATATAGTTATCTATAATAATTTACCTTAAACCATCTTTGTATATGGAATTTACAATATTTTTAAAATATTCACCAATTATGCACTTTGGTAATGGTTTGAAAATAATAATCCTCACATTTGTCAAACGTAGAAAATATTCAAAAAAATTTATACGACAGAAAATGTTTATGGCAGTCACAAGTTCACTAACAATGAGAGTGGCATTTTCATAATGTAAAACCATTTGCATGGCCCAAGACTTAGAAATATGGATATCCTACATGATTACTTGCTAACTAAAATAACTAGAAAACTAAGTATCCAATAGAATTGATGGTTAAAAAATCAACATTGAGAAAAAGACCCCAGCATTGCCTAAACCTAATCGTAAACAAAAAGAAAATTGGAAATACTTCATGTTCAACATGACTTGGAAGAGGAAGAGCCCAAAATGTATTATTTTCCATGAACGTGCTCTGAATCCAAATTAGAACCTCCCACTAACATGCTTCTAGCCCCATTGTAGTTTGAAGCATGAATTGCTCACTAAACAAAAGCTATCCACAAACCCAACCTACAGAATCCTTTTAAGAGAGTCATAAGTCTACTTAAAAATGAGTGAATGAATCCAACCTAGTCTCTCATATTTTAAGAGGCATAAATCTACATAAAAAAAACTAATTTTAGGTTTGGGTCTAGGTTTCAACCCCAAAACTAAATGAGTTCAATGATTAAAACTTGAAATTCCAGATGTAGTCTTCATTTGATAGTGAAGATTCTAAAATTGTTCATGGAATTTAGAACTGATACTAAAATTCCATTTTCTGAGGTTAGGAGGAAATGGGTATCTTACCAAAAGGTGTAGGGGGACTTTGAGATTGACTTGTAGCCCTTGTAGAAGAAGACCATTGTAAGTCATCCATGGATAATGGTAATTTAGTTTCCATGTCTTCCAACCATACTCTAACAACCTCAATTAATTATTTAGGCATCTTCTACTCCTTTGTTATTGTTGAATATGTGCTTTATTAGCCACAACAATTATTTTGAGATGATAATATATTAGAGTATTTTAGATTACTAAATTTTGTGAATATGGGAATGGATTCCATGAACACATTACATAAGCATATCCCTTTATTTTGAGTTAGGAAAAAACCTTTTTTCAGGAATGTTAAATTTGTAAGACAATTGATAACAAGATATTGAACCCTAATTATAGTTAAAATTCAATGTGGAAGCCCTAAATTTTGTTGCATATTTGACCTAAAATAGATAACCTTATTGCGGGAAGGTGTTGATTGCTCTATCATGCTCGCTCCTAAAATCTCCATATTAATTGATCAACAAATAATAAAATAGTGATAGATCAACTACAATGCCAATATAGGGAAAACTAACATGTTTAACACTACTTATACTTGGCAACACATCTAATAAAAAAAGTGACATATTGTTTTGTATGAGGCATAAAAAAATAGCGGCATAGTCTATTTTTAGACATTTGTTTGCACAAAACAATGTCATCTATGCATTACATGCACCCAATGCCAACACAACTTCCAAATAGGTGGAATGAAACATGCCTCTTGAAAGATGCCTTAAATTATCCATATCTTTTTTGCCAAAATATAAAATAGACTATAGGGTAAAAGCAACAAGACCAATCAAAAAATAGGAAATAAAAAGAAGTAATTTTTTAAAATGAAATATTTTCAATAGTTTATAGATTAAATAGAAAATATGAAACTATATATAATTACCAAGATATAGATTGACGTGAAAACTATAGTCTTGGCCTATCAATAAACAAGACTAAAAACCATACTAAGTACGAGAGATAAAATGATCATCTATTCCTAGTTGAATGGTCCATATCTATTGTTCCCAAATCCAAGGTGTTTTAAATAAAAAGACAACTCACAATTCAATTTTTTGAATGGAAAATATTGTCACACACCAATTGCATCGATTTAAAGTCTATAATGACACATCACAGTCAAAAAGTGAAATATTTAGTCATATTTTATTCGATGTGTATTGAGAAGGATCGATGTAGGAAATTTACAGGTATGGGGGACCCTCTCACTTTTTTTGCTTTTTGCTTTTCCTATGAATTAAAAGTTAGAATTTTTGCGAGCCTAGTGACCCGCAATGAAGGTGCTACTTCCAATTTTTTCATGTTTGTGTTTAATTTTCTTCTCTATTCAATTTAGTTGAATGCTAAGATTTGTTGTTAGAGTTAGTTAATTATACTATTCATTATGTCCATAATGTGTGGAAACTACTAGTTATTGTCCAGATCTCACCATAATTGATCTCACCATAAGTTATGTTTAGTAGTGATTTTAACAATGATTCTCATCATAATAAATTGAAGAATAAGTTCCTCACTATTGATTATTAGGTCAATTTGTTAAGGAAGATGCAAACTTTGAGACAAAAAGATATGACTATGAAATAATATATAGATAAATTTTATAGATTGGACATTAGATCTAGGCATGTTGATGATGAGGTAGAGAAAGTGGCAAGGTAATTGAATGGTTTGAGAATTGCAATTCAAGATGAGATTAGTTTTGTGAAACTAGACAGTGTGGAGCAAGCATATCAATATGCCTTAAAGGCTGAGGAGATCTTGACAAAGAAACATGAAAAACCAAAAAGAGGTAGAGGGGGTAGATTTCAAAGAGGTGGAGGTATATCCTATGGAAAAATACCAGATCTAAGAATCTTGCATAAGAGAAATGAAAAGATGAGTAAAAAGGTGATGAGAAAGGAAATACAGAGTGGAAAGATGGTAGTTCTTACGAAGGAAGACATAGTTCTTATAGAGGTGGCTATGGAAGAGGAAGATTTCATGGAACCTATTTCAATGTCGTGAAGAAGTACATAGAGCCTTTGAGTATAAGAAAATTGAAGGTAGCAGTCAAAATTAAGTAATCTAAGGAAAATTTGTCATTCCACTGAATAGACCTAAAAAGGATGAAAATTTGATGGTGAGAATAACTTTTTGTAATGAAAGGACTAATGAAGAATTCATCTTGAGGAGAAGTCTTTTCAAGACTAGATGCAAGATTGCAAGAAAATGTTGTAAGGTGATCCAATGGTAGTTCAAAAACTTTGGCATTAGAGGAGCTAGTTAATAAGTTACAATTACAGAGGATGAGACACCCTACATCCTATCAAGTCACTTGGATCCAGGATAAGCATAATTTACTAGTACATGAGAAATGCCTTGTGAAATTCAAGATTAAGAATTACTATAATGAATCTCTATGTGAAATTATGCCTATGGATTGTTTCCATATACTTTTGGGTACACCATAGTGGTATAATAGACAAACATTGTATAATGGAAGATTGAATCAATATACTATTTTGGCAAGTGGAAAACACACAAGTCTTGTTATCTTTGATAGAGGCACCACATAAAATCATTATATTATAGTGTAGGTTTGCATGATTAATCAAAATCAATTTTTTGAAGAATATGAGAAAGAAGAAGATTTTTTAGTGCATCAAATAATGATAGTATTGATTGATTTCCATTATAAGTTGAAAAGTTCCTCATAGAGTATCAAGAAATTATTTTAGACAATATACCTAATGGTTTACCACTAGTAAGGAGTATAAGTCATTATATGGATCTAATTTTTGGAGTTAGTTTTATGAGTAATCCACCTCATAGATTGACACCTACCAATAATGCAGAACTTAATAGGCAAGTAGAGGAGTTGTTGTAAAAAGGTTTTATTAGAGAAAGTTTGAGTCCATCTATTGCGCATGTTGTACTGGCACCTAAAAAGAGTATTTAGTGGAGAATGTGTGTTGAGTCCAAAGCTATTACAAAATAACAGTGAAGTACAAGTTTCTGATGCCTAAGATGGATGATATAATGGATTATTTGAGTGCAGAAAAAATAATTATGAATTTTTTTTGAAGAGTGGGTATCATCATATCAAAATTAAAGAAGGTGATCAGTAGTAGCATTCTTTCTAGACAAAAGAAGGTTTGTATGAATGGCTAGTTTTTCCTTTTGGTTTGACAAATGTACTAAGTAATTTCATGACGTTGATGAATGAACTCTTGAAGCAATTATTGGGTAAGTTTGTGAATGTTTATCTAGATGATATTCTAATATTCAGTAAGACTAAGGAGGAGCATTTTAAGAATATTAGGAATGTGTTCTAGAGGTTGAAAGAGGATAAGTTATTGATTGACCTGAAAAAGTGTTGATTCATGAAGCATGATATTATGTATCTAAGGCTTCTTAACTTAGTTGATGGTTTGAATATTGATCTTGAGAAGGTTAAAGGAATTCTTGAGCAACCTATGCCTAATAATGTGAGTGAGGTAAGATGATTTCATGGTTTAGTAAGTTTCTTGAAAAAGTTCATTAAGAATTTTAATTCAATTTGTAATTCTATGAGTGAGACAATGAGAGGAGATAAAAAGGATTTCAAGTGGACACATGGAGCTGATAAGGATTCTTAGACTTTGAAACAAAATATTGTTGAATTACTTGTGTTGGCTCTACCTTATTTCAATAAAGTATTTAAAGTTGAATGTGATGCAAGTGATAAAGAAATTGGGGTTATGTTAAGTCTGGATGATAAACCTGATACTTTCATTAGTGATAAGTTTAGATTGCATGGCTTACAAAGGAGTATTATATCTAATATGGATAGTAAGTTTTTTGGTTATTTCTAGAAGACATTATGAAAGAATTTGGATATGAAGTTGAAGTTTAGTTCAACATTTCATTTATGGGAGTTGATGGAAAAATATATGCTGTGAAGAGAAACTTGGATAATTTGTTGATATGTTTAGTTGAGGATAATCCGAATAACCAAGATTTAGTATTTACACAAGAACAATTTTCATACAATAATATGTTAACAAGGAGTACTACAAAGACACCTTTTGAAATTGTTACTAGAATGCATCCTAAAGGTATATCATATTTGAGGGCTATTATTGGAGAACATAAGAGAAGTGCTAAAGGTAATGAATTTTTTGAATTCATGAGATCTTTACATTAGGAAATAAAAATTATGTTGGAAGAGAGTACTTAGAAATACAAGGGGAATGCAGATAAGTTAAGGAGATGTGAGAGTTTTGAAGCTTGTGATGAGGTGGTGATTTATCTGAAGAAGGGTAGATTTATTGTTGGCATGTATACTAAGTTGAAAATAAAGAAATTTGGTCTTTGCAAAATCTTGAAGAAGTTTGGCTGTAGGAATGCTTATGAAGTTGAGTTACCTGGTGACATGGATATATTTCCTATATTCAATATTCCCAATTTGTGCAAGCATTATGAATTTTTTGATGATTTGACTATGTCAAGTTATTATCTCAAGAAGTGGATTGTTGCGGTAGAGCAGATTTGAGATTAGAGAGTTGCTAAGAGTACATGAGGAAAGGATTACTTTGAGTATTTATTGAAGTGGAAGGACTGGCTAGTTAAAGATGTTGCGTAGATTTCTCAATCTAAGTTGGATTTATCCCAAGTTATGGCATGGTCATGATTTAGGAGAACCATTTCTTTTCAACCCTAATTGTCTAATGCAGGAGCATTCTGGGTTGCATTGCTATCCTACTCGATAGATGTGTACTCGGTTATACTTTTGGACTTGCTCAGTCACTTCATTATTGATTGGGTTGGTGGAGTTGATTCTGCCTTCATTCATTGAGTGGCTTAGGTTCTTCTTTCACCAAGTCTTTCTACTCTATATTCATTGAGTACCTAGACAACCTTTGTTGCTATTATTTGATGATGTCTTTCCTTGAGTGCCTATTTGGGTTCTCATTTGTGAGTCAACTTGTATTTAATTTGAGGCCTTAATTTAATGTATTGGATGAATCATTGGGATGTATGTAGACTATTATATTGTCAATCTTCTCCATATGATGATCTTCAATATTCTGTAAGCCATTTTGGCAAGCATAAAATATAGAGTGGTGATCTAGGTCTAGGAGTTATTCAATCAATGAGGAGGAATTAAAATCTGTAAAAGGAGACCATAAATCTTGCATGTAGGAGGATATTTGATGTGTATTTGATTCTTTATATTGGCCATAACCCAAAATACCTCACAGTCAAGCATGTATGATGAAAATTCGATGAATCAATGAAATATTTATGGTTGTCTCTCCTTTCTAGAATATTCTCTTCATCACTTGCTTCCATTATGTTGACTTTGCAAGGTTGGTCAATTGCTAGGTGTGCCTTTGGCCCCAGTCATTCTTCTTACCTTGCATCAATTTCGATCTTCCAATTTCAAAATATTACAATTTACCAATCAATGTTTCCCTATTAAAACCTTTAATAAGAGGAATAACTTATTTAATTATATTTACGTTGTTGTCATAATTTGGTGTCAATGTGATCAATGAATCTTTTAGCAAACTTAATCTTTTGAATTTGGCTGCAATTTCTTTGAAATAAATTGATAGGGCTAGTAATGGGAGATGGACTAGGTAGGACCTCACACATACACATTAAAGAGTCAAAGCCCATTTTATGTTTGTTTAAGCCAAACAAATTATATGAATCATGTTAAATGAAATTAAAATTTGTCATTTGCCTATTGTATGTTTGTTTAAGCCAAACATATTAAATGAATCATGTCAAATTAAATTAAAAATTACCCTTTAAAATGGTATATCATTACTAGATATTTGATAGATATATCTATTATATCTTCAAAATTATGAATTAAAATTATTAACTATTAATTAAAATTATAAATTTAATTAATAGAAATTAAATATAAAGATTCACTTTATAATTCATATAAAACAAAGATGCAAAGCATCTAGTATCGGTAGAAAATAATACGAATTTTATGCAATAATAAAATGTATAAAGTTTCAAAAATAAGACATTGCATTCTGTGTATAAATAATTTAGAGCCCTACAAAATAACAATTCAATTTGTCAATAAATATATTTCTATTAATTATTCAAATATAATATAGATAAAAACTTTATGGTTGTAAAAAATAGTTGAATAATAAATTATTTTGATTGGACAAACAAATAAAAGTAAATATATTATTATGAATTATTAGTTCTTTCAAATATAATATAAATGAAAACTTTATAGTTGCAAAAAGTAATTGAATAATAAATTGTTTTAATTGGACAAACAAATAAAGAAAAAAATCATTCCCTACTGTAACACAAAACACAAAACAGCCACTCAAATTGTCAATAAATATATTAATTTGAATTATTTTAAATACAATAAATATGAAAGCTTTATAGTTCAAAAAGTAATTGAATAATAAAATGTTCTAATTGAACAAACAAATTTAAAAGTTAAAATGCATTGAATGCTATAATTTTCGGTGTACGAAAGGAACTAATAAAAGAACATAAGATAAAAGAACAATAAACAAACTATTAATCAAATTAATTTTAATTGGAGTGAATAAAAATGGACGGGATTGATATGACAGCAACGGAAGTTCAAGTCGCAACGAAGTTTATCCCGTGAAATAATAGAGTTTAGGAATAGTTGTAAGAAATTGTAGGGATTATCTAGGTTCCATGTTGCTCATAGAGGTTTCATTCCGTGAAGAAATTGCAGGGATGAAACTGACATTCGGACTCTGAGTGCTCATGCTTACGAACGCAGGTTTTGTTGGATCTGGTAACGGTACAGAATTGGTGGTTATCATTGTAACGACACTAGACATTATTGGACGAACATCTGGATCAGCCTGTGTACACAGAAGTCCAATATGGATGCACCTTATCACTTGCTCTTCTAGACAACTTCCCACAAGCACAATATCAACAATCTTCAGTATATGTCCTCCTTTGAATAGTCTCCATGCCTGTATAAATCATTACCATTCACAAATATTCACTCTTCCATCTAATCAATAAATAGTTAATTGGGAGAATTTCAATTTCCTACTTAGCCATTCTAATAGAGTACAGTTATGGTTTTCCTTCCAAAGATTCGTGTCTATGTTTTTTCTTCCGCTTACAATCACCAGAAGCACAACTCCAAAACTATAAACATCGACTTTTACAGACAGTTGCCCTCCCATTGCATATTTCGGAGCCATGTAGCCACTGCAGGCATTCAAATGTCTTATATCCAGCGTTTATTTTCATTATGATCTTCTTTTGGTATATAAAAACCCAGCCCGCGGGATCATCTCCCTTTTCGAGCCATGACAAACAAAAAGAAAAGGTAAAACTGATTGAATTATACTTACTAGGTTCCTGCAACTTTTGATTGTATCTCGGTTTCGTTGTCAGAGAAGAGTCTTGCTAAACCAAAGTCCGCTATCTTAGGATTCAGTTGGTCATCAAGCAAAATATTGTTTGCCTTGATGTCTCTGTGAATTATTCGAAGCTGTGAATCCTCGTGAAGGTAAAGAAGGCCGCGAGCAATTCCAATTATGATATTAAATCGCTTTTGCCAATCCAATTCTCTGCGCTTTAATGGGTTTGTGTTTCCATTTCAAAATGCAAAATCAATATGAAATGTTTGTCCGTAATAATTTTAACACAATTTGTTCTGGTAGAAAGAGACCATTCATGGTCGACTCACCAAAGAGAAAAATATCGAGGCTTTTGTTTGGCTTCTTTCTACACAACATCCAAGCAAATTCACTAGATTTCTGTGTTGAATATTCGCCACAAGTTCCACTTCGTTCATAAATTCCCTTTTCCCTTGTGCAGACCTCGCAGACAGCTTTTTCACTGCTATCTGCTTTCCATCTCTGGTCGTTCCCTGAGAATTTAAACATGCCCACATCGGTTCAATGAAAGATCGTTGTTAGTTTATCAGATCCCACAAATTATAATTTCGTGCAAGGATAACTATACGCATACCTTATAAACTGGGCCAAAACCTCCCTCTCCAAGCTTGTTGCCGTCACTAAAATCCTCTGTCGCTTCTATCAAACTTTCCAAGGTGAATGAAACTTGCTCTCTCTTAAAAAGCCTCCTTTCTACGACATCTTCGTATCAGACAGAAACAGGTAAAGTTAATACTTTCATCTACTGTGCTCAACATTTTAAAGATAAAATCCCGAAAAATAATAAATAAATCTGCGGTATCACCTTCACTCTGGCTCACTAGGGTTATTTGCTTCCTCGAAACTGCAGATTTGAATTTCCTTCGTATTGCCAAGGAACAGCCAGCGAAAATGTCTATTGAACCTATACTGACCCCTAATATAATCGGCAACCTTCTCGATGGCTTGTCTGCAAGGCATCATTTTAATTGTTGTTCTAAAATATCCATATAAAATCAAATAACAAAGTGAAAAATAGAATTACAAAAGGAAGGAAATTATGGATTAGAATCTTACAGCTTGATCTCAGAGGGGAAGGTTCAGAACTAGGACTCTCAGTTATGGAGATGGATGGCTGAGGAGGAGTAGGCGAATCAAGAAAGGGGTAAATCTCATATCTCAGCATGCAGCTCCCTGACATTGCCGTGGCACCTCGACTCTCAGAGCAACAACTCTCAACCTCCGCCATTGCCTGCGACAAGCACTTTCTACAGTCCTTCACCGACACGTCTCTCCAACACTGTACCAGACCGTACACCTCGCCCGAAGCCTTTTCATCACCCAGTGCAGAAGAATATTCACTTTTTCCTGGCGCCAGCCCCATACTTCTCGGAAGACAGGCTTTATCAATCAGATTTGATAAAAGACCGAAGGTTATGCCCTTAGAAGCTATCAGATTTATTCTTGTGACATTCCGCGTGTTCTCCAGCAGAAAGAAATCGGTATCTAGTGTAGAAATGAAATTGGAGTTATCGTAGCGCATGAAGCAGTCGCCCATCCATACCCGCGCACCTATGTTGTTGGTGCAGAGTTCTTGAGTGATGTTATATGCTTGCACGGAACAATTTGCGCATTTCGCTGCTGATACATTCCCGATACACTGGAGCAAGCCATAGGCTTTGTTGGGGGACTGACCACGGGACGAGGTGTTGAAACCTGAACTCTGAGGTGCATTGCGAGAGAGATCGACGATTACTCGATTCAAGTTTGTGGAGTATGAACTCCCCTCTGTGAAAGTTGAGGCATTGTTGCAGACAGACCGTCGGTAATCACATAAGACTAGTGATGGGAAAATTGCTAGGAAGAACAAGAGGAGAAACATATCTCTGCAAACTTTTGGAAAACTCTACGCCTAATCCGCGTTCACAATCTGCCAAAACCAAATTAAACTCAACTGACACTAAAGTAGGCCGTAGAATTCATTGCAACTTCTTCCGCGTTCAGAAACCGTCAAACTTACTACAAAACCCAAAAAGATCCCCGAAATTGGTTGTTTTGTTGACTTGACTGAGTGGCTTTAAAAAAGTCATTGGTCCCTCAGGCACTTTATGTGAAAAATCAAACTATTGCAGTCACTGATTATTAATCTCCTATCACAAATGATTATTAAACTGCTGAAAATAAATTCCCAGCTAATATCGAAAAATAACACAACTGCAACTTCACTTAAAATACGGAAAGAAATGCGCAACAGAATCAACACAATATTTTCGGACAAATTGTCCCTGGAAAAACCCCTAAGGGAAAACCAGTTCTACAGATGAGAAATTATATTAAACTTCAGCAAATCAAGAGATACAAAATTCCTTGCCTCACACTGGTAGAACTCCGACAACCTCCTAGTTTCTCCCACCGATATTTCTCACTGCTATCCCTGCGCTAACACTGCGCCCTTGCTAACACTACAAGACTGTTTGCTAACACTGCAAACTTCTTTACAAAAGCTTCTCTCTTGTGCCCTTGCTAACACTGCAAGACTGTTTGCTAACACTGCAAACAGCTTCACCAAAGCATCACCCTGTGCCCTTGCTAACACTGCAAGACTGTTTGCTAACACTGCAAACTGCTTCACCAAAGCTTCTTCCTGTGCCCTTGCTAACACTGCAAGACTGTTTGCTAACACTGCAAACTGCTTCACGAAAGCTTCTCCCTTGCTAACACTGCAAGACTGTTTGCTAACACTGCAAACTGCTTCTCCAAAACGCTTATGCCTGTGCCCTTGCTAACACTGCAAGACTGTTTGCTAACACTGCAAACAACTTCACCAAAGCATCACCGCCTTTCTCTCCAAATGCCCCCTAGACCCCTTTTTATACTACTCTCGTTGGTAAACCAACGATCGAGATTAAAACAAACCAACGGCTGAGATTAAGACAACTCAACAGCCAATAATAGAATTGGTTGCAAGGTGTCGAAAAGGGAATCTCTAAAATTAGTAAATAATAACCATTTACTAATTTTTGGCAAGTGGACAAACAGCTGTCCAAACCACCCATAAATACAACCGCTATTCATAGATAAGGACGAACAACTGTCCAAGCTACCCATAAATAGTACTGCTATTTTCGGGTCAGAAATAACAGCTGTCCAACTTAACAATAATTAACACTCCCTCTTAGCGAGGAAGCTGTTCTGCATGACACCCATCTTATCTCTGAAGAAGATAAATTTGGCCTTTCCCAAAGCCTTCGTCAGAATGTCTGCTACCTGCTCATCTGTAGGTATGTATTGTAGTCGAACAACTTTCTTCAATCTGCACACGTGGGTCTCTTTGTTGTGTGCTACAAAGCCTTCTGGTTGTTCTATGTATACCTCCTCCTTCAACTCACCATTGAGGAATGCTGTCTTGACATCCATTTGATGGATCTGCCATCCCACCTGTGCTGCAAGTGAGATTACAGCTCGTATAGAAGTATACCTGGCAACTGGAGCAAATGTCTCCTCATAGTCTATTCCCTCCTTCTGAGAGAACCCCTTTGCCACAAACCTAGCCTTGTATTTCTCGATGCTACCATCTGCACCGTGCTTTAGCTTATAAATCCAGCGTGATCCAACTACAGCCCTATCTGTTGGTCTAGGTACTACCTCCCACACATCATTCTGCATTATTGAAGAATATTCCTCAACCATAGCATCTCGCCATACCTGATGTTCTGCAGCTCTCTGATAGCTAGAAGGCTCACTATCTACCAACTGACTAACATAGTCATTGAACTTGACTGGTTGTCTTCGCTGTCTAGTACTCTTCCTAGGAGCTCCCACAAACTCCTGAGTATCCCTTTGTGCACAATCTCTGATGAAGTGATATCTGATATCTATATGTTTAGACCTATCATGAAACACTGGATTTTCAGACAACTTGATGCAACTCTGATTGTCACAATGTATCACTGTAGTCTCAACCTTCTGACAAAACAAGGCTACTAACAACTTCTGAAGCCATATAGCTTCACATGTCGCCATGCTAGCTGCTATGTATTCTGCTTCTGTTGAACTTAGAGCCACAAACTTCTGCTTCCTGCTAAACCAAGATACAACTCCTGATCCCAAGCTGAAACAACACCCTGAAGTGCTCCTTTTGTCTGTTGTATTTCCTGCCCAATCTGCGTCAGTATAGCCTGTCAACCTGATACGTTCACCTCGAACATTTCTTTCCTAGGAAAAAACTCTTCTACCCTTAACAATGCTCTGATACCATGTGAAAAATTTTCACTTTGTGAATTTGATCCTTTGCTAGATCCCTTCTTTGCTTTCCCTTTACCCCCTAGGGCAACGTTCTCTTGTTTCACCTCATTTTTCTGACTCTTGTTGGCCCCATTGACAAGACTTAGTCTAAACTCCTCCTGAGTGAAATCAGTCCATAGTCGATCCCAATTCGGTAAAGTATCTCGTCCACTGACAACTTGAACAAAGACACTCCATTGTTTAGTAAACCCATTTAGGGCTATTCTCACTAGCTCATCATCACTAGGGCTATCTCCAACAGCTGCTAACTCATCCTTGACAAGTCTGAGCCTGGTGAGGTAACTTGTGACGTCTTCTCCCTGATTCATCCGGGTATTCTTTAGCTTCTCTCTGAGAATCAACTTCCTGTTAGTGGTAGCATTCTGGTACAGATTTAGAATGGCGTCCCACATCTTCTTTGCTGTATCTAGCTCCGAGATATGTGGAACAATATGATTCTCGACACCATCAAGGATAATCCTCCTCACTTTGGCATCGTCCTTCCTATATGCTGCAAGCTGTGTTGCATCCGTTGGTACAGGTACACCACTGGTAGCATAATCCTTGATACCATTCTCTTCCAACAATAAAGAAATTCTGGCCTTCCAGACACCAAAATTTGAGGCACCATCCAATCTATCCTGATCTCTCAAACCAGCTGAAGCCATCTCAAGGGTTTAAAGCAATAATAAATCTAAAGAGATCAAAATTTATTTCCTAGGGCAAAACTTTTCTACCCTTAACAATGCTCTGATACCATGTGAAAAATCAAACTATTGCAGTCACTGATTATTAATCTCCTATCACAAATGATTATTAAACTGCTGAAAATAAATTTCCAGCTAATATCGAAAAATAACACAACTGCAACTTCACTTAAAATACGAAAAGAAATGCGCAACAGAATCAACACAATATTTTCGGACAAATTGTCCCTAGAAAAACCCCTAAGAGAAAACCAGTTCTACAGATGAGAAATTATATTAAACTTCAGCAAATCAAGAGATACAAAATTCCTTGCCTCACACTGGTAGAACTTCGACAACCTCTTAGTTTCTCCCGCTGATATTTCTCACTGCTATCCCTGCGCTAACACTGCGCCCTTGCTAACACTGCAAGACTGTTTGCTAACACTGCAAACTTCTTTACAAAAGCTTCTCTCTTGTGCCCTTGCTAACACTGCAAGACTGTTTGCTAACACTGCAAACAGCTTCACCAAAGCATCACCCTGTGCCCTTGCTAACACTGCAAGACTATTTGCTAACACTGCAAACTGCTTCACCAAAGCTTCTTCCTGTGCCCTTGCTAACACTGCAAGACTGTTTGCTAACACTACAAACTGCTTCACAAAAGCTTCTCCCTTGATAACATTGCAAGACTGTTTGCTAACACTGCAAACTGCTTCTCCAAAACGCTTCTGCCTGTGCCCTTGCTAACACTGCAAGACTATTTGCTAACACTGCAAACAGCTTCACCAAAGCATCACCGCCTTTCTCTCCAAATGCCCCCTAGACCCCTTTTTATACTACTCTCATTGGTAAACCAACGACCGAGATTAAAACAAACCAACGGCTGAGATTAAGACAACTCAACAGCCAAAAATAGAATTGGTTGCAAGGTGTCGAAAAGGGAATCTCTAAAATTAGTAAATAATAACCATTTACTAATTTTTGGCAAGTGGACAAACAGCTGTCCAAACCACCCATAAATACAACCACTATTCATAGATAAGGACGAACAGCTGTCCAAGCTACCCATAAATAGTACTGCTATTTTCGGGTCAGAAATAACAGCTGTCCAACTTAACAATAATTAACACTTTAAAGACGGCGATCATGGATGGCAGCAGTTTTCTTTCGCGTGAGCGGAACGCAATAAAGCCACGTCGTTCTGATTGACATATGACATGACTTTAATTTTGATCCCCCCACTCTTGAATAAAACATTCTATTAAGGAATCATAAAATAAAATCATTTATCTATTTTCTACGTGTCTGTCGTAACTACTAGTGTAATACATTTTGAATTTTATACTGTGATTAAATTTTTTAATTTCTACGATTTAGAATTAATCATTTTAAAATTCTCTTATCTAAAGTTAATATGTTGTGCATAGCATAAATGCAAATTTTTTAAAGATTTGTTTGGGTGAATTCATTTATCTCTGAAAGGGATCAAATTTGATAATTGTAAAACTAATACTTTTGAAAAAAAAATTATATATTTTTATATTTTAATTTTAGATTTTTTTATAATATAATCTTTTTCATTCAATGAAAAATATTAATAAATGACATTACTTATATTATATTATCATTTAAGAAATTTTTTTTTTTTTTTTTGCAAAAAGAGGGGTAAAAATTTATTAAGACAAAAAGGAATACAACAAGGAGAGCTCAACAAGGAGCTCGATCCTGAGCAACAAGATCATCAAATTCTTGCACCATCTCAAAGGACAGTTGCCCCCTATCCTTAATATTCTAACCCGGATCATGACTAGAAGCCCATTTGGCTAAACAATCAGCAGGTCTATTCCATTCTCGCGAAATATACTTGAACCTAATGAACTGAAAAGAGGAAGAGAAGAAAAGAATCTGCTTAACAACAGTGGCCAACTGCCAACTAACATCCTCAAGCTCTTGCGAAGAAAGCATGTTCACCACCACCTGGGAATCAGACTCACAAATAATCTTACTCCATCCCCACAAGCAACACTGTTCCACAGCATATAAAATAGCCTGAGCTTCCATGAGATTGTTAGTATAATCACCCTTATGAATTGAGAAGAAAAATTTAACATTCTCGGAACTACAACGAGCCACTCCGCCAATACCAGCCGGACCAGGATTCCCACGAGAAGAACCATCAGTGTTAATTTTCAGAACTCCATAGGGAGGAGGAGTCCAGTGCCCGTCCCGGTTAACCCGACCCTTCCTCTGATGGTGAAGCTGCCTGGACATAGAAGGAAACCTATGAGCCGCAATCCCATCCTACAGATGAAAATTGAGGCGATTACAGATAGCAAGATCAACCGGATCCATACCCCCATCAAGCTCACACTTCACAAGAATAGTTTCCTGGAGAGAATGTGATATTTTCCACCAAAGATGCAAAACACCAAGCCGAACAGCTTGGAATATGTGACGATTCCTCTCCAACCAGATATGCCAAAGCATGAAAGATGGGCCAGCAATCCAAGCAGCATGGAGAGAAGAAGACTTGGAGGGAGCACTACCCAAGCGAGCCCAGAACTCAGGCAAAGAGGAAGCATGCCGACAAGAGCAACCCCAAGCGCTCCACCAAAGGTGCCATATCTGAGTAGAATAGGAGCAATGGAAGAACAGATGGGAGACAGACTCCTCTCCATTACCACACAAAATACAATAAGAGGGGCCCTAAAATCCACGTTTACAAAGATTATCCCAGGTAAGACAACGGTTGTGAGCCACTAGCCACATGAAAAAATTGCACTTGGACCAAGAAACTTTATTCTAGACTTGCTTCCACCAAGGGACCTCAGCATCCCCAAATAATTGTCTAGTTATCTCCTGATACCCAGCAGAGACATGATATTTACCAGACAAGGTACCGCCCCAAGCCAATACATCTGGACCAAGCAAAGAGGAACACTCTCTAGATGCCAGAATTTGAGAAAGCTCCTGACGATCCATATCTATACCTCCAGGAGGCCAATCAGAGGAATGCTTCCATCTATAACCAACAACAGGTCCCAATTGATAAGGAGTCTTATAATGAGCCACTTTATCCCATCCAGCGGCCATAAAAGAGTCACAAAGAGGCTGAAGATGAGGGTATATGGATAAAATGGAAGGGAATCCATCCCAAGCATCAGACCAAAACAAAGCCTGAGAACCTCCTTTACATATCCAGAACAGACCCCTCTTCACCAACATCGCACCTGTCTTCAAAGTATGCCAAACCATTGAGCCACGACCTTCAAGAGGAAGTGCAGAAACAGAGCAAGGATCAGCACCATGAAAATATTTATGAGTGATAATATGAGCCCAAAGTTGATGCTGTCCAGAGCACCATCGCCAATAAAGTTTAGCAGCCAAAGCTTGTCTACTCAATAGAGCAGAACGAAGACCAAGACCACCCTCCTTTTTAAGCCTACAAACAGTTGCCTAATTAACCAAGCTCCATTTAGTACTACGCAAATTACCACTCCAAAGGAATTGTCGAGAAAGAGCATTAAACTCCTTGAGAAAGTAAATAGGTGCAGCATGAACCATGCTTCTATAAGTAGGAAGAGCTTGGATAACAGCTTGAAGAAGAGTAACCCGGGCAGCAGTAGAAAGCCATCTATGAGTCCAATGATTTACCTTATCCTGAAGCTTGGTAATCAAATTTTGCCAGAAGAGATGTGGCTGCCTGGAAATAGCAATAGGAATGCCAAGATAAGTCAAAGGAAGTGAACCTATCTGAAACCGTAGGATACCAACAATCCTGTGCTGAATAGAATCAAGAGTGTTAAAAAAGTAAATGAAAGATTTGTGCTCATTAACTTTCTGGCCTGAAGCTGCCAAATAAACGTCCAAAGCATGTCGAAAGGCTTCAGCTTCCTTGATCCTAGCCAGACCGGCAAGAGCAAAATCATCAACAAATTGAAGATGGGAAAGAGAAGGTAAGCCATTACCCCACCGCCAGCCTTGAATAGAATTTTGGGACACTTGATGCTTAATGAATCTGCCCAAGCCTTCAACCATGATGATGAATAGATATGGGGAGAGAGGGTCACCCTGGTGGAGGCCTCTAGAAGCACCAAATAGTTGTGAAGGATGACCATTAATAAGAATAGCAAAAGAGGCAGAAGTAACGCAACTCATAATCCAACTCACCTAGTCAGAGCTAAATCCAAAAGAAAGAAGAATACTCCTTAGGAAGCTCCATTTCACTCTATCGTAGGCCTTAGCCATATCCAGCTTAACAAACATGGCTCTCTCCCTTGAAGTAGCCATAGAGTGAATAGCCTCAGTAGCAATAACCACCCCATCCAAAATTTGTATTATTATTATTTTTTGTATTATAGTTTATGTATAATATAATAGTATCATATGATATATAATAGAACATATACATCAATAATTGTATTTATAAATAAAACTTAAATTTAAATTTAAATTAATAAAACTACAATTATATAACATTTTTATTAATAAAATATTTTACATACTATAATAAATTTATTAAACTAAAACTAGATTTATATTAAAACTAAAGGCAAGTACTAAGCCACTATGTGGCACTTGTTTTCTTTCTATAAATTTAGTGTCAACATTGTTCACTTTTAAAATATTAAAGGATATCTATAATATTTTGCAATTAGTTCATTTTAATTTTGATTTCTTATACAATATTTCTCTTTTTCAATTACTCTATATTTTTGCTATTATTATTTTTAAAAATTTGACATATTTTTATGTTTCTACACTTAATATTATGGAATTTTTATTTTTATTTTATGAAGACAATTATTTTAAATCTAATTAGCTATTATTTTAAATAATTTTAATATAATTAAATTACCTTTTAAATTTTATAGAACATTTGTAATATTATGGAGTTGGCTTAAATTAAATATTTCTTTTTTTTCTAAATAGTCTATATTTTTGGGTAGTGGTTTAAAAAAAAAAAAAACAATTTAGATCTTACATTCAATTTAGTTTATGTCAAATAGCATTTATATTATTAATATCATTTTATATTTATAAAGTATAAAAATTTATCACATATATTATTTTAAGTGTTAAGTTATATTTAATATAGTAGTATAAGGAAAGTAAGTAACTTTTCATTAATTAAGCAATGTAATTAGTGACATAATATAGTATTGTTGAGAAACATAAATCATTTTAGCTTAATTAAATAATTTAATGAACTACATAAATAATTGATAGACAATCGAGTTATTATTCTTTAAAATAAATGTTAAATTAATTAAGAAAATTACATATAACAAATGTTAAATAACTTGCATGTTGTGATGTGGAGCCTAATCAGACTCAGAGGTTTATTCGGTGCATTTTTTTCCCCATATTATTTCTAACAATGTTGGGGGGCAGCACCCCTGGTGTGCTCCCTATTGCACTATAGGGTGGGGTCGAGGAGCAATGCCCCCGCAAGGGTTTTCGGGGGCTACTATTTTTCTATTATTCTAGCCCTAATTTTTGAAGTGGCAAAAAGCTTATATAAAAAGGCTTAGGGTTAGGGATTTCTATAATGTGTGATGCAAAAATTGGTTATTGCAGCAATATTGAGTTGTAAGGGATTACATATTGTAATCAGGTCGAAATCACTAGATAATAATAATATTGGACTTATTGTTGGTGGACATAGCCTAGGGATTGGGTGAACCATGTTAAATCTTGGTGTCTTGTGTTCTCTTATGTGCAATCTATTATCTTCTAATATTGTTTATATTTGCATGTAACCGTTATTTCTGTTTGAGGTTAATCCTAACATTGCATTGAAAGTTTATATGAATCAAAGTAAATTTTTTTATCAAATTGTAAACATTTTCTTTCAAACTTAGTGCTATTTTTCATTAGGCGGGACTCCAATTGTATTACAACTCTTGTTTATTATTTTTAGGTATTGAATAAAGTAAATTTTATCAAAGAATTGGTTAACAAGAGGTAGCTAGTAAAAAAAATAGTTCACTATACAATCAAATAGAAAGTAAGATACAATAAGATAAAGAGGGTATACATAACTTGGACAATCAATTAGAAAATATAATACAATACAAACACTAAATTAACAAGCGAGAAGTTAAATACATGTTTGAAGGGAAACTCTTACTCTTTACATAGTTGGAACAGAGTACAATTAAGGGACATCAATATTGCATAACTTAAACACATTACAAAATTTCATCGTGCAATTTTATTAAAGTATATACACATGATCCCGAATCTATTGAAGCCAACCATAATTGTTGTCCAAAAAAATTTCTCATACAAATTTGGAAGTTAGGAACACAAAAAAGAGACCTAAAAAGTTAGCGTAAAAACTAGAATAGTCGTTTCTTGAAAATGATTATTTTCAAATATAGGAGAACATCTAGACTTTTCTATAGATTTTAAAATAATTTGTCCAACTGAATCAACAAAGCTATCATCCTATAATCCAAGGCCAAGAAAAACTTCCTTCGAAGTTCAACTTATGATATAAAACGAATAAAATATTTTTAGAAATGACATTCGATTGCTTTTTAAAAATAGAATAATCACACAAAAATTATGCTTCATATTTTTAATATTGCATAAACAAAAGGGAGCGTTTGTGTAAGGGGAGGCATTATTGTAGATAGAGTATCAATAATCACAAATGACCAAAGGGAAAATCACTAGAAAAAGCCAAAAGGAGCAATGTATCTCTACAAACATCAGAAAAGTGATAGTTGTGCCCTGTTTTCTTCTCCATGGATTCTTTAGTCTTCATAGAGCCCATAAACATAACAACTAACTTATGACCTAGATAACCCCAATTAGAAGAGTTTCATTCATGGTAGAGGCATTACATCCTTTACTGTTGGTGTAAATAAGTATTTACTTATTACACTTACTTAAGTTTACTTAGGTTAATGCATTATTTAGTTATTTTGCATTATTTTTATTATTTTTTTAGGTGAGACTCTTAGGAGTTTGTATACTCTCATGAGTTATGCAAGTCTAATTATGCACATGGTGTCTACAACATAGGAGTTTGCACCATTCACTGAGTTGTCATGTTGACAACACAATTATCCACACTCCTCATTTAGCACATGTTGTCTACACCACTGATTTGCATGCTACACCATTGTACACTTATCCTCACATCATCACACTTAATTCTGTGCTTAATGGAGGATAACCCATATTTGGTGGACACATGCCTAGTTGTATCACTTATCATGTTGCTGAGTTCTATGAATTCTAGAAGCTCTCCTAAGGCCTTTATATACAGGCACTCCTAGTGTACTCTCAAGCTGGTATATTGAATGAATATCGTCATTCTGATCATACTCTCTATTCTTGGTCTACTGTGTGCTTTTGTTTAAATTCTTTGGTCTTGGGTGAATTCTAGCCTAAGCCAAATTCTTACATGGTATCAGAGCTGAGGGAGATTCTCTACACATAGCCATTTGAGACCGTTCATGCTTCAGCACCTCAACATGAATCTAGAGGATTTGCAAAAATTGGGAGTGTCTAGAGCCAAATCTAACCTCACCATTATGTCTGGAGCATCGATTTCATGACGATCAACTATAAATTTTCCTATGTTGGGTTAAAGTTGATTAGGAGGCAAACTTTTTTTGCAAATGGGAACCTAAAGGCTCCGATTTGCAGTTTGGGTATAATTATTTTATTGATCTGATTGTTTGTATTTCAGATCTGCAATTATTTAATCTCTGCATTTTTATATTTCAAACCACTATTTTTGGAATTATTTCTCTATCAGTTGGCTCATAAGGGAAAAAAAATTGCAGAACAAGGTTGTTAGATCCTGGCTCTGCAATTGTGGAATACTTTATTATTTTTGTAGGAAGCATATTATTTAATCTATGGGCATATTATAATCATTGGCCTCTATAATTCAAGTTGTACCTACTATAATTATGGTAGCTTACCCTACTCGGTCAAGCCTCATCATCGGAGGACATCACCAACCCACCGATGGCAAGACAAGTCCAATGACTTCAATTTGCTTTCATTAGTGCAAGCTATGAAGTCAAAGAAACCACAAATGTGGGACAAAAATTAAAAATATGGCAACCCGCTTTCAAGTCCAAGTGTCAGCAATTTGCATTCTAGCACCGTTTTGAGGAAGAATCCTAGTGATCACTGTTAATGAAATCTTGGCCATCGCTGTGAACTCTAGCAAAGATTCTATGCATGATGACGTAAAGTTCCTTCCCCATGCATAGTGTTTATCGGCATCTGACTTTCAAAAATCTGGCATCGAATTCAAATTTTTTGGCCTTCTGCATTTAGTTCGACAACTACAAGAATAAATTTGGAAGCCCCCATGTCATTGCCCCAACTTGCCAATGGAGCTAACACGCAAGCTGACAGTGAAGACCCAGTTAGTGACACGCATCAGCTTGTAGACCCGCACATTGGACAGGTCATCAAACAAGTCTCCATCCAGTCAGCACCCAACTCACGCCCACATGGTAGATCAAGTTATGCACCAAGTAATCAATTGTACAATACACATTATTTTTTGCTAGCCTTATCTATACATTTTGCATGATATAGAATAACATGTGTACATCTATACAGTGCTGACATCATCAAGGGGACCCATTTTGCTAACATCATCCTTTTCAATGGCCTAAATTTGATAGTTGTCTAGACATCATTTCTGACCAAACTACAACTGCTGAGATAGTCGTATGACCATCAAATTTAACCCTATCTTTTGTTGATGCAACCCTTCTCCAGATTGATTTTGGATTTTCCAGTCTAACTTTGGGAGGCCATAACTCAGACATCTAGACTCCAAATTAGGTGTGATTTTATTTGAAATTGGATGGAATTTCCTAAACTTTTTAGTGGTGTAGCTTTTTTCATGTTTTGGTGCACGGATTGTTCATAATTTGCATTTTTTGGCAATCGTACCTACATAATCCTACATTTTGCAACTTCAAACACTCCGTACGAGCACATCTAGAGTCAAAAACAAGTTCCTTTTTTTTGAAAGTACATTATTTTTCATCTACTATCCAAATCTGTAGTCAAATTGTAGTGTTGTGTGGACAAAGGTGTCACTTTCAATAATAGGGTCTTTCTTTGCTTTGTAATGCTTTAGAATTGTAGCACATTGTAAAGTTCTAGATTTGTTATCATTTTAGATGTTGTAACAAGAAAAATTAGAAGTCCACGAAGGCCAAAATTGGCAAGTGGCCCATTGTAATCACACTACGGATAAAGTGTCCAAAGCATCTATTTTGGGGGGGTTTCTTGATTTAGTGAAAAGGGGGGGTGTTCTTGGTGTTGTGTTCTCTCTTTTCTACACTTTCTTTCATTTTTTGCATTATGGGAAACTTTAAGTTTCCTAAATTAACTCCTCATAACTATGCTAAGTGGTCAATCAAAATGTGGTATCCCTTAATGCATAATGGAGTTTCACAATATGTAGATGGTACTCTTCCTAAACCAGCAGGTGATAAAGTTTAAGATAGTGATATTTCACCCTAGGTAGCAATGGATAGGAAAGCCCTAGGTGATATATGTTTGGGGGTAGATGATAAGATCATGTATCAAATCAAGAAGTGTTCTACATCCAAGGAAGGTTGGGATACCCTCAAATGCCTTTATAGTAAAGTGTTTGAAGAGGGTGTATTTAAAATTGAAGATGAGGTTGTCTCCTTAAATCCTAAGTCATATGATTCCATAGAAGATTTCATCATCAAGGTGAATGAACTAAGGATGAAGCTTACTGAGTATGGGAGTTCTATAAAAGATGATAGATTGATCTATCTTATACATAACAAGCTACCATCAGAGTATTCCACATTTGTATCTTCTTTAAACACTGCAAAGACTACCTTAGGGTCTACCTATAAGAGAGTCACTTTTGATGAATATTCTAAACTATTGGATGATGAAGAAAAGAAGTTGAAATCAATGGGGATTCTCAAATCACGTCAGTCTAAAGCATTGGTGGCCAATGAGGGTTCTCAACATTCAGTTGGACAGTCTTCAAATAAAGGAAAGGGTAAGAAGAAGTGGAAGAGAAAATTTGAGGATGCAGAAAAGACAACACCACAATCCAATCAACAAGGAAAGTCCTTGAATTCCAACAAGAAAGGGGACAACAATAAGGAGAATAAGAAGTGCACTTATTGTAAGAAATCATGTCATGAAGAGCATGAGTGTTATCTCAAGAAGATTGATGAATTGACCAACCTCATGAAGAAACATAATGTTCCATTGCCTAATGCTTACAAGGAGAAGAGATCTTCTTTAGATTCAAAGGGAAAAGGGCAAGTACTCATGGCTAATTCAAATTCTTCAAAGGAATGGATATTTGACTCAAGTGCCTCACGTCGCATGGGTTCTTCAAAGGAGGATTTTTCTTCAATGAAGCAGCCCAAGGTACTACACACCTTCATGGGGAATGATAGCAAAATGGAACGAGTGGAGAATGTCTATTGATTCTAGAGTTATTAGCAAAATAGCAGTGAAGTATAGGTTTCTAATGCCTAAGATGGACAATATAATGGATTATTTGAGTGGAGAAAAAAAATTTATGGATATTTTTTTGAAGAGTGGGTATCATCATATCAAAATCAAAGAAGATGATCAATAGAAGCATTCTTTCTAAACAAAAGAAGGTTTGTGTGAATGGTTAGTTTTGCCTTTTGGTTTGACAAATGTACTAAGTAATTTCATGAGGTTGATGAATAAACTCTTGAAGAGATTATTGGATAAGTTTGTGAATGTTTATCTGGATGATATTCTAATATTTAGTAAGACTAAGAAGGAGCATTTTAAGTATATTAGGAATGTGTTCTAGAGGTTGAAAGAGGATAAGTTATTGATTGTCCTCAAGAAGTGTTCATTCATTAAGCATGATATTATGTATCTAGGGCTTTTTATTTTAGTTGATCATTTGAATATTGATCCTGAGAAGGTTAAAGGAATTCTTGAGCAGCCTACACCTGATAATGTGAGTGAGGTAAGATGATTTCATGGTTTAGATAGTTTCTAGAAAAAGTTTGTTAATGATTTTAATTCAATTTGTATTCTATGAGTGAGACAATGAGAGGAGATCAAAAGGATTTCAAGTGGACACATGGAGCTAATAAGGATTTTTAGACTTTGAAACAAAATTTTGTTGAAATACTTGTGTTGGCTCTACCTTATTTCAATAAAGTATTTAAAGTTGAATGTGATGCAAGTGATAAAGAAATTGGGTTTATGTTGAGTCAGGATGATAAACCTATTATTTTCTTTAGTGATAGATTCAATAATGTTAAAAGGAAGTATAATGTCTATGATCAAGAGTTTTATGCTATTGTTCAAGATCTAAAGAAGTGGAGATATTATTCGACTCCTTGGGAGTTTGTGTTGTATATTTCTCATAAGGATTTATAATATTTGGAAAGTGAACATAACTTGAATTAGAGACATATGAAGTAGGTTGAGTGTTTGCATAATTTTAAATTTCAAATTAGGCATAAAAGTGGAGTATCCAACCAAGTTGAAAATGCACTAAGTAGAAGAAGATCTTTGTTAACTGAGATAAAATTTAAAGTTCTTGGCTTTGATGAGATGAATGATCTATATGAAATTGACCCTCATTTTTATGAGGTGTGGAGAGAGTGCAAAGCACCAAATCTATCAGATCAACTAAGTTTGAAGATTATTTCATTGAGGAAGATATGTTATTCAAAGGAGTTCAATTGTGTATACCAAGAGGATCTATGAGAGTTAGTTTGATTAAGGAGAAATGTATTGGTGGATTGGCTGGATATTTTGGTATTGATAAGACATTGAGTTTTCTTAAGGAGAAGTATTATTGGCTACAGTCCTATAAGAATGTTCAAAATTTTGTGAGGAGTTGTGGAGTTTGTCAATTTACAAATAGAGTAAGTCAAAATATTTGATTGTATACACCTATTTCAATACTTGAGAAACCTTGGAATGATATTAGTATAGATTTTTCTCTTGGCTTATCAAGGACTGCAAGAGGACATGATTCTATCTTTGTTGTTGTTGATAGATTTTCCAAGATTACACATTTTATACAGTCATGTAAGAAAACATTTGATGTAGTTCTTGTTGTTGAGATTTTCTATCTAATAGGGACAGTAAGTTATTTGGTTATTTCTAGAAGACATTATGAAAGAATTTGGATATGAAGTTGTAGTTCAATTCAACATTTCATCTACAGGGTAATGGACAAATGTACATTGTGAACAGAAACTTGGGTAATTTGTTGATATGTTTAGTTGAGGATAATCCGAATAACTAGGATTTAATATTTGCACAAGGACAATTTGCATACAATAATAATGTTAATGAGTTCTAGAAAGACACCTTTTGAAATTGTTACTAGAATGCATCATACAAGTATATTAGACTTGAGGACTATTATTGGAGAACATAAGAGAAGTACTAAAGGTAATGAATTTTTTGAATTCATGAAGTCTTTAGATTAGGAAGTGAAAATTATGTTGGAATAGAGTAATTAGATATACAAGGGGAATGTAGATAAGTTAAGGAGATGTGAGAGTTTTGAAGTTTGTGATGAGGTGATGGTTTATCTGAAGAAGGGTAGATTTCTTGTTGGCACATATACTAAGTTGAAAATAAAGAAATTTGGTCCTTGCAAAATCTTGAAGAATTTTGACTATGGGAATGCTTATGAAGTTGAGTTACCTAGTGACATGGATATATCTCCTATATTCAATATTCCCAATTTGTGCAAGTATTACGCATTTTTTGATGAGTTGACTATGTCAAGTGATTATCCTAAGAAGCAGATTGTTGGGGTAGAACAGATTTCAAATTAGAGAGTTTCTAAGAGTACACAAGGAAAGGATTACTTTGAGTATTTGTTGAAGTGGAAGGACTAGCTAGTTAAAGATGTTGCATAGATTTCTTAATCTAAGTTGGATTCATCCTAGGTTGTAGCATGGTCATGATTTAGGAGAACCATTTCTTTTCAATCCCAATCGTCTAATGCAGGAGTATCCTAGGTTGCATTCCTATCCTACTCGATAGATGTGTACTTGGTTATACTTTTCGACCTGTTCAGTCACTTCATTGTTGGTTGGATCGGTGGAGTTAATGATGCCTTTGTTCATCGAGTGGCTTAGGCTCTTCTTTCACCAATTGTTTCTATTCTATGTTCATTGATTACCTAGACAACCTTTGTTGGTATTATTTGATGATGTCTTTCACTGAGTGCCTATTTGGGTTCTCATTTGTGAGTTGACTTGTGTATTTAATTTGAGGCCTTAAGTTAATGTGTTGGATGGATCATTGGGATGTATGTAGACTATTATATGGTCCACCTTCTCCATATGATGATCTACAATATTTTGTAAGCCATTTTGGCAAGTATAAAATAGAGAGAGGCAGTCTAGGTCTAGGAGTTATTCAATCAATAAGGAGGAATTAGAATCTATAAAAGGAGACCATAAATCTTGCATGTGGGAGGACATTTGATGTATATTTGATTCTTTGTATTGGCCATAACCTAGAAGGCCTCATAGTCAAGCATGTATGATGAAAATTTGATGAATCAATGAAATATTTATGGTTGTCTCTCCTTTCTAGAACATTCTCTTCATCACTTGCCTCTGTTATGTTAACTCTACAAAGTTGGTCGATTGGTAGGTGTGCCTTTGGCCCTAGTCATTCTTCTTACCTTGCATCAATTTCAAAAGATTACAATTTACCAATCAATGTTTCCCTTTTAAAACCTTTAATAAGAGGAATACCTTCTTTAATTATATTTACCTTGTTTTCATAATTTGGTATCAATGTGATCAGCAAATCTTCTAACAAACTTTATCTTCTAAATTTGGCTGCAATTTCTTTGAAATAAATTGATAGAGCTAGTAATGGGAGATAGACTAGGTAGGACCCATCACACATACACATTAAAGATTCAAAGCCTATTGTATGTTTTTTTAAGCCAAACATATTATATGAATCATGTTAAATGAAATTAAAAGTTGCCATTTGCCTATTGTATGTTTGTTTAAGCCAAACATATTATATGAATCATGTCAAATTAAATTAAAAATTAGCCTTTAAAAGGGTATATCATTACTAGATATTTGATATATATTTCTATTATATCTTCAAAATTATGAATTACAATTATTAACTATTAATTAAAATTATACATTTAATTAATAGAAATTGAATACAAAGATTCACTTTAAAATTCATATAAAACAAGGATGCAAAGCATCTAGTTCCTGCTGATAGGAAAAAATAATATAAATTTTATACAATAATAAAATGTATAAAGTCTTGAAACTAATACGTTGCATTTTGTGTATAAATAATTAAAAGCCCTACAAAACAACAAGTCAATTTGTCAATAAATATATTTTTACGAATTATTTCAAATATAATATAGATGAAAACTTTATAGTTGTAAAAAATAATTGAATAATAAATATTGTTTTGATTGGATAAACAAATAAAAAGTAAATATACTTTTATGAATTATTAGTTCTTTCAAATATTATATAAATGAAAACTTTATAGTTGCAAAAAATGATTCAATAATAAAAAAATTTAATTGGACAAACAAAAAAAAGAAGTTCACTCCCTAGTGTAACACAAAACAACCACTCAAATTGTCAATAAATATATTATTTTGAATTATTTTAAATACAATAAATATGAAAACTTTATAGCACAAAAAGTAATTGAATAATAAAGTGTTCTAATTAGACAAACAAATTAAAAAGTAAAAATGAATTAAATGCTATAGTTTCTTGACCGAACTAATAAAAGAACATAAGATAACAATAAACAAACTATTAAATCAAATTAATTTTAATTGGAGTGAATAAAAATGTACGGGATTGATATGACAGCACCGAAACTTCAAGTCGCAACAAAACTTATCCAGTGAAATAATAGAGTTTAGGAATAGTTCTAAAAAATTGTAGGGATTATCTAGGTTCCACGTTGCTCATAGAGGTTTCATTCCGTGAAGAAATTGCAGGGATGAAACTGACATTAGGACTCTGAGTGCTCATGCTTACGAACGCAGGTTTTGTTGGATCTGGTAACGGTACAGAATTGGTGGTTATCATTGTAACAACACTAGACATTATTGGACGAACATCTGGATCAGCCTGTGTACACAGAAGTCCAATATGGATGCATCTTATCACTTGCTCCTCTAGACAACTTCCCACAAGCGCAATATCAACAATCTTCAGTATATGTCCTCCTTTCAATAGTCTCCATGCCTGTATAAATCATTATCATTCACTAATATTCTCTCTTTCATCTAGTCAACAAATAGTTAATTGGGAGAAATTCAATTTCTTACTTACCCATTCTAATAGGATATAGTTATGCTTTTCTTTCGAAACATTCATGTCTGTGTTTTTTCTTCCGCTTACAATCTCCAGAAGCACAACTCCAAAACTATAAACATCGACTTTTACAGACAGTTGCCCTCCCATTGCATATTCCGGAGCCATGTAGCCACTGCAGGCATTCAAAAAGTCTTATATCCAGCGTTTATTTTCATTATGATCTTCTTTCGGTATATAAAAACCCAGCCGGGATCATCTCCCTTTTCGAGCCATGACAAACAAAAAGAAAAGGTAAAACTGATTGAATTATACTTACTAGGTTCCTGCAATTTTTGATTGTATCTCGGTTTCGTTGTCAGAGAAGAGTCTTGCTAAACCAAAGTCCGCTATCTTAGGATTCAGTTGGTCATCAAGCAAAATGTTGTTTGCCTTGATGTCTCTGTGAATTATTCGAAGCTGTGAATCCTCGTGAAGGTAAAGAAGGCCGCGAGCAATTCCAATTATGATATTAAATCGCTTTTGCCAATCCAGTTCTCTGCGCTTTAATGGGTCTGTGTTTCCATTTCGAATTGCAAAATAAATATGAAATGTTTGTCCGTAGTAATTTTAACACAATTTGTTCTGGTAGAAAGAGACCATTCATGGTCGACTCACCAAAGAGAAAAGTATCGAGGCTTTTGTTTGGCAAATACTCATAGACAAGCAACCTTTGGCTTCTTTCTACACAACATCCAAGCAAATTCACTAGATTTCTGTGTTGAATATTCGCCACAAGTTCCACTTCGTTCATAAATTCCCTTTTCCCTTGTGCAGACCTCGCAGACAGCTTTTTCACTGCTATCTGCTTTCCATCTCTGGTCGTTCCCTGAGAATTTAAACATGCCCACATCGGTTCAATGAAAGATCGTTGTTAGTTTATCAGATCCCACAAATTATAATTTCGTGCAAGGATAACTATACGCATACCTTATAAACTGGGCCAAAACCTCCCTCTCCAAGCTTGTTGCCGTCACTAAAATCCTCTGTCGCTTCTATCAAACTTTCCAAGGTGAATGAAACTTGCTCTCTCTTAAAAAGCCTCCTTTCTACGACATCTTCGTATCAGACAGAAACAGGTAAAGTTAATACTTTCATCTACTGTGCTCAACATTTTAAAGATAAAATTCCGAAAAATAATAAATAAATCTGCGGTATCACCTTCACTCTGGCTCACTAGGGTTATTTGCTTCCTCGAAACTGCAGATTTGAATTTCCTTCGTATTGCCAAGGAACAGCCAGCGAAAATGGCTATTGAACCTATACTGACCCCTAATATAATCGGCAACCTTCTCGATGGCTTGTCTGCAAGGCATCATTTTAATTTTTGTTCTAAAATATCCATATAAAATAAAATAAGAAAGTGAAAAATAGAATTACAAAAAGAAGGATATTATGGATTAGAATCTTACAGCTTGATCTCAGAGGGGAAGGTTCAGAACTAGGACTCTCGGTTATGGAGATGGATGGCTGAGGAGGAGGAGTAGGCGAATCAAGAAAGGGGTAAATCTCATATCTCAGCGTGCAGCTCCCTGACATGGCCTGGGCACCTCGTTTCTCAGAGCAATAACTCTCAACGTCCGCCATTGCCTGCGACAAGCACTTTCTACAGTCCTTCACCGACATGTCTCTCCAACACTGTACCAGACCGTACACCTCGCCCGAAGCCTTTTCATCACCCAGTGTAGAAGAATATTCACTTTTTCCTGGCGCCAGCCCCATACTTCCCGGAAGACAGGCTTTATCAATCAGATTTGATAAAAGACCGAAGGTTATGCCCTGAGAAGCTATCAGATTTATTCTTGTGACATTCCGCGTGTTCTCCAGCAGAAGGAAATCGGTATCTAGTGTAGAAATGAAATTGGAGTTATCGTAGCGCATGAAGCAGTCGCCCATCCACACCCGCGCACCTATGTCGTTGGCGCAGAGTTCTTGAGTGATGTTATGTGCTTCCACGGAACAATTTGCGCATTTCGCTGCTGATACATTCCCGATACACTGGAGCAAGCCATAGGCTTTGTTGGGGGACTGACCACGGGACGAGGTGTTGAAACCTGAACTCTGAGGTGCATTGCGAGAGAGATCGGCGATTACTCGATTCAAGTTTGTGGAGTATGAACTCCCCTCTGTGAAAGTTGAGGCATTGTTGCAGACTGACCATCGGTATTCACATAAGACTAGTGATGGGAAAATTGCTAGGAAGAACAAGAGGAGAAACATATCTCTGCAAACTTTGGGAAAGGTCGTACAGTTACGCCTCATCCACGTTCACAATCTGCCAAAACCAAATTAAACTCAACTGACACTAAATTAGAGCATAGAATTCATTGCAACTTCTTCCGCGTTCAGAAACCGTCAAACTTACTACAAAACCGAAAAAGATCCCCGAAATTGGTTGTTTTGTTGACTTGACTGAGTGGCTTTAAAAAAGTCATTGGTCCCTCAGGCACTTTAAAGACGGCGGTCATGGATGGCAGCAGTTTTCTTTCGCGTGAGCGGAACGCAATAAAGCCACGTCGTTGATCTGATTGACATTTGACATGACTTTAATTTTGATCCCTCCACTTTTGAATAAAACATTCATTAACGAATCATAAAATAAAATCATTTATCTATTGTACTTGCTTAAAGGCCAAGCACTATCGTGATAAATTTTAAATTTTAAATTTTTAATTAGTAATTAAATTTTGTAATTTCTACGATTTAGAATTAATCATTTGTAATTTCTACGATTTAGAATTAATATGTTGTGCATAGCATAAATGCAAATTTTTTATCAATATTTTTAAAAGATTTGATTGGGTGAATTCATTTAGCTCTAATAAGGACCAAATTTGATAATTGTAAAACTAATACTTTTTGAAAGTTTTTTAATTAATTTAATGTATTAATCTTTTATTTTTTAAATATATTTTTATATTTTAATTTTAGATTTTTTTATAATATAATTTTTGTCATTCAATCAAAATTATTAATAAATGATATTACTTATATTATATTATCATTTAAGAAATATTATTATATATTATTATTATACAAATTATTATTATACAAATATTATTATTTTTAATATTATAATTTATGTATAATATGATAGTATCATATGATATATAATAGAAAATATACATCAATAATTATATTTATAAATATAACTTAAATTTAAATTTAAATTAATAAAATTGTAATTATATAACATTTTTATTAATTAAAATATTTTATATACTATAATAAGTTTATTAAATTAAAACTAGATTTATATTAAAACTAAAGGCAAGTACTAAGCCATTATGTGGCACTTTTTTTCTTTCTATTAGTTTAGCTTCAACATTGTTCACTATAAAATATTAAAGGATATTTGTAGTTCATTTTAATTTTGATTTGTTAAACAATATTTCTCTTTTTCATTTGACTCTATATTTTTGCTATGATTTTTTTTCATTTTTATTTTTAAAATTTTGATATATTTTTATATTTCTATACTTAATATTATGGAATTTTATTTTTATTTTATGAGGACAATTATTTTAAATCTTATTATCTATTATTTAAATAATTTTAATATAATTAAATTACCTTTTAAATTTTATAGAACATTTGTAATGTTATGGAGTTAGCTTATTTTTAAAGAAAATTAAATAATTTTTTTTTTTTTTTTTTTTCTAAATACTCTTTATACTTTTGGGTAGTGGTTTTTAAAAATAAAAACAATTTAGATCTTACATTCAATTTAGTTTACGTCGAATATCATTTATATTTTTTAATATCATTCTATATTTATAAATTATAAAAATTTATCACAAATATTATTTTAAGTTTTAAGTTATATTTAATATAGTAGTATAAGGAAAGTAAGTAACTTTTCATTAATTGAGCAATGTAATTAGTGACATAATATAGTATTGTTGAGAAAAATAAATCATTTTAGCTTAATTATAATATAATGAACTACATAAATAATTAATAGATGATTGAGTTATTATTCTTTAAAATAAATGTTAAACTAATTGAGAAAATTACATATAACAAATGTTAAATAACTTGCATGTTGTGATGTGGAGCCTAATCAGACTCAGAGGTTTCTTTGACGCATTTTTTCCCCATATTATTTTTAAGGGTGTTTGGGGGTAGCGCCCCCAAGATAGGGTCAAGGGGCAATGCCCCTGTAGGGTCCTAGGGCAACGCCCCTGATGTGCTCCCTATCGTAGTATAGGGTGGGGTTGAGGAGCAACGCCCCCACGGGGATTTTGGGGGGCTACTATTTTTCTATTATTCTAGCCCTAATTTTTTAAGCGACAAAAAGCTTATATAAAAAGGCTTAGGGCTACGAATTTTTCTAATGTGTGATGCAAAAATTGGTTATTGCGGCAATATTGAGTTGTAAGGGATTACATATTATAATCAAGTTGAAATCACTAGATAATAATAATATTGGACTTATTGTTGGTGGACGTAGCCCAGGGATTGCGTGAACCGCATTAAATCTTGGTGTCTTGTGTTCCCTTATGTACAATCTATTATTTTCTAATATTGGTTATATTTGCATGTAATTGTTATTTCTATTTGAGGTTAATCTTAACATTGCATTGAAAGTTTATATGAATCAAAGTAAAACAAATTATCAAATTGTAAACACTTTCTTTCAAACTTAGTGCTATTTGTCATTAGGCGGGACTCCAATTGTATTACAGCTCTTGTTTATTATTTTTTATGTATTGAATATAGTAAATTTTATCAAAGAATTGGTTAACAAGAGGTAGCTAGTAAAAAAATATAGTTCACTATACAATCGAATAGAAAGTAAGATACAATAAGATAAAGAGGGTATACATAACTTGGACAATCAATTAGAAAATATAATACAATACAAACACTAAGTTAACAAGTGACAAGTTAAATACATGTTTGAAGGGAAACTCTTACTCTTTACATAGTTGGAACAGAGTATAATTAAGTGACATCAATATTGCATAACTTAAACACATTACAAAATTTCATATTGCAGTTTTATTAGAGTACATACGCATGATCCCGAATCTATTGAAGCCAAGCATAATTGTTGTCCAAAAAAAATTCTTATCCAAACTTGGAAGTTAGGAACACAAAAAAGAAATCTAAAAAGTTAGAGTAAAAACTTCAATAGTGGTTTCTTGAAAATGATTATTTTCAAATATAGGAGAACATGTGGACTTGTCTATATATTTTAAAATAATTTGTCCAACTGAATCAACAAAGTTATCATCCTATAATCCAAGGCCAAGAAAAAATTCCTTGTAAGTTCAACTTCCTTCTAAGCTCAACATATGATATAAAAAAAATAAAATATTTTTAGAAATGATATCTGATTGCTTTTTAAAAATAGAAAAATCACAAAAAAATTATGCTTCATATTTTTAATATTGCATAAAAAAAAGGGAGTGTTTGTGTAAGGGGAGCCATTATTGTAGACAAGGTATCAATAATCACAAATGACCAAAGGGAAAATTGCTAGAAAAAGCCAAAAGGAGCAATGTATCTCTACACAATTTAGAAAAGTGATAGTTGTGCCTTGTTTTCTTCTCCATCAATTCTTTAGCCTTCATAGAGCCCAGAAACATACCAACTAACTTATGACCTAGATAAACCCAATTAGAAGAGTTTCATTCATGGTAGAGGCATTACATACTTTACTCAACATGAAACAAACTCTAGCTAAGGTGTCAACAAGAAGGGGAAAGACAAAGTCATGGGGTGTCATAACATAAAGACAAGGGAAACCATAAAGACGCCTCTTACACATACAATTCAAAGGAAAGAATAGTCAATAAACTAATTACACTCAAGCCCTATGTCATAAAAGTAGTGTGTTTTTTATACACCCTCCCATGTAGGCATGGCATTTTCTATTAGGAATGTATAATCTATTATTTACAATCATGAAACCCATAGAGAATACATACAATCATCAATAAAATCCCAATCATCCATATTGTGATTGATGAGATACATGAAATTGTAAACTATACTAATCACACGCAATGGGTATCTCTTTATGTTTTTCTCCTCTCATCCACTATATATCGCATTTCTCTATCCATCTATCTCTATTTCTCTATCTATTTTTTAATGAAGCTTAATTTATCTTTGTTATCTATCTATGAATCTATCTCACCATTTATTTATCTTCCCATCTATCTCTTATTTTCTATATATCCATGTATCCATGTTCTCTCCCTAATTCTCTTTCTATCTTCACCTCTCTCTCTACATACATACATACATACATACATACATACATACATACATACATACATACATATACATACATACATACATACATACATACATACATACATACATACATACATACATACATACATACATACATACATACATACATACATACATACATACATATATATATATATATATATATATATATATATATATATATATATATATATATATATAATGTTCCATCCCCACTTTCTCACACTATCTCTTCCTCTCCTTTTGATGCAATTGAGCCTGGTGGAGTGATCCTTTGATGATCAACTAGTCCTTAGACCCTCCTCACTGAAGATATTCCAAGTAAAAGTGTCCTTTGATCCTACCAAATGTGCTTAAGAACCAATCACAAGTGATCAAATAAGGATGTTAGGTTATCAGAACCAATCCCCTATACAAGGAAATCCCTATCACAAGGAATACCCTTCAAACTAGACAACTTATCACAAATTTCCCAAAAGTGCACAATTTGACAATTATTGACACAAGACCCCAAAAACACATAATAAGACTAGGGGAGACTCAAGGATGGATTTTTAGTCTATTTAGTTCTAACATAAGGTGGATTTATGGTTAAAACCAAACTATGAAACATTTTCCTTATGGTTGCTTTACAAATCCACCATAATAGGCTTGTAGCCCTTTTCATGAAATTTTGGGTTAAATTAAGAAATCTCCAAATAATCTTATAAGTAAATTACATATTCAAATACCCTTCTAAGATTTACTAAACATACCCAAACACCAAGACAAGGGGTTACAAAAAAATAGTTTTTTCCCAATTTCTCCCCTAGGCAATCAGCCCTATTAGGTCTCCAAATACAAAGGATGTAGACTTTCTAAAGGCCCAAACTTCAAAACATAAATTTAAAACATGAAGGGGAAAACATAAGAAGATAGTAAACCTTATTACAATATGTGGTGTTACTTCTAGAGGAAGTTATGGGGGATGTTGATCAACGTTATGAGCATGCACATGGGTCTTGCATGCCTAGGGCATTAAATTTCTATTTGCCACCTGGACATACAAACTTAAGACCAAAGGCATCTTAAAGTACATAATCCACACTTGGATTTTAGTAGACACCATCAAATTCCCATGGTGAAATTTTGATATATATGGCAATTTCTTATTGAAACACTAGGTATGACAACTTCTAAGAACAACTTTTACAAAAATTATAATATCTTGAGTTAGGAGAATGATTAAAACCTCAAACCAAGTGCATTTGAATCTAATTCATCCACATATCTAAATATATATGGATCTCAAACCCTAGTGCATCTGTACAAATTTGTACACATTGTTACAACATTAAAATGGTAGGAAATCTAAGTTACTTTTACTGATTTGAATGTAAAAGTACATCATGATATCTAACACCCACCTAAAAGGACTAATGTAGGAATCCCCAATGGTCACCAAATATTTTCAAACCATTTTTGGCCATTGGGAATAAAAATACAAGTTTTTGCAATTTTTGCTTAAAAGTTGTCTTGAGCATTTTTTGCTATGAAAAAAACATGTTCAAACCTTAATTAAATGATCCAACTAGGATCAAAACATGCTAGAAAATAAAAACATGAAAAATCCTAAGATTTTAAGTCATTTGGCCACCTTTTACCATAGTTGACCAAGGGCTTATAATTGTGCCAATCTTGGAACTAGGTCTTACAAATACGTCCAAATGCTTAGATGTTAATTATAACCTATCCTATAGGTTCTTATGATTTTGAAGATTTCTCATTTGTGTTGGGTGCTCCTGTACCATACTCCCCTTGAATTTTTGAACTCAAGTTCCTATTTGAGGTTAATTGCTCCAGATAGGTGTCATGTTTCTTGATTTGATCCTCTATCATCCAAGTTGCATCAATGTTAGGGAGTCCTTTCCATTTCACTACATGCTTCATGTATTTGTTTTTCCTTGTTTGTTTTAGCAACTTGGTATCCAATATTGCCTCCAACTCAACTAGTTTTCTTTTTGGGAGGTTAGTGACATAATCTTTAAAAATATTAGTCTATTGATCCTGTTCACTTGTTGAACCTATCAAACCTTTATAAGGAGTGGGGACTACAACATTGAAAATTGGAGAGATCTACAAGGTAGGGGGGAGAAATATCTCATAAGCATTCTCACAATTTTGTTGAGTATGGAGCACGGCCCAACCTTCTTCATGTGAAGTTTTGTATACCTACCCTTAGGTAGTCTCTCTTTCCTCATGAATCCTCATACCTTATCTCCAATTTTAAAATGGACTTTCCTTCTTCATTTGTCTACCTGTTCTTTTTACTTTATTGTAGATTTCTGCAATGCTTCTTTTACTTCATGTTATACCTTGGTGATTATCTCTACAAGTTCATTTCCATGTACATTGACCTTGAAATCTAATCATAACTCAACCAAATCCAAAGGGCCTTTGGGATGAAGGTCATAGGCAATTTGGAAAGGAGTTTTTCTATTAGATCTATACATGGATTCTTCGAAGGAAAATTCTCCTTAGGGTAAGAGCAAATGCCAAATTTGAGCATGCTTCTTGGTTAGGCATCTTAGGAGTTTTCATAATGACCTATTCACCACCTCAATCTACCCATCAGTTTCTGGGTGATAGGCAGAGCTATAGGTCAAGTTATTTCCCATCTTTTTGAAAATAGTCCTCCAAAAATGCCCTCAAAAATTTATGTCTCTATTTGATATAATAGTTTTGTGTAAGCCATGGATTCTAACTAATTCTTTAAAGAAGAGATTTGCAATGTGGGATGCATCATTAATACTTTTGCAAGGTACAAAGTGGACCATCTTGCTGAATATATCCACTATGACAAACACACTATCAAATCCTTGTTTTGTTCTAGGTAGGCCCATTACAAAATCCATTGAACTAGATTCTGAAGGCCTTGTGGGAATTGATAAAGGTTGATACAATACCTGATTTGTAGATACTCATTTGGCTTGTTGGCAAATTGTACAAGTTTCAATTAACTTCTTGACAACATTCCACAACTTTGGCCAAAAATAGCTCCTCTTTACCATGTTTGATGTTTTTTCTATTCCAAAGTGACCACCTAAGCCACCACAATGCCTCTCCCTTATAATGTTTGTCCTCATGGAATACTTACGAATGCATAGTTGAGCCCCCTTGAATAGGAGTCCATTTTGAATCAAATATTCCAAAAAATCTTGATGGTACTTGCCTAGCATCTTAGTGCAAACTTCAAAGGCTTCTCCAAAATTTGGATTATTTGCATACAAAAACTATAGTGAGTCTATTCCCACATTATGGAGTTGAACCTCTATAATCGATCCAACTCTCCTGCTAAGGGTATCAGCCACCTTTTTTGCTACTCCCTTCTTATGCTTGATATTGAAAGTGTACACTTGCAGTTTTTCCATCCACGTAAGATGTCTGACTGATAGATTTTCCAAAGAATTAAGGAAATTCAATGCATGATTGTCAATATAAACTATAAACTCTTTAGGGATTAGGTAATGTCTCCATTTTTTTAGGTCTTGTACCATACCGCATAACTCTAGATCATATGTAGAGTACTTCTTCTATGCCTCATTTAGTTTATATGAAAAGAAAGATACTGCTTTACCTTCTTGACTTAGGACAAAACCCATAGCCAAGTTACTTGCATCTATCTCCATAGTGAATAATTTGTTGAAGTTAGGAAGCATCAAGATAGGGTATTGAGAAAAAAAATTCTGCAATATTGAAAAGCATCATTAGCCTCTTTTTTCCAAGAAAACTTGTTCTTTCTTCATCCTTTAATAGTGTCTAACATAAGAGCACACACATGACTCAAATTCTTGATGAATTTCCTATAAAAAGTGGCAAGGCCATGGAAGCTCCTTACATCACCTTGGTTCTTTGATGGAGGCCAATTGATAATGGATTGAACCTTCTCAGAGTCCATCTTGATGGTGCCTTGTGAGATGACAAAGCCTAGGAACACAAGTTCCTTCTTCACGAATATGCATTTTTCCATGTTGATCACTAAATTGTGTTGATGAAGTCTCCTCAAAACCTATTCCACATGATCAAGTTGTTCTTCTCTTCTATGACTAAAGATTAGTATGTCATCAAGGTATACACCAACAAATTTTCCAATGAAATCAATGAATATCTCATTCATAAGCCTCATGAATGTACTAAGGGCATTAAACTTAACCCAAAAGTCATTAACAGTTCCATTCAAATAGTCCTTCAATATTTTTAAATATTGTCTTCAATTCATCTCCTGGATTGATCTTGATTTGATGATAGCCTGACTTCAAGTTAATTTTGGTAAAATAGCAAGCACCTCCTAGTTGATCCAGTAGATCCTCAATTCTTGGCATGGGAAATTTGTATCTTATAGTGACTTTTTAAATATCTCTGCTAGCAATACATAACCTCCACTTTTCATCCTTTTTTGGAAGTAAGGATAGATGGGACTGCACAAGGACTTAGACTTCTCTAAATTGAGCCTTTTTCAAGTAGATAATTAACTTGTTTTGCAATATCTACATGTTGGATTGGAGTCATTTTGTAGGGTGCTTTGTTAGGCAAGGAGGAGCTAGTAATCAATTAAATATGATGATTGATATCTATTATGGGAGGGAGGCTTATGGTCAAATTATAGGCAATGACATCATTTATTTCAGTAGCAAGTCCTTGACTTCATTTGGTATAGGTTCTTTATCCTTAGCACTAGTGTTTTCCCTAAATTTAGAAACTAGTATGAATCCTTGGGAGTCAAGTTCTTTAAATGCTTTAATCATTTCCTTCTCTCCTATGGTGACTATAGTAGGTTCTTCCTTAGAATCAGGCATTAGTTTCATTGTAATGGTTACTCCATTCTTTTTATGGAATAAGTGTTTTTCTTACAATGGTGTGTGGCATCTACATCATATTGCCATGGTCTACCAAGGAGAATGTGGGAGAGATCCATCTCAACCACATCCTAAAGAACTTTGTCCTTAAAATATGCAAGAGAGAACTCTACCCAAGCTTGTTTAGTTACTAAGGTTTTCTAACCTTATGTGAGCCAAGAGACATGATAGGGGAAGTGGTGGGGCTTCTTAGGCAACTTAAGTTTCTCAACCATTTCAAAGGACACCAAATTCTTAGTTGAACCAAAATCAATTAACAAACTGCATACCTTACCTTGGAATTTGTTCTTTGTTTTGAATAGGTTCTTCCTTTGGGGTGGCTCTTAGGTTTGAGATATTTGTAAGAAGGCTTGCCTCATCATCAAACATGCACCTTCCTCAGGTTCAAGATCCCTATAGTCAAGTTCATCTTCCAGAAAGAGTTGAGTTCTCCTCTCCCCTTGATTGTTGTTCCTCTTATCAGGACACTTTCCTACATGGTGACCTAACTAATTGCAATTTTAGCATTTAAAGAGGCCATTACCTCTTCCTCTACCCCTGCCAAAATTCTTTCCTCCTCTGTAGTTCCCTTTGGAACTAGATTATCCCTGATCTTTGTTCTGATCAAAAGAATTTTTGTCACTATTTTGCGCTTTAATCCAAGAGTTGTTTATTCCCTTGAAGTTCTTGTTATTGTTATTATCCTTCACTTTGTTATGGTCCTACTTCCTCTTCCATTTCTCTTCCACTTTGATGGCTAACTAATAGCACTTATTCATAGAAGTGGGAGTGTGTAGGCTTAGTTCCTCTTGGATGGATACCTTGAGGCCATTCATGTACCTTGCAATTTTTTCTTCCTCATCCTTCATTGTGTTGGTCTTCATACACAATTTTAGGAACTCCTCTATATAAGAAATAACATCTAAGTATTTTTATTTCAAAATTTTCTTCCTCATATGGAGTTGTACCCCATAGTCTTCCAGAACATAGGTTTCTCTGACTACTACCACAATTCTATCCCAAGATGAGATCATACTTCTACCTTTCTTCACCCTTTCAGTCTACATGAAGTTCCACCAAGTTAGGGCTGCCCCCTTCAACTTGGACTTTTCCATCTTTACACTTTGTTTCTCTGGAATGTCTTCACTATTAGAGTAAATAATTAATTAATTATTAATTATTTATTCTATTACTTAAGATTACCTAGGTTAATGCATTTATTTAATATTTAGTATTTAATAGTTGTAGTGATTAGTTGTTGACAACATAGGAGTTTGTTCCCTTCTAGCATGTTCCACCTTTTTGTGGAAGTGTGCTTAGTTGCCAACCTTATCTTCTACCACTTTCCAGCTTGTTCTACAAGCTTCCATGAGGCCTTTATATTCTAGCTCTATCTTTGTATTTTTTCATCGCATTCTCATTGTAAATACAATTTCATTATTTTGCATTATTTGTCTCTCATGTCCATTTAAGGTTTTTCCAAGCTCCACTTCTTCCTTCTTGGTTTCCCTTTGACAAGTTATTTGCATGTAGGTGATCTTGGCAATTGTGGAGTTGGATTTCATCAACTCCTACATGGTATCAGAGCCTCCTTGCTGCTACTTCATTGAAGGTTTTTTCAAGCAAGGATTTGGAGACACAAACCCTAGTTTGTTTGTGCATTTTTCTTCAATCTGAGGGAAGATCTTTTTTTGTAGCACTTTGGACCCAAATGAATATTTCCATTAGATTTAGAAGGTGCTTTTCAGTCAAGATCCATATAAAATTCATCGATTTTGGAGACAGGGCTCTGGGAGGAAAAACATTTTTAGGCGCAAGCCCTTCCCTACGGTCGTACGAACGATTTTTTGGAGGAAAATTAAAAAAATTAAAAAATCTATAGTGCGGTTATCGGGAAGCCACCACCATGCCACCATAGCCCTGCCATTTCCTAGCCTGCGAGCGACCACATCAAGCAGCACCATCGCAACGACACTGCCACCAGGCCGCTACTGGTGGGCCATTGTAGACAGGCAATGCCCCCACCTATTACCTCTTTTTGGGGGAGGGTTTTTCCCACATGGCTTCTTTTTTGCCTCGACGGCTTCTAGGCCATCAAATTTAATGGTGTAGAATGATGACATCAGCATGACATCAGCACTACATCATCCTCTTGCACCTCTTCAGGGTCATTTTTGACCTACCTTCAGTTTTTTGGCCATAACTTGAGCATATAGAGGTATTTTTCCTATCTAAAAGAAGCACCAAAAAGATGGTTTCGAGATGGAGAAATTAGTATAGGTATTTTAAGGTTTTGATGTAGTTTTTTTGCCCATTTTTAAGTTAAATTCCAAAGTTCTATTTTTTTACTTTGGTAAGCCTTCCTTTTGTGTCTCATGTTAATTTTTTGAAAATAATATATTTTTGGAAAGTTGGTTTTGTCACCTTTTCAAAAATGTAGTCATTTTCCTTAGATTTTGGCCCATGCTCTTTCTATCATATTCTTGGCATTTTTGCTCTATGGTGGACATCTTGGGTGTTTTAGGTTTGAGGATCATTTTTCTGGGATGGTTTCTTTTGTTTTGGGTTGTCCTATCTTTTGTGTCAGCTTTTTTCCTATTCTAATCATTGTGGACATTATTTATAAGCTCTTTTATATACGCATTGAGATAAAGTGCCACTTTTACATTTTGGGTTAATGAATATTATTTTTTGAGATAGTTGTACATGTACTATTTTTATAAAGCACCATGGGGGGATAGTTGTTTGTTATTTTAGGCCTTCTCCCTTTGTCAAGTGAGTGTCCCTTCCACGACATTAGCCCCATGCAGCATCATTGTGACCATGTCTTTATAGGTGTTTGTACCTCTTCCTCTCTCGTCGTTCTTGATTCTGTCTGCAGAGGATTTTGGCCCACCTTCTCAATTGCCTATCATCTCACCCTATCTACATTAAGGGGGGGTTATGCTATTTTTCTATACATCCTTGGTTTAATGGTTCGATAGTGTGAACTATGTATTCAATGGTTGATCCTATATATGAGGCAATTGTAGTGGCTGGCTACCTATGCATTTTGGTGAGATGGATCATCTACCATATAAACATGCTCGATTCATGCCTTCTTCTTCCATGAAGATTCTTCATATCAACAATTTCTTTTTGATGGTAGATTTTGCAACTTCTTCATGCTTCAGTGATGCTCTTCATGATCACTTCTTGTTCCTATTTTAGGGGACATTCCCCTAGTTGGAGGCTTCTTTAGTTCTTCACTAGGTTCCTTCCTCATTTTCAGAGGTTGCATCTCTTGCATTATACATGGGTACCTAACATGGCCTCGTTGTTGGGACCCATTCTGCATTTTCATCTTAGTTTTGTGAGCTTAAGGCATTCCCCTAAGTTGCACTTAAGGGGGGGTGTTAGAGTAAATAATTAATTACTTATTACTTATTTATTATTTTACTTAAGCTTACTTAGGTTAATGCATTTATTTAATATTTAGTAGTTAATATTTGTAGTGATGAGTTGTTGACAACATAGGAGTTTGTTCCCTTCTAGCATGTTCCACCTTTTTGTGGAAGTGTGCTTAGTTGTCAACCTTATCTTCTACCACTTCCTAGCTTATTCTACAATCCTCTATGAGGCCTTTATATTTGGGATCTCTCTTTGTATTTTCTCATCGCATTCTCATTGTAAATACAATTTCATTGTTTTGCATTATTTCTCTCTCATGTCCATTCAGGGTTTTTCCAAGCTCCACCTCTTCCTTCTTGGTTTCCCTTCAACAGGTTATTTGCATGTAGGTGATCTTGGTGACTATGGAGTTGGATTTCATCAACTCCTACATTCACATTCAAAGAAACTGGTTAAGGCCTCAATCCAATCTAAGGCCACATCAACATTCATGTCTTACCATTGAGAGTTGGTAGTTCCAACTTCCCCTCCATGGTTCTTTTCTCCATGGACATGAGAGCATTTGAGAGAGGTCTCTTTTCTGTAGGAACTTCATCATCCCTATCAAGTTCTTCAGCCTCATCATTCTTGACATCTTCAGAATGTGTCTCCTTTTTCTTACCCAACTTGCTTTCAATTTCCTTCAACCTCTTTGCTAGAGCAGCATTAGTTGCTCTTTGTTTTCTCATGATTTTTGCAAGTTCTTCATTAGTTACCCTTGTATGTTACTTCTTATTCTTCTTTAGTAAGAGACATGTCTTTGATATCACTTGATGCAATGGAGCCTAGTGGAGTGATTCTTTAATGATCAAGTAGTCCTTAGACCCTCTTCACTAAAGATATACCAAGAAAAAGTGTCCTTTGATCATACCAAATGTGCTTAATCACCTATCACAAGTGATCAAATAAGGATGTTAGGTTAGTACAACCAATCCTCTAGACAAGGAAAACCCAATCATAAGGAATACCCTTCAAACTAGACAACTTATCACAAATTTCCCAAAAGTGCACAAATTGACAATTTTTGATACAAGACCCCAAAAACACATAATAAGACTAGGGGAGACTCAATGATGGACTTATAGTCTTTTTAGGTCTAACATAAGGTAGATTGATGGTTAAAACCAAACTATGTAACATTTTCCTTATGTTTGCTTCACAAGTCCACCATAATAGGCTTGTAGCGCTTTTTCATGAAATTAAAGGTTAACTTTGGCAATATCCACATAACCTTATGAGTAATTCACACATTTAGATACATGTTTTGGGTTTACTAAACAAACACAAACACCAAGTTAAGGGGTTACATACAAATTAGGTTTTTGCCCATTTCTCCCTTAGGCAATTAGCCTTGTTAGGTCTCCAAATACCAAGGAGGTACACTTTCCAAAGGCCAAAAAATTTAACCAACAATTGGAACATGAAGAGGCAAACATAAAAATATAATAAACCTGATTTCAAGATGTGGTGTTACTTTTGGAGCAAGTTATTGGAGACATTGATCAATGTTATAAGCATACACATGGGTCTTGCATGCCTAGGACATCAAATTTCTATTTTCCACCTACACATAAAAACTTAAGACCAAATGCATCTTAAAGTATATAGTCTACACTTAGATTTCACTAGAGGCCATCAAATTCCCATGGTGAAATTCTTATTCAAACCCTAGGTATGAAAACTTCTAAGAACAACTTTTATAAAAATCCCAATATCTTTGAGTTAGTAGAATTATCAAGACCTCAAACAAAACGCATTTGAAAGGTAATTCATCCACCTATTTGTAAATATGGATTTCAAACATTGGTGTAGCTGTACAAGTCTGTTGGAAATATAATAGGAGTAACTGAGAGGGGAGAGGTGAATCAGTTACTACAAAAATGAATATCAAATCCCTTAGATGTCAATAAACTAATTCTGTCAAAACTTAATTCTACCGATGCTTGCCAAACAAAGAAATGTTGTAACTGTATAAAATTTGAGAATGCTTGGTAATTAATTAACATGCAAATCTTAAGATGTTATCTGTGATTATCATTACTTTAACTTAGTTGCAAACATAGAAATGAAATAGTATGAACACATTTGACACCAAGATTTAATGTGAAAACAAATTTGGGAAAATCACCAATTGCAACTAGTTACCGTTTCCACTCTTCTAAAGTGTGCCCTATCAGGAGGCGACCCTATTAAAGGTTACAAAACACACTTTTAGGTGTGAACCTATTAGAGGATTCAATCACCCTATTAGGAGTGGCCTTGTCAAATGTCTTTAGACAATTCAATAGAACTGTCACCTTTTTAGAAGATTTATAAATAGTTATTAAGCCAAATTTGTTAAGAGATTTAGATCACTGCTACAATGGTTAGAGAGCAATAATGAGATAACCTAATTTGGATGCAACTGAATTTTCTAATTAGAGATCTTAATTCTAGCTTTTACTTGATCCTTCTTGATCAAATGTATCCTTTTAGCTCCATAAGAATATTATGCTTATCCTTCTGATTAGCTTTCTCTTAACATCATCAAATCTTCAATGTATTCACACACCACTTCACACATTCTAACCCACAAATTGACCTCATACTTATATCTTTCATATTGTCCAGTCAGCTAGAATACAACTTAGAATAACTAATATTCATCTTCTCAGTCAGCTAGAACCAATAGATAAATTAATTGATCTCAATATGCCAAAGTAAGAAAATCCTTTGATAGCCAACCTTGATCGATAGTGACTAACTCAAAAATGATTTTTTTGTATTAACCAAGTGAAGCTTGGTCGACACTACATATTGCAAACTTCCTTTGGTAACTGAGTGAGTTCGGTTAACACTCATCATCTGCATACTTTCCTTTTCTGCCTTAGTGAACTCGATAGATATTGCCATCTGAACTAGGAAAAATCTAGATTACTCAGTAGCCATAGAAAACTATCTTCAATGCTTGAGTGAGCTTGACATACACCGACTGATAATGATATTACATTTGTTTAACATCAAAGAGAATACACAATTAATCAATTGTATCAAACAATCTCCCTCTTTGGCATTGATGGCAATACAACATGTCATAACACAATGAAATTTTTGGAATAAGAATAAAGTAAGGAACATATTCTTAGTTTCATTTTGATTCATATCCATGAGAACTCTCTCTGATAGTGTGAACTCTTTCTATCTTTAGTTTCTCCCTCTATTAGAAAACTTCCATATGCAGCAAATTCTTCTGATAGAAAACTCTGCCTTTGATATCAAACTAAGTGCAATCTTCTTCTTTGACATCCCTTCATAAAATTTCTATAACAAAAAACTTCTCCCTCTTACAAAAAACTTCTCCCAAAAATATTTCTATGAGATATGACAATAAACTTCTTCCTCTTTGACAACACATGCCAAAGACAATGATTAGTGAATGTCAATCTACATAAAGTACTTATTCATTTGCAATATGCCCTTATCAATACTGAACCAACTAATTGATTTTCAACATGCTCTAGTTGATGCATCACTAATCTTCATTTAGTGAGCTTCACATAGGGGAATGACCCTAGCTTACCTCTTAGATACAAAAATGCATCCTTAGGCAGCGGCTTGGTGAATATGTCTACAATTTGTTCTTTTGTATTTACATATTCCAATCTAACTTATTTACCTTGCACCAATTTTCTCAAGAAGTGATATTTTATAGCAATGTTCTTTGTTTTGGTATGCATCACTGGGTTCTTTGATATATTTATTGCACTAGTGTTGTCACAATATATGACTATTGGATCCTTGATCTCTATCTCCATTCCTATCATCAATTGTTTGAACCAAACATTGTTTGAACAATTGACTATTGTCGCTGCATATTATACCTCTACTATGGATTGAGAGATGTAATTTTTTTTCTTGCTTTTCCAAGACACTAGTCTTTTACCAAGAAAGAATGCTCCACCACTAGTGCTCTTCCTGTCATCAATAGCTCCTGCCTAATCAGTATTAGTAAATGCTTTTAAGTCTAAATTGCCTCCTATTTTGTACCATAAGCCATAGTCTTTGGTACCTTTCAAATATCTCATGATTCTTTTAATTTCCATCATATGATTTTCTTTGGGATTTGTTGAGAATCTTGCCACCATACCGACTGCTAATGCAATATTAGGCCTTGTGTACAATACACTGTAGTTTTTCAATCATTGATCTATATGTGGTCTGATCTACCTCTTTGGAATCATCATTTTTTGAAAGCTTATGTCTAGTAGACATAGGGGTTCCAACTAGTCTTGAGTCTTCCATTCCAAATTTCTTTAGTATCTCCTTGATATATTTAGATTAAGTAATGTAGATACCATCTCTCTTCTGTTGAATCTGTAATCCAACAAAGAATTTTATCTCTCCAAATATAAACATCTCAAATTTCTTACTCATTTCTTCTGGAAATGCCTTGCACAAGTCATCATTTCCTATGAATAATGTATCATAAACAAATATTCCTACCCACACAATCTTTGTGTCTGGTCCTTCTTTGATCTATAGACTATTGTTATCATGTGTTCTTTGAAAACCAATTTGTACCAAGTAATTATGAAGTCTTTCATACCAAGCTCTAAGAGCTTGCTTGAGACCATAAATTCCTTGTGTAATTTACAAACCATGTCTCTTTTGGTAGGATCTACAAAATCTTCTAGTTGTTTAATGTAGACTTCCTCATCGAGAATTCCATTCAAGAATACAGATTTAACATCCATTTGATAAACGTTAAATCCTCTATGAGCTGCATATGCAAGTAAAGTTCTAACACATTCTAATCTTGCAACAGGGGGAAAAGTTTCACCATAATCAGTATCTTCTTCTTAAGAATAACCTTTACATACCAAACTTGCTTTATTTCTAGATACTTTTCCATCTTCATTTAGCTTGTTTCTGAACACTCATTTTGTGCCAGTTACTTTTTTATCCTTGGGTCTAGGAACAAGAGTCTAGGTTTTGTTCTTCTCTATTTGTTCTATTTATTCATTCATTTCTTCAACCCAACTTTCATTGTCTAATGCATCTTTAATATTTTTAGGTTCAAATTTAGCAAGTAAACATGTACCTTTCAATTTTTTTCTTGTCATTGTTCCATCAGATTTGTCTCCAATGATCTGATCAAGTGCATGATGCCTTCTGGCATATCTTGCTAATACAATTCTTTGAATTTGGAATGAGTTTTATTGGTTTCATTATGAACTTTAGTATCAAGCTTGGGTCCCATTGTCTATGACTCGGGTCTATTAGACTCAGTTTACTCTTAAAGTAGCTTAGTAGGCTCGGATTGCAACTCGATTTCTTCAAACTATGACTCGAGTTGAGCTATCTGCAACTTGGTAACTATTGGAGATTTTGGGGTCTCAAGAGGTGAAGTCTCTTTTATTTTCAATAGATTTGGTAGGGTATCAGGTTCATAGTAAACAAATCTTCTATAATCCTCTGGCTCCTTGTTTCTTTCTTCTTCACTCTTTTCTGCAAACTCATCAATTCTCACATGTGCACTTTCTATGATTTTATGAGTAGAAAAACTCAAACATTTGTATGCTTTACTTGTACAGGAGTATCCTAGAAATATGTCTCCATCACCTTTGACTTCAAATTTTTCTTTTCTAGATTCTTTCAAGATATAACATTTTCTACCAAATACTTTCAAGTAACTCACATTAGGTTTGTAACCATACCATCTTTCATAAGGAGTTTGATTTGAGTCTTTCTTCAGTTGTACTCTATTCAAGGTATGAACTGCAATATTGATAGCTTCCTTCCAATATCTGATTGCAACATTCTTTTCTATCATCAATGTTCTTGCACAATCCATAATGGATCTGTTTCTTCTTTTAGCTATACTAGTTTTCTATGGTGTACCAAGGGCTGATACTTGTCTTTTGATTAATTTTTCAATGTGAATTCGTTTGAGATGAATTCACCACCTCTATTTGATCTTAACCATTTTGACTTCTTTCTAGTTTCTTTCTCTACTCTTGCCAAGTCCACTTGAATTTTTAAAAATCTTTAGATTTTTTTTTTAGATACATTACAGTCATCATTCTTGAATAATCATCAACAAAAAGAATTTAAAAAATTTCTCCACTATAACTCTATATTCCAATAGGTGCACATAAGACTGTATGTGCAAGCTTTAAGACTTCTTCAGAATGATATTTTTTGCTTTTGAAACTAGTCTTTCCCATCTTACCAATTTGTCAATTTTTGCATAGACCCATATCAGGTTTCTTCAAACTAGGAATACCTCTTACTCTTTTGTGTTTTCTTATCTTAACTAGATTATCAAAGTTTACATGACATAACCTTTTGTGCCATAGCTATCTTTCTTCTATATGAGAAATAAAACATAAACTTTCATTGAGATAAAGATAAAATAGGTAACCTTTTGTTTGCTTGCTAGATCCAACCATATTTCTTTTTCCATCCAATAGTTTGGCCTTTCCATCCATGAATTCTACCTTTAATCCAATGTTATTCAACTATGCCACACTAAGTAGATTATGCTTTAGTCCTTCAACCCAATAAGAATTATTACATATAATTTCATTAGTTAATGAGATACGACCTTTTCCTTTTATGCAACAATGTTCATTGTTTTCAAATCTTACACTACCTCCATCATAATGTTCCATGTGTTCAAATTTTGTTTTATCTCCAATCATATGATGTGAACATCCACTATCAATAATCCATGTATCATTTTTGCTAACATGAGAGATAAGTGTCATATTATCTCCTTGATCATCATATTCATATTTTACAACAATATACACCATTTCATCTTCACTGTTATCAAAATATTTAGTATAAAACAAGATTTCTTACCTTTGTCCTTGTAGTTCTTGTAATTTTTGAATTCCTTGTTGCCTTTTTACTTATTACTTTTCTTCTCATCCTTTTTTTCTTTATTTGGACACCTAGTAGCAACATGACCAACTTCTTCATAAGAAAAATAGAATAGAGGAATTTTTCCTTTATAATTTCCTCCACCTTTGGAGTATTTCTTTACAAGTAGGGCTTCAAAAATTTCAAAATCACTATAAAAAATTTCTTCTATTTCTTCTTCACTTCTTAATTGATTTTCATTTGATTTCTTTCTCTTTTCCTTGAGTGAGAGTTTGTCTTCAAATATGGACTCAATATTTTTGGAACTAGGAACATGAACATCATAGTTATCCAATTCAAAAGTTGTTAATTTTCCAAATAAAGCATCCAAAGTTATTTTGTTATTTAGATCAAATATTATTTCTTGAATAACAAACACTTTAATTGCATAAATAGGAAGAAGAGTTATGAGTAACTTATTTACAATTGTTTTGTCATCAATGTTTCCTCCAAATGCTTTGATTGCACTCACACTTGCTTTGATTCTTTCCACATATTTTGCAATGTTTTCATCTTCTCTCATTTTCATCTAATCAAAGTATCCTTTGATACTTTCTGCTTTGACTCTTCTTACATTGTAATCTCCTCCATAGATGTCTTTTACTTTAGTCTACATTTCATAAGCAGTTTTACAGTCTTTTACCTCATCAAATTCAACATAACTTATAGTAGATGCAATATCAATCATCATGATGTTATGATTCTTCTTTTTAGCAATATCTTCAACTGATAATGTTCCAGTGGGACTTGTGTATTCAATATCAAGATATTTACAACCTGAATCACTAAAAGTAGCTAAATGTAACCTCATAAATCTTTGCTATGCTGCAAAATTGTCTCTATTCAACTTAGGAATCTCTATTCTGTAAGACATCTTAATCTTTAGCTTAGGTTCTTGAAACCTTCTCTACAAGCACCAATAGATCTGATACCAATTGTTCGAAATATAAGAGGAGTAAGTGAGAGGGGAGGGGTGAATTAATTAATACAAAAATAAATCTTAGATCCCTTAGATGTCAGTAAAATAATTCTATAAAAACTTAATTCTACTGATGCTCAACAAACAAAGAAATGTTGTATTTTGATAATCTCTAAGAATGCTCAGTAATTAAGTAAAATGCAAATCTTAATATGTTATCTGTGATTATCATTACTTTAACTTAGTTGCAAACATAGAAAGGAAATATTATGAACACATTTGACATCAAGATTTAATGCGGAAACCTAATTTGGGAAAATCATCAATTGCAACTAGTTATTATTTTCACTCTTCTGAAGTGAGCCCTGTTAGGAGCCAACCCAGTTAAAGGTTACAAAACACATTGTTAGGTGTGGCCCTAATAGAGGATTTAATCACCTTGTTAGGAGTGACCGTGTCAAAGGTCTTTAGATAATTTAATAGAACTACCACCTTGTTAGAGGATTTATAAATAACTGTTAAGCCAACTTTGTTAAGATATTTAGATCACTGCTATAGTAGTTAGAGAGTAACAATGAGATCCAACCTAATTTGGATGCAACTAAATTTGCTAATTATATCTATCTTAATTCTGGCTTGTACTTGATCCTTCTTGATTGAAGGTATCCTTTCAACTCCATAAGGATAATATGATTATCCTTTGGATTTGTTTCTCTTAACACCATCAAATCTTTAATGTATTCACACACCACTTTGCACATTCTAACCCACAACTTGACTTTATACTTATATATTTCATATTGTTCAGTCAGCTAGAATACAATTTAGAATAACTAATAGTAATCATCTCATTTGGCTAGAACCAATAGATAAATTAATTGATCTCAATATGCTAAAATAAGAAAATCTTTCAATGGCCAATCACACTTGGTAGACACTAACTCAGAAATGATTTTCCTGTGTTAACCAAGTGAATCTCAATTGATACTACATACTAGAAAAGTTCCTTTGGTAACTGAGTGAGCTCGATTAGCACTAGTTCCATCCAATATTTCTTTCATTAACCAAGTGAGCTCGGTTAACACTCATCATTCATATGAGACATTCCTTTTGCGCCTGATTGAACTCAGTTTACATTGCCTTTTGAACTTGGCAAACTCTAGATTTCTTGGTAGCCACAAAAAACTGTCTTCAATGTTTGAATGAGCTTGGCATACACTAACTGATAATGATATGAAATTTTTGTAACATCAAAGATAATATATAATTAATCAATTGTATCCAACAGTCTATACACATTGTTACAACATCAAAATGATAGGAAATCTAAGTTATTTTTATTGATTTGTATACAAAAGTACATCATGATACATACCACCCAGCTGAAAGGGATTATGCAAGAATCCCCAATGGCACAATAGATTTTCAAACCATTTTTGGCTATTGGGGATAAAAAAAAAAGTTTTTGCAATTTTTGCTCAAAAGTTACTCGACAATTTTTGAACAATTTTTGCATTATATGCAACTTTTTTAATTTGTTGTTGTGATGTGGAGCCTAATCAGACTCAGAGGTTTATTTGACATAGTTTCCCTCCAGATTATTTCTACAAGGTTTTGGGAGTAGCTCCTCCAAGACAGGGTCCTGTGAGGTCCTAGGGTAGCACCCGAGGTGCACTCCCTGTTGTAGTACAGGGTGTGCTTGAGGGCCAACACCCTTCACAGGGGTTTTCGGGGTAGCGCCCCCAAAACGAAAAGTGCCCTTACATTATAAAAGGTGTCAATTGCTATTTCCTATTGGATGACTTATTCTAGCCCTAATTTTGTAAGTGAAAAAGGCTTGTATAAAATAACCTTAGGGGTATACATTTCATAATGTAATGGTGATATTGTAGCTTCTTGCGGCAGTATTGAGTTGTAAGGGATTGTCGATTGTAATCATTGGATAATAATAATATTGGACTTGTTGTTGGTGAACGTAGCCCAGGGATTGGGTGAACCATGTTAAATCTTGTTGTCTTGTGTTTTCTTATGTGCGATCTATTATTTTCTAACATTGGTTATATTTGCATGTAACTATTATTTCTGTCTGAGGTTAATCCTAAAATTTGTGAACAAAACATGTTCAAACCTTAATTAAATGATCCAACTAGGATCAAAACATGATAAAAACATGAAAACGTAAAAAATCCTAAGATTTTAAGCCATCTAACCACCGTTGACAATAGTTGACCAAGGGCTTATAATTGTGCCAATCTTGAACTAGATTTTACAAATGGGTCCAAATTCTTAGATGTTGATTCTAACCTATCCTATAGGTTCTTAGGACTTTGAAGATTCCTAATCTATTGTGGGTTCTCCTATAGCACCTTTCCATGTCACTTCTCTTCTTAATCTCCATCTTCACATCTCTATATATCTACTTAATTTCTCTTTCTCTCCCCTTGCTCCCCACTCCCCTCCCCCCTCTCTTTCTATCTCTTTGTCTTCACATTTCTCTATTTCTTCCTCTCTTTCTTTCCTTATGCTTTCTCTATAAATTGTTTCTATATAGTATTAATTAAATTATTATCAAGAAATTAGATCCTATAATCTATATTAATTTAAGTGGCCTTTGCATTCAACTATTTAGATTTTATTTACATCAAATAATGTTTCAAATCATACCCATCCCCTCTCCCTAAATATGCATCATGTCTATCTCCCTCCCTTTTCTCTAAATTGTTACCTCTTGTCATCCCCTCCCCCTAAATAAGTATCATTTCTATCTCCCTCCTTTGTCACTATCTAGTTATGTTTCCTCACCCCTCTCCCTACATATGTACATCCTTTCTATCTACTTACCTTTGCTCTCTCTCTCTCTCTCTCTCTCTCTCTCTCTCTGTGTGTGTGTGTGTGTGTGTGTGTGTGTGTGTACAAACACACACACACACACACACACACAAACATATGTATATATGTGTATATGTATGTAGATACATATATATATACATACATACATATGTATGTATGTATGTATGTATGTATGTATATCTACACTTCATCTCTCTATCACATATCTCTATCACCTCCTGTATCTCTCATTCTTGCCCTCTGATCTCTATCTTTTCATCTCTCCGTCTCCCTCTCCCTTCCACTCTATATCTTATTAGCTTTATATGTCCCTTATTCACTTTATCTCATTATCTACCCCTCCCTCCCTCACTCACTCTCATTTAAGTCTCCTTATATACCTAACTCTATATCTTACTTATATCCTTCCTTTCTATCTCCCTATCTATCTATATTTATCTCACCCTGTGCCTAGAACCCACAACCACATTACTATAGGAGCTTTGAAATGTCAAATCCCAAACACTCTTTGAAAAATCACTGAAAATTCACAACACTACACATAAGGTTTAAGGTAAGGGTATGTGCAGGATCATGGTGTGCCAAAAAGTGGCAATGTGAAAAAAATGGAGTTTTAAAATGTCTAAAAGTGTTTCAAAATCTGCTCTAACTTTTTGCCACCCATCCTGATACCAAAGCTAAAAAGTTAGGACCAAGCCTTTTTGGGTATCTGATCAATAATTAGGTATCTGATTTCATATTGGATACTCAAAACCTGATAGCTCTTTTTACATTGTATTTTTTTGGCTTGAGTGTTGACCTACATTCAGGTATCAGATTCTAGAACAAGTATACCATAAGGGTATTTTTTCTTTCAATGTTTTGAATGAATATTATTATATATTATTTATTTTTAATTGAATTTATTAAAAATTAGGTTTTTAAAAAAAAAAATTGTTGAAATTTAGATTATTTTTAATAGAAATTATGTTTTGCAAATTAATAGGTATGGCTGACCCAAATGATGATACTGAGGCACGAAACAATGTTCCTAGTAACATTCCACCAAACGATCCAGTACCCCTCAAACCCATCCACCAAATGATCCCCTACCCCCTAAAAACCCTCCTTGAATTGAAAATTTGATATTTGAAAATCTAGTTGAATGCATCAAAATGGGTCATAGTCATGAAATGTGTCGACCTATGACACCTTTCGATGCATTTCATGACAACATATGTCCTTGGGGGTCCCTAGTACCCCAGGGACCTATTTGGTTGGTTTGAATGTACCGAAAGGGGTCATACGATAACCTATGACCCCTTTCGATGCATTTCATGATAACATATGTCCCTAGGGGCCCTAGGACCCTTAGGGACCTATTTGGTTTTCTAATGTGTTAAAAGGGATCATAGGTTAACCTATGACCCCTTTCAACATATTTTATGACAACATATGTCCCTAGGGGCCCTAAGACCCCTAGGGACCAATTTGGTTGTTTCAAATGCATCGAAAATGCATTTCATGACAACATATGTCCATATGGGCCCTAAAACCCCTAGGGACCTATTTGGTTGGTTCTAATGCATCAAAAGGAGGTTATTCAATGCATTTCATAAAAACATGTGTCCCCAAGGGCCCTAGGAGCCCTAGGGACTTATTTGGTTGTTTTGAATGTGTCAAAAGGGGTCATAGGTTAACCTATGATCCCTTTCGATGCATTTCATGACAACATATGTCCCAAGGGGCCCTAGGAACACTAGGAACCTATTTAGTTGGTTTGAATGCATCGAAAGGGGTCATAGGTTAGTCATAGGTTAACCTATAACCCTTTTCAATTCATTTCATGATGACATATGTCCCTAGTATTTAGTTGTTTCGAATGCATTTTCGATGCATTTCATGACAATATATTTGGTTGTTTTGAATGTGTTGAAAGGGGCCATAGGTTAACCTATAACCCCTTTCTTGCATTTCATGACAACATATGTCCCTAGGGGCCCTAGGACCCCTAGGGACCTATTTGGTTGGTTCAAATGCATTGAAAGGGGTCATAGGAACCTATGACTCCTTTCAATGCATTTCATGACAACATATGTCACTAGGGACCTTAAGACCCCTAAGGACCTATTTTGTTGTTTTGAATGCATCAAAATGGGTCATACGATAACTGATAACCCCTTTTGATGCATTTCATGACAATATATGTCCCTAGGGGCCCTAAAACCCCTAGGGACCCATTTGGTTGGTTCAAATGTGTCGAAAGTAGTCATAGGTTAACCTATGACCCCTTTTGATGCATTTAATGAAACCATATGTCCCTAGGGGCCGTAAGACCCCTAGGGATTTATATGTTTGGTTCGAATGCATCAAAAGGGGTCATACGATAACCTATAACCCCTTTCAACACATTTCATGACAACATATGTCCCTATGGGCCCTGGGAACCCTAGGGACCTATTTGGTTGTTTCCTATGACCCCTTTTGATGTATTTCATAACAACATATGTCCCTAGGGGCCCTAGGACCCCTAGGGACCTATTTGGTTGGTTAAAAAAAAAGGATCATAGGTTAACCTAAGACCGCTTTCAACATATTTCATGACAACATATGTCCCTAGGGACCCCTAGCACTACTACATTTAACATCATTTTTTGACCAAAAATTTTGACCATCAACTAAATAAATTTAGGGTGGTCAAAATGTAAAGGCAAAAATGTCATTTTTTTACATATAAGACCCGTGTTGGTCAAAATTTTGACCAACACAGGGCTTATACATCCGCAAAGTTCAAAAAAATTTGTCCAATTATGTTTTTTGCGCTCAGTTTCATTTGACATTTTTGGAGCATTTTCGCATGGTTATCTCTGCATTTTCGCATGGTTTTCTCTAAGCCCAGTTTTGTTTCAAGTTTTCTCCACCCACTTGATTAGTGACGCTTGCTAGCCCTGGGAATAATATGAAAGGGGCCCCTGCATTTGCATCAATATAAGGGGGGAAGAATAGTAGTTTGAAACTCTCGATATTGTCTTTCTTTCATTCTTCCTGATGTGCTCGCCTTCAAAAGTTGTTCCATTCACGACCTCCAATCACACCTGCATCTTCGGTGGTTGAGGAGAGGGATTTCTCTTCGAGCATATTTCCATAGGTACATGTGTATTTTTGTTGTAGGCTTTTATGATAATATTGAAGATGGAAGTGAATACTATTACTATCATTATTATTTTTTATGCCAAAGTTCAACCATTGTTGTGTAATATAAATGGGAGAGTCTCCGCTCAAGTGTTTTTTCTCAGTGATGTTTTGATGATAAGTGTTAAAAAGAGTCTAGTTGCAAAAAGAATGTAATGTACTTGTTGTTTCATTTTACTGAAAGTGTATAGATGCAGATTTATCATTTGGAATGTTGGTCTATTGTAACAACTATTATACTTTTTGTTATAGTAATGAAAGAAAAGAAAGGAAATCTATATGTAGAAGTTGTAGTTGTAAAAGCTTAGAAGAAATAATAATGACAAATTTTTTGTTTTATAAATATAGTTGTGTTGGTATCATATTTTTCTTGTATTTTTGTTTTAATAATACATAATTATATTGTATCATTTAGACAACAGTTTCATATTCAAAAAAAGAACAAAAAGAAAAAATATTTGAGTGTGTTTCTCTCTTCAACTCTAGAACATTCAACTTAAACATCAACACATAAAGATAATAATTTGAAATCTGGTGTGTTTAGTGCTTGGAGTTGTACCCTCAATACCTAGGCCATGTGGGCTATAAAAAATGATATTCATGTGATTCTACGTTAGATGATGATGATGATAATGAATAATCACCATCTACTACTAGCTCATGTAGTGATAAAAGGTCTTCAATGCACCTCTAACTACAAGTATGCCATGGAAAACTTGTGATTGAGATGAATCCTCAAACTAATAGACTATCATGGAAATTTTTTGATGGAGATGACACCTACGAATACTGGACTATCTTCAAAAACTTATGATGAAGATGGAACCTAAATTTACTAGACTATAATTGAATTGATTTACTTTGGATCCTTCACCGAAAGTCTCTGTCATTTTCTTAGAAGATGATTTATCTTCTAGTTCAACCAAAAGAATCACTCTCCTATATTTCAACATTACATTTAATTGTTGCATTGCAATTAGGTCTTCCTACAAGAGTTTCCATTTGGATGAATAACAAACTTGTTGGTATTTTAAAACTACTAAGCAACAAAATGCTTAGTACCAAGATGACAATACTCTCATAGTCTAAAGACTAGCCAATTCTTATTATCCATTGTATGTGCACACCATTTGGGCCAAACTTCTACAAAATCAAGGGTGGTTTTCTACTCTTTTGGCTCTGCAAAACCAGGGTGGGTATACCCAAGGATGATACAAGATTGGGAAAACTGTATGAGAATATACTTAGTTTCATTTTGATTCTCATCTCAAATTCTCCAATACATGTAAAATTCTTGATATTTTAATAAACACATCCCATATAATAGATATGGCCAAAACTCTTCTATAGGTCTGCAGATGTTCTCAACAATAATGGCTAACTAAAGCTAAAACATTCCATGCAAACAAGTAGAGGCCAACTTTGAAGATCTATAGGAAATAAAAGTATAGTTGATTATAATTCTGCATTTTGACAATCATGTGTGACACATTTCTCTTTCAGCTGTATTAAATTTGATCAGTGCCTAAATCATTGGGGTTCAGAGTCTACTACAAATCTCTAGATCTAATTTGTTGCCTTACAACAAATTTTATCAGCAATTCTTATCAAAAATTGTCATTCAAAATCCTTTCCACTACTACAACAACCTTATCAAATTCATCAAAGCTTTAACTTAATCCATTGAGTTAATAGCCATGATAAACAGATATACAACCTAATTGAACTGCATTCAATTACACAAGCCTTTACTTAGACAACATCAAGATAACCAAGTAATCAAAAGGAGACAAAGTTCAGAAAGAACTGATATGGGGACAGTTCATAATTTGTATTCATTTCCCTTGAAAATTGTATACAATTTACAATAGACTCAGAATGACCTTCAGAAAGAAACACAGATCATTCTATATTCATGTATTCTCAAGATCTGACAGAGAAAATACATCACAAATTTTTTCTCAAAAATGGTGGACCAAAAACAGACTAAGTGTATCACTTAGCAAATAGAATTTAGACCTTTTCTCTTGCCCTAGAATTTCACTTATATAGTGTGAAATGCAAAAAGCTTCAGGCTAAGACAAACTGACAGGTGTCTTTTACAAGGAATATCTACATACACCTATCACAAAATGACAAAACTATGGGTAACAGAAGATATTGAAATCAAATCATTCCTTTCAGTGGGTCAGCTTTTGTTACATGTTTTGATGTTGCTAAGTTGGTTATTGATCTGATTCATCTTCATATGTAATTGCTAAATTAGCCAACGATGAAGCTTGTTCTGACGAGGGCACATTAACCTCCACCTGCAGGCTTCCACCACCTTCATTCTGCATGGTAAGGACAACTTCTACCTTTTCCTTTTCTTTATTTGTATTGGCATCTTGTGGTCCCGGTTCTACAACTGAAAGTGACAGGTTTTTCTTGTCTTCTTCTTCTGATTAGGTTTGAGTAGTGATGGTATCAATGATTTGGACTTCCTCACCCTGCACCTCATCATTGTCAGTTTCATCTACATCAAACTGTTCACTAGAAGGCATTTCTGCCATCCACCTGTCAAATAATGTGTCATCTGGCCAATTGAATTGCAAAATATCCTTCTGTTTCTTTATTATATAATCAACCTCATTATAAATATCAACAAATTCTTGTTTTAAAGAATCAAAGAATATTTTTTCTTTCACCATTTAGTCTATTGTGGTGGCCCACTGTGCATGCCCTATTTCATTTATGACTTGATTCATTCTTAAACAGAATAAATCATTAAGTTCCTTCGCCCATTCCTCTTTGCTTTTCAAACTATTTTTCTTATCTAGGGCATGAGGAAATAAATCAAATTTTTGGCTCTTATATTTGTCTAAGTAGCCTATTATTATCTTTTGTAAATGTATCCTTTTGCTATCAAAATCAGCAAGATCAAAAACAATGTCAAAGGTTTTATCAATCTAATCACGAGAATTATTTATAATAGATAGACACAATAAGGTTATTGCTTTCTCCCTTCTCACCCATTTGTTCGCAATAGGCTTTAGAGCCTCATAATCTGCTTTTAACTCCTCCCAGATGTTAATTGCCCTAGCCAATTGATCATGGATTAGTGGCCATTCAACCGTGTCTCCTAGATATGTAAGAGTTGTTCTTAGTTTATCTTCATATTTAGATTCCAGCTCTACATGTAAGGCCCACAATTTACTCTTTTCTTCTTCAAAATCCTCAATAGTGTAATACTGTGGACCTTGGGGTGTGTCTGGTATTTCAATGAGGGGGGTAGATTTGAAAGGTTCAACAGGGGGGTGAGGGTATGTTATTTTAGGCCTGGTGGATTTTCCCAGTAGCTTGTTCTCAAGCTCAACTCTCCTTTTTACCTCTTTATTGTAGGCATTCACAACTACCTCATATTTACTTTGTAATTCAAACATTTCCTTTTCCTCCCTTTTAGTAGTAGCCAAGGCAAACTGAGAATAATCCACATTCATGTGGGCTGCCTATACGTGTGAGGTATCAGCAACTCTCCTCACAATAATATTCCCTATCAGTCCTGAACCATCAGGTTGTGCTGATACAATCCTGGATCCTCTTCTTAGTGACCACATAACAAGAGCAACTTGATCATCACTAAAAGCAGTCCCTGCAAATTCCTTTTTATTTGGGTCTTGTAACTCCAATCTATTAGAAACAGAGTTGAAAATCAATGCATCTACAATATCCCAATTAGGCAACAATAGTATGTTAAAAGTTTTTACCATTTGCCTTCCCTCCTCAAGGGTAATGTTCTAGAATTCTTGCATTATTTGCTCCTTTATTTGGTTTTGGATGGAGGCTTCATCCATTTTTGGATGCTCTATTTTCATGTTCTTACATCTTTCCTCAAAATTGTGGATGTTTGCCCTCCAAGCAAATTGATGGAAAGCCCTAGACCTTACAAAACTGTCATCTGACAAAAATTGTTGGCTGGCTTGTTCCAAAATAGGGTCCAATTCCCTTCCCTTAAAATCAGCTACAATCAGCTCCAGGCTTGGCACAGGAGGTTCCTAGGGGTTCCCTTCATCGATCTCTGATTGAGTGACAAAAACTCCCCCTTGTGATCCAATTTGTTCAATTTGCTCAATAGTGAGCTGCTCCTCCCCAGTTCTCAAAGGGGTCTATGAAGGTGAATACTCCTCAACATGAGAATCCTCCTCTCTTATTATTTTCCTCCTCTTAGGGGAGGGCTCAGTAGGCCTCTCTTCCAAAACCCTACTAGTGGACTCAATTATTTGTTTTCCTTTGTCCACTGTATTCTTTTTATTTTGAACAATAGTATATCTCGGCCTTTTTTGGACAGTTAATTGACCTGCCCTTATATTGGGAGTAAAACCCAATCTTCCCATTACTTCCTTGGCCTTATCCGGGTAGAACCTAATAAAGAATTGCTTCTTTTCATTCATTGCCTCTATTATTTCCGAAAAATTATTCATAAGTTTTCTCATCTTATCTACATTTGTAACTGCATCATCCAAAGGACTATAATCTGGATCAAAACAATGAATGAAATCCAAAATTTTAGAAAAGACCTTCCACTTTTCTTTCCTAGTCTCTTGCTCCTGCAAGGAGTACTCATTCCTTATTAAGTCTTCAGGAAAATAAAATTCATGCTCAGTTTTACCAAGCTTAATTCTCTGCCTCAGAGCCAAATGATAAAATCCTTCAGAATCACAAAAACGAGGATGGGAAGTGGCCATCTTATAAGGATTCAAAATCTTGTGCAGAGAAAGCCAACCTCCTTTTGTGATTACAAAATGATGAGCCACTGTGCAAGTAGGAAAAAATGACCCCTTTTGTCTTTTCAATAGAAGTGGCTTCCTCCACTCCTCCCAGCTGCCACAATATCTCAGCAACTCGTACCTTCACAGGCACTTGGTAGGGTAGTACGTGAGGGATTCCTTTAAAACCATATATTCTAAATATAGTAGAAACAGAATATGGAATGACATCTCCCCAATTATGTGAAACTTTCAAACCACTTGGGTTGTCCATAGGCCTAATGAGATTCATTGATGCTTTGGGGATTCTGGGATTGTCCCTTAATAGGAGGCATCTCAGCTTTGAAGCGAAATACCTATCAAACCTGACAAAACTGGCATTCTCTGCATCCCAAGTCATATCTGCACTCCACAATTGAACTGGTAATGCTTCCCCACTCTCTTCTCTGTCTAATTCTATTTCTTTACTAAAATATGTTACTCCCTTGAATAAGAACATGTGCATTAACAGAGAATAATGGCCAATAGTTTTTTCCACCTTACCCTTAGCAATTCCAATCAGTCCAATGTGAATCTCCTCAGCTAAGTAAGAAGAAAAATCAAAAATTATATCCACACCAAAAGAGGAAATATGAGTAATCATATACATAAAATCCACAGGCATGAACTCTTCTTCATCTCTCCCAAAAAATTTACACAAGGACCTATATATTTCTATAGCCCTAGAATTGAAGTATGCCCTTTTGAAAGGCTCCCTAGAGGATGTTGTTATTGCTGGTAGTGTTCCAATTCTACCTATGTGTGCACTCAGCGCTCCTTTCCTAACTGCATCTCTCTTAGACATATACTCATTTTCTAACCCTTTCAAATCAATGGGCACATGATAATCAATGATAGGCCCTAAACTAAAAACTTCCCTAATCTCCTCTGCGCTGATTGTAATCAAGATTTCACCATCAGTTCTCCTCACTACCCTAAGGGCTTGGTCATAATTCTTAGCTACAGATTCCAAAAGATCATAATCCATGAAAACACTGGGAACCACCATTTTCCCTAGACCAAAATTCCAGATGTTGGCATGTGGGGCAAAAAGGTTCCTCTCTGAAAACCATTTTTGGAATAAAACAAGACCAGTTTGTGAAGTTGTTGCATCCCTATCCCAGTTTCCTTTGTCATACAGCCCATTTGCTATTTTCAGCCTATGATTTAATGAAGTTAGCCTCTTAACTTCTACAGTTTCAATAGTGGAAGAAGGGAGCAGTTCAAGAAAATCATCATGGACATTCCTATCCAAATAGTTCTCTTGACTAGAAAATGCTTTTTGTTTTCGAGCCATTTTAATTGACTCTCAAAGGAATTGAAACAACAGGAGGATTATAATGTAAGTACTTACTTTGAATTTTTCTCTAGTTCTTCTTAGTGTTACTGCAATCTTTTTGCGAACAAACTACTTCACAATCTTACAGAATCTAGCACGGTCTTCTCAACAACTATTTCTGCTTAGAAATGCTCTAAATCTTTGTTTGAGTACGGTGGAATTAAGAAAATCTTCTGTGTTATACTCTATTTTTCTTCACATGCAAAGCTTTCATTTCTCATAAATGCATAGGGTGGCATCACCTTCTATATTCAAATTTACACCGTGATTTACGAAAAATCCTACGATCTAGGGATGCAAGCAAAGATGAATCATGTTCCTCTTGACAAGCTGGCAGTCAACCCAATGAAAATTTTCCATGTGTACCTTTCCTTCATTGTTGGCACCTCTGAACTGGACCCACAGAAATTTGAGGACACGTGTCACTTAGGCGCTATCTCGCTATACATAAAGAGTGAGCACCTTGCCATAGCGAGATAGCACTTGTCATTGATCCTGATTTGATCATGCGGATGACATTTGATGCATTGCTCAAAAGAAATATTGTGGGCCCCTTGTCACCATGTCATTATTCGTAACCTTCGTGCAACTCGCCATAGCGAGATAGTGATGATCATGGATCTGAGATAGATCTGACGATTAGTCTTTCATATACTTTGTGAATAGGGCGTGGGTCCAATCATTGATGATGTGATGAAATCTTGGCTATATTACCTGTTTCTTGGGGCCCATATTTGTTTATTTCTCGGTCGGGTACTATGTTGTTAATGACGAGAAGAACAAGTTCCCGATAGCAACATAGTGAATCCCGGTGTCTTTTCTTTTCCCGATCTACACGTGTAGCCCATTAAATGCCAGCGTGTTCCAAAGCTTTATAATTGATATCTGATGGGGTACTTTTTGGGACCCACTTACTCTGAAAAGTTTTCATAATACTACTTTTCGTCTGGGCGCTATATCACTAACGGCGAGAGACACCAATTCTCCGATAGCGACATAGCAATTTTTGGTGACTCATCAAAATTTAGGGTCGGAAAGATAAAGGTGAGTGAAGTCATAACTACCCTCGTTAATGCATCTGACACATAATAAAACATCACGTGCACCACACAATCTGAAAAAACTTACGATCATCGAAAAATTTAAAAGTGACTGCCGGCCATTATTCTTGGTGAAGGCGTCATGTCACTAATGGAAAAGTGCCCAATTTCTCTGATAGCGACAAAGTGACTAATCGAAAAAGCTAAGATTTTTGTTGACGGCTTTTGTACCTCAATGTTGTAATTCCTTTTCATGTTTTGACATGTCTGTTGTAAACATGATGAAATATCTCTGAAACAATACAATCTCTTATCACCGTATTTCCACTTGACGGTACCACTTTCCAACTTAGTGGTGGTTGCTATGTCGCTAAGGGTAAAATACTTGTATCTTTTCATAGCGAGATAACAATTGTTGTAGATCTTTAGGGATCGGGTGGTCAGAAACACAAAAGAAAAGATGTGACTCAGGGCACAGAAAGTTTGAAAAGGATGGGAATCTTCGCATATTTTTATTTTCGTGCTCGAAAAATTTAAAAGAAAAGAAGACCTAGGGTTTCGAAAAAAATTTGCTTCAAAGACCTACAAAATATGACTTTTCTAGAAACCCTATTCACCATAGGTGGATCCCAATCTAAATTCTTCTATACCTTGGACAAAGGAATTTGATTATGCAAAAATTTAGACCAACAAAAGTATCATGGAAAAATTGTGATGAAGATGCCACCTGCAACTATTAGACTATCATAGAAAAATTGTGATGAAGATGACATTAAAAACTATTGGACTATCATGTGTACAAGTCACAAAATGATTCCAACATATGAAATTAAGTGTACTACATAGGATAGTGATGACTAAATTTCCATGCCCTCCAAATTTGGTGGTTGTAACATTTATACCAATTTCATTTGTGGGATACACACTCTTTAAATACTCCAGGAAATTCCTGAGTGTAGATGTTTCAATTCCTTAGTGTCAAAACTTGAATATATTACATGCTTATCATTTCCTCTAGCAATTCTTACTTAAAACATCATTAAAATAATTGTTCCCTTTGACAGTGTCAAAGAGTATATATATACAATATTTTTGAAGTTGTTTTGTGCTAAATGAACCTCTTGTGATCAAGTCTTGTAAATATCTTGGTTGGTACAACTACAGATTTCTTACTGGCTTTGTACTAGTACCCAAGATTAACATTGATGACATTAGTAGAATTCCAAGTTTTGCTCTTGTATTCCTATTAATTGTACTTGATTGTCGAATATGTTAAAGAAGAAACAAATGCCAATTAATTTACAGACTGTAACTGACCCGAATAGCTTGATGTATTTTTTAAATGTTGAGATACATATACTAAGAATTTTTTGTTGCTGCAGGCCAAGCCACAACTGACAGATAGGTCAAAGCTTCCAACTATTGTGGATCTTGTGATTAAAGAGTTGTTGAACTTGAAATATCTTCAGCAAGTAAGTTGCATGCAAAATATTTCTTTTGAAGGGCATTGACATTATTTTTAAAAATACATTCAGTTTATACAATTTTACGCATGTTTTGGTGGATAAAAACTTAACGTTCTTCCACATTTCTTGCCCATTTTATTGCATATCTGAAATAAGACATAATCTTGCCATTTTCCAATAGCTAAATGTCTTTAACTGTGATTGGAATTTGGCATAAAATGTATTTTTTAGGTTAGATTGTCAGCTAGTTCTAGTTGATCGCCATTTGAAAATTAGAGGTGCTAATCCTTTCATTGAAGATAAAATTTATAGTGCACTACATATCATCACACTTACCCAAAAAAGTTGAGCCAAACATTTGATTATCTAGATTGAAAGTCATTGTCCACTTCATAATCTTAGCAAGAAGAACACCATAAGTGCTTGTGAACCAAGTATTTATGATGAAGCAAGAAGGAAAGAAAATTAAAAAATGTGTTGAGTCGAGAGATAGACATTGGAAAGAAAACCATTGATTATAAAAAGTATTAAGATCAAGTTTAAAAATAATGTTTTAATTGACAAGCACAAAGAAAGATTAGTAGCTAAAGAGCAACAAATTTTCCTTGTACATCCATGCACTATCTCCATGATTCCATGTTTGGTCCTTAGCCTCTTTGCAATAACCACATGATCGATGATTGCCAAATAGTGCCAACATACTATGTTGAAAGGCCCTTTCTAGATCATATTTCAATGCAACAATTTATCAAACGATGGCTCTTTGAGGGGACAATGATCATCTTCAACCGTGTGACTTTGGCTCATTGCTTCAAATGTGTTAGAGGATATAGAAAATTACTGACTGTAAACAACAGGTATGTTCTTAGAAAAAAAACCCATACTCATTGTAAACAGAAGGTGTGGACTTAATACATATTTCATGAGTTGTGGTTCATAAAAACCCATACTCATCAGCTTGAATCATTTGTTTAATACCCAATGCAATGAGGTGATGCTTACAATTTGAATTCATAACAACCATTTCTCATCAACTTAAATTGTTTGTTTAGTACCCATTGCATTGACGTGACACTTACAAGGTTGAAGTATTGCAACTTCCTAAAAGGTCTGCCTACTCAATTCCATGATGATCCAACTTTCCTTGATCCTTGGGAGAATGATGTAGGAGCATCAAGGTCAAGGTTGAAGGCATGAGAAGACATTAAGGTCTCAAGATAACCAACATGACCATGTTAGAACAGTTGATGTAATAAGACCGTGTGAAGGTCCTTTTTGATATGTTTGTAATCATTTTAGTTACATTTGAAAACATTAATTAATAAAAACCATATGTGCACATATAAACATTAATCACAACATGTCCAATTTATTTGTAGGTATATTTTCCTATGAAGAAAGACCATGCCTAACAATATGAATCTAGAAGAAAATAATGAGACAATGGCTGCATTGTGGGCTCAATTCTGAAGAACACCTAATAAATGTTATTATCCTTGTAAAAAGTGTAAGGGTTTAAAGTATCAAAGAATTCTAATCACAACAGCCCAGAGTCATTGTAGTCAATATGGTCATGTTGAAGGGGGCCACGATTTTCATCCATTGCTGAATGTGGATTTCCTACTGGAGGAGCATGGAGGTGTGAATATCCAAGTTGAGGATAACGCTCCCATGGAAGAAAATGATAATGTGCCAAAGGACATGATTGAAGAAGATGGTATTGGGGCAAGTGATGAAGAGGCTCACAATGATGGTACTAGTGAATCTGATAATAATGATGAAGATGGTCTTGATATACCTTTACTTGAGAAGGCACACGAGCGCTTATACCCAGGCTCCCAAACAACTCTACTGTCGGCTATAGTGTTGTTGGTGAACTTAAAGGTTATGAATAGCATATCAAATGTAGCAATGTCACGTATGCTAAGGTATCTCATTTTTGTCATCTTCAAGGTTAGCATACAATTACTATTCATTATATTAACAATGCATATTTGTTGTTGTAGGTTGATTAGTGAGTTTTTGTTACAACCATCAAACATTTTGCCTCATTCATACCGAGAATTATCTAACATTATGGATCAGATTGGAATGAAGTATCAGACAATACATGCATGTCCCAATGATCACATTCTATATCATAAACAACATGAATTTGCAACAGAATGTCCTGATTGTCATGTTAGTAGATATCGGTCAGATCAAATAACAAAAAATGTGCCTCACAAGGTTCTTCGGTACATTCCCATTATTCCACGTCTGGAACAGTTATTCAGGGGCGTTAGCTTTGTACAATTTATGGATTACCATGCACGCAATAGAAGTCAAGATGACATTATGCGAATGTCTTTCAATGGTTCTGCATTTAAAGAGATAGAAGAAACATGGTCACACTTTAAAGAAGAACCTCGTAATTTGAAACTTTCATTGGCGACAGATAGTGTCAATCCATATGGAGATATGAGATCTGTTTACTCAGTATGGCCTATTTTTGTTATTAACTAAACTTTCCTCCTTGGATGTCCATAAAGAGGGAGCACATAATGTTGTCAATGATTGTGCCAGGTAATTTTTTCTTTTTTATAGTTATCTAAATTAATTTATAAATAGTGCATGACAATGGTTATAATAATTATGTAATGTTTATGTTCATTCAATTGCTAGGTAAATACCAAGTTAGAGATATGAACGTGTATATTGAGCCCCTAATTGACGAGTTGTTGAAGTTATGGAATGGCATCACTATGTATGACATCTCTAGACTGATAGGACATCGATAATTTCAATTCCATGCAATCCTTGTATAGACAATACATGATGCCCCTAAGCTAACTCATTTTTGTGGTATGTTATATTGTTAAGATCACATATTTTTGGTCTATTATAGTGCTTACACATTACTATCAAATGCTTAAGTTGTGCATGATAATTGTACATGATCCAGTTATACATGATCTTTTAGGTCTTCAGACAACGGGAAAATTTGCATGTCTAGTTTGCGGTTCGAAGATGAAATGTTGTCATTCAAGAAGTTTAGGAAAGTAGGTGTTTGATGAGTTTAGACACTTTCTCCACAATAATCATAGGTGTCGAATTGTCAAAAAACATCTTTTCAATGGGAAACAAGAAAAATCATCAAGGCCACAAAGAATGACACCTCATTTATGGAAGTCGGAATACGATCGACTAAATCATCGAGGTAATGTCCAATTTGTCATCCAAAGTTTACAATTTGTATTTTGATATTGTCTTATATTTACTAATGTTGTAATTGATGCTCGTGAAGGTCATCAAGGCATCAATGACCAACTTCCTAGAGGAATAAAAAGTTATCCTACTCAATTTAGTAGGTTACCATACTACAAGGATCTCCCAATCGTGTATTTGTTTGATGCTATGCATATTGGAAAGAATGTAACAGAGACACTATGAAAAATGTTGGATGGAAAGTGTGATAGAGAACAAAATTGCTAAAATTTGTACATACATTCATGAATCTAATCATGCACTAAAATTTTTCATTGAATCAAATAGGAATGGAGAGCGCATAAATACAAGTGCCCTTCCTTGGTTATTAACGGAGCAACAAAGTGATGCATTAAAAGAAGTCATAAAAAAAAAAAAATTCCAACAGGATTTGCTGCAAATATAAGCACTCTTCTATCAAAGAAAGGTGATTTTGGGCAAGGGTTGAAGACACATGATTGGCATACCTTCCTCAAGGTAAGTCATGCTTTCTATTTACAGTATATTGGTAAGATTGAATGTAGTACCAGTTGCATTATTTAATAATATATTGAAATGATCATTTTTTAATGATTGCAGTTCGTCCTATCTCTATCCCTTCCACAACAGTTTGACAACAGTATTAAACAAGTTATATATGATCTTGGAAAATACATGAGGTTAGAAGAGTGTTTTTTCTTAGAATTGTAGCTTTTTAACTGAAATCTATTGTATAATTTTATTTAAAATCTCCTCTATGTGTTTTTGCGTGTTGAATCTCATTTAGGTGGTTATCATCTAAAGAAATTGATAAAAAAGATATAAAATATTGGAAGAGAAAAATTCCACAGCTTATGTGTGAAATGCAAAAGTGTTTACCTCCAACGTTTTTCAATGCTCAAGAACACTATCTCATACATCAAGTTGAGGAGATTGAATTGTGTGGACCTGTACAAGCTAGATCAATGTGGATGGTTAAGAGGCATTTGAAATTTATGAAGGGCTTGGTTCGACAAAGAGCACGCCCTAAGGGTTCTATGATAGAGGGATATATGATATACCAGATCATGGTGTATATTAGTGAATATCTTTCAAAGTTTGCAGTAGGTATCCATCTAGATCGCATTTGGGATCCCAACTATAATGAAAAATTCAAAGGGGAGTACTTGATGGGGAAAGGTAGATTGAGGAGGGTGAGAGGTAACTATAATTTTTTTTTTTTTAATTTAACAATTCTTATCCATCATCAATATATATAAGTTGTTTCTAACTGGTGTAATTGTCTTCTTTATAGTTAGTCGTGAGTGGGATGCACTACACTTGTATATTGCAAACAATCTTGATTGGATGACAGTGTGGATTGAACAGTCTCAAGAAAATGGTCGCTCATTAACATGGGATGGTGTTACATCATTGGTTAAAGAAGCTCATTGTAATGGAGATCCCAATGTTACGCCAATGGTACTTGATCTAATATATGGCTTAAGAGATACAAAGGTATGCATAAGATTACTAATCATGAGACATAAGTTTAATATCAACTCATAGATCAATGAGAAGATTCTTGACATGTTTGAATAGTTGCAGGTCAAACAACAAAAATCTATCTACTACCATGGCTATAAATTTTGCACAAAAAAGTTAGGTGAAACGAAGAAAACGTGTGATTCTGGGATAAGTGTTGTCTTCGCGGTCACCAATATTTCATCTAGAACTGACATACATCCTCAACAATCTGAAAATTGATACTATGGCATTTTGGATGATATACTTGAGTGAAACTTTAATTCATTCAAAATAGTTCTATTTGTCGTCAAATGGTTTAGGTTACGACTGAATCAAAATGATCCTGATAGGACTGTTATTGAACACGATAGTGGATTTACTATGATTAATAAAAGGTCATTTGAGCCAGTCGAAGATGAGCCCTATGTTCTTCCAAGTCAATGCGAGCAAGTGTTTTACTTTGGTGTTCCAGAAAAACTAGGTTGGTCATTTGTTGTTAGACATGACCCAAGATGAAGGCCGGTAAAGTATAATGTGATCGAAGAAGAAGATATTGAAGAAGCACAAGAGGAAGTAAATGATTATCAGGAGCAACAGTTACCCAATGATGAAGAAGAAGAAGGTGGTGATGATTTTGGTCATGCTAACGATAATGGTGATAATGATGATGATGATACTGATGACGATCATGATCATGGTGACGAAGATGGTGATGATCATGGCGATGATGGTCATGATGATGGTGATGAAGATGGTGGTGGTGACGACGATGATCAAAGTGACGAGTACGATGATGGTGATGATGATGATGACATGGATGATGATCATGATGATCAATGAAATCTTCAGGTAAGATCAATGTCAACTATGATGGGGTCTTGTATGACCAAATATTTCTTTCCAAACCATATGTGCACATATAAACATTAAGTAGAAATGCCAAATATTTTTTAAGATATAAACATTAGTTACGCTAAATTTTTAACTTAAGACAAATGATTTACATATACAATCTACTTTATTATTAATATTTTTTTGGTAAGTCTATTACTTTAATTTCACTACTGATTTCTAAGACTTACTAATTTTTTCACATGGCGATATGGATGCACCATGTCAGACACATTCAGTAGACGTAAACATTAATTATTGTAAATTTTAATGTTAATATAGAAACAAATGTCCTATTATTATTTTCTTTTCTTTATGGCTTTGGAGTTATTTTGATGAAAGTATACGAATATTTGATGTCACAACTGATAGGAAAAAGCTACAATGGCCACTGATCAAATACAATCTGAAATACGGGCATCATATCTACATGACATTGGCCTTAGTACTGACCCTGTATTCATCACCCAAAAAATTACACAAAGATACACTGATGAGCTTGTTGAAATTATCATCAAGGGTGACAGAAGTGAGGAGAAAGAGGCACTGAGAATAGAATTGGACCGTAGAATCCAATCTTTGAAAGTAAGCAGTAATTCGACTAAAGCAGTAATAGAAGTTCAATAGATATTAATATTTTATAGTATCTTATGGATCATGATCTCTAATTTTATGTGTTCTTGTATAAACATATGTGCCAGTTGTGACATCACATGCTGAACATGGTCAGGGTTGTTTCACAGTACCTTCGTGTAAGTAACACTTTGTTTGTTTTGATCAACATTATAACACTTACCTTTTTTTTGTCGACCTTTCTCGCTAGTATCCCATTGATTTTTATCCATTGCAAATTTCTTTGCTAACAATATTCTATTCTTCAGCTCATGATGAAGTGCGGATTCCTCCTTCGGTTGGTGGTCCACTATTGTCTATTGCATTGTCGGCAACAAGGACCATGCAAACATCATCGTCTATGCCCAGTAGAACTAGTAAAACCTTGTTTTTCTATATTTTGTAATGTGCTATATTTTGTAATGTCTTTCTACCAGTTGATCAACAATGAAGTAGCACATTAGTGCTTAAATGATGTCTACAGAAGCTTGCATACACACAAACACATGCATACACACACCACGCATACATACATACACATATATATAGACACACATAGAGAGACATGGACATAGGCACGGAGGTAGACCAACAGAGAGCAGTACTAAAATTGTCATTTAATTGTTATGATGTTTTAGTTGATAGAGCAACAGAGAGCAGTACTACTGAAGTTGATCCATTTCCTAGAGCAGTTCGTGTGATTAGTACTGGTTTGTATGAAGGGACATTGTTGCTAAATAAGAAAACTATGTTTCCATTAAGAGAACGAAAGCTTCCAAGTGCTTTAAAATTGATATTTTTTAAAGTGTAAATTTAGTTTACTTTTACATTACTCATTTTGGACTGATAAATCCTTTATGTTTTTGTAGGTAATAATGCTTTCTTTGAACATCTTTTTCATATGACATTGAGACTGTTTGGACCCACCATACATAAAGGTATGTAGTTTCATATCATTGCTACATAATTTTTGTTTTCTTCTATTTATTGTAATATATTAAAGTTATTGATCTAAAAATCTATTTGTTTTTAAAAAAGTGGAATTTACAAGTTGGGGAATTAAAAAATTAGTTGATTGCATCCATTGAGGAGAAATTTGGGGAAAACATTTTTGAAACTGGCCTACTTCTGAAAAGAGCAGCAAAGCATATAAAGAATGTGAGGGATCAATATAGAAGGGGTCTTAAGGATAACCCAAAGTACGACCGTCCTCCTATGATTCCACCAATGGATTGGAATGAAATAATAGAAGATGCAAAGGAGAAAAGGCTATGTGAAGATAGAGATAATGAAGCAGCACAGGGCAAAAAGTGGTATGTCATTATAGTATTAAGTACATTGTAATCATGCACTAATTATTGATATTTGTAAATATATAATCTAAGATGTTTGAAATTGTTCATAGATTGCAGGACACATCCGTGGCTACAAAAGCGAGAATAGAAAAGGTTGGCCAACACATACTTGGCTCTGGTGGCTGTATGAATCTGCAATCTCGACTTGTAAGTAGAGCAATGAATTTTTTTTTTTTTTTAATATAATGTTGCAAACAGTTTTGTTTAATGAAACCATACATGGAAAACTGACATTATCAAGCAAAAACTAAAGGGCACAGATTTCAATGTGGAGGTCACAGATGAAGATAGAAAAATTGCCTTGAAGGAAGGCTATAAAGTTGTGGTTGTACGCCTACGTGAAGAATCTGTAAGCCTTGCCCAAGAATCCAGTGCACCAAATGATATCTCACAGGTAAATTGGTCAGATGAAAAGTAAATGAAATTAAATAGTTGAGAAGATTCTTTTTTGGTATTAGTTTTAAATGTAAATTGACTACATAACAATTTGCATAAAATTTTACTGCAGCCTTCATATCCTACCACAGAACCTACTCCTGATGAAGGCCATGATGTGCATTATAGTGGTGGAGGTATTAATTTGCTATTGGAAATTAATTATGCAATTATGAATACAATTTAACATCTTCAATTGGAATTTGACGTGTATCCTTTTTTTGAATATTTCAGAGCATGTTGAACATCATTCTGAAGGACTGGACCATGTTCCAAGTGTTCAACATGTTGACGCGGTGGCAGATCAAAATGTTAATGTAGATGATGTGGCATTGTCAGGTAAGAAAAATACATTTTATGTTGTACTCGTACTTAATTACAAACTTGTAACAGTTAGAAAAATAAAAAGAGTATGCCAATTTATAGCATCCACTTGTTCTTGCAACAGAGTCCCCTTTAGTGCAGCAACCTCCTGCTCCTCTAAAGAGAAGGAGCCATCGTAATTTGACATTACACGTGCCAAAAGTGGAGGAGAATGAAGTAGATATGGATGTCCCTATGAGCGCTTTTCTTAAGAGAGCTCAGAAAAACAAAAAAAAATGATGTTTTAAAAATCTTCTTTGATAAACCTTGTTGGATAATGAAAGAACTTTGTTTTAAGTAATTATGTATGAATGATGCATATTAATATAGATTTTTATTTTATGTTAATGAATATTGTTATGTGTTAATGAAGTTTTGATTAGTATTGTGTATTAATGATTTTTATATCATATTAATGAATGTTATGTGATTGTATTGATTGAATGTTATAGTTCATAAATGGATGAATTAATGAATGAAGTATGTAATTAGATGATAATGGATACTTTAGATTGATGTTAGGGGGAGGGGCGTGAGGCCAGATGAGCTTCCACCTTCACGTGGTTGGCCTTGTTAAGTAAAGAATATTATAGTATTCTTGAAACCAAGTGAAGCTCAAATTTGTTAAGTCTTCAAACACACATCCCAATTCTCTTTAATGAGACTGAAGTTTTTTTGCTTGTAATAGTCTCATTGTAGTCATCTTTTGGTTCCTTTAACATATAGTTCTTGATTAGTTTAAATCCCAATTATTAGATATTTGTCCACATTGGAGTTAGTTTGGCATAGAAACCTGCATATTTTATTATATATATTTAGTCAACTAAAAGAAATGTAGAAAGCATTCACATAGTTGATGTCTAACAAAAGAAGACAAGATGCATATACTATTTAGCATGGAAATCCTTCTAGGTGAATTGTGTGTGTATGTACACACACACACATATATGTATGTATGTATATAACTTCAAACAAATGTGTAGACTCAATTAGCAAGAGACACCACCTCAAATCCTGCAATGCAGAAGGAACTGACCTTTGAAATGAAAAGTGTTTATAATGTAGGTAGATTTGCCTTAGATTTCCTTCGAGGTCTTCAACAAATTTGCCTTGTACTTATGAATAATCCACCAAGATTTGAAATATTGTTTTTCAATAAATGCTCTAAACTTGGAATATACCTTCATAAAAATTTTGCCTTAGATCTGCTCATCATATTCAAAATAAGCCTTCACTTGTCTGTTCACTTAGGTCTAATTTAGGTCTTCCACAAATTTGGCTTATAATTATGCTCTTGAATCTTTTAAAATCTTCTTTGTATTCAAATGATATTTAATGAATTGATTGATACAAATTTCCTCATACTTGAATCCAAATATCATTGTTATTGTCAAACATAACACAGACATAAAATCATTTTGGTTATTCGCTTGTTATACAAGGTAGTCTTATCTTTTTAGTTTTCACAAGTCATGCACTTATGCATCTTTGGGATATCCACAAGCTATTAGAGATGTTTGGATGGTTCATGTCCTTATTTATTTTTTGTTGTTTGTAGGGTTTTTTCCATGAAGTCTAAGGACAGACATGTTGGATGTTTGTGATAGACATGTCCACCTATAAGAAAAGTATCAAATGTAGAAAAAATGCAAAGAAAAGCTTGTAAGGGTTTTAGGTGTCTTTAGGCCTAGTACAGATCGTAAGGGTTTTAGGTGTCTTTGGAAGGGTTAGTGAAGTTATAAAACCTTTGAAAATGTTATTGAAATATATTAAAGGCATATATGATTGTAAGTTGTCGAATTTGACACTTTGTGTCAACTAGACAACAAATTTTAGTTTATAACTAACTGGTAATAGTCAGATAGTTAGATAGCAGTGGTTGTTTACTATTGTTTGGTTATTTAGAAGGGATTTGTCAAGTGTTTGGGGGAGAAGTAGAGTTGGGGTGGTGAGACAAGGCATTGTGAAAAAATTATAATCAATAAAATAATCTTGTTCTCTGCAATTCAGTCTCTGTCCCATGGAACAGTGAGTTCCTATGATGTATCAAATGCATTTTGACTAATATTTAATGTGAGAACATTTTATTATTTTTGTTATCTTTTCCACGCATTCTTTTAATTTTCATTGCGGGTTGAGTAAGGAATAATAGACTGGTGCATTCAAACCAGTGATTGGTTAGGCACAGTCAATTGTACTTATTCTGAAGTTTCCAATGTAGATTCTCTCCTACCACTTGTAGTCACTGTTATTGGTGGGAGACAATGAGGTTGTGATAATTTATTTGTACTATATTAGCCAAATGTAGGAGAGTGGGAGAACTTGGTGCAAGTGCAGTGTTGGATGGTAATTGTTGATAGAGGTTTAGCTTGCATTAGACACCAATCTAATAGATAGTGGATCATTTCATGTTTGAAGATGTTTGGGGGGTGAATCCTTCATGTTTGGGGGGTGTCTCTATTACCAAAAATGAGATAGTAGAGCACTGCTAGTGTTATGGTGGGCAAAATATGTCTTTCATTGTGATAGACTATTTCTAAGTCATATGTGTTGTTTCTTGCTATTGTCAAGTAGTCTTTGTTTTCCTTGAGACCATGAACAAGACTATCTACCATTTTTGCTACTGATAAACTTTTGACTTGAACAATGATAAAGTTTATTAGTAATCATTATAGTGGAACTCATAAACCCTATTGATTTACTGAAGCATTTATATAATTGCTTGAATTAAAAGCAACAATAAAACCAGCATACAACCCATCCAGACTACATTCAGCCAAATAAACCTTATTTAAATGACTTCAAAGTAAACAAACCCATAAACTGGAGACAGAAATTGATGATCCACAAATATAGTGTAAATACCCCTTTGTATTATCCTTTTCATATGACTAATACAATAACCAATAGAAAACCAATTGAATGCCTAGAATAGATTGCCATTTCTATCATTTCAATTTGCTTATCAAAAAGTACAATGGAAGCAAACTCAAAACCTCTGCATGCTATTGGACCGACTGAATATGTACTCTTCTTGAAAGAAACAAAAAATTGCACAAGTCTCGAACCATCACAATGCCTTGAAAACTCATTTATATAGCATGAGTTGCAACAAGCAAAGGGCAATGGCGATCTAACAAGTGTCCAAGGAACAAAGCATCATACAAAAGACAAAAATAATCACAACAGAATGCCAAGTGTACCAAATATTCCTTCAGGTAGGCCCGTTCCAATTTCTGTTTTGAATCATCAACTTCTGATTTGTCTCTCATTATTTTGGCTCCTCAGAATACATGGATACCAAGCTGGCCAAAGAAGGATGATCTTGTGATACCTCCAAATCAGTTTTCTCCTGTGGGTTCTCACTTCTTTTACCTTGAGCAGGCATTATTACCTTTTCCCCTTCTTCTTTTTTCAGTTCTGGTGTAGAGGTGTCAATAACCTGTACCTTGCCTTCTAGTTTCTCATCATCATCTAAACTGTCCTCCTCTAACTACTCGTCCAATAGAAGAAGATCCACCATCCAAGTGTCAAATTGTATATCATCCAGCCAGCTGAACTGTAGGATATCATTTTGCTTTTTTAAAATATAACCAGCCTCCTTTTCAAAACCAACAAATTCTTGCTTCAAAGAATCAAAAAATAATTGGACTTTAACCAATTCCTCTGTCGTGGTGGCCCACCAGGCATGCCCCTTTTCATTAATAACTTTATTTATCCTTGTGCAGAAAAGGTCATCCAATTCTTTACTCCACTCTTCCTTATTTTTCAATTTCTTCTTTCTATCCAAGGCACAAGGAAATAGATCAAATTTTTGATTCTTGTACTTATTCAAACAAGAAACAATTTTTAGTTGCAGAGCAACTCTCCTGTTATCAAAATCTGACAAGTCATTAGCAATATCATACAATTTTTCAACATGGTCATGGGAAGACCTTATAACTGAATAACATAGAAGGGTGATTTCCTTTTCCCTTCTTCCCCATTTATTAACAATAGGCTTCAGGGTATCATCATGAGTTTTCGATTCCTCCCATATATCTATTACTTTTACCAACTGATCAAAGAATAAGGGCCACTCAATTTTGTTCGCTAAATACATTAGAGCCTTTCTAAGCTTATCCTCATACTGCATATTTAACTCTACATGTAAGGCCCATAGTTTGCTCTTCTCTTCTTCAAATTCCTCGTCTGTATAATATTCAGGCCTTTGAGGTGTGTCTGGTATCTCTATAAGGGGGGTGGATTTAAAAGGTTCCACTGGAGGACGAGGGTATTTTATTCTTGGCCTTGTGGATTTTCCCATTGCCTTTTTTTCAAGTTCAATTATCCTTTTTACCTCCCTATTATAGGCCTCAAGAAGTGTTTCATATTTATTCTATAACTCAGACATAACTTGTTCCTCCTTCTTAGCAGTGGCCAACACAAACTTAGAAGAATCCACATTCCAATATGCTACCTATACATGTGAAGTGTTAGCAACCCTTCTTACAAGTATATTTCCCATCAACCCAGACTCATCTAATTGTGATGGTGTCGCTCTAGATCCCTTTCTCAACAACCAACTGACCAATGCAGCTTGATCTTCAATGAATGAAGTGCCTTGGAAGTGTCTTCTATTTGGGTCTTGCAACTCCAATCTACTTGAAACAGAATTGAAAATTAATGCATCTGCAATATCCCAATTGGGAAATAATAAAATGTTAGATGCCTTTATCATTTTCTTCCCCTCCTCAGGGCTTATATTCTGCAATTTCTTCATCATTTTTTCTTTAATTTGGTTTTGCATGGAAGTTTCATCCATTTCTGGATGCTCTGTTTTCATCTTTTTACATTTCTCCTTGAAAACGTTCATGTTTGTCCTCCATGCAAACTATTGAAAAGCCCTTGATTTCACAAAACTATCATCAATCAAAAATTGATGACTTGCTTGCTCTAATACAGGGTCCAACTCCTTGCCTCTATAATCAACTATTGTTAGATCCAAACTTGGGAGAGGAAGTTTTGGAGGGTTACCCTCATCTAATTCTACTTGAGTGATAAAAATATCTCCCTGTGATCCCATTTGTTCAACCTGTTCACCAGTGAGCTGCTCTTCTCCAATCCTCAAAGGGGACTGGGTGGGTGAATATTCCTCATCTTGAGGCCTTTCTTCTATCATTACCTTTTGCCTCTTAGGACTAGGCTCTTCAGGTCTCTCCTCTTGGGCTATACTGGTAGATCCTATTATTTGTTTGCCGTTGTCTATAGGAAACCTTTTATTTTGAATTATAGTATATCAGGGCCTCTTTTGTACAATTATTTTATCAGTTCTCACATTTGGAGTGAGAGCCAACCTCCTCATTACCTCTCTGGCCTTATCAGGATATGAATCAATAAAAAATTGTTTCTTTTCATTCATGACCTCCATTATTTCAAGGAAGGTATTCATGAGCTTACTTATTTTGTCAGCCTCTGTAATAACATTATCCAAAGGATCATATTTATTATCAAAACAATGGATGAATTCTAAGACCCGGGAATAAATTCTCCATTTTTCCTTTTTAGTTTCCTGCTCCTGCAATGAGAATTCATTCCTTATAATATCCTCTGGATAATAAGAATCGTGCTTGACCAGTCCCAACTTGATTCTATGCCTCAACATCTGATTGAAAAATCCCTCAAAATCACAAAAACGGGGATGAGAGACAGCCATCATATACTGCTCCAAAATTTTATGCAAAAAGATCCATCCCCCTTTTTTAATCACAAACTGATGGGCCACTATTTAGGTAGGGAAAATTGACCCTAATTGCCTTTTCAACAAAAACATTTCTTCCATTGCCCCTAACTGCCATAAAACTTCAACCATTCCCACCTTCAAAGGAACTTGGTAAGGCAAAACATGAGGGTTCCCCTTGAAACCATAGATTCTAAAAATAGTAGAAACAGGGTAGGGGATGATATCTCCCCAATTATGTGAAACTTTCAAGTCATGGGGGTTAACCATAGGCCTGATGAGACTCATTAGTACCCTAGGGATTCTGGGATTGTCACTCAATATGAGGCATCTCAATTTAGCAGCAAAATATCTATCAAATCTGACAAAACTAGCATTACTTGCAACCCAGGTCATATCTACACTCCACAACTGGACTGGCAGTATTTCCCCATTCTCCTCTCTGTTTAGTTCCATCTCATTACCAAAATATGTCACTCCTTTGAACAAAAACATATCCATTAATAGAGAGTAGTGACCAAAAGTTTTTTCCACCTTGCCCTTCGCAATCCCAACTAAACCAATGTGAATTTCTTCAGCCAAAAAGGAAGCAAAATCAAAAATAACATCTACACCGAAGGAAGCAATCTGAACCATCATGTACATGAAACCAATGGGCATAAATTCTTGCTCATCTTCACCAAAAACTCGGCATAAGGTCCTGTATATCTCTACAGCCCGGGAAGTGAAAAGACTCTTCTTAAAAGGCTCTCTAGAGGCTGCAGTAATTACTGGCAAAGTTACTATTGTACCAATATGTGCCCTTAGTGCACCTCCCCTAATTACATCCTTCTTTGCTTTATATTCATTCTATAATTCTAGCAGATTTATTTGCACATGGTAGTCTGATAATGGTTCCAGGTGAAAAACCTCTCTAATTTCTTCAGGAGTAATCGAGACCAGAGGCACACCATCCTTTCTTCTTACAACCCTAATGGCTTGGTCATAATTCTTAGCAATGGCTTCAAGCAAATCATAATCCATGAAAAAACTTGGGACTACTAACTTTCCCAAATCAAAATTCCAGACATTAGCATGCGAGGCAAACAACTTTCTTTCCGAAAACCAATTTTTAAACAAGATAACGCCAGTTTGAGTAGTTGTTGCATCCCTAACCTAGTTCCCCTTGTCATATAGGCCATCACCAATTTTAAGCCTAGGGTTTAAGGAAATTAACTTTTTAACTTGTGCAAGCTGTACAGTAGATTCTGGGAGTAATTCTAATAAATCATCGTGGACATTCCTATCCATATAATTAATTTTCCCAGAGAATGGTTTCTTAGGAGGCATTTTGACAGTATTGAGAGAATTGGAATGCCACAGAGGTTATGATATGAGTACTTACTTGACTTGCTGAACTTGTTCTTCTTTGAACTTCTAAAATTTCTCTTGAACAACAGAAGAATAGTTTCACATCTTTACCAGGCTTAACACGACAAAATCAATTAGGCTCTTGTGCTCAAAAAATTTACAATCTCTATTCGCGAGGGACTGGAATTAATGAAAATCTTTGTGTTATTCTCTGTTTCTCCCACACGCGAAGCTTTCACTTGTCATAAATGCGCCGAACAGAAAAACAGAGTGGCGTCACACTTTCTTTTTTAAACTTGTGCCATTGATCCTTGAAAAATCCTATGATTTGGGAATTACAACTAAGTTGACTCAGCTTTCTTCTTAACACATTGGCAATCAAGCCAATAAAACACCTCCACCTCTACCTTTCCTTCAAGGTTGGCACTTCAAACCGAGCCCATGCATGACTACGCACACGTGTCATCAACTCGCTAACTCATTATACATAATTCTCGAGCACCTTTCCACAGTGAGCTAGCGATGATCACTGATCTTACTTTAATTGTGTGGTAGACAATTGAAACAACCTTTAAGAACACGATGGTGGGTCCATTGCTCGTTAACTTGGTATACCTAATTTTTGCATATCTCTTTATAGCGAGTCAACGAGCGTCGTCAATCTAGACTTGATCTTGTGGATAGCAATTTTACTTCAACAGTAGTGGGCCACACTTGCTAACTCACTATACTTAACTTCTGAGCACTTCTTCATAGTGAGTCAACGCCACCCTTTGATCTCGGCTCAATCTCACGATCAGAAATCTTCGTACCTAGTACATGGGAAGTGGGTCCATGATATCACTGTCCATGATATGGGCCCTACAGATTTCTACCAAGCATTGGTCAAAAGTTCGACCAATGAATGGCAGAAAATGCACTAACAATGCCAACATTTTTTGACCATCGTATTCGTCGAAGTTTTGACCAACCTACTGGATGGTCAAATTTTTGACCAAAAGGTTTTCAACCAGTGCCATCTATTTTTCCACCATGCATTGGTCAAAATTTCGACCAATGCTCGCAGATTTCTACCAAGCATTGGTCGAAAGTTCGACCAATGAATGGCAGAAAATGGCTCAACAACCTAGACATTTTTCGACCAACGAATTGGTCAAAATTTTGACCATCCAGTATGTTCGTCGAATTTTTGATCGAAAAATTATCGACCAATTTGTTGGTCGAATTTGGTCAAAGATTGGTCAAAAAATGGGTCGAAATTTTGACCAATAAAGGTCAAAAAATGAGCCCAAATGTACTAGTGTAGGGACCTATTTGGTTGGTTTAAATGCACTGAAAGGGGTCATAAGTTAACCTATGACCCCTTTCAATACATCTCACGACAACATATGTCCCTAGGTTAACCTATGACCCCTTTCGATGCATTTCCTGACAACATATCTCCCTAGGGGCCCTAGGACCACTACTGACTATTTGGTCAATTCGAATACATCGAAAGGGGTCATAGGTTAACTTGTAACCCCTTTCAATACATTTCATGACAACATATGTCCTTAGTGGCCCTAGAACCCAAAAGGGTTCATAGGTTAACCTGTAACCCCTTTCAATACATTTCATGACAACATATGTCCCTATGGGACCTAGGAACCCTAGGGACCCATTTGGTTGCTTTGAATGCATTGAAAGGACCTATGACCCTTTCGATGCATTCAATGACAACATATGTCCCTAGGGGACCTAGGACCCCTAGGGACCTATATGGTTGGTTTGAATGCATCAAAAGGGGTCATATGATAACCTATAATATCTTTCGACGTATTTCATGAAAACATATGTCTCTATGGGCCCTAGGACCCCGAGGGACCTATTTGGTTGTTTCCTATGACCCCTTTCAACGCATTTTAGGACAACATATTTCCCTAGGGGAACTAGGACCCCTAAGGACGCATTTGGTTATTTTGAATGCATCAAATGGGGTCATTGGTTAATCGAGGACTACTAAGGACCCATTTGGTTGGTTGGAATGCATCAAAAGTGGTCATAGGTTAACCTATGACCCCTTTCGCCACATGTCATGACAACATATGTCCTTAGGGGCCCTTAGACTCCTAGGGTTCTATTTGGTTCATTCAAATGCATTGAAAGGGTTCATAGGTTAACCTACGACCCCTTTTGATGCATTTCGTGACAACATATGTCCCTAGGTTAACATATGACCCCTTTTGATGTATTTCATGAAAACATATGTCACTAGGGTCTCGACGACCCCTAGGGACCTATTTGGTTGGTTCAAATGCATTGAAAGGGGTCATACATTAACCTATAACCCCTTTTGAGGCATTTCATGACAACATATGTCCCTAGGGGCCCTAGAACCCCTAGGGACCCATTTGGTTCGTTTGAATGCATTTAAAGGACCTATGACCCCTTTCAACGAATTCAATGACAACTTATGGCCTTAGGGGCCCTAGGACATCTACAAACCTATATGGTTGGTTCAAATGCATCAAAAGGGGTCATACAATAACCTATAACTCTTTCGATGCATTTCATGACAACATATGTCCCTATGGGCCCTAAGACCCCTAGGGACCTATTTGGTTGTTTAGTATGACCCCTTTTGATGCATTTCATGACAACATATGTCTCTAGGGGCCCTAGAACCCCTAGGGATCTATTTGGTTGGTTCAAATGCGTTGAAAGGGGTCATAGGTTAACCTATGACCCCTTTCGATGCATTTTGTGACAACATATGTTCCTAGGGGCCCTAGGACCACTACAGACCTATTTGGTTGTTTTGAATGCATTAAAAGGGGTTATACGATAACCTATGAACCTTGTCAATGATTTCATGACAACATATGTCCCTAGGGTCCTTAGGACCCCCAGGGACCTATTTGGTTGGTTTGAATGCATCAAAAGGGGTCATAAGTTAACATATGACCCCTTTCAATGCATTTCATGACAACATATGTCCCTATGGGCCCTTGGACCCCTAGGGACCTATTTAGTTATTTTGAATGTGTTGAAAGGGGTCATAGGATAACCTATGACCCCTTTCAACACATTTTATTACAACATATGTCTCTAGGGGCCCTAGGGACCTATTTGGTTGGTTCAAATGTGTCAAATGGGGTCATAGGTTAACCTATGACCCCTTTCAATGCATTTCATGACAACATATGTCCCTAGGGGCCCTAGGACCCCTAGGGACCTATTTGGTTAGTTTGAATGCGTTGAAAGAGGTCATAGGTTAACCTATGATCCCTTTCAACGCATTTCATGACAACATATGTCCCTAGGGGCCCTAGGACCCCTAGGGACCTATTTGGTTGTTTCAAATGCATCGAAAGGGGTCATACGATAAGCTATGATCTGTTTCAATGCATTTCATGACAACATATGTTCCTAGGGGCCCTAGGACCCCTAGGGACCTATTTGGTTGGTTTTAATGCATTAAAAGGGGTCATAAAATAACCTATGACCTCTTACGATTCATTTCATGACAACATATGTCCCTAGGGGCCCTAGGACCCCTAGGGACCCATTTGGTTGGTTTGAATGCATCGAAATGTCGATGCATTTCATGACAACATATGTCTCTAGGGGCCCTAGGACCCCTAGGGACCTATTTGATTGTTTTTAATGTGTCAAAAAGTGTCATACAATAACCTATGACACCTTTTTATGCATTTCATGACAACATATGTCCCTATGGGCCCTTAGACCATAACCTATGACCCCTTTTGATGCATTTCATGACTACATATGTCCCTAGAGGCCCTAGGGCCCCTAGGGATCTATTTGGTTGTTTCAAATGCACCAAAGGGATCATAGGTTAACCTATGACCCCTTTCGATGCATTTCATGACAACATATGTCCCTAGGGAACCTAGGACCTCTAGCGACATATTTGGTTGTTTCAAATGTGTCAAAAGGGGTCATACAATAACCTATGACCCCTTTTGATGCATTTCATGACAACATATGTCCTTAGGGGCCCTAGGACCCCTAGGGACCCATTTGGTTGGTTCAAATGCATCGAAAGGGTCATAGCTTAACCTATGACCCCTTTCGGTGCATTTCATGACAATATTATATTTAATAATAATAATATAATACTGCATATTTTAATATAATAATAATATATTACTAGATTATATAACAATAATAATTATATATACTACTATATTATATTTAATTTTAATAATAATAATATATTACTATATATGATAATAATAATAATAATCATAATCATAATCATATATAATAATAATAGTTAATAATAATGCCCACACTTCCCAAATTTTGGTTTCCCTCCAATTTTTCAAAAATTTGGGCTGGGCTATGAATGCTTGAAAGAATTTTCACTTCCCCTTATGGGGTACCCAATTTCGTATCAAAAATCTGATCTAGTATCAGATACCCGATTAGAAATCAGGTACTCGATTAGGCTTGGTATTTACCAAACCTATTTGGTCAACTCAAAAAACGTGTTTTAGAAAGGTTTCGCTAAAATTTAGACTTCGAGTAGCCATTTGACAATACTATTTTCATTGAAATTCAATGAAATGAAAAGGTTTTTTTTATCACTCAAGATTTCATCAATATAATTGTTGTCAAATTCTAAGCTCGATAAGTATTTATTAGTTAATTTTTAATGAAGATGACTATAAAGTGTTGATTGACATATTGATTGAAAAATAGCTATAGCTTTCAAATGGTATAACATTTTTGAAATCCAAAAGTTGCATCACATCCTATGCTTTGCCTAGTATAAGGGAAAAAAATTTAATTTGGTAATGTTTTCAATTAGTTAAGGTGGTCAAACACTAGAGTTTTTTTTATTCTATAAAATTTATTGTAGAAAATTCATATTTAATTATTTATTTGGAATAAAAATACCCAAAAAAAATGTTTCATATCTAGGCATGAGTCTACTTTTTATATCTATAATTATATTAAAAAATATTATCATTTGATTTTGATTAGGGTGGTCAAACATACACCCACTTTTTATTTTCACCCTAAATTTTTTGTAGTATAGCATTAAGATCCAAACTTTTGACCAATCAAATAATTTTTTCTCTAGATAAGGCTTAATAATTTAGAAACTACATTCAATTTCTTACAAATTATTTTCTTACAACTTTTTGATATAAAGTCCTAAACCACTTTAAAATTATGTGTCAAATTGACATAACCCCAATTTGTTGGTTTTTCACTGCCACTTAAGGCCATAGTTTGGTTGACCATGATTCTGCACATAACCTTAAGTAGCTTTATTTCTTGCCAAAGACCAACTTTTCTTTTGTGCAAGAGACATTTTAGTATATAAATTCCCCATGGCGTCATGTTTTTTTTTTTTGTGGAAACTTTACCCATGATTCTGAGGAAAGGTTATCAATAATGCTTATGTCATTTATTAAAACTCTGTGAATGATGGATTTTAATGTGTTCAAGATGATGCAATACTTCGTCCACGCATCTCTAATTTTTTTAAAAAAATAATCTCTAACAACTCAGTGACACTACCTAACCCAACAAAGCCTAGTTAGTAGGTAGTACTCAACGAGAAGAATATGGGTTGAGGATGTTGAGAAGGCAACAATTTCTCAAAAAATTTAATTGAATAAAATTGAATTACATAAAATAATAGCAATCCAAGAAAGAAGATTAAAAAATGTAAAAAATAATAAGTCATAATAAAATACAAAAGTCATGGAGTCACCAGACATATGTGATGACCATATCTTCTGAATTAGCCCTTTCTTCAATAAATGAAGCCATGATCATGGTGATCCTAAAATAAGTCGACAATGTCCTTCTCTATAGCCAAAATATTTAGCGATTGTGTGGTCAATAAATAACCATGACTACTTGTAATGTGTTCCTACTTGTAGGTGTGTATTCATAAAGTTTAGCTTTTTACAATTTATAGCTTTGAAATGAATGTGGTTAGCATAAATTATTGTTGGACGAGATTTTTGAAAGAAATAAAAATGTTTGAAAAGCTTTCTAGGCATTTCTATATTTAAAGGTTAGTAATTTTTCCAATTGGCAGCCTTTGTGGTGGGTTTGACAAGACTTGGCAAAACCCTAGGTACTCAAGGAAGCTTCCATGCTTGCCTACATTAAGTTATCATAAATAGACACATTATTACAAAACAAATGATTTAAAACTATTAATTAAAAGCTCTCACTATAGAATTCTTTGATTACAATCCCGCAAATTCACTTATATCTGACAAATACTCTATAAAATACAACTAAGAGTTTTTTCAATTCAAATATTGATTTTACATCTTTTTGATTAATCATTATCTTAATAAAACAATCTCTCAAAATTAATCAAATAAAAAATTATTACATGAAAAAAAAATTATTGTTCTTTTATAAAATTCATTTTAATCATTTGTGACTTTGACTGTCAAACACAAGTTTATTTTTTAGATATATGTAAAAATATTATAGAATTATTTTCCAATTTTTTGAACAAAATCAATATAGCAAATAAGATAAGATGAATACTAGATTAGAATATTAGACAAAGACAAATTCCACCAGTGTTGTCATCATGGGCGCACAGTTGGACACTACTTTATTATCATTCTCCACTTTTGGCGATGGGCTAGACTTCCATTTTGGCCAAATCAATTAATAAAAGTATATTAACGTTTAAATCTTGACTCGAAAATCATAACATAGAGAATCCCCATGGCTCTCCTTACAACGTCCACTTAAAAACATCAATAATTGTCTTGGTCAAAGAAAATTTAGTTTGACTAAAATCTCTACCTCGGTTAGGCTGTGAAGTTCCTTCAACATTTTTTTACCTTAATTTTAATAATTTATTTCCTCATTAAATAAAAATAGGGCAATGCTTTATCTAAATTTGTGCACGAGTGTTTACCCAACCATCGTCAATGAGCGGGTGGAATGCCATTTTCGCCTCAGGACTAGTTATATCTTGAAAATCGAGCAAGCAAAAATCATTTATCTTTAATATTATTGGTGGTTCCAACTTCAACTAATTTTACAGTAAGTTTACAATAAAGCACTTTTTACCAATTTTCTTCTTTTCTTCTGGACAACGTGGCAGTTTTTAAATCTTTCAAATAATGAATGGTGTTCTTTGCCGACCGCTGCATTTGGAAAGTTTCCCTCAAATATTGGCATGAATACATGTCTTCGGACTGTTGATGTATACAAGGTCAAATCATGATAAGATTGTTTTTAATTTATAAGGTCAAACCATAAGATTGTTTTTAATTACCCGAAGTCGTTTTCTTATTTGAAGAAGAGTGATTTGAAATTGCAAATCAACGATTCAGAATCTACTAGCAATCACAACTTGGTGTACAATGGGTACGCCAAATAATTCTAAGTACCTTTATTTGATTCTACCTTTATGTACTCTCTACCCCTCTATCCCTCGCTATATCTTTCTATATTTTTCCATCTATGTCTCTCTAACTCTATCTACCCCTCTATCTATTTCTATGACTTATATTCGTCTTCATCTCTTTATATCTCTATCTCTTGATGACATTCCCTTCCTCCTCTTCTATTCAGTCTATCTCTACTACTTTGTATATGTGTCTCTATTTCTCAATGTATCTCCCTTGCACTGTTCTCTATATTTCCTTCTATTCATATCTTTCTCTGCATCTATCTCCCTATTAATGTCTCTGTATAAATTAATGATCATTCATTTTAGACATATTGTTGTGATCCAATGAAAATAATAGTATCAAATATTTGGTGAGAAAGGAGGCAGAGATTTTCTAATTGGTGTTTATTTCTCAAAAGATGATCTTGATTAATTTTAATTTTAATTTTGTTAATAGTTTATTTGGTTTTTTCATTTGGTGTTCCTCTATTTGTTTATTTGGTGTGTTTCAGTGAGAATTTTTACGGATTTAGGTTAGAAAGGAGGGTGAATTGTCCCACTAGCTGAAAATGTCAAGGGTTTCTTATGCAGGAGCATCCTGGGTTGCCTTGTTATCCTACTCAATTTTTGTTCATTTTGCAGTTGGTGTTGAGTTACTGTAGCACTCTTCAAGTGTCGAGCTCCTGTCGCACTCTTCAAGTGCTGAGTTACTCTTCAGGTGTCGAGCTCCTGTCGCACTCTTTAGGTGTCGAGTTACTGTAGTACTCTTCAGGTGTCAAGCTCCTGTCGCATTCTTCAAGTGCCGAGTTACTCTTTAGGTGCCGAGCTCCTATCGCACTCTTTAGGTGTCGAGTTACTGTAGTACTCTTCAAGTGCTGAGCTCCTGTCGCACTCTTCAGGTGCCGAGTTACTGTAGCACTCTTTAGGTGCCGAGTTCCTGTCGCACTCTTCAGGTGCCGAGTTACTGTAGCACTCTTTAGGTGTCGAGTTACTGTAGCATTCTTTCAGGTGCCAAGTTACCCAATGTATGCCGAGTGCCAGTATTTGGATGTGATTTCTGTGAGCCGACTTGCGGGAATTATTTCATTTGCGACATTTAATTTAAGATCTTTTCTTGGGATGAGTCCAGACCGTTGTTGGATCGGGCCTCCTCTTATGTAATGTTCTAGAATGTTCTGTAAGCCGTTTTGGCAAGTATAAATAGAGAGTTTAGGCTTAGAGCTAGGTAAGTTTTAGAGAAAAAGTTTTTAGAAGAAGAAAAGCTTTGAGGGAGCAGAACTGAAAGTGCGAATTTGATGTTAGATCTTTGAATGTGAATGTATTGTAATTGGTTATAACCGAGAAGGCCTCACAGCTGGGCATGTATGAATTTATTTCGATGAATCAATAGAAGTATTTCCCTCTTCTTCTCCTTTGGTTGTTGTCCACTTGTGTTTACTTCCGTTGTGTTTACTCTTGCAGGGTGTTTTGGATAGCTGGGTGAGCCTTTGGCCCTATTTATTCACCTTTACTTGCATCAGTTGGTATCAGAGATTGAGGTTCGTCCTTGTAGAGATTGGATCATGTAGAACCCTGATTTGGATTTGGTTGTAGGGTGGCAGATCTGTGGATTTGACCTATAACTTGCAGAGGGTTACGATCTTGCAGGAACCTGATTTGTAAAGATGGTTCGCGGAGGAGGAAATAATGTTGATAATACTATATTGGATCAGTTGAGACAAATTGTAGCCAAATTAGATGTTGTGGAGACAGCCCAGAGGAGAGGAGCACATCTTGATGATGTAAGTGATGATGAAGCAGTAGCACCAAACCATAATCCAGAACCTGAAGAAGACCAAGATGAAGCAAGATTGTTGAGAGTATTGTCTAGAGCGAATTCAAAGCCTGGTGTAGAAGTTGTTCCTTATGATGGAAAATTGGACACCAATGCTGTGCTGGATTGGATCTCTGATATGGAGAAGTTCTTTGAGTATGAAAACACTCTTGATAATATAAAGGTGAAGATTGCAGTCACTAGGTTGAAAGGTCATGCATCATTATGGTGGGAGCACTTGCAAACTGATAGACAAAGAAGAGGAAAGGAGAAGATCAGAACTTGGCCAAAGATGGTGAACAAGGTAAAGAACAAATTCCTTCCTGTTGATTACCAAGTTAGCTTGTTGAGAAAGATGCAAAATTTGAAACAAAAAGACATGACTGTGAAAGAGTATACTAAGGAATTCTATAGATTGGACATCAGATCTGGACATGTGGATGATGATGTTGAGAAAATTGCAAGGTACATTAATGGATTGAGATCTGGAATACAATATGAAATAAGTTTTTTGAAGCTGGAAAGTGTAGAAGAAGCATATGAATATGCCTTGAAAGCTGAGGAGATCTTGACAAAGAAGCATGAACAAATACAAAGAGGTAGACGTGGTAGATTCCAGAGAGGCAGAGGTAGATCTTATGGAGAAAGTGGCAGATCTGATAGTTCTGTGCAGGATAAAGGCAGATCTGAATGGAAGAATGATGACAAAGGCAAGACTGAATGGAAAAGTGGTAATTCTTATCGAGGAAGAGGTAATTCTTATTCTAGAGGTGGATTTCATGGTAATTGTTTTAGATGTGGCAAAGAAGGGCATAGATCCTTTGAATGTAGATCTTCTGAAGGTGGGCAGAATAATAGAAATGTTGTGATTCAAGAAGAGGATGAGGGTTTACCAAGTGGACTTGAGGCTGGAGAAAATTTGATGGTGAGAAGAACCTTATGCAATAAGGGAAGTGATGAGTAACCTATTTTAAGGAGAAGTCTTTTCAAGACTAGATGTAAGATGGCTGGAAAATGTTGTAAAGTGATCATTGATAGTGGAAGTTCTACAAATCTGGCATCAGAAGAGCTAGTTACAAAGTTGTAGTTGCAGAGGCTGAAACATCACAAACCTTATCATGTTTCATGAATCAAAGATGAGCATAAGATATTGGTAAGTGAACAATGCCTTGTGAAGTTCAAAATTGGACATTACTTTGATGAAGTTTTGTGTGATATTATGCCCAAGGATTGTTGTCATATTTTGTTGGGTAGACCTTGGCAATATGATAGATATGTTGTACATGATGGAAGATTGAATCAATATACTCTTTGGGTAAATGGGAAGTGATCCGGTGGATATTTTCAATGAAAATTGAAGTGTCTTCAAATCTCCAATTTTTTGCACCATCAGCAAGATCTCAACATCCTGATTCCAATGCAACTTGAACGGAGTGAAAAGGATTCTATTTGTGCAAGTTATGTTTGGTCAAAGTTTGGTCAAATCGAGAATAGAGGCCGTAAAAGGGTGAAAAAGTAATCATCTCAAAATTATTTGACCATGGATTTCAAATGAAAGAGCTCGTCAAAAGCTTTCCAATGGCGTTCATTTCATCAAGAACGGAGATTGGATGTAAAAGTTATGATGGTTTCAAATTCAGGTAAAAGTACGAATTTTGATGATGTCATCATGACATCACAAAATCATAAAGAGAGGGAAAACATTCAAATTAAAATTAAAATGGTTATTTAATTCGAATTAAAAGAATGAGATAATGGGAGTTGAACTCCTAACCATTGGCCTCCTAAAATTAAGGCCAACCAATGGGCTATTTATGGTGCATGCAATGTTAGGGGAAGAGTTGTTATCTATTCATAACAGATCCGCCCAATCTTATCTAAACAAGGGTATTTGTTGAAAACAAACCCTTAATTTTGGTATGAGATCATAACAAAATAATGGTAAAAGGAGCAAATTCGAAAATATGTAATCAAAATAGGGGATTATGTTGTTAATTGTTTTAGCCCATTTTTGGCTAAATTTGATGTATAAAATGGGGGTAGTAGGCTTTGGAAAGGCATTCAGGTGGTGAGAACAGGAGAATGTTTAAGAGATTTTTGAAGACTATTCTACACGTCGAGGGCATGTTATGTTGATGTGTTTAAGGGAATAAGTCTTGGTGCATTTGTAATTGATTTTGGAGAATAATCGGATCGGTCGTACTCTATTGGAGCCGACCCAGAGACGTAGTCACATTTGTGGCGAACTCCAAAATCAAACTTTGTTTGCACTCTCTATCTTCTTCTCTCTCAATTCTGTTTATTTTACCTTAAATTCTTAAGTTTTGATGCATAATTTCATTTATGTATGCATGTAATAAGACTTCCGCTAAAATTTGATTTTATTTAAGCATTCAATACTGCAATTAGTCTAGATCCATTCATCAGATCAAGTGGTATCAGAGCCTAGTTGACTATTATTGCAATTGTTTTTTTTTTTTAATGCTAACAAGGTCTAGGATTCAAAAGGGTGAAGGCAAGCTTGAAAAATTTAATCCTGAGATCGGGAAGCGAAGAACTTTTCCAAAGATGTCTATTTCTGGAATGGAGGTTCCTGATGAGATCAGTGAGCAGAAATTTCGAAGAGCATTCCTCAAGATGAAGGCTAAGGTGGATATTCTTTTTCAGGAGAGACAAGAGCGGAAAGAACGTGAAGACAAGAAAGGGAATCATCATGGAGATGGTGACAAGAAACCAGATCCACCCTCTTCTTCTTCTCCTCCCTCTTCTCCTTCTTCTCCATCTTCTCCTCATTCTACTTCTTCTAATCTGTTTAAGGGTGGATATAAGCCTAAGATCAAACTAGATGTAAAATTTGAATTGCCTAAGTATTGTGGTGAACTTAATGCTGAAAAATTGGATGATTGGATTCAACAAGTAGAAGTCTACTGTAGAGTCCAAAACCTATTAGATGATGTTGATAGGATTCAATTAGCTACTCTTAGGTTAGGGGGTACAACTTTAACCTGGTGGGAGAGTAAGACAAAGGCAGAAGTTTCACAACATGTTAAAGTTAATTTAACTTGGGCAGGGTTTGTTAATGCTCTTAAGAAGCAATTTTATCCCCTAGGACATATGCAATAGTTAATGATGGACTGGCAAATGTTTAGGCAAGGGAAAGATCAAACTGTCCAAGAGTACACCCATGAATTTAGGAAAAGGGCTATTGCTTTGAATGTTCCTTTGTACACCCAAGATACATTGTTGAAGTACATAGGGGGTTTGCATTCCTACCTTAGACATTCTATTTTAGTATTGAACCCTTGTAATTTGGATGAAGTGTCTGTTCAAGCTACACACTTAGAGTCAAGGGGTAAAGGATCTTTTATTGATAAGTTTGATAATGATAACTCTGTAAAGAAATTGTCTAAGAATGCAGAGACAGAGAAAGGAAAGAAGGCAGCTACAGTCAAGAAGGATGAGAAACTTTCTTGCACTCATTGTGACAGGAAGGGTCATGATGAAGAACATTGTTGGAAGTTGCATCCAGAATTAAAGCCTAAGTGGGCTCAAAGACAGAATCAGAAGCAAAAAGGTAAGGAGAAAGCCACAAATTTTGTTATGGATCTTGGTTAAGATTCAGATGATGAGACTAAGATAACAGCTATGGGTGTAAAAGGTAAAGCTCCTATCTCTAGTGTTTCTATTCATAGTTGCGCTTCTTCATCTAAAGTTAATGATTTCCTTGAAGATAAGAAAAGGAATAAGTTGTTTCATTAAGGGTCGTTGATAAGAACACTAAAATTGATGCACTCATAGATAGTGGTTCTCAAGGTAACTTGATTTCTAAAAATACTGTAAGAAACTTGGGATTGAAAACTACAATACATAAGAAACCTTATCCACTAGGTTGGATTTGTGAAAATGATAAGTTGCAAGTAACAAGACAATGCACCTTAAGATTCACAATCACTAGTGAATTTGTGGATGAAGTACAGTTTGATGTTGTTCCACTAGATATCTGTGGGATAGTGCTTGGTAGCCCTTATCTTTATGACAGAAAAGCAATTTTCTACAGGGAAAAGAATCATTATCACTTATTTAAAGATGACATTCAGTATATTGTACATTCTCACAGGATTAAGACTGATCGTTCTTTTGCAAATAGAGGGCAGTTAAAGAGGGTAATTAATGCAAGTAAAGAGTTAACTCTTATGTCTGTCAGTACAAGTGGTTCTACACTTGAACTTGGAGTAGCTAACCAGGGTCAGATGTTGCAGGATGCACCCGCAGTACAGCATGAGGGAATGATGATTGAAAGCATTGATGGTTCCTTGGGTAAAAATGTTCCTGTTATGAAGGATCAATATGTTCTTGACTTATTCTCTTTCATTTCTACATTATTGTTCAGCTTGATGCTAGTCAATGTTTGTTGGTTAGTGGCTACAACGACTGATGTAGATGCTTATGGAAGTGATAGAATAATGTTTATGATCAACAATGTTGTTGTAGTCTTTATTGTGCTTGTGAGACAGGTATTCAAATGTACAGATGATATAGGACAAGTGGGGAGGCCAAGTCCTCACTTTATGTCAGAGTAAATGTCACTTTTGGAGGTCCAAAAGGTCTTTAGTGGGGAGGCCTGATCCGGTGGATATTTTCAATGAAAATTGAAGTGTCTTCAAATCTCCAATTTTTTGCACCATCAAAAAGATCTCAGCATCCTGATTCCAATGCAACTTGAACGGAGTGAAAAGGATTCTATTCGTGCAAGTTATGTTTGGTCAAAGTTTGGTCAAATCAAAACTAGAGGCCGTAAAAGGGTGAAAAAGTAATCATCTCAAAAGTATTTGACCATGGATTTCAAATGAAAGAGCTCGTCAAAAGCTTTCCAATGGCGTTCATTTCATCAAGAACGGAGATTGGATGTAAAAGTTATGATGGTTTCAAATTCAAGTAAAAGTACGGATTTTGATGATGTCATCATGACATCACAAAATCATAAAGAGAGGGAAAACATTCAAATTCAAATTAAAATGGTTATTTAATTCGAATTAAAAGAATGAGATAATGGGAGTTGAACTCCTAACCATTGGCCTCCTAAAATTAAGGCCAACCAATGGGCTATTTATGGTGCATGCAATATTAGGGGAAGAGTTGTTATCTATTCATAACAGATCCGCCCAATCTTATCTAAATAAGGGTATTTGTTGAAAACAAACCCTTAATTTTGGTATGAGATCATAACAAAATAATGGTAAAAGGAGCAAATTCGAAAATATGTAATCAAAATAGGGGATTATGTTGTTAATTGTTTTAGCCCATTTTTGGCTAAATTTGATGTATAAAATGGGGGTAGTAGGCTTTGGAAAGGCATTCAGGTGGTGAGAATAGGAGAATGTTTAAGAGATTTTTGAAGACTATTCTGCATGTCGAGGGCATGTTATGCTGATGTGTTTAAGGGAATAAGTCTTGGTGCATTTGTAATTGATTTTGAAGAATAATCGGATCGGTTGTACTCTATTGGAGCCAACCTGGAGACGTAGTCACATTTGTGAAGAACTCCGAAATCAAACTTTGTTTGCACTCTCTATCTTCTTCTCTCTCAATTATGTTTATTTTACCTTAAATTCTTAAGTTTTGATGCATAATTTCATTTATGCATGCATGTAATAAGACTTTCGCTAAAATTTGATTTTATTTAAGCATTCAATACTGCAATTAGTCTAGATCCGTTCATCAGATCAGGAAGAAACAAACATTGTTGCCTTTGATTGAAGTTCTAGATGAGGTTAATTGTACTGCTATAAAAATTTGCATGGTTAATGGGAAACAATTTGAAAAGGAAGTAAAGAAGAATCAGGTTTGTTTTGCTATAATTCCAAGAAAATCAAGTTTTGTCAATGGAGACCAAGTGCCAGAAAATAATGTTAACCGAGTGCCAATCAGTGGTGACCGAGTGACAAATGGTAGTATTGACCAAGTGCCAGGAGAAATTGTAGAGTTGTTGAATGAGTATAAAGGCATTATTGCTGAAGATATTCCTAATGGTTTACCTCCAGTAAGAAGTATAAGTCATTGTGTGGATTTGATTCCTGGAGCTAGTTTGCCAAACAAAGCACCATATAGATTGACACCTGCAGAGAATGAAGAACTTAACAGACAAGTGCATGAACTGCTGCAGAAAGGTTTGATCAGAGAAAGCTTGAGTCCATGTGTTGTACCTGCTGTATTAGCACCTAAAAAGAATGGAGAATGGAGAATGTGTACTGATTCTAGTGCCATTAACAAGATAACAGTGAAATATAGGTTTCCTATGCCAAGAATGGATGACATAATGGATTGTTTGAGTGGAGCAAAGTATTTTACCAAGATTGATTTGAAGAGCGGCTATCATCAGATCCGAATCAGAGAAGGCGATGAATGGAAGACTGCTTTCAAGACAACAGATAGTTTGTATGAATGGTTGGTTATGCCTTTTGTTTTGACTAATGCACCTAGTACTTTCATGAGGTTGATGAATGAAGTTCTGAAAAGATTTTTGGGTAAATTTGTGATTTTTTATTTTGATGATATTCTGATATTCAGCAAGACTAAGGAAGAACATCTTGAGCATATTAGGCAAGTATTGCAGAGGTTGAAAGAGGAAAAGTTATTGATTAATCTGAAAAAGTGTTCTTTTATGCAAGAAGAGATTGTGTATTTGGGGTTTGTGATTTCAGCTGATGGTTTGAAGATGGATCCTGAAAAGGTTAAAGCAATTTTGGAATGGCCTACACCTAAGAATGTGAGTGAGGTAAGATCATTTCATGGTTTGGCTAGTTTTTACAGAAAGTTTATAAAGAATTTCAGTGCTTTTTGTAATGCAATAATTGAAACAATGAGGGGAGATAAAAAAGAATTCAAGTGGACGCATGGAGCTGATAAGAGTTTTGAGACTTTGAAACAAAAGGTTGCTGAATTACCTGTATTGGCTTTACCTGATTTCAACAAAGTATTTCAAGTTGAATGTGATGCAAGTGGTAATGCAATAGGAGCTGTATTAAGTCAAGAAGGTAACCCTGTTGCTTTTTTTAGTGAAAAGTTGAATGATGCTAAAAAGAAATATTCTGTGTATGATCAAGAATTCTATGCCATTGTTCAAGCATTGAAGAAATGGAGACATTATTTGATGCCTAAGGAGTTTGTGTTGTATATTGATCATAAAGCTTTACAATACTTGGGAAGTCAACATAAATTGAATCAAAAACATATGAAGTGGGTTGAGTATTTGCAAAGTTTTACATTTGTGATCAAGCATAAGAGTGGAGTTACTAACAAAGTTGCTGATGCATTGAGTAAAAGACGTTCTTTGTTGACTGAAATGAAGGTTGAAGTTCTTGGTTTTGATGAGATGAAAGAGTTATATGATGTTGATCTTGATTTTTCTGAGGTGTGGAGAGAGTGCAGAGCACCAAATCTAACATATCACATAAGTAAGTATGATGAGTATTTCATTCAAAAAGATATGTTGTTCAAAGGTATTCAGTTGGGTATTCCTAGAAGTCCTATGAGGTTGAATTTGATTAAGGAAAAATATAGTGGTGGATTAGCTGGACATTTTGGAATTGATAAGACATTGAGTTTGCTGAAAGAGAAATATTATTGGCCACAAATGTATAAGGATGTTCAAAAATTTGTAAAGAGCTATGGAGTTTGTCAAGTTGCAAAGGGAGTCAGTCAAAATATGGGTTTGTATACACCTGTTACTATTCCTGAGAAACCTTGGACTAATATAAGTATGGATTTTGTTCTTGGATTGCCTAAAATAGTGAAAGGGTATGATTCCATATTTGTTGTAGTGGATAGATTTTCTAAGATGGCTCATTTTATATCATGTAAGAAGACATCAAATGCTGAGCATGTTGCTGAACTTTTCTTTAAAGAGATTGTGAGATTGCATGGATTACCAAGAAGCATTATTTCAGATAGAGACAGTAAGTTTGTTGGTTATTTTTGGAAGACTTTGTGGAAAAAGATGGGTATTGAATTGAAGTTTAGTTCTACATTCCATCCACAAATAGATGGACAGACAGAGGTTGTGAATAGAAGCTTGGGTAATTTGCTGAGATGTTTAGTTGGGAATAAGCCAAGTAATTGGTAGATGGTATTGGCACAAGCTGAATTTGCATATAATAATTCTGTGAATAGGAGTATAGGGAAGACACCTTTCGAGATTGTTACTGGAATGCATCCTAGAGATATATCAGATTTGAGAGATGTTGTTGGTGAACAAAAGAAAAGCGTTGCAGGAGAAGAATTTGCTGATTTTATGGAGTCTTTTCATAAAGAAGTGAAGTTGTGGTTGGAACAAAGTAATCAGAAGTATAAGGAGAATGCTGATCAATCTAGAAGACACCATGATTTTTAGGTTGGTGATGAGGTGATGGTTCATCTAAAGAAAGGAAGATTCCCAGTTGGAACATATAGCAAGTTGAAGATGAAAAAATTTGGACCTTGTAAGATCCTAAAGAAGTTTGACAGTGGTAATGCTTATGAAGTTGAGTTACCTGATGACGTGGATATATCTCCTATATTTAACATTGCTGATTTGTATAAGTATCATGAGTCAGAGGATGAAGTTGTTATACTAGATGATTATCCTAAGAAATAGATTGAGGAAGTTGAATAGATATTGGATCAAAGAGTTGGCAAGAGTACAAGAGGAAAATATTACTATGAATATTTGGTGAAGTGGAAGAATAGACCTATTGAAGATGCTTCATGGATTTCTCAATTTGAGTTGGATTCAGCTCAAGTTGGGACATCTCAATGATTCAAGAGAATCATTTCTTCCAACCTTGATTGTCTGATGCAAGAGCATCCTGGGTTGCCTTGTTATCCTGCTCAATTTTTGTTCATTTTTTAGTTGGTGCCGAGTTACTATAGCACTCTTCAAGTGTCTAGCTCCTGTCACATTCTTCAAGTGCCGAGTTACTCTTTAGGTGTCGAGCTCCTGTCGCACTCTTTAGGTGTCGAGTTACTGTAGTACTCTTCAGGTGCCGAGTTACTGTAGTACTCTTCAGGTGCCGAGCTCCTATCCCACTCTTTAGGTGCCAAGTTACTGTAGAACTCTTTAGGTGCCAAGCTCTCGTCACACTCTTCAGGTCTCGAGTTACTGTAGCACTCTTTAGGTGCCGAGTTCCTGTCGCACTCTTCAGGTGCCAAGTTATTGTAGCACTCTTTAGGTGCTGAGTTACTGTAGCATTCCTTCAGGTGCCGAGTTACCCAGTGTATGTCGAGTGCCAGTATTTGGACGTGATTTCTGTGAGCTGACTTGCAGGAATTATTTCATTTGTGACATTTAATTTAAGATCTTTTCTTGGGATGAGTCCAGATCGTTGTTGGATCAGCCCTCCTCTTATGTAATGTTCTAGAATGTTCTGTAAGCCATTTTGGCAAGTATAAATAGAGAGTTTAGGCTTAGAGCTAGGTAAGTTTTAGAGAAGAAGTTTTTAGAAGAAGAAAAGATTTGAGGGAGCAGAATTGAAAGTGTGAATTTGCTATTAGATCTTTGAATGTGAATGTATTGTAATTGGTCGTAACCCAGAAGGCCTCACAGCTGGGCATGTATGAATTTATTTTGATGAATCAATATAAGTATTTCCCTCTTCTCCTCCTTTGGTTGTTTTCCACTTGTGTTTGCTTCTGTTGTGTTTACTCTTGCAGGGTGTTTTAGATAGCTGGGTGAGCCTTTGGCCCTAGTTATTCACCTTTGTCTGCGTCAGTTTCATCGGAGGAGTTGTATGTGTCATTATTTTTCTTCAATGGAAGTTTTAATGACTATCTTTTGTGTATGTTTGAATACTAGCTTGGCAAAGTATCCAGTATGAAGTTCTTGTCATGAGAAAGTGAATTTCATTAATGAGCGAAATTTCTTCGCCAAGGCCCTATCTTTCCACAATGATTTGCTATTAGATGATGGGGATTTGATGAAAGTGGTGTACACTAATTTGTTGGTAAATGAATTCTATCAGTTTTGATGCAACTATCTACCAGTTTAATCACAAACCTTTAACATATTTATTAGTTTAAAAAAATACCATTATTAATAAAATTTAAATATTGTATACACATAATTTATTCTGTACACATAATAATTAATCTTGACTTCAGCCTCTTATCGATCAATATATATATATACATACATATGTATACATATGTATATATATATATATATATGTATATATACATATGTATACATATGTATATATATATATATGTATATATATATATATATATACATATGTATACATATGTATATATATATGTATATGTATATGTATATATATATATACATATGTATATATATATATATATATATATATATATATATACATATGTATATATATATATGTATATATATATATATATATATGTATATGTATAATCTTTAAATTATTTAAAAATATAAACAATTTGAAATATACAGCAATCATATATTATAATTAAAAAATTAAAAGTCCAATTCTTAAATAATTTTCTAATTTCTTTAATGAAAAACTAAACATATTAAAAATATCAACATTCTTGACATTAAAAAATCAAGAATAAATAAATTTCAAATTTTATGATTTAAAATGAGATGTAGTAAATAATATCTCATATTACTATTATTCTAGTCTTTCTAATTGTGTTTATTTTTTTGGCCAAACTCACCTAATATGCTATATTTACACATGCAAAAATTTCTAACATAACTTGAGAAATCTCCCCATATTCTCTTTATTTATTTATTTTAAATTATGTTTTCCTTTTTAGATATCCATTATTTCATTTATAATAGAAATTACAATCAAGTATGTTGTCTTCCTTGTTTGAAGTTTATTGGTTTTCATTGGCTGCAATAGTTGAAGGTTATTTCAATGACAATCCAATTCACTATAATTATTAGTTGTTTAGAAATATACAAGAAGAAGCAAAATAGTTAGGTGATGAACCCTCATTTTACTTTATAATGAGTTAAGATCTACTGTACATTTAATTTTTTTAATCTATTATTGTAAGTTTAAAAAATATATTTAAACTTATCTAAATCATATTAAAGATACAATTTTAGTTTAAAAATTAAAAAATTAAAAAAATAAATAAATAAAATAAAAGTCATTTATTTTGACTTGTATTATCATATATTTTATTGTGTTCAGGAGGGACGATAACGATTACATGGGTAATGGTGGATGAGTTGACACTCTCCATGGCCAAGCTCGACCATGCACTCTTTAAGGAGTCAATAGAGATGATAATGGAGCTCGACACCTAAATGGTTGGGAAAACCAAAATTTCTGAAATTTATTTGCAGCCTCTATTGCATATGCATTAATGGATTACTTCAAAGGCTCAAGGCTTTCAACTATGGGTAATATATATTTATATCTATAGGCAACTTTATGCTTTGAAAATGTGTGTCTCATAAAGTATGCCTGTCCAGTTCTGTACATTTATTGAAAGGATAACTTTCAAAAGCCCTCTCTAGGTTTTCTCGAGTCATGGAAAAACTGACATTGAGATCACGAGTCATGGAAAAACTGACATTGAGATCAGAAAGCTAGAAACTACATGTTTAAAAAATTTAAAACTTCACAATATCAAGCTTATGTTTTGTCAATTTTAACTGCGTGAAGAATACTAGGAACCCATCTGCCATCCATCCATTGATGTGACTTACAATAAACTGCACGCAAGAAGTACACATATAGATAATAAACATTGGGAACATTAGGCGAGATCAAGAAATTAACAGCATTCAAGATAAGTGGTAATGCCAATGTATGCTACAATCATTAATCTGCCACAACTTCCAAGCTTAAGTTGGGCGTAGCTCCATGTGGTAGCTCAGGTTTTAACCACTAAGATCTGACTCAGTTTTAACCTCCATAGGTACATGCAAAGGAGCTCATAGAAATAGATTCCATGGAAGCTTCCTGAGGAGCTAGATTGCAAGGTCGGAATGGAAGCAACAGGTGGACTTTTTGCAAACATGGGATATAGCTTCTACGGCTGCTAGCGTTGAAAATATTGAATTGTGAGCAGATGCAGTCCTTAAGCTTTAAAATGATGAATCTCCTTCCACACCTTATCCACCGTGTTGTTCACAATGCTCCCAGGCAATGCCAGTTGCATTTGTTCTCTCCTCCCCCACCCCCGCCCATCACTACTCCCTTTCACGTTCCACATGTTATTAAGGATTTTGTCCATGATCATGCTTCGCAAACCCCGATTGTTATCGAGCTCATCAATTGTGCTCGAGTGAATGTAGGTCTCCCGTATAAGCCATGATGATACCGCCATTTTTGAGGATGAAGAAGCCACCATTCAAGGCCACTTTTGCACCTCCCTCACGCCCTGGATCCCATCCTTGCCTTCCTTTCCCTACAATATCATAAATAATCACTTTTCCCTTCCCTTTCCTTTTCCCCTCCCATATGCTAAGTTGTCGAGGTTTGTTCACTTTCACTTTTCCTATGCCATGTCCTTCATACACATGTATCCTCCCACTCTACTTTCCACCCAGACTTTTTCATACCTTATGGTTTAATAATACGCTCGTCAATGTATGTCATGCGCTAGGGAGGACGAAAAAGTGAAAGTAGATCGATGCTTCAGTGTTCACATCGTTTCAATGGTAGTCATTTTATGAGCACAACTTTCCATCATTAGATTGGGAAATGCATTTATTAGGGACCGTTTGGCAACCGGAATAGAAGTGGAATAGAAGTGGAATAGGTATTTGTATATTCTTAAAATTTTCAATTTGTTGTTTGGATGCACCAAATCGGAATTGGAATAGGTATTCCAATTTTGAACAAAAAATGAGGATTTCTTGAGTCTGTGAATTCTGCATCAAATTCTGGGTGAACCAAACAAGAATAAGAATACAGAACCCCATTTTCTATTCGAGAATAAGTATTCCTATATTATTTTAATGTGATCAATAAATGAGTCAAGAATAGGTTTAATCTACATGATTCTAAAACTTGCAACAAAATATTCAACACAAGGGCTAGCTTAATAATTTGGAAAAAAGCTAAAAAATAATAATAATAAAACTTAACTACTCATGTTGTTAAGATTTTCACAAGGAATTGTAGATCATTAAAGATGTGTACATGGTGTTACGAAAATAGATCCGATATCTTTTTATTTGAATGTGAAAGATATTACATCTGATAAACAGTTTAACCATATAAAACTGTCTCTCTAACTGTTTAACCTAATCAGCTAAATACATTTATGAATAATTCACCATCTCCAAGATGAGAAGAAGAGAGTCCACATAGAGATTTCACATTGGTAAAATTGAATAAATTTAGTATTTTACAAATTATTCTGAGTAGGAGAAATTCTTAGAGTCTTGTATGGAATAGAGGAAAATGTTTGTTTACTCGTTAATTCTTCCATTTATTATATTATGGATGCCCACACTGTATAAAAGACTTCCTAATGTAGAGCCCTCTGTATTTACCTTCAGAGAATCTTAGTTCAACTGAAGGGATTCACAATAGGCTGGTACACCCTCAAGGAACTAAGAACATCTCAAAGATTTCAACAAAGAACCCTGACATTATACCCCAATAAAGACAAGATCTTCATTCACACAATCAGATTTCTATGTCTGATTACATTATTTATAACTTTCATTGTTGAACTTTTCTTGCCAAACCTTTTGGTGGAATTGTTCTAGATTATAAATAATAAAACATATTCAAAGATGATACCCATCCAATAAACCAATTGCAAGTTATGGTCTTTGTATCAAGACCCATTTTCTCTCTCATAAACTAGAAGTAAAATATGTAACCCTGCATAGGGCATCCAATATCTTTCAGAAAAAAACTTCAAATGACAAAAAACCAATTTCACATTATCAACTTGTGATTCTAGTTTCCAAAACTACAAGCCTTTAATTTTTCCAATGCATAAATTATTATATAATCTCATATCTTTGCCTGCAACTCCATTGAATGCATTTAAAAACTAATTTTCACTCAAATCTTCATAACTTTCACAAATCTAAATGAAAATGATTCAAACCAATTGGGAATGAAAGGTAGTTTATATATCTTTCTAAAAAATATTATTATAGGTTTTGATACTCCAAAATGTGTTCGTACCACATGCTACAACATGACTGTATTCAAGGAATCTCAAATCTGCAAATACCCATTTTCATCAAAATGATCATAACTTATTCATTTCTTCATAAATTTGAACCAAAAAAAAATAATGAGAAGGAGGATTCATCATTATATCTATCCATTACTATATTACATGGTTTCCATGCTGTACATGGTTGTACAAGGCTTGGAAACAATACTAAAACTAAAACACCAATCAAAACAACAACAATAGAATGCACCAAAAATGTATCAAAATATTTCCTCTTCTCAAAAAATTGATTTGGTTTGACCATACAATGGTACTTATATCCATTTGATATTATAAACCTTCCTAACTACCTCCAAGACCAACCATATACCTTTTTACATCATTTTTGTATTATTAGCAACTTTCTCAATGTTGCATTTTACAACTTTTTATGCGACTTTTACATTTTTGACAAAATGGCTTCATAGCATTTACAACTTGACCCAAATACAATATAAATGACTCAAATAGATTTAAATATCTCAAATAAGGAATCTTAACTTTCTCATGTTCTTGTACTTTAAGTGCTCCTACACCACTTCCACTATTTAACACTTGGAAGGGGTGCATATATGCTGCCCCATATTCGTTGGCATGAAAATGTATGTATGGCGTGTTTAATGATATACCCCCATGATAAGACACTTTTTTTTTTCACATGAATAAGTACACATGTTTTACCAATTGATTAGCACACATGCAAACTATAACAATGCTCTTATGAGCACAATCATACATCTTTCCTCCTACCATATTTGAGGTGAGCACTAAACTCTATCCTAGATCACGCGTTACAATTCCATGCTACAAGCCTCTAAAATATTGATGTTGAACTAATTATAGACCTGCTTGATGAAAAATTCCGCTAAAGGCCATGGATGACCATAAAAAGTGTTTCATCCGTTGATTTTTCCCAGCAAATTTTCAACGTATAACGCCTTACTCATGGGTCCTCTTCACTTCCTTGGTTGCAATAAATTGATGCATGTGGTTAACAAATTCACAAGCTAAATTTGTTAAGCTTTCAAAATGCCCCACAGTTTGGTTCAAAAGTGGCTTTTTTGTCTCTCGGATGGATCTTCATCTATCTAGACTCTGGTGCATTAGTTTGAGGTGAATTTTGGTTTGATTTTATAGGTACAAAAATATACAGAATCCAAGCGGTGGAACAATCCTTTCTTCACAGCCTAGTATGCATTTCGTCTGATATGATCTACCAACTCACTATTTAGATTCTCTTGTTACATCACAAATGATATCTATGATGGAGAAAAACTTCTAAATCTTCTTTCCATGGTAGACTCTTTTTTGTGTTCTTTGAATTTAACATTGGAGCACCTTAACTTTAAAAAAACTGCTAAACTAGAGCAAAAGTATCATTTTGTAACTTAACAGCAATGGAAACTTCTCACACTCTGAACTAACATTTGCTCAACATGTCTTGTTTTCCAAATGATGGAGGAAAGAGTGAGAATCATGAGGAAAGATAGAAGTTTTGTGTCAATGAGATTCTGGAGAAATATGTGGGTGGTTTTGGAAAAGCCCAATTGGTTCATGTTCTCATTATGTCTCTGGGATGGGTATTTGATGTCATGCATACTCTTATTGCAGTCTTTTAAGATGCTCAACCATCTTGTCAGTGTCAAAACTCTAAGAATGTAGATTTTGCAAGAATGTCACAATGAACCTTCCTCCACAGTGGTGTACACCAAAATCAAATATCTGTTAAATAGATCATAGTGTTTGGGAATGAGTTGATGGCAATGGAGCTTATGTTGTCTCCCAGTGGGATCTCATTTGTCACAACAAGTTCAAAGCTGGCCTTCCCACTTCCCTTTTCTTTATTGGGTGTTGGAGGAACAACGAAACTGCTCTTGATTGCAACTCTACTTGTATACTTTGTGAACTACCTACCATTCATTTGTAACACAAAATAATAGAAAAAGGTTTCAGATTTGCAAGTGAGTGTTTGCTTTCAAAAGATGACTACATGAATGTAAAATTAGAATTAAATCCAACCATGGAGAGCAATTTTATAGAAAGGAATGCATCTCCTTCAAAGAGGATCCAAAATCCAAAATAAGTTTCTATTGTCATTTGATCTCCCTACTTGTCATTGCAACTATAAAAAAACAAAACTTTGGCTATTCATAAAATGAAAAATGAAGAGAACAAAAGAAAAGTTTGATGGCATGTGACCTTAGGAATATCATATATACCCTCAAGATCAATTTCCCCAATATCCTAAACGACATGACTTTCATAGCCTCAAGATCAAACATGCCCTCAAGACAAATTTCCCCAATTTCCCCAATTATCCTGAATGCTACAACTTTAAATTTCTTGGCACCTTTAGAAGAAAATCACTAGCCTACACTTCAACACATTGTCTTTTTTTTTAATTCATGGTGTATCGTCCCACTCCTTGTCGACATGGTAGAAAGGGGTATCGTTATGGACCTCGAGGATGGGTACTATTTAAATAAAGAATGAATTATTCAGTTTTACATATACAATTTTTTAATGTATATTTAAATTTTCTAACATAATCTTTATTCTCTTATTTTTACATTTTTCAAGGAATCCAAATGGCTTTGGCTTGGATGTTTAGTCATTTATATCTAGCTTTCGATTTTATAAAGATGGTCACTCGCTAGAAGGTTTGATTACGATATGAACTTACCTGTTCTATTTTTTTGTTTCTTCATTAGGGGAAACGAGTCAGTTGTCGCCCATGTATTCAATGCCATTAGGTTAATAATTACCTCCACTCCCCCCCCCCCCTTCCCCAAATCCCCCAATTTTCACCTTAAAAAATCTCAATACCTACACACAAACATGCAAAAAAAAAAATCACCATAAACACCAATACCCCTTCTTTTTTTTGCATTTTGTTTTCTTGATACTTGAATGGTCCATTTGTGCAAAAAGTACTCTAATGGCTATTGGGGGATCTTAGTGGCGGGCATTGGACAAACATTTTAAAATGGTACTTTTTTATCACCTCGCACTCTATGAGTTCTACAAAGATCTTTGTAAATAAGGGAAAGCTGAAAGGTTGGCTTTAAGCTCTTCACTCACCTATAGAGGTTCACCAAAAAAAGGGAAAATTTTGGCATATGGATTAGGAACTGTAGGTGCACAAAGTTAGCCCGAGGGACTATTGGATTGTTTCCCCTATTTAGCTAGCATTTTATTGCCACATAGGTCATTTAAGCAAGAATACTTATTGGCAAAATACTAGAAAATTGTGTGTAATAAAGCATAAGGAGTCTAAATAGACCCCATAGACTTTCTCCAACTTGACCCTACACTTTTGGACATCAAAACAAATATTCTTCCTCTTTAAACCAACAAAAAAATATTCCCAATGTTCATGTAGCTTCATCTTGATCAACACTATCATAACCATTCTCCTAAAGACTTAAAATTCTATAAATTACAAGGGTCTAAGAAGTAGCAATTGATTTATTAAATTTATAATCAAAACAATACCTTATGTAGATTTATCCTTTAATATGATTATATGTTAATTTTCATGCAACAAAAAAAATCATATTTCATCATATTACACTTATTTTTAGTCCCTCTTAAACATAAAAAATTAAGGAAAATATTAAGTTTGAAAAAAGTACGTCAACTTTGACTATTTAAGACTTTTAGCTTGAGAATCAAGGCTTAGTGTGTGATGTTTAAGTCATCCACTCTTTTTCCTTCCAACAAACAAATAACATTTACACTATTCTTCGATAGCTGAAGTTTTCTTCCTTCTTTCTAAAAAAGGATTTGATCAATGGTAAAAATTTGTAGTCTATATCTTTGATATCATTATTATTTAATAATTTATTTAAAAATATATTGTTACATGCAATACTTTGCACTTCATTTTTAGCTCAAATTGTTTACTTCAAATTATAAATCTAAATTTCACTTGTCTATTTTCTTTATTCAATACTTGTGTGAATTAGAATGTAAAGTTATGATAAAGAATCTATTAATATGAATAAAGTACTATAAATTGACAAATATAACCCACCAAATTCCATTCTTTCAGCTCTATATATTTTGCTGGCAAGGTGACATCACCACCAAAAAACTAAAATATTATTTTGTTAAAGCACCACATAATAAAGTCATCTAAAGCTAAACTTTGATTTCATTAATGCTCTATTTTCCCAAGAATTTTTGAAAATGTGTTTATAGGCCTTCAATGCAACACAATGTACCTTTACATACCAAACTTTGAAAACATTATGTGTGTGTGTGTGTGTGTGTGTCTACATGCATACATACATACATATATATATATATATATACACATATACATACATATTAGTATATATACATACATATACATATATCTACATATATATAAATATATATGTATGTATTTAATATATATGTATATGTATATGTATGTATATATACATACATACATAACATACATACATATACATACATGTGTGTGTGTGTGTGTGTGTGTGTGTGTGTGTGTGTGTGTGTGTGTGTGTGTGTGTGTGTGTGTGTGTGTGTGTGTGTGTGTGTGTGTGTGTGTGTGTGTGTGAGTGAATGTATTACATCAAAGTTAGTTGTAATAAAAAAAATAGTAAGATAATAAATACTATGCTTTTTATTTTTGTAATATATTATTTAAATAATAAAATAAAGATAATACATATTATAGTTATCATTTTTCTTTATATTATTACTATATACTCAATAGACATTTATTCTTATTTCATATTTATAAATAATGTCTAATAGTATTATATAGGAGAATATTGATACAATTATATAATACTATGTTAGTATTATTAGAGTTTTTATAGTATCCATATGCAAGAATTTAGTATTAATATAATAATAATAATAATAATAATAGTATTGTTATCAATTCATTTTAAAAATATAAATAATAATAATAAAATATATAGATATAAAGGTATCATAAGATAATAATAGAAATGTTTATAGAAGTTAATGTACTAAAAAATAATATTAGTTATTTAATATTATGGTATGATAATGAGATTATAATTATAAAATAAATATAATAATGATGAGATACATACTTAAAAATTTACATTTATTATCAACTTTCAATATTAATTTGTTAAATATTTGGCTCAAGGGGAAGAGAGAGATATCTAATCAAAGCTCATGCATTATATCTTGTGATAGAATACATATCTTATTGTAAAAAAAAATTTGGCACATTCAAAGAGAAAGTGGACAACATTTGTTTAGACAAGTTGTGCATATTCTATGATCATAGAAAGCAAAACATTGTGTGGAAGATAATCTAACACAGTGAAGAAGAAAGTAGGCAACATTTTTTAGACAAATTGTGCATTTTCTATGATCCTTGAAATAAAAAAACAAATGGGGAAGATAATTTGACACAATCAACAATAAAATGGGCAACATTTTAGAGACAAATTGTGCATATTCTATGATTGTGGAAAGCAATTATAGTATATCTTTAGGGAATTCTAACAAATAATTTTCTCCCACATAATTTCATCACTTTGAATTTAGGTCAAAGAAATACCTATTATATTGAAGTTGACAATATGGATTGTCTCATTACTCTCTCCATCGTGTAGATTGCATGTTACAAAGCTTCATTGTTTCTTGCCCAAAACAAATAAAATGGTGGAATCATTTTTTTAGTCAATGTATCACTAAGGACCTCACTAGGTTGATATGTAGGTAAACCATGCAACATAGACTCATTTTTTCAAAAGTATTTGTAGTTGTGAGCCGTGTTAGCTTATACATTTTAAATTAATATCGATATAAATTTATAATAATAACAACATATCATTTTAACTTTAAATCAAATTATACTAAATAACCCTCACCAAAATTAGTTTTATGCATAAATAAAATTCTAAATCATAATTAAGTATTTTCAACTTCATACATCATTTAATCAAAATTAATTAATTTAAAATGCATATAAATTATTTCACACATTTACAATGTACCTATTGCACACTGAGGTGTGGCTGCTAGTTTATATTATAGGTATTCAGATATAAAAGGGTGCATGCTGAAGGTACAATATTTTTGTATGGTTATCTAATCTTGTGTTATAAAGTTTATTTTGCGGACCTATGCCTGCAAAGCTTTAATTGAATTGATATTAAATATTTCCATTAGAATCTTCACCGTCTTTCCACCTTGCTACATGTATGATGCTATTATAAGAGATAGAAAACATAAGAAATTAAAAGGTAGAGTTAGAGAGTGTTTTAAGAAGAAAAATAAAATCTGATCTATTTGTGCTTTTGTATTGTGAAGGGGGGTATTGAATAAAGTGTTGCAAGAATCTTTGATGAGTCTTTTAGTTTAAAGGTAGAGAATTTAATTGAAGATTAAAAAAAATATGGGTGGTTAATTTTTAAATGGAGCATGTGTATAGATTAAAAATATAGTTCATATAAAATAAAAATACATTTCAATAGTTATCTCTATTTTAGTTTTCAAAATTTTATATATTTTCTAATGATTTAAGAAAAAAATTGTTATTTATTTGATCAAAATTTTAAAAATCTCTAATTTGAAAACTAGAGAGGGTAAGGCCTCTTTGGTTAGATTTGAGAGTAGAAAAGTTAAAAGAAACAATATAGGCTTTATGAACATTAGTAAAATACATTTTTGACTGGCAAGTAAAGCCATGTTATGCTACATTGATGACAATAGTGAAGACAAAATAAGTTCACGAAATGTGTGTGTGTGTGTGTGTGTGTGTGTGTGTGTGTGTGTGTGTGTGTGTGTGTGTGTGTGTGTGTGAGAGAGAGAGAGAGAGAGAGAGAGAGAGCACAAAGTGTGGGCATGAAAAATCTAGTTTGGTGTTTATCATTGCAGTTGGTTTTCTTTTATTTTAAATCAATTTACTTCATACTTAAGTTTAACAAAAGGGAGAGATTTTTTATATTTCTTTATTGTTCTTATTGGTTAGAAATGGATGTTTGATAATGATAGGATGTGAGAATTGATAATTTAATGAGATGCTTGGTTCTTGTTTGCATTATTTGACATAATCTTGAATGAAGATTTTTAGAGTATATAGTTAACACTAAGACTTGCTGATAGATATTATTATCATTTTTGAAGAATTGGTTACATTTTTCTATAAGTTGCAAGTTTTAAATGCCTAAAGTTCTTATATGTATATATGTTCACAATGTTTGTGATTATAAGTGTGAATTTTCATCTTGTAGCATATAATGAACACAATGTAAGCAAGTAACATACTCATTATAATTAGTGCAGATTTCAACATTCTTCTCTTAACATTACAAATTTCAAATTATTAGGTACTATTTGTTATGCACGGGTTCATTATTATTATTATTTTCCCAAAATGATGATTTCCAAGTACACTTTGAGGGATATGAAAAGGAGAGGAGGAGATAGTGGAAGAGAGTGGAGATGGAAGATATAAATATATAAAGAAGAGAATAAAAAAAGGGAGAGAGAGGGAGATGTGTGAGATTGAGAGGGGCGAAGAGATAACAAGGTAGAAAAAGAGATTGGGGAATAAATATGGGGATGTAAAGATACTGACATGAAGGAGGGGCATAGAGATATATAGGAAGATAAGTGATGAGAGGTCCTTAAATTTAAAGAGATGGAAAGGGGGAAAAATAAATCAAAAGATTATAGTGAAACAAAGAGAGTGATGAAGAGATAAAGAGACAGAGAAAAGGATGCACACACACACATACATATATATATAGAGAGGGGGGGCAGGGGGATATTAATTTTAAAAAGAGATATGAGGGACATTTTTTTAGAGAATTAGGTCGATCAATCGAGATATAAAGGAAAGTGAGAAAGAAACAACTATAGGAGGAAAGAGATATTGGGAATATATATATATATATATCAAAGATATCACATGTCCATGATAAAGAATGGCCAATTAGATACATCATTTTACTAAGCACTCAACCATTCACCTTTAAGACCTCTTAGTAGTATACATCACATATAATGCTGAATTTTTTTCCTACATGATGAAATTCATCCACTTTACAAGAAAAGGAAGTAGATATTGACAAATAATGTAGAAGCATGATTTTCATATTATGATGGGGATCTAGAATATGAGATTCACAATAGTCAAATATAACCTACCTTTTACACACATTCTTTAAATTTGCAAAAAATGATTGCAATCAAATCTAAATCGTAGTTAACATATGAAAATTTGCTTCACATGTGAAAAAAAATGTAATTGTGAATCATAGCTAAATTCAATGAATGAAAGACATATTGCAGCTTATTTGACATCTGTAAACATTGAGAGATATCAATTTTTTACAATCTATCATAATTGTTATTATGAATCACATGTTTCTAGATTTAATTGTTTGAAATCTGTAATAACAAATATGTAAACATTCTTAACATGAAACATGGTTAAGTATAACCCATTATCAATATTGTATAAATTTAGTCAAATTATTGAGATAGAGATAAAGACTCAAAAGAAAAAGGATACAAAGAAGAGAGAAAGAGATAGATAGATGGAGAGATGGATACCTCGATAGAGAGAGGGGGTTAGAAGATATTATTCTATAAAAAAAGAATGAAAGAGGGAGAGATAGATAAATAAATAAAATGTAGACAATGAGATAGATTGACAGAATGAACATGAGATATAGAGAGGAGAAAATGGAGAGAAGAATGAAAGGAAAAATTGTTAGTTGACTTGTCATATCTATTCGACATACCTATTGCACACTAAGGTGCAATTGCTAGTAATAGTATATTAACATTTAAATCTTGACTTGAAAATCATAATGTAGAGAATCTTCATGGCTCTTCCAACAACGTCCACTTATAAACATCAATAATTGTCTTGGTCAAATTCTAATACTTGCCTTACATGTCATCACATGAGCTATTCAAGAAACATATACCTTGATCTTGCTTATTTTAGTCACAAGGTAGCAACAAATTAAGGGGATCTCTAAATTAATTGTTTCATTTTTAGCATTATAATAACTTATAACAATGAATTAATTAGTGATACTATATATATATATATATGGAAGACTTTATTTTTCAAATTAGTTTGAAATAAAATAAAAGTGAATATAAACTATTTGATATTTGACTAATAATATAAAGTTAAAGAAAATAACATTGTATAATAAATTTACAAATATTTATCTATTTGATAGATTTTATAACGTAATTTATTTTAATATTACAATTTTTTCTTTCTTTTTTAATGCTTGTTAGACACAAGCATATAGCATCATATATGATGTTTTAGAAAAAAATATATTATTTTTTTAGTAAGTTTGAACAAATAGTCCTTTCCATTAAAATTCTTAAAGCCTTTAGAAACCTCACAAGAGAACAATTGAGTTGTAATCATGATGGATTGTTAGTCTTTTATAAGATTAGGTGTGTGATACACCTATAGATCCTTAGAATTTGGAATATATGCAATTATATTATTGAATATTTATGGTTTATATAGGAAAAGGTTGTCCTACTTATGACATGATCATTGTTTTATTATAGGCATGCCATTATATGGTATTTGTGTAAGAATTTTTAAGCATGTATTATATCATATAGGATATGTAAGAGCTTCTATGATAGTGTAAGTGTATAGGATATCTTATGATGGATTTGAGAAAATGATTATAGGAAGTTAAGAGTTGGATTTTATTTTTTGACCTACATTTAGAACATTTTTCGAAAGGAAGTGTAGTGCAATCTTAGCCCTAGTATGTAGATGTTGGTAGTTTGAAGCTCAAAAAAATAAAATGGAGAACCATAAGGGTTTGATCACTAAGACCACCTAAATAAGAATTATTGAGAAGTTTCGCAAGAGTTCATAAAATTTCACCCTGTAAAACAACCTTCAAAATTATATAAGTTGGCTTTTCATTTTCTAGGGTGGAAGGAAAGGAGAGAGAAAATATTTCACAAGAAACCAAGTTAAGGAGTGTTATTTAGCAGAATGAATCTTATATGATTTAGTTTAGAATGTGTGGAATAACATTCATAGAATCTTTTCCTTCCCAAATAATAGTTCAAATTTTCATGTAATAGATATGATGCATCACAAACCCTTCATTTTTGGATAAGAGAGTAAAACATGTAAAGTCTACATTACAAAGAATATACTATTTGGATCTTATACTTGGAAAGTGTCTTCAAGGGCATGAATAAAGACATGACCTCCTAGAGGTTATCCCATCCTTTACAACATTAAACATGATATATGAATGTTCCTTTTGTACAAAGAATAAAAAAAAGACACCAAGAATGGGTTGTTTCTTCTAGAAAAAAATAACTCATATAATGGTTAAGTTAAAGAATTATAACTCTCAATTCTAATCTACTCAACAAGTGGGATACTAATGATGCAATTCATATTCTAGTCAAGATGCATTGCAAGGAGAAAAATCAATTCCTAGTTGCACAAAACATTATTGTACCCACATGAATATTTAGGATCAAATAGAAAATGGGTCAAAAAATAACACTTCAATTAATAACAAGAGAAAGGATACAAGAGTAAAAACCATGCATTTCATCAAGAGAAAACATAGCAAGGCTAAGAGTGAGCTCCAAAATACAAATATTACAATACTCTTCTCAAATAAAAATCCCACGATGTAAAATAGACCTAAAACGCTATGAAATTAAAATTTATTTTCCTACAAAGTATTTGTATCTTCTTGGAACAAATAATATGAGAATGGAACCCTTGACAAAATTTAGACCCTTGGACTTTATAGATACTGTAGAAACCTAAAAACCTTTAGAAAATAAAGTATTTTTATTTTCTAAAAAATTCCTGATGACATCATCATTTATTAATTAATTATTTATTTAATTTATTTATTTATTTTTATGCCATTAAATCCCTTTATCTTAATTAAAAATATTTAATTAAGGAATACCTCCCAAAAAAGTTTAAATCTTATTTAAACATTATTTCCTTATTTATTAATTATTTAATTAAATTGACCAAAAAAACCAAAATAAATAAAAAATTTATTTTTTGCCCAAAACTTGGCCAATTTCCTTAAGACCACTAACCTCTTCCAAAATCTTCTAATCCTTCTTTAATTTTGATTAAAGGCTAATCCCATCATTTCCTACCCCTAATCCCAACTCAAAATATTTAATTAAGATTAAATATTAATCCTCATGTTTATTAAAAAAGTTTTAATAAATATCTCCTCAACCCAAACCCTTGAAATAAATAAAACTTTATTTATTTCCTAAAAATCTAATTTATCCTCATCCTAAGAAGTTCTAGACCCTTCTAGAAAGTCTTCATCCTCGTCCTAGGAAATTCTAGACTATTCTAGAAAGTCTTTATCCTCATCCAAAGTCTAGACTCTTCTAGAAGATGTCTTTAAACCTAATCCTAATCCCCTCCTAACCTTGTCACATTCCCTAAAAATGGGTTAAGACTTACTAACCCAAGCCAAAGTTAACAAATATCTCCTCTTTCACCCACCCTCATTAAATGTCATCCACTTGCCTATCCCTAAGCTAATCCTAAACCATCCTAATCCATCCTCTAATCATTTGCACAATCTTAAGCAAGCTTTAAACCCTCCTAATCAAGCCCAAGTCTAAATTCCTCTCATCTCCTTCAAAATATCTCAACCATAAAACTTTATGAAGCCCACTAGGCCGTAAATGACTCTTCCAAGCCCTTTTATTGCTCTTACAAGCCATTATGAGGGTCTTTATGAAGATTTTATCCCTTGAGCCTCCTTTGTTGACTCATCCTTCCCCTTTCCTCCATCCTCTCACCCTGTGACATGTGTCACTCCCTGATTGGCTGTAAGAAAGCACAATCCATGTGCTCTCCTCTCATGCAATCTGAGCCCTCCATGAGCTTTTTCCCATCCTTGCATCTTAGCCCTCAATCCCTCAAGCCTCTTGCCTATAAATTGGATCCTTCCCCTTTGCAAAACAACACAATCCATGAAGTAAAGTCATAATGCCATTTTAAGAAGCAATTTTACATCAAAACCATACACTCACACCCAAATTCCAACTCCATTTGAAGCCCTTTTTGAAGCATAAAGCTTGAGCATACATCTTATCTATTTAGACAAAGCTACTCAACAAGAGAGCTTCTCATTGAGAGAACCCATTAATGGCTCATATTCTCAATTGAGAGCTCATCTTAGTCTATCTTGAAGTTTATGAATTTTGTTTAGTTTGTAGAAGCTTTATTTAAATTTGGTTTCTATTAGCATACTAACATTGGTCATATACATTTTGGCACACCCGTGGGACCCCGCATGGGTCATCTTCATTAGCTTTTTTAGTCAAGTTTTGTATGTCATTTGCTGATTTTGGCTAATTTTTCTTGTTTTTGTGATTGGTAGAATTGTATAAATTGGTTTTGTAGGTCCACATGAGCATGAATAAGACAAAGGAACTCATAGTCTATCTCATAGTATTTGCAGATTTTTCAAGCTTATAGGTGGACAAAGCACTTGGAATTCTTCTTCCTCTTCTTGTCTATATTCTTCTTATTCCATCTACTTCTTCTTCTTCTTCTTGTGGGAGATCTTGGCCATTTTATTTTTTAAGGAAGCAAAATCATACACACTTCTTTTTAGTGCTTAAAATGAACCCCCAAATCATACTTAAATCCATTAAAAAATTAAAAATTTGAAAAAAAGAAAAAAAAAATTAACAAGTGAAACTAAACCAATCCAATCATTTGCATCCTTGCAACATCAAGGTTTTAGATGCATTCATGAAAAGTTAGGAACACTTCATTTTTGGAAATTTAAAAAGAACTTCAAGTTTCCATTTAAAAAGGTTCAAAATCAACACTAAGTGCACACTAAAATCTAAATCAAACTCAAAGCATCAATCAAGGATAAAATGAACCTCATTTGCAAATATTTTAAAGTCCTTTTAAAAATCTCATGAAAACTAAGAGTCCTAAATGGTTGCCAAAAATTGTCCTAAAAGCTTTGTTATTTGTTTCAAACAAATGTCTTGTTGCAAAATCTTGAATGTTTCTTAGGTTTTTCATGCATCAAAACAATCTAGGAATATCATTTTTGGGCTTAAAACATGCAAACTAGAACACAAAATCTTGAATGAAAAGCAAAGTCCAAAGAGTCATTTTCACTTTTGAGTCCAAAACAATCTTGAATGATCTAAGGTTAAAACAAAGCACTTCAAAGTTCTTAAAACAACACACAAAATCTCAATCTTGAATGCTCAAAGGAAAAAACTTGAATGTTTAATCACTTGTCTTTGAATGCATGTTGCTAAAATCACTCTTGAGTGCCATGGATTAAAATCAAGTTTTTTTTTTTTTATGAATGCATGATTAAAACAAAAAAATCCAATCTTGAATGCCATAGATCAAATAATCATCTTTTGGAGCATAAAAAGAATCTACATTTTTGTAATCTTTTAAGTTATAAAAACAAATAAAAACGCTTTGAGTGAGTTTGTCGTTGGAATCACCCTCTTTAATCACCCATCAATTTTACCATTGATTGCAATCTCAATGCCATCTATGGGGATGGGTCCACCTAAGAGGGTGTTAAGTGCTCCACGCAAATTAAACTCCACTCACTTGGGTTTTTAGTGGTTTTTCTAAGTTAGAAAATTCCTTGAATGCGCATTAGTCTTGCTAACACTTCATTTGGGCATAAAAATTGAACAACTCTTGACGTGGAGGGCCTCCGGGCACATGCTTGACAAATCGAGTTTCACATATCTTTGTTTTGGGGCTTAAAACAAACTCACACTCAATCTTGAATGCCTAACAATCAATGAACATTGCATGGTTTTGACGCATTTTCAATGACGCTCGCATTTCTTATGTTGACGATCTCTCGACTTCCATTATGCTGACGATGCTGTCAAATTGGAATGAACATTGTACGCCATAATCACAAGTGTCTTCAATCATAGCTTACAAAATCTAAATCATCAATTGGAATAAACGCGTGTCTTTTAAAGCCCAAGATCATGTATGTGGTCTCCTTTTACACTTTTTAGGAGGCCTGCTTGGGGATTTCATCACCCCTTGGGACGACTTCAACTCCAGTGTTCCGACGGAGTATAAAAATCGGGAGGTGAATCCAAAGACACCTCTCTTGGAATCAAGATTTTGTCACTCAGGCTAAACCTCGAGGAACTTTATACCCTTGAGAAGTGAAAGAGGAGAAGTGGGTTACCGCTCCTCTCAGCTGTGTGACATCTTTTTGGTTTCATCTACGGATTTGGGCCTCACGTACCTTGTGTATATCGAGGACTCCCTAGCTATAAAAAATTTCATCCTTGTAGAAAGCTTCCTAGGATGTTGGTGTGTTTGACGTGCTTGCTCCAAAATTTTGTCTGCTTGTTTGTTCATAGCTTTTGAATGAATGTTTGCCAACTTTGGTCAAAATCCCAAAAAAAATAGAAATCTCCCAACTCAAGGCATACTTAGCATAGTCACTGCCTCATCAGAAAATCATCAAAGCTCCCCCGCTGCAACCGAATCTATCTAGTTCCTTGCTTTAGAACAATCCCAAATCCAAAGTCTCTACAAATCATCCCCCCCAGCCAGCTAGCAACCCAATCCAAAATCACACCCAAGCCTTTAGAGAGTTGTTATCATTCTGCTAGAATTTGCTATCCAATCAATCTAACCAATCCACCAGCCTCACCAAGGTTATCCCTTTGACAGAGCTTTTTCTAGGTTAATCTAGCTTTGTCACTTGTTATCCCTCATCACCTTGAGCTAAAGGTTGGGATCCACAAGTGGTCAATCTTGTGTCATGCCCATAGGATCATTAGTCTATCCTTAAGTTGACACAATCTCCACCAATCCAGCACTTAGGAAAGCAAAACTCTCACTTTTTGACAGCATGCCCTTGAAGTCTTCCATCCACAAGAAAGCCAAAAATCTCTAGCCAATCCTCCTTAGGTCTATCAACAGCTTTGACTGTCCCTAGGAAATCCTTCATCAACCAATCCAAAATCTGTATTTAATCCAAATCCAACCATGAGCTTCCGTGTTCATCCATATGCAAGACCCCATCCCCATCTGACTCATCATCAAAACATGAAATCCCAAACCTATCATGATGTGTTTGGTCGTATTGTCCTTGCTCCCGCCACCTCCTATTCCAATGATGATGAAAATCTTGTTGACTACGATGGGTATATTGAAAGCCTTAGAGGCCTTCCACCAACCATCCCCCAAATTCCAAGAGTTATTCCAAACTATCTAGTCATGCCATCTGATATCCCAGCTTCTCCTCCATCACCCAATCAACCTAGCTTCCAATCTTCCACCCTCATCACACCATCTATTCCTATCAATCCACCACCTCCACCTTTGACACACGAGTCTCCAAGGAATCTCCTAGAGGAAATACAAGAAAAGCTGCCTCCAACAGTCAATAAGCCATGTCATCTAATCCAACCATGTGAAGTAGTCAGTGATGAAGCTTCCCCATCTATAATATCACCGCCATCTCCCATAGCTATCATCCCCATACCATCCATCAAATTGCTTAAAATCCTTCCACTTCCTGCAAGCATCAAATTCCCACCACCCATCGAATCGCTCCAAATCCCATCCACATCTCCTCCTCCAAGCATTATCCAACTCCCATATAATGAACCTCATGCATCCACTCCCATCCATTCCTGTCAAGATCTTGTTCAAAAGCATGTTGAAATATCCTCCAAAAAAATAGTAGATCCCGCCATCCCACTTATTCCCCTACATGATCCACTTTTACCATCCCCTCTATATCTAAATCCTACCATCTTACTTACTCCATCTCAAGATCCCTTTTCCTCAGCCCACCCAACTCAAGATCCTATCCTCCCATCTCCTCTGCTTCATGATCATACATCTCCCATAATCCATGATGATAGATCCATCGAAAAAGAACTAATTATCATATCCGAAGCTCCAACTCCTTCAGCTAGTAATGGACTCACATCTTGTGCTCCAAATAATGAACATCATATTGAAAAAAGAAATGAAAATGTATTTCTAGATGTTGGTATCGCCGCTATTCCTGCATGGTCCCAAGTCCTTCCATCTCCACCCCAAAGTTCCCATCCATCTTATTCTGCATCTATTTTGGGCCCTCATCCTACTTCTTATCTCCAACCCTCCATTTTGGGTCCATATATCCCTTATCTAAATCCCACACCTTTTCCATCCATTTTGGGTCCTTATGTACCTAATATGAATCCTTTATCCCCTCCATCTATTTTGGGACCTACACCTTCCCCATTTCCATCTATTTTGGGCCCATATCCTTCCTTCCCTCCATCCATTTTGGGCAATTATATCCATCCATATCCTATGTTCCAATCTATCCTTCCATCCCCTCAAATCCACCAGCTAGATCATCAAAGGCACTCACCCTTGAATCCCTTCCAACCTTTAAACCCTATCACTCCATCAATTATCCCTCCATCTCCTCCATGCTCTTGTTCCCATCCCATGGCTAATAGAAGCATATTAGATGCCAAAATACAAAAGCATAAATCCAAAAATCCACAAAAATCCAAGTCTCAACATGTCCCTTTTAAAATACATGTTCAAAACAAGAAACATTTAATCCCAATCAAAGAAAAAGTCAAGAGGCCACAAATGCCCAAGCTAAAAAAGTCAAAAATCATGTGGATACCCAAGATGCTCATAAAAGAAATGCATCTCAAAGAAAAATCTCAATTGGCATCCATTCATGCTACTCAAAAAGCCTCATCCATCCATCCTTCATCCAAATCCCCATATAAGCATCCTTCATCCCCCCAATCCACTTTTAGTCCATATACTTCTTATCCTAAATTTCCCATCCTCCATCTTCCAACTCTACTTTTAGTCCTTATCTTTCTCTTCCTCCATTTTCTCCTCAACCTCGCTCAAAACCATCTTTCCAACTACTTTATCACCTCTCAAGGTGTGTGCCAATGATGATCTTTCCATTTTCCTCATCCATTTACCCACAAGCCTTATGTCTTTGCATCCATTATCTATCAAACTCCCACCCACCATTCCACTTGTTCAATCCAATCCTTTCTCATCCATCCTACCAACATCTATGAGCCAAAAATAGCTGAAGAAAGCCAAAATCATTCCAGCTAAGTTGAAAGTCAAAAGTCAAAAAATAATAAAGAAAAATAAAGCGTCCACTGGTGAAAACTTGGCAATTCAAGCGCCTTGGACAAGTACCATGATGAAAACTTGGCAAACAAGCATCATGCGTAATCCCGCCATCCCCAGCTTACCCTATCACCCTCATGCTTCTGGTCATCTGTTGACATCCAACTCCATCTTCCAATCTATCCACCTATCCTCCACCCTCCATCTTCCATCTCACACCATCCACTTATCTCCTACAGCTTCAGCCAACCATCCCAGCTATCATCCATCTCCCTAGCCCCTTCAAATTTTTCCATCCTAGCTTCAATCCTATCACATCCATCATAAGACCTCCTTCTGCATGTTATCTTCTAATTGGGGGCACTATATTCCTTGGAGATCTTGTCTTGTCCATCCTCCCTTTTCATTTGTATCTAGCTCTAGGTTATCCTCATGCAAACCCAATGTCATCTCTTTATATCCATCATAATCCTAGCTATCTACCATCCTATGCAGCCATCTCATCCTGCTCCTCTAGCTATCCTTGGTCACAAAATCTCTCATCATCATTGGATGCATCCTGCCAAATCCATATCTTTTGCTATCACCCCATCCTTAGCTTTCGCATCTTGTACAACATTGAACCATCCCGCTATCCTATCATCCTAAGCTTTTGCCTTCGTGTAACTATCTTGGTCAGCTTCAACTTGTAAATATCTTGGTTTGTCAGCTTGTACATCCTCTTTAGCTTAGTACCATTGTATCTATCCAGCGTTCATGTCAGTTCGTCCTTGATCAGCATCTTGCACCCATCGCACATCTTGGTTAGCTATTCCAATGCATCCTTTAGCTAGATCTCCTATCACCAAAGTGTTATCCTTCTTAGTTCAGCTTGTCAGACGCATCACTAATCTAGATCCACCAGCTTAGGTGCTCTTCGATAGATCCTTGTAGGATATAGCTTTCCTCATGTCTGATCTTAGTCCGTTAGTACCTTGTCCTACCCATCTCGTTGGCAAACAGTTCTCTTTTGGATTTTCACTTTCTTTCGATTTGGAGTCTTCCCTTTTGGGTCTTGAAGTATCTTTTCCAAGAAATCCTTTTGTTCCCTCCTCAAGGTTGCCATGATCTTCCATATCATGGTATACTGTGAATGGGGCAATCTGAGTGTAAGGTCTTGATCAGGTCTTTCATTTGTTTTTCTTTTCTGCTTGTGGGTTACCCAGTGTCGGTTCCACGCCGCTTCCTTTAGGAATCATGTGTGATGCTGGGGCAATCCTTGCGTGTTTGTTTTGAGTTAGTTCGTCAGTCCTCTGGACAGTTGGTGAAAAGGCCTTGATGTTCTTGGTAACCTTGGCAATTAACCAACAGTCCTATAGCAAATCTAGTGCTCAACTACAGGGTGGTACTTTTCTTTGAAGTATCCCCCCGCTCAAAAAGCTTCAATGGTTTTCCTTCATCTCCATTATCCCCCATCCATATCCAACATCCGTCTCTCCTACCCCAGCTTATGCATCTGTATCTCTTTGAATCACTCCTCACCTTTAGCTTTAGGGATCCACAATCCTAGTCTTAGGAATCCACCAAGCCTCATCTTTCGAGATCCATAATCCTAGTCCTAAGGATCTCCGAAACCCATCTTCCACCAATCTGACTCTTTGAAATCCTGTTGCATCAGCTTTTTAATCCACTCATCCATCTCCCCATCCTGGATTCCTTTTATAGCACTTCGCTCCTTCATCCTCTGCAATCCTTGGGATCTTAAGCTTGCTTCCTCTTGTGCCTCTGATTCTCCCTTTATCATTCTCCTATAGTGAGAGTTTGAGCTAACTAAACCTCTTCTCTTAAGCCAATCTGAGTCTTCTTGCTCATCTCAGATTCTTGTACTTTTCAAGAAGTCGTCGAGCCTCACTTTCTCTCCCCGTCGCCTTCTTGAGGGGGCATCTTGCAGTCCATTCTCTCCTCTTCTGCTCTAGCCTTGGGCATCTTATTTTCTTATCTTTGATGCCATGCCACTTGCGGCATCACATCAAAGAGGGGCAAAATGTAGACACCTAAAAATCTTTAGAAAATAAAGTATTTTTATTTTCTAAAAAATTCCCGATGACATCATCATTTATTAATTAATTATTTATTTAATTAATTTATTTATTTTTATGCCATTAAATCCCTTTATCTTAATTAAAAATATTTAATTAAAGAATCCCTCCCAAAAAAGTTTAAATCTTATTTAAACATTATTTCCTTATTTATTAATTATTTAATTAAATTGACAAAAAAAATCCAAAAATAAATAAAAAATTTATTTTTTGCCCAAAACTTGGCCAATTTCCTTAAGACCACTAACCTCTTCCAAAATCTTCTAATCCTTCTTTAATTTTGATTAAAGGCTAATCCCATCATTTCCTACCCCTAATCTCAACTCAAAATATTTAATTAAAATTAAATATTAATCCTCATGTTTATTTAAAAAGTTTTAATAAATATCTCCTCAACCCAAACCCTTTAAATAAATAAAACTTTATTTATTTCCTAAAAATCTAATTTATCCTCATCCTAAGAAGTTCTAGACCCTTCTAGAAAGTCTTCATCCTCATCCTAGGAAATTCTAGACTATTCTAGAAAGTCTTTATCCTCATCCAAATTCTAGACTCTTCTAGAAGATGCCTTTAAACCTAGTCCTAATCCCCTCCTAACTTGGTCACATTCCCTAAAAATGGGTTAAGACTTACTAACCCAAGCCAAAGCTAACAAATATCTCCTCCTTCACCCACCCTCATTAAATGCCATCCACTTGCCTATCCCTAAGCTAATCCTAATCCATCCTCTAATCATTTGCACAATCCTAAGCAAGCTTTAAACCCTCCTAATCAAGCCCAAGTCGAAATTCCTCTCATCTCCTTCAAAATATCTCAACCATAAAACTTTATGAAGCCCAATAGGCCATAAATGCTTCTTCCAAGCCCTTTTATTTCTCTTACAAGCCATTATGAGGGTCTTTATGAAGATTTTATCCCTTGAGCCTCCTTTGTTGACTCATCCTTCCCCTTTCCTCCATCCTCTCACCCTGTGACATGTGTCACTCCCTGATTGGCTGTAAGAAAGCACAATCCATGTGCTCTCCTCTCATGCAATATGAGCCCTCCATGAGCTTTTTCCCATCCTTACATCTTAGCCCTCAATCCCTCAAGCCTCTTGCCTATAAATTGGATCCTTCCCCTTTGAAAAACAACACAATCCATGAAGTAAAGTCATAATGCCATTTTAAGAAGCCATTTTACATCAAAACCATACACTCACTCCCAAATTCCAACTCCATTTGAAGCCCTTTTAGAAGCATAAAGCTTGAGCATACATCCTATCTATTTAGACAAAGGTACTCAACAAGAGAGCTTCTCATTGAGAGAGCCCATTAATGGCTCATATTCTCAATTGAGAGCTCATCTTAATCTATCTTGAAGTTTATGAATTTTGTTTAGTTTGTAGAAGCTTTATTTAAATTTGGTTTCTATTAGTATACTAACATTTCTCATATTCAGATACAACTCCTATCCTTTTGCAGATCAATCTTGATCATGATTTTCCAATCCATATTTTGGCATAATTTTCTTGTTATTAAAGTTCAATGGAAATTAATGATAACTACAAATAGCATGTAAATTACAACATGTATCAAATAGGATTTTTTTATAGATGTCTTGTGATGCTCTATATTACATAAATCTATCATTGGTGGGTCATTTTTGTGTGAAAGTAAAAATGTGCCACATGTCATGTCAGCAAGCACCGAGGATGAAAAACAATTATCTATTTTATCATGGAAAATTTGATATCTACGCAAATGAATCAAAATTAAAAAATAAAGGATATTATTTCAATTTGCAATAAGACACACGACCAATTTCATGAAGGAGTCTACGAAGAATCAATTGAAACCTTTAAACTGGCGAATTTCTTTAGTGAAAAATATAAAGTTTAGTGATTTCTCATTAATACTTGTATGTGTTTCATTTATGATGATCAATGATTGGGAGAGGGGAAACACTTGCAAAAAGGGGCAACATATGTATCAATACTTTTTTTTCACTCTTGATGCTCCCACTCATTCTCCTCCAATAATTTTCTCGCCCATGCAATGCAAATGCCTCCCCATATTTTCTAGGCTATGAGGGTGATGCTCAAGATGGTGGTTTTAATTCTAAGACTCCTACTTGAGGTGTTCCTTTTGGGGGATTTTTTGGGGGTGGCTCTAGTGTGTCTATCATTATCACAAGTCCTAATTTGAAAAAACAAAGATTGATTTTGATTCTCTTATGGTCGAAAATCCATTTTTTACAAGCATTATTATTGTTGGTTGCCCTACTAATGGTTCCTCTTATGTTGTGGTTAATTTTTTTGGGGATGGTAGGATGAAGGTTGCTCCTTTCCTTGTGTGTTGTTTTGTGGTTGTCTCACTAAACAAGTCGTCTATGGTTAATATCATCTATATGGCTTCTAAATGATCTTTACATGCTATTATCTACAAAATTATAGGTTTTGGCATTCTCTTGCTCAGCTTCCCCACTGGATCACTAGTCATTGACACCTCCTAAGTCATGTAATATTCACATCTTCCCTTTAGCTAAGGGGTTTTTTTTTCTTTTAAGTTTGAGAAGGCTTTAGATAGGCATATTGTCCTTCTAAGCATTTATTTACTAGAGAGAATCGATTTCCTTGGTAATGAAGCCTCGACATGAAAATTTCAACCCTTCTTTGTAAACCTTTGGAAAATTACCTATCTAGGTTGAGCTTCCCTACCCCACCTTCACCTTTTGTACAAATCTTATCCTAAAAAAAGTTGGTGATACTCTTGGGAACTTATTGATGATTAATGAGGACTCATCTAATGTTCTTTTCTCCATATGTGTTCATTTTCTTTTATATATTGATGTCACTAAGGCTTAATTTTGTAGATATTGAGATTAAATCTTAATTGGGCTCTTGAGTTTAGCCCCTTAATTATGAGGGCATCCCCTTTAGATGTAGAAATTGTTTTAAGATAGGGCATGTTGCTACTGATTGTGGGTAAGAGAAGTCTAAACTGACAAAAATGTCCTCATGGTCAAAGGGGGAATCTCATAATTAGTGCACTATTTATAAGGTTCCCCCCACCCCCCACTCGAATGGCAAGGGCAAGATATCATGTTTGATTCTAATATAAGTGAAACTGCTTTACAAATTGCTACTTTTCCAAGTAATGGTGTTACAAAATAATGAGATTCTTGTCTTTCATAATGGAGATTTGGCTATCTCTGTTAGAGTAAATAATGATTTATTAATTATTTATTCTTTTACTTAAGTTTACTTAGATAAATGCATTTAGATATTTAGTTGTCATCTAGGACTTGTTGATGAGTTTTTGACAACATGGGAGTTTGTTCCTACCTAACCATACTTATCTTTCCACCTATTGTGGATGTATGCTTAGTTGTCACACTTATCTCCTTGTGCCTTCTAGCTTGTTTTAGAAGCTTTCTTAACACCTTTATATTCAGGCTCTCTCATTGTAACATTTTCATTTTCTCATTGTGAAATATATTTTCTCAATGTTGAATTGCTCCAAGCTCTTGTTCTTTTCCTTCTTCAGTTTCTCTTTAGCAGGTTATTTGCATGTAGGTGATCTTAGCACAATGTGAAGTTGTCTTTCATCAAATTCTACATGGTATTAGAGTCTCCCTGTTGCTTCTTAGTTGAAGTATTTTTGAAGTCACGATTTCGAGACACAAAGCCTAGTTTGTTTGTGAATTTTTTCTTCAATTGGGGGGAAGAGTGATTTTTCATAGCACTTTGGGCATAAATAGACACTACCATTGAGTTCAGAATGCCCATTATAGTAAGGATTCATATAAAATTTTCAAAAAATTTGGTGACAGGAGCTCCGAAAGGCAAAAAAAATTTAGTCCAATGGCAATATGGACCTATACGGATGCATTAAATTGTGATTTTCTTTTAAATTGTGTAGCACTGCTAGCACACTGCCATGGCACAACTACTATGTAGCCAGCCTGCCACCCCAATGTTGTTGCCACCAGCCACAACACTATGGTAGCACCTGTCGCTGGTGTGCCACTCTACAACCACCGCCACTTCACTCCAACGACTGTGCCATCGGCCGTGCCACTGATTTTTCCTCCCGAGTGCCACCACTACTAGAAGCAATGTCGCTTGGGCCACTGGTGTGCTTATGTTAGCATGTTGGTCCCATACATCGACAATTTGACATCATACGTCAACAATCTAGCATCCAACATCACTTTTGCAGCTACTTACATCAACCTGATGTCATCACTATTGGAACCCCTACTAACATCACTTTCCAGCCTGATGACATCATTTTCTAGCTATTGATGTCATCAAATTGGTAGCCAAATTTTTTTCCCATCGACATCTAGTTGACAGCCATATGGCCGTCAATTTTTTCCCAGTGACTATATTTTCCCAATGAGCTAGTCTTTTGGAGCAATAGTTGGTTTTTTGGCCATAACATGAGCATACAGAGGTCTTTTTTCAATTCAAAAGAAGCACCAAAAAGATGACTCAGAGACAGAGACAATAATCCTAGTTTCATCACATTTTGAGTTCATTTGAGCTCCCATTTGTAAAATTGAAATAGAGGCTTTCATTTCCTCCTTCTCTCCATCTAGACTCTAGGTTCTTTTCTTAGTTTTTATGCTTTCTATAGTTGTTTTTTTGGTACTTGAGGGATATCATTGTAGGTTGTGGGGGGGGGGAGCATTTTATTTTTTGTAATTTTCTTCAGAATAAGACACTTCTACTTTCATCTTCTTCTCTCAATGTTGGATCCATCTATGACTTGGCTCACGCCACACAACTACCACACCTAGAAGGCACACATGACTAGGCTTCTCATGTCAAGAGGCTTATGGTCATATCTAGATGTGAACCAACCTATTCTCATGTTCCTTTTTGAGGTTCTTTAGCACAAGAATAAAATGGATGAGGCCATGGGATTGATTGCACTAAATATCTTAGATAGTCTTCTTTTTCACTTGGATGGTTTGACCACTTCGAGGGCTATTTGGACCAAATTCCAGACTTTTTTTAGCATAGTGAATGAGTTTTAGGCACTTTAGCTTGATGTAGAGTTGACCTCTTTGACACCAACCAACTTTCCCACTATTGAAGACTTCTTGATGAAGTTCAAATCACTGCATGCCATTTTGCAGGGATGTGGGAAAATCAAGACAGATGATGAGTGTATCATTTTGATACTCTCAAAGTTGAGGGGGTAGTATCAAATATTCTCTTCCACTTTCTACTCCACTATGGATGCCTTGGGCGACAGACACAAGATGCCTTCATTTGAGATTTTTTTTATCAGTTGACATGGGAACAGGCAAAGATCCAATAGGTGGATGCATCTGGCTCTTCTAGCCAAGCATTGGTTGCTCAAAATTCTAAGCGAAAATCAAAGAAAAAAGAAAAATCAAAGAAAGATACACAAAAAATAGATACTAAACCTCTAGCTGACCCTCATAAGGGTAAATATTCTTTGAAGTCTGTTGAGTGTCCAAGACCAAGAAGAAATCCAATGAGACCTATAGTTTTTGTGGCAAGGATGGACATCTTGTTTCTAGGTGTTGGAAGTGTTTGGAGGCTTTAGAGGAAGCCATGCAGGAGCATCATATTTCAACTCCTAAGTCTTCATCCACCCCTATAGGGAAAGGTCATGCTCTTTCTTCTCAAGCTATGACTTTCGAGCCCACCTAGATTCTTGATTTTGATGCCTCTCACCATATGATAAACACTTTGTAGTTAGTCACCTCACTTGCTCCCTGTGCTAACTCACAGATTGCTATTGGGAACTCATCACAACTTTCAGTTATGGGTTCTAGTTTTGTTGCACTAGCCAGGGGCTCTCTTCAAGATGTTCATTGGGTCCTTGACATTTCAATGAACCTATTGTCCATCTATAAAATTTTCCACTCTAGTTGTGGTAAGATAGTTGAGTCCTCACCACATGATGTGGTTATTTAGGAATTGCATGATTCTGAGATGGTTGTGGCTACTCGAAGTGTTGACTCTATATCTAGCCTCTACATATTTGATGGATTTGAGTCTTTTGATGACATAGGTTCATGTCTTGTTGCACATGCAACTTTAGTAAGTAGACTTTGGCATGATCATTTGGGCCATGTCAATTATAGATATCTTCAATAGATAAGTACATAGGCACTTGTTCTTGAGCTTCCCCAAATTTTCTATACAGGTGGTGTTTGTCAAGGTTGTGCACTTAGCAAGCAACATAGGGATTCTTTTCCACATGGACGAGCCACTCGTGCTTTGGTTCCTTTGGAGTTGATTCATAGTGACCTCATGTCATTTCCCATTCCTTTTTCTGGTGCCAGATATGTGCATACATTTATTGATGACTTCTCCAGATGTACATGGGTGTACTTTCTCAAGTACAAGTTTGATGCCTTTGATTCATTTCAGGTCTTCATGACATTTGTAGAGAAGCAGTCTGATCTTTCTATTTGACAGATATAAATGAATAATGGGGGGGAATACGTGAACCAAGCTTTTAGGGATTTTTACTCTGAACATGGTCTTCAACATTAGTTTTTAGTTCCCTACACTCCTCAATAGAAGGGTGTAGCCAAGAGAAAGAATAGAGCACTTTGGGAGATGCTAATTGTATGATTCAATCCAAGTCCATGGATTCATGTTTTTGGGCAAAGGCAATCAATTGTGCCAATTATATTTAGAATCAGATACCTCACAAGGTGGTTTGACATATAACTCCTAAGGAGGCTTGGTCTTAGGTCAAGCCCAATGTATCATCGTTCCAAAGTTTTTGGGAGTGCAGCTTGGGCATTTGTACCTGATGCTCAAAGAAAAGCAATGGAATGGAAGAGCTGACCACTCACTTTTGTTGGCTACTGCGAGGATGTTAAGGCTTATAGGTTGTTTGATCCTGATTCTAGAGAGGTCCTACTACTCCTCCAGTGCCTCTTTCACTTCCCACTACTCCTCCCTCTCATCCAGACTATTTTTAGGATGATGAGTATGATGATCTTGATGATCCCTATTTACCTCCACCATAGGATCCTCCATAGATGCCTAAATGGGCTTAGGCTACAATTGAGTCTGCATGATCTTTAGTTGGTAATCCTTCCACTTCCTGTCGCACCCGTTCTCATATAACAGGTTCCAATCTTATTAGTCATGCTATTTTTGATGATCCTCAGACATTTGTAGCACTAACAAGACATTCAAAGTGGGACAGTGCCATGGAGGAGGATTCTTCTTCTTTGATGAAGAATCATACTTGGGATCTTTGTACTCTTCCTAAGGGAAGAAAGCTAGTGCGGTGCAAATGGATCTATCGTACTAAGTTTTTTGTTGATGGCTCAATTGATAAGCACAAGGCTCATCTTGTTGCGAAGGGTTTTTCATAGGTTGAGGGTATTGACTACACTAAAACATTTGCCCCTGTTGCCAAGATGAATTGTATTCACCTTGTCTTATCCCTCACAGCTTTACAAGGATGGCCTATTTTTTAGATGGATGTGAAGAGTGCCTTCCTTCATGGTGATCTCACCAAGGAGATTTACATGGAGTAGCCTTAGGGCTTTGTGTAGGATTCCTCCTTGGTTTGCAAACTTCAATGCTCCATGTACGGTCTCAAACAGGCCCCTCGAGTTTGGTATGAGAAGATAGACTCTTTTTTTCTTTCTATAGGCTTCACCCACTACCATTCTGATCCTACAGTGTACATTTAGTGTCTTAGAGATGAGATTTTGATTCTTGTCCTTTATGTTTATGATCTTATCCTCACGTGTAGCTCATCATCTATGCTTCAAGATGTTCAACATGCATTGATGGACTAGTTTGAGATGACTGATCTTGGCTTCTTGCACTATTTTCTTGGGCTATAGATTGTTTAGTCCTCTACTAGGATTTTTGTTTCTCAACAAAAGTATGCTCTTGATGAGAAAATGATAACTAAGTTAGGTTTTCTTCCTAATCATCCCACTATTTTGTGGTGTGATAATCAAAGTGCCATTCACAATTCTCACAACCTAGTGGAGCACCGATGCACCAAACACATTGAGCTGCATATGCACTTCATCTGTTAGCTGATACAGGATGGTGCTATCTCTTTGGAGTACGTTCCTATTGACGTACAGGTTGAAAACATCTTCACCAAACCTTTTGCATCACCATGCTATCTTCAGTTGTGGTCCATGCTTCGGGTTATAGAAGTTGTCCCTAGGTGGTCTTGTTGAGGCCTTCCTTCCTTCATGTTTTCTAGCATGCTTGTACTTAGCTCTTTTGGGGGAGGGTTTTTCCCATGTAGTTTTCTCTCTTTCCCCATTTTTTGAGGTTGCATTTCTTATGCATTTTTATGTGGGTACCTTTCTTGGCTCTGTTGTTGGGACCCATTCTACATTTTATCTTAGCTTTTGTGAGCTTAAGTTATTCCCCTAAGTTGCACTTAAGGGGGGGTGTTAGAGTAAATAATTATTTATTCTTTTACTTAATTTTACTTAGATAAATGCATTTAGATATTTAGTTTTCATCTAGGAGTTGTTGATGAGTTGTTGATAACATGAGATTTTGTTCCTACCTATTTCCACCTTTTGTGGACGTATGCTTAGTTGTCATACTTATCTCCTAGCACTTTCTAGCTTGTTCTAGAAGCTTTCTTGAGGCCTTTATATTTGGGCTCTCTCATTGTAATTTTATATAATATTTTCATTTTCTCATTGTGAAATATATTTTCTCACTTTTTTGAATTGATCCAAGCTCTTGTTCTCTTCTTCTTTGGTTTCTCTTCAATAGGTTATTTTCATGTAGGTGATCTTGGTGCATTGTGAAGTTGAATTTCATCAACTTCTAAAATCTCTACTATTTTTGATTTAGCTAAATCTTCTTGCAATTTTGTAAGTACGGATCTTCCTTGTCCTATGGAGTTTGTGCTAAAAATTACAATTGGAACAATTGTTATGTTGTCATTGATGTCAAGCCTACTAGTGGGCCATTATCAAACCTATTAGATAGATATTTAGTAATAGTGTAGAGTGTCATATCATTTGATTAATGAAAAGGATTTGAAAAGAAAAGATGGCAAAGCAAGGTGAGCTAATCAAGTTTTTGAGAAGAGAGAAGTTTGTTAGGGTTTGACAGATCCAGAACAATATAAGAGTAAACAGTTATATGCAGACACAAAAGAAGAAAACAAAAGAATACAAATAGCATAGAGATTTAAAGTAGCTCACCCCAAAAATCGAGCTACATCCACCTACATAGCCTTCAACCTTTCTATTATATAGAAAAATGTACATCAAAATTACAATACATTATGAATCTCATCCACTTATATCAAAATTTTAGGGAAATCTCTAAAATTGACCATTTTAGGGTTTTACAACATTGTCAGTTTTCTTTTCCCAAAAAAAGCACAATTTTTTTTGGTTTTGTGTGTCAGCTAGAGCTTCGGGGCTACCACCCCTCATGAGCATTCACCACAACATCAACACCCACTACGTGATCAATTGCCACAATATCAACAGTCTCCTACTCTTGGAGACTAATTAGGCTCCACACCAAAATAATCTCCCACTTGGAGACTAAAACCAAATGACAATATAGTACGTGTAACTCCCACTAGATAAAAGACTTTTTTGTGTATTACCTCCATGATCATCAACCAAGAGACCCAATAGAAGTTGAGAAAGAAACCAGCTTCTCCTTGGAGAAGTTCTACCTTCATTATAAAATGGCATTTGAGTTGTCTATGCTTTGTCCTTGAATGAAAAGTAGATTTTTTTGCAAGATGAATGTCACTCTAGCTATGAATGTACAATGGGCAATCTTCTTGCTTCTGACCCAATTCCTCCAAAAAACATTATAACCAAATCATCTCCTTGCTAGCTTCCATAGTAGCTACATACTCAACTCAGTTGTTGAAAGTGCATTAGCCTTCTATAATCTAGAAATCTAACTAACTGTAGTGCCTCCTATAGTGAAAACATATCCTATAGTACTCTTACTTGTATCAATATCTACTGCTAGATCAAAGTTAAGAAATCCACTCAGAGCAAAACTAGATCATATGAAACATAATGCCTTTGTAGTAGTACCTTTCAACTATAGAAGAATCCATTTGACAACATTCCAATGTTCCATACTTAGATTTCTCATATACCTACTAACAACTCTCACTGCATGAGCAATATCTGACTATGTGCATACTATTGCATACATCAAACTGCCAACAACTAATGAATATAGGATGTTAGATATTTTATCTACCTCTTCTTGTACCCTTGGACACATTTCCTTAGTCAATTTGAAATAACTAGCTAAAGGAATACTGAATACTTTTGCATCTTGCATATTAAATCTTTTCAACACCTTCTTTATATACTCACTTTGGGGGACAAATTTAAGGTTTTATTTTTCTTGTCCTGTGTAATCCTCATACCAAGGATTTTCTTAGCAGCACCTAAATCCTTCATAGCAAATGACCTTTCTAATTTTTGTTAAAGTTCATTTATTTGTTGCAAATTATCTGACCTAGCAACAAGCATGTCATCAACATAGAGTAACAGGATATAATGTAACTCCCACTATCCAATCTCTAAAAATATACACAGTGATCAAAATGACATCTATGGTAACCTTGTTCAACCATGAAACTATCCAATTTTAAATACCATTGTCAAGGTCCTTGCTTTAGGCCACCCAAACTCTTCCTTGACCTGCACACAAAATTCTTCTTACCCTTGACCTCATATCCCTCTACTTGCTCGATGTAAATTTCTTCCTCCAAATCTCCATGGAGAAAAGTTGTCTTAACATCTAGTTGTTCAAGATGCAAGTCATTTGCAGCCACAAGACTTAGTAAAATTCTAATTGAAGTCATTTTTACAATAGAGGATAATATTTCATCAAAATCTATACCCTTTTTTTGTGGAAAACCCTTTGCCACAAGTCTGGCCTTATACCTTTTCCTTCCTTCATCTTCCTCCTTTAGCCTATAAACCATTTTTTAAGCAAGAATCTTTTTCCTCTAGGCAAAAGGCCTAAGTCCCAATTTTTTTTTTTTTTAACAAAGATTCCATCTCTTCTTTCATGCCCATCTTCCACTATTGTTTGGCATCCACCTAGATTTCTTCTTCATATTTTTCTAGTTCACTAGAATCAATCAATAAAATGGAATACAAAGAAGGAGAAAACCTTTAGGATGTCTACTTGACCTTGTAGAATGTTTAACACTTACAAGAGTTTGTGGGATAACCTATTCTTACTAAGCATTAGGTACCAATGGCTTTTTGTTTTAGGAGTCTTGTCCAACATTGCATATTCTTGTTTGACCTATTGATGCTTCTTTTCTTGCAACTATTCATTATACATGAACTTCTTATTGAATATATAACATTTCTACTTCTAATTATTTTAATATTTTCAAAATCTCATAATTGATAACCATAGTCATCTACTCCATATCCAATGAAGGTATATTTTAGATATTTATCGTCAAGCTTGGTTCTATTTTCTTTATCAACATGGACACAAGATTCACAACCAAATTTTTTTAGAAATGAATATTTTACCTTTTTGTAATCCATACTTCCTCTAGAATACCACCATCTAAAGGGGATAAAGGTCCCATGTTTATCAAATAAATAGGAGTGTTTACATCATCTTCCTAGATATGAAGAGGCGGACCAACATGCAATCTCATGCTCCTTACATGTTCCATGATTTCCTATTCATTCTTTCTGACACCCTATTTTCTTATGGGGTTCCTGGAACTGTCATCTACCTTCAAATTCCATTAATAGAACAATATTCTTCAAAGGTTGTGCTGCAATACTCACCTCCATTATCAGATCTGAGACACTTCAACTTCTTTCCTATCTCATTCTCAACCAATGCTTTCCATTTCTTAAATGTCTCAAAGACATTATATTTTTGTTTTAGGAAATATAGTCATGTTTTCTTGTCTGAATCATCTATAAAAATAACATGGTAATGAGAGCCCCCAAGAGATGATATCTGAGCTAGTTCCCATACATATGAATGCACTAGTCCTAACTTTTCACTCTTCTTTTCTTTCCCAACTCTAGGAAATCTAACTCTTTTCTATTTGCCATAAACACAATTTTCATAGAACTCTAAATCAAAAAATTTTAGGGACGTAGATTTTAGAGTGAAGGATTTTCATTCCTTTTTCACTCATGTGCCTAAGCCTATGGTGCCACATTTTTTAATATGTTCTTGCAATATCTAGAGTAGCTTTCCCTACATTAACATTATTTGTAGCAGCTAAGGTAGAATAAGTGTTACCAGTACATAGGTATAATTTTTCTACCTTCGCACCTTTAGTTACTACTAACGAACCTTTAGTGACCTTCTAGATATTTTTTGAAATCATGACTATAAAGCCTTCTCTACCTAGTTGTCTGCCATAAATTAAATTTCTTCTTAAAATAGGGATATGCCCTACCTCTTGTAGTATTCAGTCATTTCCATTTGGAAACTTGATCTTTATTTTTCCTTTCCCAAAAATAGGCTAGGTCTCATCATCACCCAAATATACCTATCCAAAATTACCTTGAACATAATCTTCAAAATATTTTCTATCAGGTGTAGCGTGGAAAGAAGTGCCAAAATCTATTACCCATGAATCATTAACGTTATCCAAACATAAGACTAAAATGTCTTGTAAAGTATTACTTGCAACATTAGCTTCCTTACTATCATCTTCATTTTCATCTCCTTGTTTGTTTTTCTAAGATCAAAAGTCTTTCTTCAGGTAACTAGGCTTTCCATAGTACCAAAAATTCCTTTCTTTGAATTCCCTCATGACTTTTCATGTGAAGGCCCTTTTCCTTTTTCCCATGTTCTTCCTTTGTTTTCCATATTTAAAGTGGAACTTGATGAGGTTGAAGTTTCACGTGTGCTTTTCAATCACATTTCCTCACTTAGGATAACACCAACAACTTCATCAAATTTCAAAATATTTGAACTAGAGAAAAAGTTACTTACAACCATAACCAAGCTATTCCATCTTTCTGGCAAAGAACATAAGATTAAGAGAGCCCTAACCACTTCATCAAATAAATTTTTTATGGATGACAATTGACTGGTGAATGTGTTAAATTCATTTAAATTATTCACCATAGATCCTTCCTCACCCATTTTCATACAAAATAAATGATTCACAAGAAATACCTTATTCGAAGCTGAGGGTTTCTTGTATAACATAGCCAATGTCTCCATCATCTCTATTGTCACTTTTTCCTTTGATATGTTGAAAGTTACAGATGGTGCAAGGCACAATCGAATAGATCCCAATACCTTCCTATCTAAGATCTCCCAATCTTCCTCAGTCATAGTTCCCTATTTCTTGGTTTTTCCTTCTAGTGGCTTCCAAAGATCCTTTTGATGTAGATATTCTTCCATCCACATTTACCAGAACTATAAATTCTAACCATTGAATTTTTCAATCTTAAATTTAGAATCCTCCATTGCTCCCACTAAAATCTAAAAGTCTTGTCAATCTACAACAACAAACCTTACTCTAATACAAATTTTTATGTTTTGACATATCTGAAACAATATAAGAATAAATAGTTATATGTAGAAATAGAAGAAGAAAACAAAACAACACACATTTAATATGGTTCACCCCAAAACCTAGCTACATCTACCTACACATCCTTCAAACTAAGGTATTTTTTAGTGGCTAATATTCGTAAATTGGCTAAATTTAGAGTTTTTTGGCTAGTAACTTGGCTAATAATTCAAGATTTGACACAACTTGAATCACCATAGTTTTATAAAATTTAGTTCTAGAATATTTAAAATTGTGCAATAATTTTGTTATTAAAAAATTTAAACTCAAATATTTGCCACAATATTCATTACATGATTAGTTTTGAGCCACCTAAATATAATATATTACTGGAGAAATTAAATTGAACTGACCAATAATTATCATAATTATTAGTTACTTTAGGGATATATCACCAATATTTAGTTTTCATTATTGATTTAAAGTATATGTCATGTTCCTCATAATGTTCCATGAGGTTAAAAAAATGTTCAATTTTGATTTATAATATTCCATACTAATTAATGAACTTCCTATTATTATTGAAATTCGTCAATATTTTATAAAAAAAATTATGATTCAAAAAAAAGGCCAATATTAATCAGATTTAGAATTAAAAATTGAGAGATTCGCCAATAGAAATAATTTGGTTTATTCAAAATAATAAAAGATTCGCCAATATTTTATATCTTTTTTTAAATTCAGCCTTCTTAAAGTTTACCCTACTTCAAACTTTCTATTATCATGCAAAAATGTACATCAACATTACAATACATTATGTATCTCATCTGCTTATAACAAAATTTTAGGGAAACCTCTAACATCAACCATTTTAGGGCTTTACAATGTTGTTAGTTTTCTTTTCATGAAAAAAAACCAAAAAAATTTGGTGCTTTGCGCTAGCCAGAGGATCGGAGCTATCACCCATCATGAGTAGTCACCACAACATCAACACCCATTACATGATTAGTTGCCACAATATCAACAAAGTTAAGTATCATGGAATTATAATGGGCACTTGATAAGTTAGTCATTGACAAGATGATGTGTTGTTTACTCATTACTTGAAGTAAAGAAGATAAGTGAATTGATGTATGAGAGAGATGACAAGAAGTTGAGAAAAACTCAATGCCTAACCAAGTATAAGTGTTAGTTAGTCAATGAAGGAGCCAAAACAAAAGATCAAAGAACTTAAGAAGAAGTTGTATAGATAGTTTAAGTCAAGTGATAGTTATGGCCTAGTAAGTTGGATTATTGACCAAGTGTTAGTAACAATTGAGTAGAATAGTGTATGTCAAGCTACACAATGATGACCAAGTAGAAGAACTTAGTGAATGCTAAGTGACAATAAAAGTTATAGTTTGTGAATGAATCAAGTTTAATACTAGCACAGTTGAATTTTTGGACTAAAAATGCATGGATGATAAGGATTGATGAGATGGCCTATTTGATGCATGAAGAGAATTTGTTACATGATCAAAGGCAAATATTTGATCAAAATTTTCTAGAAGTTTCAAGAAAAGAAAAGAAGAACAAAATGATGGAAGGATTTGATGAATTTGGCCTAACCCTAATATCTACAATAATGTTTAAGTGGAAAAAGATCAAAATTACCTATTTGAAGATTTATTAGAGATGTTTTCTAAGGTTGGTTTGTTGTTGATTGGAAATCTTAAGGAGAACATGTGAAAAATAGAGTAGTAGAGGAGAAGTGAGGAGATTAGTGAAGTTTGATTGGTTTAAGAGATGTGTAGTGCCTGCCCCTAGATCGCATTTCTGTTATCATTGTCAATTTGCTTTAGGTTGTTTTTGTGCATTGATTAGTTTTAGAGATACTAGATTTGTAATATTATGATATTATTTCATGACTTTGATCACAAATGTATCATTTATTGTTGCTTAGTTGATTTCATTCATGTGTTGTTAATGATATTTTAATGATTCCTAGTTAGTAAATGTGGTTTCTTTCATAAAAATGTTAACATGATGTCTTTAATGATGATTATGTTGTATTGATAGAGATGCATTATTATATGTACGCATTTGATATTAGACTTGTGATTTTTACGATACTTACCCCATACTTGCATGTGTATGGTGCGTGTGTTTATTTTATCTTTCTATCTGACGTGTTTGATGTGGTTAAGGGAGGGAGTCGTAGTCACCTGCTAGTCGGGATCTACACGATGAACCACTCCCCGCCATTGTCTGTTTAGTTTAGATATATTATATACATGTACATGCTCGTCTTTTATGCAGGATGCAGGTACCGGGCATCGACTTCCCTGAATTGCCAGGATGAGCATGCCCTATTACAAATACTCAAATGGTGAGAATGGGAAGATAATGATCAGGTCCAATCCTAGCCATAAGCCTATAATACTTGTCCTACAAGGAGGACTCCTAATAGACTGTCTACCCTTTTTAAACCCGTGAGTATTTTGTGCGTATGTTGTTTTGTGAGTCTTTGGTGAATATCTATTAATTAAGTCTAATTAATAGATTAAATTAATAATTTAATTTAATAGAAAATTATTATGACTTTTTGAATATTTAATTATATTTAATTAATTGAGAAATTAATTAAATATAAAGAATTAAATTGAAGATAAAAGTTTTAAGATTAAATTTAGAACATGATAATATTTATTTAATTTAATAATAATATATTTAGAGTTCATTTTTAAATAAATGCTAAATATTATTGTTATTTAAGTTAATAAATATTTATCAAATTAAACGTTCTAAATATATTAAAAAGTTAAATAAAGTTTAAATTTAGAACGTGATTATATTTATTTAATTTAATAATAATATATTTAGAGTGCATTTTAAAATAAATGCTAAATATTATTGTTATTTAAGTTAATAAATATTTTATCAATTAAGTTTCTAAAAAAATGAAATTAAAAGTGAAAAGATATTTAATTATCATAAAGATTATAGTTCGCATGATTTATGCATGAGTTGAAAATAAAAGAAATTAATTTAAAAGATAAAATATGTGAACTTGATTAAGATATTTTATTGTGCATGAGATTAAAGTTAATAAATTAATTTAGAGTGAAGTAAAGTGGAAAGTTAAATAAAGTAATTTAACAATTCACTTAAAGTGCATGAAGGTATAATAAAAAGAATATTTTAATTTAAAAAGGAAATTAATTGTGCATGAAAGAATTAATTAAATAAAGTAATTGTTATTTTAGAGTTGTGGAGACAGAAACCCTAAAGGTAATTAGATTCTATATTAGAGGGATTTGAGGGTTCATTTTGGGGGCAGAGTTTTTCAGACACAGGTTTTTCAGGGGACACACAGGTTTATGGAGAGCAGTTTGAAGGGTTTGGAAAGAAAATAATTTTACGTGGCTTGAAAGATTTTGCTCGCGGTAGGATTTTGCATCTAGTTGTCAAAGGTTAGCATCAGATCCAGGTAGGATCTCGTGGCTTGACTGTATAGTGGTTTTCACCCTTCAAGTTTCTGTCTGCTCCATGTCTTTTGCATGTGTTGTTTTCCTGGTATGCAATATTGTTCTTGTTTGAGAAATATCTGTACATGGCTTAGATGGATACTACGTTGAATTTATTTTAGAGGATTGCATAAGATTGAATAAGAAATCAAACAATACGAGAATCTATTAGATAATTGAAATAGGGTTTGAAGTTTAAAAGTAAATTTTAATTGAGAAATTTGAATGTTAGACAAACCCTTTTTATCGGATGGTCTGGGAAGAAATTCAAAATTGAAATTGAACTTTGTAAATTATATTACATATATGTCTAATAGAAATTTTTCTATTAGACCCTATTTGCAAGATATGTTAAAATATATATATATATATATATATATATATTCATATTTTAAAATTTAATGGTAATGTGGGGAAATGGTTTTTCTTTTATTTTTAAAAAAAAAATTAAATTAAAAAATATATATTTATATCTATCATATTGGAAAGTGGGGGCCACGACCTCCCCCACTCCCCCCTGGCGTACGGCTGCCGGTAGTCCCTGCTGACGTAGGTACTGCGCAGGCGAGCTGCCGCAGGCCCTACGTCAGCAGGCCTGTCGCACGACGGCAAAGCCTTTTAAAAGCTTGCGGTTGCTTTGATAAGCAATGCGCTTTTTACATTAGATAATTATAATGTATTTAAAATCATTTTTTCTTTAGTTTATTTTATTTTATTTTATTAAGTTTTAAATTAAATTAAATTTACATTATTAATTATTAATAGTTTTATTAATAAATTTATATTGTTAATTATTAAAATTTTATTATAATTAAATTTAGCAAATTTTTAATTAATGAATGTGATAAATAAATGTTATTAAAATTTATAATTTTTATAATTAATTGATAAGTATTGTTATTAATATTATTTAGTAAATAATAATTAAATGGTATTAGAATGGGTTGTGTTTAAATATATGCGTATTAATTAACTTAGTTAAAGTCTTATTTGACTAAGGTTAATTAATAAAAGAAAGTTATTTGAATCAAGTATTGCATTTTTTTTTAAATTATCGATAATGACGATCTTAATAAACTAAGAATCTTATACACTTAAAACGTTTATTGAAATGCGAATTGGAAACATTATTTTTGACTCAATTATGTCTTTTCAAATCAAACCCAACTATAAAACTGTATTGTTTTGCTTGTATGGTCTATGCTTTTGGATTTTGGTGTTGATTAGATGTCGACCAGTCTAGGATGTACACCAGAGGTTTTGTGAGATTGCTTGGATACTATTATGTGGCTAGATGTTATGATGATTCTTGTGATTCAAATTGGAGTTTATACTTATGAGATTTGTTTTGTGAGCATTTATGTGTATTTGGATTTAGTTTGATCCATCTTGTTATTAGGTTGCCTGTTAAGGAACCGAGTTTGATCTTTATGGGTGTTGTGGTATGGGACACAACTATGTTTTTATGTGCTTAGGAGAGGTTGTCTAGGTACGTGACTTGGGAGTGGCTTGCATAGGGGTCCGAGACCCAAAGTGGTCAGTACCAGGGTAACCTAATGCAAGTTATGTAATAAGTGATAATCTAGTAATTAAAATTTATGGGGGGAAACACACTAAAAAGATAAGTTAGAGATTTTTGATCTACCCATGCCTTTAGTGCTTGTATAGACTAAGGATGGGAATGAGATGAGTGCCTCGTCTTCTTGAGAGGGCTTTCTAGTTTTCCATATGTGTGATGTTGAGGGTCCGGGGTTCAGAGTAACCAGTCCAAGGTAACTCAACGCTTGAGGGTCCGAGGTCTATTAAGAGATCAGTCCAGGGTAACTCAAGCAGCCATGTGATGACACTCCCTAGTGTGTAGCTTGAGTCTCCTCTGTAGATTTGTGTATCTCTGGTAGTGTACTTATTGTTGGATGTGGTGTATCTATTGTTGGATGTGTTTATTGTGGTTACTTACTTTCATTGATGATGATTGGTGTTTCATTATGTTGTACTTTTGACATGTGGTTTTTGACTTGAGATGATTATCTTTCGTTGACTTTATCTTAGGATCTTGGTATTTGGTTTATACTTGATTTGTGTATGATGTTTGGTTATGTGGTGTCGGTATTGGATTGAGTGTTCTTTCTTTGGATTATTTTATCTTCTTGAGTAGCATGTGTTACCTTTGAGGTAGTTTTGGCTATTAGGGGTACCTTTCCTAGGAATGTTTTATGTTTGATTAGCCGTATGTGGATCGTTCATTATCTTCCCTGCACGGTGGGAGTGGAAGCCTGACTAGGTAACCACGCGGTCGGGAGGTAGTGCCTTCTTACCATTTGAGTCCCCCTTCACATCGCCAGTTGTTGGATGTTTGTTGCAGGAGATGTACCTTTATCATTCTTATTTCTTATCTCGGAGACTTCTTTTCAGATGATGTATATATATGTGATCATGTATTATGATGTATTGTATCTATTTTCACATACCCTGCAACATGTGCAGTGGATGTTATTGATTGGATGTACTTTCATTGTATTGTTTATACTTATGCATTTGCTTATGTGATTATGTATCTATTATTTCTTTATGATCTTGAGACATTATACTTGAAACTTAAACTAATTAATTTAAAAATTATTAAATGTGACTCAACGTAAAGGAACTCTTGAGGAATTGAAACTGTATCTATATTTGCATATGTGTATTTGATGTGTATATTCATATTGCTTCCGCATTAATGTTATCTTGATGTTGTTTAAACTTTTAAAAAAAAAAAAAAATAGTTCAGTAAACATTGTAACATGTTAGGTTTAATTCTCTTGGGTTCCTGAGTGGGGCGTTACAAGATGCCAAGTATATTAGTGATGGAGATGATAATGGAGGCTAGTCAATGAATCAATAGATGACTAGTCACCACTTTACCATGATTAGTCACCACAACATCAACACCCATTACATGATTAGTCGCCACAATATCTAAATTTGTAAATTGAGTTGTGTTTTGTAATGCCTCGTCAAGGAACCCAAAAGAAATTAACCTAAGGTTTCACTAAGTTTACCAAAAAAAATTTAAAAAGATAATAACATAACAAGAATAGATATAAAATAATGGAAGCAATAACATACACATAACGCATACCACAAAACAGATTACAATTCTTAGGGGTCCCACAATGTTGATTCACATTTAAGTTTAATTAATACTAAAACCTATATATATATAACACCTATATTAAAGATTAACTACAAGTTTAAATCCATTTAAATAATATACAATTATCCTAAATGCTACTTGGGAATAATTAAAATGCACAATCATCCACTATACAGGTCATAGGGTATGAAAGGTTGAAAGAATATACATCATAAAATAGATTACATCATTTCTATAAGATCCATGAAATAAAATGCATATAATAGGTATAACCATCCATTACAATACATAAAGATAGAATTAAAGGAGATCCAAAACAAGGAACTCCAACGATGGCATTGAATTAACGAATCTCAATGGTAAAAGTAAAAAGCACTACCACCTGACCTTGTGGTAATCCAAAAAGGGTCAACTCCCACTGTGCTGAAGAGATAGTCTAAAGTCCCAAATAGGATAACAATCCCAAAAGTTAAAAGTAATATCTAGGTTAAGGGAAAACCTAAAAGTAATCTAACTTAGGGTACCAAGACACAAGTGACATCTAAACCTAGAGGCAACAATGACTTGTAAGATATCTTCTATGTAAGTGGGTAAGTGTCATTGCACATGAGTCAACTCTAAGGTTACCCTAGCAACCTGACTGGACTCCACCCCCCTAGTGACTCTATGTAGCACTAGTATCCTTTCATACTAATGAGGCATACTAATGAAGCAAGGTCACAACCAAGCATCCTCTCTACTCAAATTCTAGTCTGTACTAGCACTCGAGGCATGGGTGAGGAAAATCAATGACTCTTGTTAATTCGTTTAACTCCCATTTAATGTAATGCTATCACTTATTTAAACAACCTACAATGGGTTACCTAGGTAGCCTCTTTGGGCTTCGACCTCCATTGCAAGCCACTTCCTGACATTACATAAAGATAACCTACCCTAAGCTCAGTAAAGCAAAAAGATCTCAAAAGGCCACATACCATACATCACTTCTTAAACAAGCAAATGTCAAGTATTGAAATCACTGGTCAAAGTACAAACATCACTAATATGATCATCCTAATAGGACTGATCCAAGAAAGTATACATAAATCAAATCTTGTCATTATATGTAATCATCAAAACAATAACTCCCGGCCTTTGGTAGACATCCTAAATTAGTCAACACTCTAAGTCAACCCCAAACCCAAAACATAAGAAAACATACAATTAACAGTATGGTTTCATAGTTTTCTTTGATTTTGAGAACCCACCGTTTGAGTTTACAATAAGGTTTGAGTTTTCATTTCAATGAAGTTTTCAAACTAATGAGGTTTACAATTTTCCCCTTACAACTTAACCCATTTCCCATTAAATCAAATCACACAAGTACCATTAACTCACAAAAACAATGTCTCATTAAGATTATAAAATGAAATTAAATAATTATTGTTAAATAATCAAATAATTATTATTAAATAATAACTAACAAATTATTAATAAAACAATACAAGTTTACTAAAAAAACTTATTCATTATTTTATAGTAAAACAATTTCATTAAAAAAAATTACCAATTAACATCCAATAACAAATTAATTAATTATTAATAATATTAATTAAATTAATTTCAAAAAATTTAAAAACTTTGATTAGTATATCTAATAAGTTATTAAAATTTAATAATTAAAAAAATAATTGATAAAAACATTTTATTAATAATAAAATTTTAATTAAATAAAATTTAATTAATAAACATAGGCGTGTTTAAAGACCCTCTGGCCTAACCTGAAAAGGCTGCTACTAGCAGCTCTACCATCGCAACAACAGAGTACTGCCTATGGAGTACCAACTATCATGACAACAAAGTCTACCTTGTGGTGACTCTAATGGTCGTTAGTAGTAGTCTATCTACCACACAGGGGAAAGAAAACAAGGGGAGGGTGGGGGGTTGGTGGCTCCTGCCCACCAATTTATTATTATTATTTTTAATCAATAATATTTTTATTTTATAATTATTTTTTAATAAAAAAATTCTAGATTTAATTTAATAGATAAAACCCAATGAATCAATCAAATTTGCATGCTATAATTCAATTTCTTTCCAAAACCCTTCCTGATTAAAAATACTCAACTATTAAAATTAATAGAATGAGGGTTTGAAAAACTCAATTTATCAAATACATATTAATTCGATATGAATATCAATAAAAATATACAACAAAAAATTCATCTTAAATAAAACTCTGAAAATAAATTTATCAGACATGAAGAAGACAAAAATTTGAAGAAAAAAATGGATTCTATCTCAATCTGATGTTAATACGCAAACACACGAAGCACATGAGAAATCCTCTTTCTTCTAAAACCCTTCTTCTCAAAAATTGCTCCTTCGAAACCTAATCATTGCAAAATGAGCTCCAGAAATTTGATAAAGAGTTCTCTCCTAATTTGGAGCTTTGATTGTGCAATCACGTGAGGAAACTCGTTGATCAGTATCTTTTAATATTTTATTACCTTTTACATTTTCATGCACAGTTTTTGCAATTTAAAAAATATCTTTATTAAATTAATTTACTTTCTCTCTTTAATTAATTTTCAAGTGATTTTTTTATAGGAATATTTATTAACTTAAGTAATAATACTATTTAGCATTTATTTAAAAATGATCTCCTAAATATATTATTATTAAATTAAATAAATATTATTATACTCCAAAATTAGAACTATAACTTTATCTTTAAATTTAACTCTTTTATTTAATTAATTTCTCAATTAATTAAATATAATTAAATATCAAATTTTCTTTTTAAAAATTCTATTAAATTAAATCATTAATTATTTTATCAAATCGATTTAATTATAATAGAAAATAAACCAAAGACCCACAAGACTAAAAAAGAAAACCCATAAAAAAGTACAGAAAACTAGATCAAACTCAAGGGTTATAATCATGAATTTACATCACTTGACAAATTCGAAAGGTAGACAACTCAGATTCTTGCCCTAATTTTTAGGACAAATGGTTTAAGAATAGGATTTAGACTCAAGAGTTATCTCCCCTCTCTTACCATTGAGATATTGTAATAGGGTATGCTCATCTTGGCAATCCAGGGAAGTCGATACCCGATACTTGCAATCTGCATAAAATCCATACATATACATACACATATATTATAAACTAAATAGCCAATGGCAGGAAGTGGTACATCATGTAGATCTCGACTACCAAGTGACTACAACTTCCTCCCTCAACCATATTAGAAATATCATACATAAAATAAAACATGTAGGTACACCATACATATGTAAGTATGGGGTAAGTATCCATAGAAAAATATGTATAAATAATCCATCTAACTAACTTTATGAAATAACTATAAACAATCCTCGTCATCAAGGAATAATCATGCATACATGAAATAACTAGTACCAAGTAATCTCATCATATAATCAACTGAGCAAGAAATAATATCCAACAATTTGGAAAAAAAATACCACTAATCATCAAACATAATTATAAAGCTTGGCCTAAAAGAATTTGGCAATAATAACTAAAAAGTAAACTAGGGGTAGGCACTACACATTCCATCGATCAAACATGTTACATTCTAACTACTGTGGCAGTAAAATCGTTTAATCAAAGTTGACTTAACAATCATTTTGTAAATCTTTTAATCAAGGTAACATTCTAATTGAATCATCTTCAGTCTTCTAACAAGGCCACTTCTAATAGGGCGATTGAATCCTTTAATAGGGCCACATTTAATAGTGTGTTTTGTAACCTTTAATAGAGTTGGCTCTTAACTAATCTCACTTCAAAAGAGTGAAAAAGTGGTAACATCTTACTTGGTGATTTTTCCCAAATTGGGTTTTCATGTTAAATCCTAGTGTCATTTACTTCTGTGAGTGTTACTTTATGCATGCTATTTTTTATTGTTGTTTATTTTATTGTTAGATGGTACACATACACAAAACATAGAGTTAAAGAATATTTTTAATGTATTTATATAGAAGCCAAAGAGGGGGGTTTGGCCCCATGGTACAAAGGATTGGAGACCAACCGGAAGTTACACCCCTAATATCTAACCAATCCCTTTTCTAGACATATAAAACGTCAAAAACATCTTAATGTTTAACCACCTAATATTAACCTATAAAACACTAGCATCCACTTTACTACTATTAATATTAATACTATGCCAAAAAAAGAAACAACAACCTATAATACAAACACTACTTATAACACTATTAATATCCATAATAACTAAAAATGCCACCAAGGGCACAGAGTTCATAGTTAAACATAACATTAAACAAAATAAAGAAACAACAAGCTTACAGGCTATCTCCCCTCCTTCTCCTCCAAGTTCTCCTTCTTTTCATCAAGATCCTCCATGGCCGGTTCTTAGGCTCCTCCTTGACAATTTTTTCCAAAAGAGTCTTCAACCAATCACCTACTAGGAAGCTGTGGAGGGACCAGATGATCTCACTCTCTTTTCCCTCGTCCTTCTTGTCCTTGCTCACCTATAGAAAATAAAGAGTTGTGGTCACTAAGTGTATGAATTTAGTAAATAATTCCATTAGAGAGTTAAAGAATGTTAAATTTCTAATGATGTGTTATATAGACCAAGTTGTTTTATGAGATTAATTAAGTTGTTAAAAGTTGAATTGGTACATTTGGACCTTAGGATAACTAATTCACCACCCTCGCCTACGTGCCCCTCCCCCCTCTCAATTATTCTAAATCATTCTAACACTTTGTTGCCCTTGTTACTATAAGAAATTCTATGCCCTCTACTAGTGATGGCTCTACCTCCCTTGGTGCTCCTACTTGCATTGAATGGTGTTGGATTTCACTATCTAGTTGAGCCGGTTGTCCATGTCTTTGTTGAGTCCAATAGATATGTTGACTTGTTTGCCTTACACTTAGTGGCAGCCAAGTCAGAGAGGGATGGATAATGATTAAAGGAAAACATTTAAAGAAATATCCATCACTTTCTTTGGACAGGCCCCTTACCTCCCACAAGCTAGGAGATAAGGGGAAATCTTAATCCCGGTGTATTCTCTTTTTTGTTGGGCAGTTTGGTTATTTAGTGATTATCCTTTCTTGGCCACTTCTTTTTGTTGGTGGGGGTTGCGCATTGTTTGGCACCCACTTCTTTGTCTTTGTCTTGTTTTGTCTTTGTCTCATTCCTCTTGGTAGAGTGTATTTGTATATCTTTTAGGGTGGGTTGAGGTGCCTCAGATTTTAACCTACTTTGTAAAAGAGCTTTAGGGTCCCTTCAAAACCTATTTTACTTAATCAAAAATAAATAAAGAAAAATTGGTAGTAGTTGCAATTGCTTTCTTAATTCACATAATAATTATATGTAAGTAGCCAACTCATAAAACTTAATGTTTACGATCAAAACTGTTGTCATCGTAGAAAGTCTCTCCTCTTAATTAATTAACCTACCTAATAGCAAAAGGATTCCTCCACCCTAATTATACTAATTAGACTAATTATAAACCGCCAATTCTTATTCTTAAAACTTTAAAACAGAAACCTTGTCTACAACTTCGAAAAATTTTAAATGCAGATCCATTATCGTCCACATGGTTCTGGTTTCGTAAGAGTAAAACACGGAAATGGCTATGCAGCCAATTATAGATAAGTTAGCAAGAGGAAGCTTTAAAGAAACACGTAGCCATTGCCATTGCCGCAAAACACGGCCAAAGACGGTGCGTACAAAATTTAATAAGAAAATTAAGAAAGCTGGTCCTCTTGACCAAATCCTTGACAGAGACAAATTTAAATACTACTCTGAGCAAAATAGTTTTTCTAGAAGCCCAAACTAGTGGCGACGTGCACCAAATTTCTACTAATCCCCGTCTCAAAAGCTGAAAGAATCAAGTTTGAGTTTTTTAAGGAAGGATCCTTGGAAATTTTGATTAGCTGACCGTTTCCAAGGTGAATCCGTGTCTTCGTATCGAACGTTGAGAAACAACGCCTCGACCCATCAAATTCATCGCAAAAACTGATTACATGAACCAACATTTCCTATAAACGTCTAACAGCGCTGCAGAGCATAGTTCTGATCTGAGTCTCAAGAAGAACAAGATGAAATCCAGCTCGTACTTCTCTATTCTTCTTTTGTTCATTGTAATGAATTTCTCGTCTGTGACAGCCGGTTACATATGGTCTAATTGCAACAGTGCTTTGAATTTCACTAGCGGCAGTACATATTCTACCAATCTGGATCAGGTTATAACAGATCTTTTTTCAAGTACATCTCTAAGCTCTGGATTTAACACTTCAACCGCTGGTCAGCCTCCCAACAGGGTCTATGGCCTCATGCAGTGTTTTGCCAACGTTTCAACATCAAAATGCTCAGACTGTGGACAACAAGCGTATATTTCTCTTCAGGAACGTTGTGGCAACAACATAGGTGGTCGGGTGTTCATGGATGAATGCTTTCTCGGCTATGACAACATTAATTTCATTTCAACATTAGATACCCAATTATATAGAGCCAACTTTAACCGCAATAACGTCTCGAGCAACAATACGGATGAATTCAACGCTACAACTTCTACTCTTCTCGCTAATCTGTCTAAAATTGCGGCCCAATCTGCAGATAAGAGATACGCTATTGGATCGGCCAGCTATTCCATATCCAAGTATGTCTACGGCCTCGCTCAATGTTGGAGATATTTATCCAGCGAGGATTGTACGACATGCTTGGCTAATGCACGGAGCCAAGTGGAAGGTTCTGTGAAACAAGGAGCTAATATTCTATTAGCAAGCTGCACGCTAAGGTTTGAGACAAGCCCATTTTTTGACACTACAGACGCTTCACCACCGGCTGCAACAATTTCCCCACCGACTGCAACAATTTCCCCACCGACCGCAAAAGGTCAGACCCAATCAAAGAATATATGCCTCTATTTCATCTTTCATAAATGTTGAATTTTAATATTCTCTTTAATATGTTTACATTGGAAAGAATCAATATTGCAGGCAAATCTTCGAAAATATTGCCCATAGTTTTGGGAGTTGTCGGAGCCGTGATTATGGTGCTCGGTGTTTGTCTGATTGCAATGAGAAAAAGACAGAGATCTTCAGCGATTGGGACGACAGTTACGCAGGACGAAGGTGCTGCTTATAATTTCCATCTCTGTGTTTTCTTTACGGCTTTTTCACATGGTTTAACTGTTTTCTGTGTTTTGGTTGTATTGGACATTAAAAGTTATGGCAATTCTATCGATCGATTTTTGATAAAATGATAACTCTAGCTTGTAACATGAAATTTTCTAACTGTTTTCTAATTTTCATTCATTAACAGAAATGGAGGCATATTCAGCCGAATCCGGATTACTCGTACATGAGCATCAACATTTCATCATGAGCTTAGAGTCATTGGCGGAAGCAACACAAAATTTTGACGAAGGTAACAAGCTTGGAGAGGGTGGCTTTGGACCAGTATACAGGGTGAGTCTATATTGTATCCTTGACCTGAGTTAACACTTGTCATAGATTAAGTGGGCTATTGTGGGGAAATTTCTTATGAAAGTGGCTATCCTTTCTATAAATTGCATCATTGACTAATTCTTTGAATTTTTCAGCATTTGATCTTCATGATCTGCATATTTTGTGAAAAAATTTCACTGTATTCTCATCATTCTAAAAAAGAATCATGTTTGACCTTTTTTTTTTTTTTTTTATCCTTGATTCATTTTGTTTAATGAAATGCCAACACCAATTCTTATTGAGGTTTCCGAGATCTTATTCAGTTTTAATCTCACAGGGAACAACAAGAGACGGAAAGGAAATAGCAGTTAAAAAGCTATCTGCCAAATCTAACCAAGGTAAAAGGGAGTTTATGAATGAAGTGAAGCTGATGGCCAATATTCAGCACCGAAACCTTGTGAAGCTGTTGGGATGTTGTGCCGAGGGAGATGAAAGATTGCTTGTCTACGAATACTTTCCCAACAAAAGTCTCGACAATTTTCTCTTCCGTAAGTTTTGTGTTTATCTTTATTGGCAATATTGGGAAAATTGTTAGAGTCAGATTATGATTAAAGTGAGATGGAATTGGGATTGCAGATCCAGAAAAGCGTAAGATATTAGATTGGGAAAAGCGGTATAGCATCATCATTGGAATTGTCCGTGGCCTTCTCTACCTTCACGAAGATTCACAAATGAAAATCATTCACAGAGATATTAAAGCAAACAATATCTTGCTCGACGACAAACTCAATCCTAAAATAGCAGATTTTGGTTTGGCCAGACTTTTTCCTGAAGACGAGACCCAAATCCAAACCAGAGTTGCAGGCACATAGTAAGGACTACTGCATTGATCTGATCTCATGGGTGCTTCTGCCTTCAGATAAATGACGTTTAAAGTTTGAACTTTTCTTAGAGTGGGTCTATTTTTGTGTTACAGCGGATACTTGGCTCCAGAATATGCAATGCGAGGACAGCTATCAGTTAAAGCCGATGTTTACAGCTTTGGCGTGCTACTGCTTGAGATTTTGAGCGGGAGGAAACACACAGATCCGAGTCTTCCAGACGAAATGCAAAATCTTTTGGAATGGGTAAGAAATCCAGTTTATCACCATGCATTATATTTGGGTATGATTTTCAATACCATAAGTCAGAATCAAAACATTAACAATGTATGATATTACATACAGGCATGGAGATTGTACAGAGGAGGAGATGTGATAAGTTTGGCCGAGTCAAAAGTGAAAGAGAGTTGGCCGAAGGAGCGCGTGCAAAGATGCATTCACGTTGCACTTTTGTGTGTTCAAGCCGATGCGACATTTCGACCGACAATGTCGAATGTGATAATGATGATTTCAAGCACCGCGGTGGGATTGCCAAATCCAACAAAGCCGGCGTCAGCATTTGTGAGTGTTTCAGAATCAAGCAGAGGATTAGAGTATGAAAATGACACGTCCGTAATGACCTCGTCGCAGGCGTCTGGAACGACCGGTTCATCTGTATCGGGAGTTCCATCTGTAAATGAGACTTCCGTTACTGGCGTGGGACCGAGATAAGCAGGTGTTGAAATCTGTAGTATCGCGATCTGTGATAGAGGCGTGAAGATTCGAACCCTGGTTGGCTCTCTCTGTGGGGAGAGACGTGAGGCTTACGTAGTTTTGCTAGGTCAAACATTGAATCGTTTTTGGTGCACACCCACAACCTATTTTTTTGTTGTTTCTGTTTGTGCACTTCGAGTCCTGTCAACCTCACTTAGGTGGATAAATGAAATAGTTTTTGAAATGTCATTGCTGGAGTGGGGTGGCGTTGTATTGTTAGATTGAATCTTTCAAATTATTATTTTCTATTTATATTATACCTGGTTGATAATTTGTTTATGTAAATAAAATATTAGTCAAGGTGGATCCAAGCACGTGTAAATTTATCAATTATATATTTTGAAAAGAGTAAATATATATTTTAACACATAAATAAATATTTTTATGTTCAATAGAAAACATCTTATAATATAATGTGTGTTTAATATGTACAATTATTGAGATAGACAATTGTATATGTGTTGGATGTTTTGCATTAATAGTTTTTATCATATCGAATCTGACTATCCTTCATATAAAATGTACTATTGACCAAAGTTTAAAAATACAATGGATTTTCCTTAAATTTTCAACATTTGTTCTTCATGATCTGCATTTTTTGTGGTAAAAAACAACAAAATTTTGAAAAGGATAGATTTATTGTGTTTTTGTGAATCTAGAAAAACAATAAGTTTGATATTTTTTTACCTTTGGTACATTTTGTATGGAGCTTAGCCAATGCCTAAAACATGAGCATGCTAAAGCATTTTCCATAGGTTATTATGAAATGTGAAAGATTGTTGAATTTTTCACAATCAATCAATATTAATAAATTGTATTTTAAATAATAATATTTTGTTGTTATAATAAAACTAATTTTCTTTGCATTCAGTTACAAGTAAAATATGAACACTACATCTAACAAGTTTTATGGTTAATTAAAGGCTCATTGAGACTATTGTGCATATGGGTTAACTTCTAGAATAAGAATATATCGCTATTCTAACAACAAATGATAATTAAAAAACTAATATAATGATTACACCATTTTCATGCATGTATCACAAGGACAATGACATTAGGGATGATATTGTCAAATATGTTATCAATTTCATAGATGTTAGTGGCACTTTAATGGAACCCAAAAATCCACCTTTTCCACCAACATAAAAGACATTTGGAAAGGATAGGTAGTAATTATGATGAAATGGTGTTTTATTAGAGTAGGATACAGGAATTAAATATAATTGTGCAAGGTATACATTTAAAATCAACCACATTAGAACAAGAATTAGGCAATATGGATTCTATATCTCAAAAAAAGGAATACTAGAAAAATTTCCATTAAGAACTATGCTAGTTATACACACTCTTAGAATATTGTCGGTGCATGAGTATGTCAGCAAAAATGGACACTACTTGATGTCAATTTTGACATTGCATTCATGTTTGTTATGATATTTCTGAAGGTAAGGGATTCTAGGAAGATAGTGTAGGCTCTCATAGCCAAATTGGTGTGGAAGTAGTGGTAAAAATGACTAGGGGGCACGTTCAAAGTCCATCTTGGGGCAAGGCTTGATCATGTATGGTAGAATGTGGCTTAATTTTGGGGATGGTAATGAGACTAGTTGTAGGTTTTGTTGTTTGGTGTGTTGTCATGGATGTTATTGTGAGGAGACACATTAAGATGTTTATATTGTTGACACAAAAGTATGTACCCATGCCTGATGTGTTATCCCTAGGCGACCTTGTGTAAAATGGAAACAACCTCCAAGTGTGGGACTTGTGTTTTGAGGTTGAATCTCTAGAGAAGGTCAACTTCCTTACAATCAAGATGCATCTAAACTGCCACTTTTAGGGAAAACGGAGAAGGAATGCATGAAAATAAAATGCTAAAGGGAGAGGGGGAAATACAATAGATTGAACTATGGTTACAATCTTTCCCTACAACTACACTACACATCAATCAAACCCTCAAAACTTACACAACTCTCATCTCTATTTCATCTCCTAAAAACTCATATGTACATCCAAACAAATGAGATGCTACAAGGTGTTGGATACAATTGTTCAATTGTGTGTTGTCTTTGATGTTACACAAATGTCATATCAGTCATCAAATAGAGTCTACCGAGCTCAGTTGGTCAGTAAGGCAAAAGACAGAGTCTACTGAGCTTAGAAGGTTAGCAAAGAAGGTTTACAGTGTCTACCAAGTGTTCTTAGGCTTTACCTTGTGCAAACAGTTGTTACCAAGCTTTCAAGGTTAATCAAGGAAATTTAGTTGTTACCGAGCTCACTCGGTCATCAAAGGGAAATATGGCAGAGACAGTTCTTACCGAGCTCTCATGGTCAATGAAGGAAATTTAGTTCTTATGGAGTTCACTTGACAGCCAAAGGATTTTGCAGATTTTGCAATGTTAATGGAGTTGAGATGGTTAACTCAAGAAATTGTTTCTGGAAGCAGTGCTTACCAAGTAGGGTCGGCCAATGAAGGATTTCATTATTTTGTGAAATAAAGTTTTATTTGTTTAATGTAATAGTTGTAGCTAACTTATGTATGGTTTATTGGTAAATGCAACTTGTGAATGAGCCGACTTGATAATCTAAATGGTATATATAAGAGGTCAAGTTGCGAATTCTAATTGTAAGTGATGGATTTGATGTAATGTGAATGAGAAGGAGGACTGATTATTGTGAGAGCAAATTTTGAAGGATGATTAGAGATCATTGAGGAGTGGCAAAGCTATATTTGATCGAGGAGGATCTAATGCTGCAAAATAGAGATCTATAATCAATAAATTCAGTTGCATCATATTTAGGTCAATTCATTGTTACTTTCTAACCATTGTAGCAATGATTTCAAAATCTCTTAATAGAGTTGGTTTGACACCCATTTTGTAAATCCTCTAACAAGGTGATAGTTCAGTTGAATTGTTCTAAAGACCTCTACCAAGGCCACTCCTAATAGGGTGATTAAATCCTCTAACAAGGTCACACCTAACAGTGTGTATTGTAACCTTTAATAGGGTTGGTTCCTAATAGAGCTCACTTCAAAAGAGTGAAAATTGGTAGCTAGTTACTTGGTGGTTTTTTCCATATTGGGTTTTCATGTTAAATCTGGTGTCTCTTGTGCTCATGTTATTTAGTTTTGCATGCACGCTAATAATTATGAATGCTTAAAGATGAGTAACAAGTTAATCTACCGAGTTACAACATTTATGTGATGTATTTACCGAGTGACAGCAGTAACTAGTTATTTAAGCCATCTAAAGGATCAAGATTTGTTTTTGTGGTAATTGAATCTCCCCCACCCCTCTCAGTTACTTCATCTATATTTCCAATAATTGGTATCAGAGCTCTTGGTGCTTGTAGGAAGAGATTTCAAGGATCTAAGCTAAAGATCAGGATGTCTTACAAGAAGGAAACTTGAAGACTTAACAAGGACAACTTCTCAACATGGCAGGGGTTGATGAGACTTCATCTGGCTTCTATTGGTGATTCAAGGCTGAAGTACCTTGATGAAAAATATGCAGAACCTGCTGGTACATTATCTATCAATGATATTGCTAAAAAGAAGACTCACAACAACATGATGATAGATATTGCATCTGCTCTAAGTTATGAAGAATTTGATGACATCAAGGATTGTAAAACTGCTTTTGAAATGTGGAACAAGCTGAAAGAGATCTATGGAGGTGATGATAATGTAAGAAGAGCCAAGGCAGAAAGTTTGAGAGGACAATTTGATCAAATGAGGATAAGAGAGGATGAAAACATAGCAAAATATGTTGAAAGAGTTAAAGCAAGTATTAGTGCAATCAAAGCATTTGGAGGACATATCAAGGAGGAGACAATTATAAGTAAAGTTCTTAGAACTCTACTTCCTATTTATGCAATCATAGTTTCTACAATTCAAGAAAGAAGATGTGAAGCAAATCATAAGATAAATTTAGAGGCCATAGTTGGAAGATTGATTGCACTCGAGCTAGACAACTATGATAATTATGTTCCAGCTACCAAGAAAATTGAATCAGCATTTGAAGCTAAGCTTTCACTCAAGGAAAAAGGAAAAAAGATAAAGGATCCTCAGTCAGATAGTGATGAAGAATTAGAAAAAAGTTCAGACAGTGATCTCGAGGTGGTTGAAGCTCTGCTAGCAAGGAAATATTCAAGAGGCAAAGGGAAATACAAAGGTAAGGTTCCTCTAATCTTTTTTTCTTGTGAAGAAATTGGATGTATTGCTACTAGGTGCCTAAATAAGTAGAACAAGGATGAGAAGAAAGGTCACAAGTTCAATGGCAAGAAAGACTTCAAAACATTCAAGGATAGAGGTAAGAAAACATGTTTCATGTCTAAAGATTCTAATGATTCTAATGATGAAGATGAAGACGAAATTGTTTACATTGCTACAAAGGATGCATCTGATAATGATGAGGAAATGACACTCATTTCTCATGTAAGAAAAAATGATGCATGGATTATAGATAGTGGTTGTTCTCATCACATGATTGGTGATAAAACTAAGTTTGAACATTTTGAAGACTATGATGGTTGCAATGTGAGATTTGGTAATAATGAACCTTGTTGCATAAAAGGAAAAGAAAGAATATCACTGACCAAAGAACTTGTATGTGATAATGCATATTGGGTAGAACGACTAAAACACAATCTATTGAGTGTGGCACAGCTGCTCAATAATGGATTCAAAGTGAAATCCATGCATGGAAAAGCAAGATTGTTGGATGGCAAAGGAAAGCTGATTGGATCAGGCACTCAAAAAAAAGGTAACTTGTTTTATCTTGAACTTGGCAAATGTTCATGTTTTATTACTCAAGTTGAATAAATTTGGTTATGGCATAGAAGGTTGTTGTTGTCATTTAAGTTTGCACCCTTGTCCAAAGCCTATGCATGAGGACAACCTAGTGAAACATGGAAACAACCTCCAAGCTGTGGGACTTGAACTGTGAGGTTGAGTCTGCAGAGAAGGTTGGCTTCCTCTTACTATCAGGATGCACCTAACTACTCTTAGAGAGGAAAAGGGAGAAGGAGAGCATAAAAGTAAATATAACTAATCTAATCTAAAGAGGTGATGCACCAAAATAGAGTATTCAGACCAATCTTTGCCCATATATGCACTATTGAACCAGAATGAAACTAAGGATATACATATTCAAACTTGCTTTAATCTAATAATCACATGCAGATTAGAAAACCAAGATGAATGACACAAGGAAAGAGAGATTCACTTATATTATCATTCATAGGCCAAGGAGACACGGTCATGTAGATCATAGATCTCTACAAAACACCAGTAAAAGGAAAATAATTCTTGCACTTTGATACCAATGGCTGAAGGAGATAAGACAAAAAATCATGTAGTTTAGAGGCACGGGGGAATTTACACTAAGAATCTGCAGAATAGTAATAGAGAAAATAGAGAAAGGTCGACCCTAAAAAATTCATAAAATTTTGCCTTTATAGCTTAGGCATATAACTGGGATGTCCTCCAATAGTAATTACTTCGCAACAACCTACCATTAAGTCCTGCAGAGAACAATCATGGAGAAAATCTGATCTGGATACAGATCCAAATGCAATGATATCTGATCTTAGTCGGAACAAGGCCCCGAGAAGACAAAAACGGCACCATAACTGTGCTCTAACTAGGTAGATAAATAGATCAGGGTGGTAGAGTGTTCTTCTTTGTTTCACATTTACTCCAGGGTGGTTGAAATCGATCATGAAGATCAGATTCATGCAAAACCCTTGATTTCCCCTGTTTCTATCTCATGAATCAACAAGGTCAGCAAATCAACCTATCTTGGCACCAGGATGAGCCAATTGGACCAATAGTCTTTTATCTTTTGGCCACCCTACAAAGTCTCCTCGAGTTGACCATGTCTTTTAACTAACCGCACCAGCTCAACCCTGACTGCGGTGGTCTTACTAAAACCTTGACCATGGCAATTATTCTAACCATTGTCATTAATTGTCAATGTTGCTTAAGCCACTAGGACATGTGTTGTCGAGGCACTATGTCGCTATGTGTATCCTTCAAGCAATTTTCCATAGTGAGATAGCGCCCGCTGTGGATCTAGACAGATCTGACAATCGAGAAGACTTGTTGAATTACTACACTTTGCCCTTAAAACTTTTGGGCCCACAAACCAATGTCAACACACTTAGCAACCACCTGGCACAACCTGGCATCATCCCTGCAGTTCACAAGAGAACACGGGTCCACCTCATTATGTGTCACTGAGGTGTTATGTCGCTATGGGTAATATCCTTGCAACTTTCTATAGTGAGATAGTGTACACCATTGATCCAGATTGATCCAAGGGTGAGGAAACCTTCATGTGTTAGAGAGGGGCATGGGTCCAGGCTACTGCTGACATCAAAAGATCTGCACAACTGGCAACGAATCAAAATCCTCCTTCGATCAATGTCACTTTCCACATTGCCTGAGGTCCCACTATGCTCCTTTACCGACTGGGCGCTATCTCGCTAACGACAAGAAAAACAAATTTCTCGATACGCCATAGCGCCCTTTGGTGCCATCACTTTATTGCCCACACGATAACCTCAGCCTTGCAAATTACAGACCCACTTGACAACTGCCACCGAGGAGGAGCTGTAGTATTACTTCAAAAAAGGGGGGGAGCCCATGATGTCATCTGTGCCACATGTCGCCAAGGCGCTATGTCGCTATGGATATCCTCTGAGCAACTTCCCATAGCGAGATAGCACCCATCGTTGATTTTTTGAGATCTGGCGATGAGCAAGATGGATCCGATCTATTAGTGTACCAACCAATGAGAACTAGCTACGTGCCAACCTATCTGACAAGTCCTCGCAGGGCCCACATTCTACATAGTCATACCTCAGCGAAAGAAAAAATTGACCACTGCCAATGTGTGCCAAAATTCATCACTGATATCTAACGGGGCGTACTTAGGACCCACCTGACAACTGATGTTGCCATAGTAACACTTTTCGTCTAGGTGCTATGTCGCTAATGGCGAAGAACACAGATTTTTCAATAGCACCATAGTGCCCTCTGTGGATCTATCAAAACTTAGTGTCGAAGAAACAACAAGGAAAAGGAGGACCCAACTGACATGCAGCTGAAAGGCACTATGTCGCTATGGAAAAATGGCGTGCAACTTCCCATAGCAAGATAGCGTCGACCGTTGATTTTCTGAGATCTAACGATGGGGGACTTGCAGGCCCGTAGAAATAAACTTAAGAAATCAGGAATATCATTAGGTTCAATCATTTAATTTTTTCTATATTCTTGGGATGTTTAAAAAATAACATTAAACTGGGAAGTGACTGTTGGCAGGCAAGAATTTAAAATTCAAATATTTGGCGAGGGGTACAATATGTAACATTTCTAGTGACTCACAGGGGATGCTAGTTTGCTATGCATAAGACCAATGGCCTAAAGCATCCATTGGGCTATAGAGTCAAAAAAAATGTGGATCCTACATACACTGTGAAACCCTAACCCTACCTCTGAGAGGAAAACCCTAAAACCCTTGTCTCTGCAACTAGAATCAGAGATGAAACCTTTATCTGTAACCTTCAAAATTTCAAAACTTTTTGTCTCACAGAGACAAAATCTGTGCTCATGCACTTCTTGGAAAAGCAGGGAACAACTAGAAATGAAACTATGCTAACTATGTACATGGAATCTCAAACCCTCAGAAACATGGCTTGAGATAGATCCCATTGACTGAGATTGGTAGAATCTCACCACCAGGCCTACTTAACTGAAAAACATTGGCCTGCTTACAACTTCCAATCAGATAGGGACCACTCCATAATGCATCAAACTTTGAGTGTCTTCCTAATTTTGCCTTATTTGTATCCCATTTTAGAACCAAATCTCCCTCCCTAAAGATTTTGACCCTAGCCTTCCTGTCAAAACTCTTTTTTACTTGCAACTAGTGTGTCTTTGGGGTCTGCATGGCTTTACTTCTCTTCTCTTCTAGCTCCATGAACTCTGCCATTCTTACTGTCATGGCATCATCTTCAATCAACTCCAGCTGATGAGCTAGCTTTAGGGATGGGAACTCTAATGAAATTGGAAGCCTTGCTTCTCTGCCATAAACTAACACAAATGGTGAATTCCCTATTGACCTTTTAGGCATTATCCTGTCAACCCATAGTGTAGTTTTAGTTTTTTATGCCAACACCTCTGGTTATCTTCTATTGTCCTTTTCATGATCTTGACCAGGTTCTTGTTGGACAACTCAGCCAAGCCATTACCTTGAGGATAGTAATTTGAGGATGTGCTCAAATAGATATTATGATCCACTGCCCATGCACAAATATGAGCTCCAACAAAAGACTTTGCATTATCTGAAATAATGGTTGAAGGGGCACCAAACCTGGTCACAATTCCATCAAGGAACTCAACAACTGAAGATTTAGTGGCATCCTTCAATGCAATTGCCTCTGTCCATCTAGTGAAGTAATCTGTAGCAGCTAAAATCCATTTGTGACCTGAATTAGGAGGATTGATAGGACCTATGAAATCCAATCCCCATTGAGCAAAAGGTTGGTCTGCCTGAATAGGATGAAGGGGAAGATCTACAATTCTTTGTTTGCTAGAGAAGAAGGCACATTTTTCACATTTCCTCACATACTTATGACAATCATGAAACAGTGATGGCCAGTAATAACCAGCCCTCATGATCTTCATTGCAGTTGTCCTTGCTGAGAAGTGGCCACCATCAGGATCATCATGAAGTTCTTTGATCATTCTTTCAGCCTGGTCTGCACCAAGACATCTTAATAGGGCTCCATTAAAATCTTTTCTGAAAAGGATACCATCAACTATGACATAAGGAATTGACTGTAATCTATACTGTCTCCTTTTAGTTCTATCTAATCCTTGAGGGTATCCATTCCCTAATAAGAAATTCATCATATCATCCATCCAATTCCTTGGGTCGCTATTTCTTACCTCTTGTTGCTCTGTCAGTATCATAGTAACTTCCTCATCAGATTCTTGAGATGATAAAATCTATTTACACAACCCCCTCCCTCTTACCAGCTTGGTGATTTGGATGTCAACATCATATTCCATCACTTTAGTAATCTAGCCAGCTCTTTTCTCACTAATATCTTTGCTCAAAAGGAAATCCTTCACACTGGCATGGGGTGCTAACAAATGAATCTTATTATGAGATAGGAGGTGTCTAAATTGCTTTAAAGCTTTGATGACTGCAAAGGCTTGCTTCTTTCCATAGCTATATTTATCTTCATATTTTTTAAGCCCTTCACTAAAGAAAGCTATGGGCTGCTCTTCATTCTTGTCATTTGTTTGAGTCAAGACATCAAAAATGCTTGACTCACCACCTAGGGTATAAAGGATGAAATCTTTCTCAAATTTTGGATTCATGAGAGTAGGGGCTAAGGCTATGGTTGTCTTGATCTCTTCAAAACTTTCCTTCCCTTCCTTGGTCCATGCAAAGACCATACCTTTCTTGAGCATAGTTGTAAGAGGTTTCACCATGGTAGAGAGATTAGGGATAAATTTTCAAACAAAATTTATCCTACCTAAGAAACTTTGCAGCCCTTTCTTGTGTTTAGGAAGAGGAAGGGCAAGTATTGCTTTTGTTCTCTCTGGATCAATGGTTAAGCCATCCTTAGATACAATATGTCCTAATAATTTTCCTTGGTTAGTAGCAAAGACACACTTTCTTGGGTTAAGGGAATACCTATCTTAGATGATCAAAATGCTCTTCTACATCCTTTGAATACACAGTGATATCATCAAGGTAAACTAAGACAAACTTGTCAATCAACCTTTTGAAGGCCATCTCCATTGCCTTCTGAAATGTAGCACCTACATTGGTTAGCCCAAATGGCATCTTACAATAAGCATAGGTACCCCATTTAGTGGTAAATGCAGTCTTGTACCTATCAGAATCTTTAACCAGCACTTGATTGTAGCCAGAAAATTCATCAAGAAAAGAAAATCTCTTTGAACCACTGACTTTGGACAAAATCTGCTCCATAGAAGGGAGAGGATGGTGGTCTTCAAGCGAAGCTTGGTTAAGGTCCCTAAAGTCCACACACAATCTAATTTCTCTGTTCTTCTTCCTAACAGGGACAAGGTTTGCTACCCATGATGAGTGTTTGATAGGGAAAATTATATGGGCCTCAATCAATTTGGATAGCTCCTTTCTCATTAAGGGTTCAATCTTGGGATTCACTGGTCTCTATTTTTGTCTTATTGGTTTTACATCATTAATTAAATCTATGGTATGCTGAAACAACCTTGGGTCAAAGCCCTTTAAGTCATCATATGTCCAGGAAAATATATCATTAAACTCTTGAAATAGATGAATAAAAATTTCTTGTTCAATTTCACAACATACCTTCCCCATGTTTAAGGACTTTCCATCGGCAATCGTGACTGGAATGTGATCATCCTCATCAGTGGCTAGGTTCATGGCCCTACCTCTTGCTTGGTCATCAGGATTGAAAACACTCTCTAGAGTAATGAGACCTTTAGGCAGCTTGTTAGAGCTAAGATTAATGATTTGGTCACCATATTGATCTTGTAGTCTTTACTGATTCCTGCCTGAAAACTCTGCTTCATTCTACAAGAAGCTCATAATTTGCTCATCAGACTCAAACACTTGCCAATGGATATTGTTATCAGGGATAGTAGGCCTTACAACCACTTTGATTTGTTGCTTCTTCACCTCCTCAAGATTCCCTGGCACATCATAAGATGCACCTATTGCTGCAAGTCTATCAGCATGTCTATTTTCTTTTTTAGGGATGCTTTGAATATTAAATGCATTGAAACCTTCAAGAAAATCCCATACCCTATTTTTATAAGACTTGAGCAAACCATTCTTGGTGGTATTTTGATTTCTCACTTGATTAACCACCAACTCACTATCTCCATACACCCTTAAGGCTTGAATTCCTCTTTTTTGAGCAAGTAGGAGACCTTGAATCAAGGATTCATACTCGGCCACATTATTAGTACAACTGAATTGGAGCCTAAAGGAGAAGTAGTACCTTACTTGTGTAGGAGAAATCAACATACACCAGCCCTTGATCCATTTTGATTCCTTGATCCATCAAAGTACATACTCCATATTCCACTCATATCTTCTTTCTGTCTCCACAAGATTGGGAACTAGAGCATCTTTCTCCAATATACAATATGTACTAAGACCTATCTCAACAGTTTCTGGCATAGGGTCAAATTGATACACATTATCCCACTCATCCAAGAAAAAATCAAGTATCTCTGCTAGGGAAGTGGTGGGCTCATTCACTATGTCATTCTCATCCATCTCTAGGATAGGGCAATTTATGTTGATGGAATTAGGGGTGTAAGATTTATTATGATGGAGGGCTTGAGGCTCTGCTCTGATTGAAGCATTGGCTCCATATCTCATCTTGAAAGACATATATGACCAATTGGAAGATATGAAACCAACTATTTGGGCAGTAAAGTCTCTTGACAGATAGATGGAAAAATATGGCTTGACCTCAACAACAAAGATATCTTGGGTTATAGTGCAACCAGGGCATGCATGTAAGACCATCTCCACATTTCTAAGGATCCCTATAATCTTGACAGTACTACCATCCAATTGTAACACATCCCAAATAATGGGCTCAAATTTCATTCCCAAAGCACTAGCAACACACCTAGGCATCACTGAACTGCTAGGCCCTGAATCAATCATGCAATTATGGACTAGTTTGCCCTCTATAATTAGAGAAACATAAAATGGAGGAGGTCTAACCTTTTTACTTGTTTCTACCTCCCTTGATGGTTGTACTAGACTTATGGCACTTTCCATGCTGAGAGTCTGATCCTTTGGTTCAATCCTTTCCAATTCTTACTGCAGCAACCTCTTTTGCATGGGTATAGTAGCAATAGCATCCCACATGGAGATATTCACATTTGTCTTCTTCATTTGCTCTACCACACTGAATGGCATAATAGGTGCTTTGGTAGAAACTTTGGGAGTTGCAATTGTATGAGGTTGAGATGGAATAACTGAAGGATCACTTGTATCTTTTCTACCATGATTTTACCTTTGTTGCTGAAAGGTACTTGATTGATTATTTGTTGCTTGCTCATGAGATATTGCATTTGAAGTTGAGGCCTGATTGTGAGGAGGGGTGACAACATCTTCCATAGCTCTTCTTTTGCTTCTAGTGTTATGAGCAATGGAATCCTAGTTTACATTACAATGCTCCTCCATCTGATGATTCATAAAAGAGCAATCACCCTATCTTTGCATATCTGAGGCATCTTTAAATTGGTCCTCCTTATATGATTATTTTGCTACAGGTTCTTTGACTATAAAAGCCATAAAAGATTCAGCCTTCTGACACATACAATAGGCATAGGAGTAGTTACAAGAGAGACACAAATCTTGATCTTGAGCTATATTGTTTTGAGGGACTATGGCCCTACTTTGGTTTACATTTGAGGTTGAAGCATGGCCACCCTGCCTACTCTGATCAAAAGAATTGTTCCAATGATTAGGATTTGGAGGCCTACCATTGCTCGGAGTTTGATATTTCCATTGATGAGGCTTACTACCTTGAGCTTGCTATCTTTCTAAAGTCACCACCTTGCTGCTTACTTTTTGCATCATAGAGGAGTTATCCTCCAGCTTCTTCCCATGATCTTGCAATCTTTTCTCAAGGTTCTTTTCTCTTTTATCCATGTTTTGCATCAGAGATTGCATCATCTCCTTGATTTCATCTATCCCATTTGAAGATGTGGAAGCTTGAGGGACTAGGACAAGGGATTGTGATGTAGAAGTTGTGGGAAGAGGAGCCATTGTTGGTTGATGATTTGGAACATCAAGAAAGAAGGGCATGGGAAGCCTTGGAGCTAGCTTACCTCCTTGTATCAATATATTTTCTGCCCTTATTGCTATGTCATAAACATTAGGCAAGGTATCTCCTCCCATAGTTTGGATTGTAGTGGCAATATCACTGTTAAAAGCTTTAAGGTAATGCAAGAAGGCATCACCAGGGGTAGGCTTCACTAAAATAGGTATTATATCCCATGTCTTTTGAAATCTATAGTTAAAATTAGTCATACATTCATGGGGGGCTCTTTTTATAGTGGTCAACTGCTCTAAAAGTGACAAATAGTCACTTTTATCCTCAAAATGTTTGTACAATCCTGCTCCTAATCCATCCCCATCTATTATAGAACCATGAGCTAAACCTCTATACCATTGTAGTGCTTTTCCTTTCAAGGATGAGTCTAGGAGCCTAACTGCAACATCATCCTCTGTAATACCATGGATGTTAAAGACATTTGCAACCTCTTGAATGTGTTTTGAGTGGGAGGTAGAAGTTTCACCAGTAAACTCTAGTATACTTTTGAGGGCAGCTATTGTTATATCATGTCTTTGGGCTAATAAGAGAGGGCTCCCACCATTAAAGGTGGAAAAAGTATGAGCTCTAGGCAACGCCATATAGACAAGTGATCTATTGATATGTATTGATGGCAGTATAGGCTAAGATCTAATAGAAGGAGGAGTAGAGATAGATCTTTTAGGTGTATTTGTTTCTATTACACTCCTAACTGGTGATAAAGATATTCTAGTCCTCCTTCTTCTAGGGTTTGAAAATGAAAGCTCTTGATACTGAAACTTACCTCTAGAAGATGCCCTTGTTTCAACTCTGGGCATGAATCGCTACAACTTTGGTCTGGAACCAGATATGTATTTGAAGCTCAGAGTCACCAAGTACTTTGAAGAATAAGCCTCTTGAAGGCTTAAACACTGAAGCCAGTACTATCTCCTCGGTATTGATCTTGAAATGTTCCCTTTTGACACTAGTAGGATTGAAATCTTCTAAAAAGTTGTCCCACTGGGTGTGCCAAAAAATGTTGTCACTTAGGTTTGCACCCTTGTCCAAAGCCTATGCATGAGGACAACCTAGTGAAACATGGAAACAACCTCCAAGTTGTGGGACTTTAACTGTGAGGTTGAGTCTTCGGAGAAGGTTGGCTTCCTCTTACTATCAAGATGCACCTAACTACTCTTGGAGAGGAAAAAGGAGAAGGAGAGCATAAAAGCAAATCTACCTAATCTAATCTAAAGAGATGATGCACCAAAATAGAGTGTTTAGACCAATCTCTGCCCATATACGCACTATTGAACTAGAATGAAACTAAGGATATACATATTTAGACTTTCTTTAATCTAGTAATCACATGCAGATTAAAAAACTAAGATGAATGACACAAGGAAAGAGAGATTCACTTATATTATCATTCATAGGCCAAGGAGACACAGTCATGCAGACCATAGATCTCTACAAAACACCAGTAAGAGGCAAATAATTCTTGCACTTTCATACCAATAGCTGAAGGAGATAAGACAGAAAATCATGTAGTTCAAAGGCACGGGGAAATTTACACTGAGAATCTACAGAGCAGTAACAGAGAAAATAGAGAAAGGTAGACCCTACAAAATTCATAAAATTTTGCCTCTATAGCTCAGGCATAATTGGGATGTCCTTGAACAGTAATTACTTCTCAACAACTTGCCATTAAGTCCTGCAAAGAACAATAATGGAGAAAATCTGATTTGGATACAGATCTAGATGCAATGATATCTGATCTTGGTTGGAACAGGGCCCCGAGAAGATGGAAATAGTGCCATAACTATGCTCTGACCAAGTAGATAGATAGATCAAGGTGGTAGAGTGTTCTTCTTTGTTTCACATTTACTCCAGGGTGGTTGAAATCGATCATGAAGATCTGATTCATGCAAAACCCATGATTTCCCTTATTTCTGTCTCATGAATCAGCAAGGTTAGCAAATCAATCTATCTTGGCACCGGGATGAGCCACGTGGACCAATAGTCTTTTATCTTTTTGCCACCCTAAAAAGTCTCCCTGAGTTGACCATGTCTTTTAACTAACCATGCCAACTCAACCCTGACTGCGATGGTCTTGCTAAAACCCTGACCGTGGCAATTATTCTTATAACTGTCATTAATTGCCAATGTTGCTTGAGCCATTGGGACATGTGTCATTGAGGCGCTATGTCGCTATGCGTATCCTCCGAGAAATTTCTCATAGCAAGATAGCGCCTATCGTGGATCCAGATAGATCTGACGATTGAGAAGACTCGCCAAATTACTGTGCTTTGCCCTTAAAACTTCTGGGCCCACGAACCAATGTCAACGCACTTGGCAACCACCTGGCACAACCTAGCATCATCCCTACGGTTCACAAGAGATCACGGGTCCACCTCACTACGTGTCATTGAGGTGCTATGTCGCTATGGGTCATATCCTCATAGCTTTCCATAGTGAGATAGCGCCCACCATTGATCTAAGGGTGAGGAAACCTTTGTGTGTTTGAGAGGGGTGTGGGTCTAGGCTACTACTGACATCAAAAGATCTACACAACTGGAAATGAATCAAAATCCTCTTTTGATCGCTATCATTTTCCATGTTGCCTGAGGTCCCACCATGCTCCTTTACTAGTTAGGTGCTATGTTGCTAATGGCGAGAAGAAAAAAAATTTCGATAGCACCATAGCGCCCTTTGGTGCCGTCACTTTTTCGCCCACACAATAACCTCAGCCTTGCGAATTGCAGACCCACCTGATAACTGCCATCGAGGATGAGCCATAGTATTACTTCGAAAAAAGGGGGGCCCATGATGTCATATGTGCCACGCGTAATCGGGGTGCTATGTTAGTATGGATATCCTCTGAGCAACTTCCCATAGTGAGATAGCACCCATCGTTGATTTTCTAAGATCTGGCAGCAAGAAAAATGGATCCGATCTATCAGTGTACCAACCAATGAGAACTGGCCATGTGCCAACCTATCTAACAAGTCCTCGCAGGGCCCACATTCTACATAGTCATACCTCAGCTAATGACAAAATTGACCACTACCAACGTGTGCCAAAATTCATCACTGATATTCGATGGGGCATACTTGGGACCCACCTGACAACTGATATCACCGTAGTAACACTTTCCATCTAGGCACTATGTCGCTAACGAAGAAGAACACAAATTTTTTGATAGTGCCATAGTGCCCTCCAGGGATCTATCAAAATTCAACGCTGAAGAAACAGCAAGGAAAAGGAGGACCCACCTGACATGCAGTCGAAAGGCGCTATGTCGCTATGGCAAAACAACGCATAACTTCCGATAGCAAGATAGCGCCGACCATTGATTTTATGAGATCTGACGATGGGGGACTTATAGGCCCGCAAAAATAAACCTAGGAAATCAGGAATATCATAAGGTTCAATCATTTAATTTTTTTGATATTCTTGGGATGTTTAAAAAATAACATTAAACTGGGAAGTGACCGTTGGCAGGCAAGAATTTAAAATTCAAATATTTGGCAAGGGGCACAATATGTAGCAGTTGTGTCATGTGAACTTTGATAACTTGGTAAAAATAAGTAAATTAAAGAAAGTAAGAGGCATTCCTAACATAAAGAAACCTGAGGTTGGTCTATGCAAGAATTGTCAAATTGGCAAGATGGGAAAGACTTACTTTAAAAGCAAGAAGTATTAGTCTGAAGAAATTGTGCATACTGATTTGTGTGGACCTATTGGCATTGAAAGTTATACTAGTGAAAAGTTCTTCATTCTTTTTGTTGATGATTACTCAAGAATGATGACTGTCATGTACCTAAGAGAGAAATTAGAAGCTTTTGAAAAGTTCAAATAGTATTTGGCCAAAGTAGAGAAGGAAATAGGCAAAAGACTAAAATGTTTGAGGTTAGATAGAGGTGGTGAATTCATTTCACATGAGTTCAATAACTTTTGCATTGAAAGGGGAATCAAAAGACAGATTTCAACACTTGGAACTCCTAAATAAAATGGAATAGTTGAAAAAAGGAACATATCTATTATGGACTATACAAGAACCTTAATGATTGAAAAGAACATTGCTATCAAATACTAAAAGGAAGCTATCAGCACTGCAGTTCATACCTTGAACTGAGTACAACTGAAGAAGGACTCGTTCAAAACCCCCTATGAGTTATGGTATGGCTACAAGCCCAATGTAAGTTACCTAAAAGTATTTGAAAGCAAATGTTACATTTTGAAATAATCTAGAAAAGGAAAATTTGATGTAAAAGGTGATGAAGGAATATTTTTGGGATATTCTTGCAAAAGTAAAGCATATAGATGTTTGAATTTGTCTACTCACAAAGTCATAGAAAGTGCACATGTAAAAGTTGATGAGTTTGCAGAAAGAACTGAAAAAGAAAGAAAAAGGGAACCTAAAAACTATAGGAGATTTATTTTCATTGAACCTGATACAGTGCCAGGCACATCTGTCAATCAGAAATTGTCTACTCCAGAGTTTTTTGTAATCAAGTTGCAGGAAGTTCAAACTGAGCTAATGCCTACTGAGTTGCAAGGACCCGAGTTGCAAATAGAAGCTACCGAATCAACAGCTACTGAGCTCGAGCAACTAGAACTAGAAGTTGAAGCACAGAAGGATAACAATACAAGTCATTCAAAAGGCAAGGAGCCTGTGTTAGCCAAATATGTCAGGAAACATCATACACCAGATCAAATCATTGGAGATAAATATGAAGGAACAATGACAAGAAGTAAGTTGAAAGGAACTTGTTTACTTACTAATTTTAAACCTAGAAATGTCAAAGATGCATTAGAAAATGAAAGTTTGATTGAAGCTATAAATGAAGAGATAGAACAGATAGAGAAAAACAAAACATGGACTCTTGTACCTAGGACTAAAAACAAAAATGTGATTGGAACTAAGTGGGTATTTAGAAACAAGTTAAATGAAGATGGTAAGGTGTCAAGGAACAAAGCTAGACTAATATGCAAAGGATACTCTCAAGAAGAAGGTGTAAACTATGGAGAGACTTTTGCTCCTATTGCAAGATTGGAAGGTGTCAGAACCTTACTTGCATATGCTGTATACAAAGGATTCAAAGTTTATCAGATGGATATCAAGCCAGCATTTCTCAATGATATACTGGATGAAGAAGTTTACATTGAACAGCCTGAAGGTTTGCCTAATCTAGACAAGAAGGACATGGTCTGCAAATTACATAAAGCATTATATGGTCTGAAACAAGCCCCTAGAGCATGGTATGAAAGATTGCATAACTATCTTATTCAAATTGGTTTTCAAAGAACTAATGATAACAGTAGCTTGTACATCAAGGAAGGACCAGATAATAAGATTGTTTTGGTAGAACTATTCGTAGATGATACTTTGTTCATAGGAAATGATGATCTTTGTAAAGAATTTTTAGAACAAATCAACAAGGAATTTGAAATGTCAATGTTTGGTGAGATCAAATTCTTTGTTGGTCTTCAAATTCATTAGGAATAAGAATGACATCTACATCATTCAATCTAAATACATCAAGGAGATACTAAAAAATTTTGGTATGGAAGACTGCAAACTAGTTGGGACTCCTATGTGTACTGGATTGAAACTTACCAAGGATGATGAATCAAAGGAAGTGGATCAGACATTGTATAGATCTATAATTGGAAAGTTGCAGTATGTAGTGCACACAAGACCAGACGTTGCCCTTGCAGTAGGAATTGTAGCAAGATTCTCAGTAAAACCAAAAAAAATACATGATGGCAATCAAAAGGATCATGAGGTATTTAAAAGGAACTAAAGATTATGGATTATGGTATAAACTTGGAGAAAAATTGGATTTAAAAGTGTTCACTAATGCAGATTGGGCAGGGAATGTTGATGACAGAATGAGTACAAGTGGAGGAGCTTTCTTTCTTGGAAAGAGGTTGGTTTCTTGGACAAGTAAAAAGTGGAACTATACATCCCAGTCTACAACAGAGGCTGAATATGTTGCAACAACAGTAAACTACTCAAACATTGTGTGGTTCAAACAATTATTGGAAGGTATGAAGCAAGAAATCAAAGAACCTATTGTTATGTTTTGTGACAATACAAGTGCAATAAACATATCCAAGAATCTAGTGATGCATTCAAAAACCAAGCATATTTCTATAAAGTATCACTTTGTCAGAGGATTGGTGCAGGATAAGGAAATCAGATTGGAATATGTCCATACAAAGGAACAAATTGCTGATATATTCACAAAGCCTTTACCTAAAGATGCATTCTTGTATCTAAGAGGTAAGTTAGGGGTCATTCCCCTATCTAAAGCTCACTAAAATACAATTTTAGTGATTCATCAATAGAAACAAAATTGAAGATCTATCAGTTGATGTAGCAAAGTAATGAAGATATTGCATATGAATCAGTACATAAGGTACATTGTTATTTATTTGGTTTGTGTTGTATTTGACATGTGTTGTTAAAGAGGGAGAGTTTACTGTCATATCTTTCTAAAATTTGCAAGAAAAAAAGAGTTCTTGTAAGAGGGAGAGATTATTATGCAAGAGGGAGATTACTATATTTGAGAAGTTTTGTCGAATGAAACATAAGAGGGAGAAGCATTCTGTCATAAAATACTTGTTTTCAAATTTCATTCTACTATGACATGTTGTGTTGCCATCAATGCTAAAGAGGGAGATTGTTGGATACAATTGTTCAATTGTGTGTTGTCTTTGATGTTACACAAATGTCATATCAGTCATCATACAGAGTCTACCAAGCTCAGTTGGTCAGTAAGGCAAAAGATAGAGTCTACTGAGCTCAAAAGGTTAGCAAAGAAGGTTTATAGTGTCTACCGAGCGTTCTTAGGCTTTACCTTGTGCAAATAGTTGTTACCGAGCTTTCAAGGTTAATCAAGGAAATTTAGTTGTTACTGAGCTCACTCTGTCATCAAAGGGAACTATGGCAAAGACAATTCCTACCGAGCTCGCATGGTCAGTGAAGGAAATTTAGTTCTTATAGAGTTCACTTGGCAGCCAAAGGATTTTGCAAATTTTGCAGTGTTAACCGAGTTGAGATGGTTAACTCAAGAAATTGTTTCTAGAAGTAGTGCTTACTAAGTAGGGTCGGCCAATGAAGGATTTCATTATTTTGTGAAATAAAGTTTTTTTTTTTAATGTAATATTTGTAGCTGATTGATGTATGGTTTATTGGTAAATGTAACTTGTGAATGAGCCGACTTGATAATCTGAATGGTATATATAAGAGGTCAAGTTGCAAATTCTAAGTGTAAGTGATGGATTTGATGTAATGTGAATGAGAAGAAGGACTAATTATTGTGAGAGTGAATTTTGAAGGATGATCAGAGATCATTGAGGAGCAGCAAAGCTATATTTGATCGAGGAGGATCTAATGTTGTAGAATAGAGATCTGTAATCAGCAAATTCAGTTGCATCATATTTAGGTCAATTCATTGTTACTTTCTAACCATTGTAGCAGTGATTTCAAAATCTCTTAACAGAGTTGGTTTGATAGCCATTTTGTAAATCCTCTAACAAGGTGACAGTTCAGTTGAATTATTCTAAAGATCTAGAAAGGCCACTCCTAAAAGGGTGATTAAATCCTCTAACAAGGTCACACCTAATAGTGTGTATTGTAACCTTTAACAAGGTTGGCTCCTAACAAGGCTCACTTCAGAAGAGTGAAAATTGGTAGCTAGTTACTTGGTGGGTTTTCTCATATTGGGTTTCCACATTAAATCTGGTGTCTCTTGTGCTCATGTTATTTATTTTTGCATGCATGCTAATAATTATGAATGCTTAAAGATTAGTAACAAGTTAATCTACTGAGTTCCAACATTTTTGTGATGTATTTACCAAGTGACATCAGTAATTAGTTATTTTAAAAGACATCTAAGGGATCAAGATTTGTTTTTTTAGTAACTGATTCACTCCCCCCTCTCAATTACTTCATCTATATTTCCAACACAAGGAATGTGAATTCACTTATATAGCGTCCATAAGAAAGTAGATACAACATACAAGCTTGAGAAAATAAGAAAAGACACCATTTTAGCACAAGGAAAATAATATGCACAGATACAAAATAGTGAGAATAGGTAAAAAATAGAGAATTATACCACTTTAAGGCATATGGGAGTTACACATACAATGCACAAATGTTGTTGCAAAGAACCAATAGAGAGGAACTCATAAATTAGATACAAGATTTCCTTTTAAAGAGTTCAAGCATAACTCAAATGTTACATCAAGTTTAGACCCAACCACCATGGAGTTAGATTACAAAGGTGAGCCATAAATGAATTTCAAAAAGAAATCTAATCCTTGAAACAACTTATTCAATGAAGTGACATGAAAGAGCCAAAAGAGTGTATCCAAAAAATTATAGGATAAATAAAAAAGATTTGATCCTTCCAAGAAATAAAAAGGCATGGGAATACATTAGCATTGCATAACAAGGCCCAAAAATTCACCCAACATTAAATAACTTTCCTTAGAAGAGTGTGTTGGATGCTAGTGATCAAATTGTACTACTATCAAAAAATGTGGGAAGGGATAACACATAGTCTTAACCCACCCACGTATACCTATGGAGTCAACTTGCATTGAAAAGATCAAATCTACCCCAAAAGGTGATGGACCATAAATGTAGATCTTTTCATTTGAAATGGACAACTCAAATGATGCAAAAATCTCCCAATGAATGATTAAAAACAATTGATGATGAAGAAACCTTTGATCTGATGGTCAACACATTTCCCAATGCATAGTGGAAGAAATGCCAAACATCTTTTGCTATTTTGCAAGCCACCCAAAATGGCCTTTGTGAAATAGCGCAATAGGATAACATGAAACTTGATAAAAGAATAGACCGAGCCACTTGGCCAAAGAAAAGATTGAGCTAGTAACTGAGCTACTCAGGAGAAGAAAAGATCAAGCAACTCTACCAAAGAGCACCATGGACAATACAAAAAAACAATACAAAAAAGTAACCACCAATTGATGTGTTAAACCACCAAAGAATCCATCTCATTGAAGATCTCTTAAATTGGTTATCAGTCATGGGTTGAATGGGGGCAAAAATAGCCAGCATTCTCTGCAAATTAGAGGGGATGCTTGCCTACTAAGCATAGATCAATAGGCTTAAACAATCCATTGGGCATGGATTCACCAGAAAAGAATGATGTGTTAGCCCACATGCAACTTGGAAAAATGTACAACCTCTACAACCAACAAAACTTACTGTAAAACTTTCTATCTTTAGGGGGGAATTAGTTGTTCTCATGCATGTCTTGGAAAACTAAAAAACCTACTCTAATATGTAGAAGTATAATTTACAAAATAGAAAAATCAAACAAAACCATTGATTGACTTGTTGAAGTAGCTACCCTTTCTTAAAAGTTGTTTTTTTCTTCCATGGATGCAGGTAGTCAAAAATATCAACAAGCATGACAAGCATATTGCTGCATGGAACACCTTCCCAATGTTGAAAATTATGAAACTCTCCAACATTGGGGTGTTATCAATTTGAGCAAGACATAATTTTCCTTCTTTTGAAACTTACCCTCATGCTTTGAAGCAAGCATGATCAAGGGCAACGTGTTGATTTGTTGCAGAGTTGGATGCCTTATGGGATATCCTCTTAATGGTTTTGGGTCTAAGAAATCATCCTTAAATGTGTTGTTTCTCTGCAACTTCTAAATTCTTATGGCCAACAAGGGTTAGCTTTGATGGTATGGCTTGTATGTTTGTCTCTTCATGTTGTTATTGCAACATATGTTCCTCATCTAGCCCATGTGAATCCTTTAAAATAAGGGGTTGCACCTTCTACACGTGTGTAGGCTCTTGAGATGTAGGAGAAAGAATAGGTTGTGTCTCGTTTGATGCCTATAGTGTACCAAACAACACGCTCATCAACTTCACTTCTAGATCTTTCTAACTTCTTTCTTTTTGTGTAGTGAACTCCCTTGCAAGAATTGCCTCATGGTTTTGTTGTTGGGCTTCCAACCTCTTTGCAAGGTCTACCTCAAACTACCTTCGTTGTGCTTCTAGTTGCTGCAATAATATTTCAAAAGGGAGACATAAAGGGTGTAGGTCAAGGATAGTAAATGGGCACTCACCTTGGTTGAGGACATGTGGGACATGTTGGAGAGAATTAAGGAAAGGTAGTGCTCGTCAACTTCTCTTGTAGTTCTTTCTCACATCATTCTTTTTGTGTAGTGAACTCCCTATTGACAATGGGCTAGCATCCCTCATAGGATTTGTGACATGGCTTAACTACCTCTTGTGGTTCTATAAGACTACTGGTTGTATCGGGCATTAATAAGTCAATATTTTGGTGCAATGACAACCCTGTCCTTTCTAACAATTGGTATTTTTTAATGGAGATTCAGCTTTTTTGTCTAATATCTTTGGTTAAGAACTAAAGACTAAAGACTGAGTTGTATCCATTCTGCCAAATTCAATTAACAAGACTTGATTCCTAGTGGGCTCTTTATGAGCCATTCAACTCGACCAGTAGACCAAGGGCCCTTTGATGGTATTGATATTTTGATTATGACTACTATTAGATTTTATGTTTAGGGGAGAGGATATGAAGTTACAGCATTCAAATTTAAGGTTCATCAAATATTTGCATGAAATCTATTATGCAAATCTTTGTTTTCTAAGTAGTGCCAATTCTTTGAGATTTTTGTTTTGGGTATTAAAGATTAGTTATACTAATCTATTTTGGGTATTAAAGATTAGTTATATTAATTTGTTTAGAACTAGTTTTTAATATTGAAAAAAAAATGGCTGAGTTTGTGTTGTTGATTGGTTATGTTGTTTATGTATTGGTAGAAGCTCTTCCTCATGTTTGTACAAATGAGCCACCACCTTAACATTAATTATTTTTACTATTAAAAAATACTCTTTTTCTTGTTTTCTTGTATAGCTAATTTATTTATTTTGAGTGGATGTCTAACACCTATGTTATTTTTCATGGTTTGTACAAGTGAATGTGATTCTTTCACATGTTACTTTTCTAGTTTGCAAGCTCTACCTCAAAGTGCCTTTGTTGTGCTTCTAGTTGCTGCAATAATATGAAGGGATACATAAAGGGTGGAGGTCGAGGATAGTAAATGAGCATTCATCTCAGTCGAGGACATGTGGGACATGTTGGAGAGAATTAATGCAAGGTAATGCTAGATGTTTATACCAATTTTGTCTAATCTTTTATATATCACTATATTGAGCTAGCCAGTATAACAAATTTTTTGAACTCTATTTTTTTATAGTGCATGGGTTTTATGAATTAGTTGCATGCTTCTTTGACCTATCATTAAAACCATGTATTTTCTCTAAGATTGGGTCTTTATCTATCCATCCCATTAGGGGCTTGATATATAATTTAAAAATCAATGTATATGTGTGGCATTGTACACAATACCATATTAATGCATTAAAAACTAAAAAAATTGTTTTCAACTACTAGGGATAATGTGATTAATTTTTGGCCATATCAGTAAAAACCAATTATAAGATGCACAAAATTCACTAGATTTTTTCCTTTTATAGAAAAAATTGAGACATTAAAATAAAATTTTTAAAATTCCAAAACATCTTAAAAAAAATTAGTGAAAATGGAGTGTCTTGAAATCGTGGAGGCTAAAATGTATCACGAAAAAGAAATACGTTGTAGATTTTACCCTTCTTATAGAGCTAGAAGAAATTAGGATGCTTGGTTATAAACACTGCCTTTAAAAAACAAGAACTTCATTATGTTGGAATCTTTAATGGATGGAAAATATTGTATGAGTTATCAACCTCCCAAAATTAGAAAAACCCCATAAAACTTATGTAGACACCTAAATGTCCCTAAACACTTATATTAATGTAGTTAATATTTCATATAACACTATAATTAATATTTCATGGTGTCTAAAGTGATTTAACAAAGTGAAATGGTACAAATATCAGACACCAAACCTACCCTCTAAGGTAAGATACTTCATGAACACGAAGCGTACCTCATTCCATGATGGAGGGAGACCTTCATGATTAAACCCACCTCTAAATCTCATTGGCTATTCATTCTTCTTGAAGAATCTTCTCATACTCATCTCATCAACGACCTTTGTGACCTTTTTCCATTAAAGAACTAAGAGCTAAGTAAATATTTTTGATCGCTTAAAGTAAACTATCTTTTATTTACTTATATATTAAAGTATGAATTATATTAATATTATTATTCAATATCAATAAATTTCTTTCAAAATTAATTAGCCCTATATTGTTATAATTTCAAAAGAGGAGAGAAATTGTGAAATTTAGATGTTGTTTGAAAGTTAAGGCTAGCATGATATATGTTAATGATATTTGAATTCCATCACATTAATACTATTTGACCATCTCAAATTGGCACAAAAATACGAAAGAGATGTCCTGCCCACAAATTTTGCTAAGAAGTTTTGACTTTTATTTTTATTTTTTTATTTTATTTCTATTTAGTACCTTCTCTAACACATTTCTTGTTTGTCAACATTCATGATGTAACATTGGTAAGACCTCACCACACTAAAAACATTTTTCATGGATATTTATCATTAAAAAAACTTTTACTTACTGCATCAAGTTATAAGCAAACATTCATATTTCATATTCATTATATTGTTTCCAAAATGACTCAATTTGTCAATAGCGCTTTGTACTCCATACTGCTCTATATTGATTTGATCCTAGTATAGTTTACCTTTAAGTGAATATTAAGATTGTATTTGTTATGTATATTACTGTACATGTTTCATTCATGTCTAATCTTATTAAAATACCATTGTTTATTAAATTCACATTACAACGGTTGCTACATTAATTCACATTTCATGTCCAAAGGATGCACCCCAATGGCTATAAGTTCTTAACTATCAACAAAAAACTTTGATACTAGGGGAAGATACCCAATAGCCGTCGGGGGATCCAATGACTGTGAGGCTTTTGTGATAGATACCCCCCCATAAACTTTTTAAAAGCCCCAAAAAATGATAAGACATGTACTAATAGTTGATAAGACATGTACTAATAGTAGATCACACATGTACTATTAGTTGATATTTTAGCTTTCTTGGTTATTGATTGGTCCGTTTGTGGTAAAAGTACTATTTTTTTGTGAGTAAACATAATGGACGAGTGTTTTAAAATGATATTTTTTTACCACTTTGCATTCCACAACATATACAGATAGATCCATAAATGTACAAACATTAAAACCTTAGCTTTAAGCTATGAGTCGTCTACGGAAGTACACTAGAAAAATTGACATAATTTGACTTACACTTTAGAAGATCTAAATGTACGAAATTAGCCTAAGCAACTACTAAGTCTCTTCTCGTATACCTCCTTTGTTATTTATGAGAATCTAAACTTAAACGGCTACACGCTTTTGAGAAACGTTGCTTTTCAATGTGAAGATGGCACATAAATTGAAGGAAGAAAATGGTCGGTAAAAATAAGAAAAACGAGATGGCGATGAGAATGGCGAACATGGGAAAAAGTCAACTGTCACAGAATGTTCAATTAACGTGGACAGTATCTATTCATTTCAAATAGAAAAACTTTTGTCGTAAAAATAACATTTTAAAATGGTCAAATGTTTCTCCAGTCAAACAGTGCATGTCCAGTGTTTGCAAATCCTCAAGGTATTTAAAAAAACAAACATTCGCAGTAAGACAAAGATGAACGCATCGCAATTGCGTTGAATAAAATCTATAATGCCACGTCACAGTGAAAAGCTAAATATTCGGTTGGATTTAATTCGAGGCGCACTGAGGAAGCATCGTAGGAAATTTACAAGTACGGGTGACCCCGTGACTTTTTTCGCTTTTCGTTTCTGCTGTGAATTAAAAGTTAGAAACGCGGCCTCGGCCTTCTTCACTCGTTTGCTTAAGGTTATTACAATTGTCACCACTAACTATACTTATTTCTAAAATAATAAATGAGGCGCAGCTCTAACCTTCCTATTCTTCTTTTCTTCCTTCTGACTAATATTTCATCTGTGATATTCGATTACAGGTGGTCAAAATGTGTTCAACTACTAGGGATAATGTGATTAATTTTTGGCCATATCAGTATAGACCTATTATAAGATGCACAAAATTCACTAGATCTATTTTTTAGGAAAAAATGAGATGTTAAAATAACAATTTAGAAATTTCAAAACATCTTAAAATAAATTAGTGAAATTGGAGTCTCGAAATCATGGAGGCTAATATGTATCATGAAAAAAAAATAGGTTGTAGATTTTATCCTTCTTATAGACCTAGAGGAAGTTAGGATGCTTGGTTCTAAACATTGCCTTTAAAAAACTAGAACTTCATTATGTTGGAATCCTTAATTGATGTAAAATATTGTATGAGTTATCAACCTCCCAAGATTAGAAAAACTTTATAAAACATATATAGACACCTAAAAGTCCCTAAACACTTATATTAATGTAGTTAATATTTCATATAACACTATAATTAATACTTCATGGTGCCTAAAGTGATTCAACAAAGGGAAATGGTAGAAATATTAAACACCAAACCTACACTCTAAGGTAAGATACTTCATGAGCATGAAGCATACCTCATTCCATGATGGAGGGAGACTTTTGTGATTGAAACCACCTCTAAATCTCACCAGCTATTCATTTTTCTTCAAGAATCTATTCATACTCATCTCATCAACGACCTTCGTGACCTTTTTCCATTAAAGAACTAAGAGCTAAGTAAATATTTTTGATCGCTTAAAGTAAAGTGTCTTTTATTTACTTATATATTAAAATATGAATTATATTAATATTATTATTAAATATCAATAAATTTCCTTCAAAATTAATTAGCCCTATATTGTTATAATTTCCAAAGAGGAGAGAAATTGTGAAATTTAGATGTTGTTTGAAAGTTAAGTCTAGCGTGATATATGTTAATGATATTTGAATTCCATCACATTAATACTATTTGACCATCTCAAATTGGCACAAAAATATGATAGAGATGTCATGCCCACAAATTTTGCTAAAAAATTACATAATTAAAAAAAAAAAAAACAAAATTCTATTTAGTACCTTCTCTAACACATTTCTTGTTTCATTGGTAACACTACGCAACACTAAAAGCATTTTTCATGGATATTTATCATTCAAAAAACTATTACTTACTACATCAAGCTACAAGCGAACATTCATATTTCATATTCATTATGTTGGTTCCAAAATGACTCACTTTGTCAATAACACTTTGTACTCCACACTGCTCTATATTGATTTGATCCCAGTATAGTTTACCTTTAAGTGAATATTAAGATTGTATTTGTTACATGTATATTATTGTACATGTTTCATTCACATCTTATCTTACTAAAATACCATTGTTTACTAATTTCACATTACATCAGTTGCTACATTAATTCGTATTTCATGTCCAATGGATGCACATCAATTGTTATACGCTCTCTTTAACTAACTTTCAACAAAAAAAATTGATACTAGGGGAAGATACCCAATAACCAGTGGGGGATCCAATGATCGTGAGGGTTTCATGATAGATATTCCCCCATAACATTTTTAAAAAGCCACAAAAAAATGATAAGACGTGTACTAATAGTTGATAACACATGTACTAATAGTAGATCACACATGTACTATTAGTTAATATTTTTTAACTTTCTTGGTTATTGATTGGTCCATTTGTGGTAAAAGCACTATTTTGTTTGTGAGTGGGTATTGGGGGATAAACATAACTAGGTATCAGACAAGTGTTTTAAAATGACACTTTTTTACCACTTTGCATTCCACATCTTATATAGTAAACATAACTAGCTATCAGACAAGTGTTTTAAAATGACACTTTTTTACCACTTTGCATTCCACATTGAAACCTTAGCTTTAAGCTATGAGTCATCTATAGAAGTACACTAGAAAAATCGACATAATTCAACTTACACTTTAGAAGATCTAAGTGTACAAAATTAGCCTAAGTAACTATTAGATCTCTTCTCATATACCTCCTTACTTATTTATGAGAATCTAAACTTAAACAATTTTTGAGAAGATTAGATATGTCTTGTACGTTGCTTTTCAATGTGAAGATGGCACATAAATTGAAGGAAGAAAATGGTGGGTAAAAAATGGAAAAAGTAGATGGTGATGAGAATGGCGAACATGGGAAAAAGTCAACTGTCACAGAATGTTCAATTAACTTGGGCAGTATCTATTCATTTCAAATAGAAAAACCTTTGGCGTAAAAAAAACATTTTAAAATGGTCAAATGTTTCCCCAGTCAAACAGTACATGTCTGGTGTTTGCAAATCCTCAAGGTATTAAAATAAAATAAAACTCGCAGTAAGACAAATATGAACGCATCCCAATTGCGTTGAATAAAATTTATAATGACGCGTCACAGATAAAAGCGAAATATTCAGTTGGATTTTATTCGAGGCGCACTGAGGAAGGATCGTAGGAAATTTACAAGTACGGGTGACCCCGTGACTTTTTTCGCTTTTCGTTTCTGCTGTGAATTAAAAGTTAGAAACGCCGCCTCGGCCTTTTTCATTCGTTTGCTTAAGGTTACTAGATAGAACAATTGTCATCCAAAGCAATAAATGAGGCGCAGCTCTAACCTTCCTCTTCTTCTTCTCTTCCTTGTGATTAATGTTTCATCTGTGATATCCGATTACAGGTGGTCAAAATGCAGTAATGATTCGACTTTCACCGACGGCAGTACATATTCTGCTAATCTGAACCAGGTTATGTCAGATCTGTTTGCAAACACATCCCTAAGTTCTGGGTTTAACACATCTTCATTTGGTGAAACGCCCAACAAGGTCTACGGGCTTCTACAGTGTTTTGGCAACATATCAGAAGACAAATGCTCAGACTGCGCAGAACAAGCGAAAAGCTCGGTGATGGAGCTTTGCTCCAACGACATAGGCGGCCTGGTATTGATGGATGACTGCTTTTTGCGCTATCACAACTCTAATTTCATTTCAACATTAGATACGAACGTATATGTTTACCTGTGGAACACCCAAAACGTCTCAGGCAACGTGGATGATTACAAGGCGACAACCTCTGCTCTTCTCTCCAACCTCTCAAATCTTGCTTATAATCCTGCAAATAAGCGACTCGCCATCGGATCGGCCAACATCTCCACAAACCAAACCATCTACGGACTCGTTCAATGTTGGAGATATTTATCCGTCAACGATTGCAAAAAATGCCTGTTTACAGCCAGGAATACAGTGGAGGATTGTTGTTCTGTGAAGAAAGGAAGTCGGGCTCTTTTAGGAAGCTGTGTTGTTAGATCTGAATCATACTCATTTTTCGGTAAGACAGAGGTTTCTTCACCACAAGCTTCGCCATCCACCCCTGCAACTACTTCTCCACCGCCCCCAGAGAGCCAAACTCCAACACCTGCGGAACCCCCAAAAGAGAGGCAGACTCCAACAACTGTGGAATCTCCCACAGCCGGGGACGGACAAACCCAATCAAAGAGTAAGCACACAGCCACTTCCTTTAGCATTTGTTGGATTATACCTTTGATATGTTTTTATTGAGGAGAGTCTACACTGCAGGGAAGAGCTCAATAGTACCCATTATTTTAGGAGTTGTGGGAGGCGCCATTCTGCTGTCAGCTGTTTGTCTCATTGCAATGAGGAAAAGAGTAAAATCTGTCATTTTTGCGAGCCCAGTTACCCGCAGTGAAGGTGCTGCTTCCAATTTTTTCATCTTTGTAATTAATTTTCTGGTTTAGTTTACCAGTAAATTTTCTAAACTTTACCAGTTTTCAATTCTGTACAGGAAGGCATGTATATTCTGCCGAATCAGGGTTACTGATGCAAGAGCATCAACATTTCATCATGAGCTTAGAGGAATTGGCAGAAGCCACACAAAATTTTCATGAAAACAACAAGCTTGGAGAGGGGGGCTTTGGAAGTGTATACAGGGTGGGGCGGCTATTGTCTATCATTGATCTGAACTAACCCTGTGTTCATAGATTATTTAGGATATTATACGGAGGAGAAATTTACAAAGGGGGTTTATGAGCTTTAAATTTGTTCCAATCTTTCAGGGAACAACAAGAGACGGAAAGGAAATAGCAGTTAAAAAGCTGTCTGCAAGATCTACGCAAGGCACGAGAGAATTTATGAATGAGGTGAGGCTGATGGCGAATGTTCAGCACCGAAATCTTGTGAAGCTGTTGGGATGTTGTGCTGAGGGAGATGAAAGGTTGCTTATTTATGAATATTTGCCCAATAAGAGCCTGGACACTTTTCTCTATGGTAAGTTACATCCTCTCTTTTTCTTCATTACATGTGATATTTTGCAAAGTTAATCTCGAAGAGTGATAGATAGATTAGGGGTTACAGATCCAGAAAAGCGTAGACTGCTGAATTGGCAACAACGCTATAACATCATCGTTGGAATTGCTCGAGGTCTTCTCTATCTTCATGAAGATTCCCAGCTGAAAATCATTCACAGAGATATTAAAGCAACCAATATTTTGCTTGATGACAAACTCAATGCTAAAATAGCAGACTTTGGTTTAGCGAGGCTTTTTCCAGAGGACGAGACACAAATCCAAACAAGAATTGCAGGCACATTGTAAGCAGCCCAGTCATGATTCAATTTGCTTCTAGTTTCAGGTTGAGATTAGTAATTAATCATTTAATTTTTTCTGAGGGGTTTTAATTTGTGGGCCAGTGGTTACATGGCTCCCGAGTATGCAATGCGAGGGCGGCTGTCAGTAAAGGCCGACGTTTATAGCTTTGGAGTGCTGCTGCTTGAGATTGTCAGCGGAAGGAAAAACTTGGATACTCATGATTTAGATGAGGGGATACAAAATTTATTGGAATGGGTATCAAATCGAATTTATTTGCTTTAGCCTTTCAACAATGGTTTTTCAATTCCACGCACTAAACTCAGAAGAACTGATGTCTGATTTGTGGTGATGCAGGCATGGAGACTGTATTTAGGAGGAAATGTGATAAATATGGTTGAGTCAACAGTAAGAGATAGTTGCCCACAGGATCTGGTGGTACGAGGCATTCATGTAGCGCTTTTGTGTGTACAAGCTGATGCCACACTTCGGCCAGTTATGTCGAATGTGGTCCTGATGATATCGAGCAATTCGGTGACATTGCCAAATCCAACAAAGCCAGCGATTTTCAGCGGCTCAGATTCAAGTAAAGGAGTGGGATTGAAAAGGCATGAAAAGGAAACGCCAACATTTACGGAGTCGCAGACGTCTGGTACGACTGCTTCGTCTGCCTCGGGCGTTCCATCTGTAAATGACATCTCCATGACTGATGCTGGACCAAGATAATGAAGGGGGGTATTGACATTTTGATTATGACTACGGTTAGATTTTATGTTTATTCAAGGTTCATCAAATATTTGCATGAAATCTGTTATGCAAATCTTTCTTTTCTAAGTAGTACCAATTCTTTCAGATTTTTGTTTTGGGTATTAATGATTAGTTATATTAATCTGTTTAGAACTAGTTTTTGATATTGAAAAAGAAGATTGGCTGAGTTTGTGTTGTTGATTGGTGGTGATGTTTATGTATTGGTAGAAGCTCTCCCTCACGTTTGTACAAATGAGCTACCACCTTAACGTTAGCTTTTTTAATGTTAAAAATACATTTATTTTTTTTGTCTTTTTGTATAGCTAATTTGTTTATTTGAGTGGATGTCTAACGATTATGTTATTTTTCATTGTTTGTACAAGTGAATGTAATTTTTTCACACGTTACTTTTCTTGTTTGCAAGTTGTAGTTGTCTCTTCTACAACTAATGTAATTGTAGTCTTGACTTGTCTTTGTAATAATAGTTGTCTCTTTTACAACTAATCTAATTGTAGCCTTGGCTTGTCTTTGTAATAATTTGTTTTCAACCAGTAACGTAAATAAATGTCATAACAATTGATAAAAAATGCTGCTCAATTATTAAGGACCCTCTCCCACATCTTATTGGTAGAGGTGGAAGAATTGGAACTTTCAAGTGAAAGATGTGGATTTGTATATCTTATCATTTTATAATTATCAAAAAATTGTTGAAAGTTGTTGGATGAAATAGTTTGAAATTTGGTTGTAGTTTGTAAAGCTAATATTCAAATGTCAACAACCATTCCTAAGACATATTTTTCTAAGTGTGTAAAATATTTGAAAAATCAAATAATTTGAAAATATTGTTATGCATGCAATATTGAGGTATCAATGGATCTTGTATCTAATTGTATATTAAACAATAGCATCTCAATGGAGATTTAACTCTTGATAGCCTAAAAAAAATTCTCCTCTTTTCTCTTTTGTATTGTTCAATATAAATAAAAACTTGAACTTTACATTGATATAGTCCACAATAATACTTTTTAATTTAGAAATGTCTAGTATTAAATTCAAAATCACAGTTCCTATTTTTTCTTAGAATTACTTTATTGAGATGGAAAAAGTTATAGGAGACTACATTAAATGTGGAAGTTTAGAAAGATAAATAACAACACATGCAATAATTTCAAGTTTCTTAAATCTAAGAAATAGAAGTGTAAATTAAAAAGAATTCAAATCAACCCTTCAATTACTTAATGTTGAAGTCTAGGAGCATTAAACTTTGGTGATCCCTGATCAATAATAAAATTTATTATCATAACAATATAAACCCTCTAATATTATTATAAATTAGTTTGTTGAGAACACTACAATAGTATGTACATGTGTTGACAAATTATACAACGCAAAAACAACATAAATTTAGATATTGGGCACATAAAATAGGAGCATAAATCTAAGTTTCAACTAAAGAAAACACTCATTTAAAAAATAAAAAAAATTAAGAAGAATAAATTAAAGCATTTCATAATATTTACTTAGATATCTATTCGAATTGTTACATCATCACAAAGGTTCATTAAGATTTCAACCAAATGTGCAATCTTCTATACATTCCCTCCCGTGATAGGGAAAACCTTTAATATCTCAATTGAATATACCAAATGAACATTAAAATAAGGTTTTACTTGAATATACCAAATGAACATGAAAAGAAGGTTTCACTTGAATATACCAAATGAACATTAAAAGAAGGTTTCTCAAATAAGAAAACTTATGCAATATTCAAGTTACTTGACATATATACATCATCTCCTCATGTATAATGCCTTATGTTTGAAAGGGACATATAATGAATTGATTCAAAGACAAAATAAAATGTGCACACTTTATCTTATGTTTATGTCCTAGAAATATTAAGTTTGTTAATTTTTTTATTACATACTTTATCATCTCATGGTTCAAATTAACTATGAAGGGTAATAATGTTGCACTACAATTCCACTACTTGTCATTATAACTTTCTGCAAACCATGATGTTTCACGAATTTCCATTGTTATAAATAAAAAAGAAACTAAGTATTTTTTTATTGGATCTAATTTTTTCACTTTAAACCAAAGGAAAAAATGGTACTTATAACCCCAAGCACTCTTAAAGACACCTTTCTAACCATCATGCACAAATTTCTATTGATTTTTGATGAAGGAAAGTGCTCACTTGTAAATGTCGTATGAAGTGTTGCTCTATAAATTCTATTGGCTTAGCATATTCAACTCAAATTTCAAATACGGTGCATTCCAACAAGAGAATTTATATCAATGTTCCTATCATTCAAGAAATAAGGTTTGGACAGTTCCTTGTCTTGTCAACATTGATTACACAAATAAGATCACTAAATATTAAAGAGACTATAGGAGATTGATGACGGATTTTTGTAAACTTATAAATGAATATGTTACTCTCTTCTACCTTAATATCTAGTTTGTGTAAAACATTTATTCTCTTTCTTTTTCTAATGAACATCAAAAGAACTAGGCTACATACAACCATATTAACAAGATGTAAATAGATATAAATTCATTTGTAGCAAATAACTCTATCATAAGAGTTCTCAAGCATACCATTTTTTTAAAACTTCTAGTATCATATCGAAGCTAAATATGAATTGTTATAATTACCTATTCACAGTCTGATTTTCCATTTATTTCAGGATGAAAAGTAATAGACTCACTTAATTTGGTCCATTATAACCCAAATAGTGCTCAAGAAATTGATTAGAAATTTGGTATCCCAATTTCAAATGATATTTTTTTGGATTTCCAAGTGAATATACATGTTTAAACAAAATCTAAGTTGCATCACTCTTGATTGCAATTCAAAAGAATACACATCTTAGAGAAGCAAATAATTAATATTAAAAATTATCAAAAATATATATGAATAAAGCATTAATATCCCATTTCTTATCTTTTTTTTTTGTAAATTTCATATATATATATATATATATATATATATATATATATATATATATATAAACTTATATATTTTGACATACAGTTATGTCTAAATTATAATTTTTTTTTACTTCAAAACTTAATTTAAAATAACAATGTAGGGTATGTGCAGGATCATGGTGTGCCAAAAAGTGGCGATGTGAAAAAAAAAGAGTTTGAAGACGCCTAAAAGCGCTTCAAAATCCGCTTTGACTTTTTTTTACCTATCCAGGAACCAAACCTAGAAGGTTAAGCCGAGCCTTATCGGATATCCGATTTTAAATCCAATATCCGGCTAATAATTAAAATCATATAATAGTATGATATAATATTTAATATTATTATTATTGATATAAAATAATAATAATAATATTAAATAATATATCATACTATTATATTATAATAATAATATTATTATTTAATATTATTATTATAATAATTATTATACTATAATATAATAATATTATTATAATTATTATTATACTATAATATAATAATATTATTATTATAATAATTATTATACTATAATATAATAATAATATTATTATTATATTATAATCGTATAATATTATACTATAATAATAATATTATAATAACATATTATATTATAATAATATAATATAATATTTCATATATTATAATATATAGTAATGTAATATAATATATATATATATAAAATATAATATAATAATAAAAAGTAATATCTTATAATATAATATATAATAAAAAAGTATAATATATTATAAATTATAATAATATAGTATAATAATAATATTTTATATTATAATATATAGTAAATTAATATAATAAATATAAAATATAATATAAAAATATATAAAATGTAATATATATGTTATATTATATATATTATAATATCGAATATCCGATATAATATCGGATATCCGATACCTGTGCATGGATTAAACACAAAATCATAGACCCGCGGCCCTTATTTTCATGCGAATTTGGGCCAGTCAGATCGGATATCAGATAATAAATCGGATATCAGATAGCAAATCAGATATCAGATATCAGGTATGTTCCCCCCCCCCCCCGACTCATTTTTAACCTAAATTTAATAGATTTTAACAAGATTTTGTTTGTTTTAGTTGAATCTAGGGTTTTTTTGACAAAAATGGTTAAAATTTAGATTTTTTTTTAATATATATTACGTTTTGCAATTCAATAGGAATGGCTGATCAAAATGATGACACTGAGGCAAGGAATAATATTCCTCGCAACCCACCACCAAACGATCCAGTATCCCCACAAAACCGTCCACCAAATGATCCTCTACCTCCTCAAAACCCTCCTCGAATCGAGGATTTGATAAATGAAAATCTCACTGAGTTGAGAGGTTTGCATAGAACATACAATAATGTACCTGCACTGGCTCCTATGTTATCCACGTTAAACACCATAGTGGATAACATTGAAACTCTTACAAACCAACAAAATGCTGCTCTTCGTTGGCGTGATGAAATGCACCAGATGTTTGATGATGGTTTGGATTATGATGAGGTCGCGGCCCTCAACATAACCAAAGACGATTTGGCAAGCCTTTTTGCTAACCCAAAAATGGGTATACCAGTTGACCCAAAAAAAACCAAACTATCGATTAAATGGTGCACAAATGACGCCATACGTGCAAATTTTTGGGACCGTTGGTGGATGGTCTTTGATATCCCTCCACATGGCAATTTAAACATACCATTTTATTTCCTTAAAAAATTATATGCAGAATTTGTGTTGAAACTTAAAGTGAACTATTGGAGCATGAAGCCCAACATGGGCTTAGGACTAGGAGCTCCTCAGGATAGACCCTCTTCCCAGTGGAAGAAACTTGGCACTTTTGTCCCCCCCCTGATATCTCCCACCCTCCTCGAGTGCAGCATCCAGATATTATGGCAGAGGCTAGCTCTCAGACCATCAAAGCCATTCATAGGCTGAGTAGCCTAATGATATCTCAGGCTAGGTCAGTCTTGCCTCCTCGTGTTGATGATGTTGGTGCCAGTTCATCATCGGCTAGCTCATCACACGTTTGTGTGCCTCACACTTGCATTACATGCAAGAATATTTTCCTGGGTCCCATAGGTGATCTTCCTGAGTATCATTTTGTATTAGACGAGGATACACCAGACGCACGTGCAGAGGCTACAGACCCTGATGCGAGAGAGGAGGGGAATGTAGAGGCATGGACTCCTTCGGTGTCGGTACGTGTATACATTTTTTTGTTATGACATATGTGATTTAAAGTTCATTTTTATAATAGAGTAATTTTAATTTATAAGCCATACTGACTTTTACATGTATGTGATCTTCATTCATGTTTAGTTGATGACCGAGGAGGAGCTCAGACAGATAGATGATGCTACACTCTCGTCCATTTCATTTGGCCTTGAGACATCTACGGTACATTATGTTGTGTTCGCATTTCTTTTTTCTATTTGATATTGTAGCATATATGGTTGCTAATCTTTCTTTTATCTTGCAGATACCACCTGCCCCGGGGGGACAAAGTGCGGGGGGTGAGCCAACATGCATTGACAAAGGAAAGGTAATTAGATGTTTTCTAATTGATTAAATATTGATGTATTCTTGTAAAATGTTTGTGGTAATCTCATTTAATTACATTATTTATTGTATATAGGGTGTGGCTACTGGTGATGAGCCTGTACAGATTCGACGTCCTAGATCATCAGGGATTTTCATTCGCACAGAGAGCCCCATTGTATGTATAAGTATCATTTATTTTTTATTTTTTTAATTGATGCAGAGGAAAGTATGATTGTTGTTCTATACAATTTCTATAATTTTTTCCATACCAATAATGATTCATGTCTTGCATATGTTCATTACAACTTAAATAGGCTTATATGCACCTATCCAACCGACCAAGTTGGTTACAAAGGTTTATTTAATCAAACAAATACCAAATTACTACTTTCCCTCCAAAACTAATATGACCGTTTGAATTTGAAATTCAAATTTCAAACTATAGTTTTATGCATTCCCTAACTTTCTAAACTATTCCATTGACTCAAAATTGGTCATATGGATTTATTAAATGCAACTAAGTAAATTTCCAGAAAATTGAAGTTTTTATTATTTTTTCTCCAAACCACTGTACACTCTGATCTCCCCCTTTCAACTGAGATCACATATGACATATATAAAGGTCTACATGACCGTTGGAACAACCATATAGGCGTTCCCAACCATAAAACAAACAAACAACCACTTGTTGCTAATACTGTTTAGACTCTAAATACCCTATTCTAAGGCCTTTTGGTCCCATGGAGTCACTTGGTTTATAACCACACCAAAATGCTTGTGGGCCTTACATGTGCCTTTATTACAAAACATAGACCAACTTGTAAAATATGGACCAAACCTTTATTCCAACTTCCTAATCTACTTGAATCCTCGCTTTCATGGAGTGGCAAGGTGTCTGGCAACAGAGATACTTGTTCCCCCCTGCCACATAGGTTAGGTGCCCTGCACCACCTTTCCTCTCTCTCATTCTGAAAACTAGTCCACCAAGTGAGTGATGTTCCTCTCAGTCTTGTTGTTTCTACTTTTACCTTCTTATCTGCCTCTATGTCTTCAAGATCAAAGTGGTTCTCAAGGGCCTCTATCCACCCTAGCACTTCTTCACTATCCATTTTACCCTGGTATATTGGAAAATCAATATGGTTCTTCCCACCATTACCTTGTACTGCCTTAATGATTCTCATAAATCTCCTTTCTTCAGGATCATCTGCTATCTCATGCTCTTGCCTTGCATTACCAACCTCTTCTTCTTCATGGTTCTCTCCATGATTTCTTCCTCTAACCTCTTCTCCTCTAGGTTCTTGCCTTTCCTTTTCTAAGGATTCTATCCTTGCAATAAGCTTCAGCCTCTCTCTTCTCATCTGTCTTTCTTCCCTCACTCTAGATGCTTCAAGTTCTCTCCTCTCTCTTTTCTCTTTTGCCAACTCTTTTCTCAATTCTTCAAGTTCTCTAGCCATTTGATTTTTAGGAGGCATTTTCACAACAAGTTTTCTTCCTTCCCAAGGGCCAACTCACTGATTCTCTTTCTTTCCTCACCAAGAAATCTCTGGACACCACTTATGTACCTTTCAACTCTGGGACACACAAGGAGGAATTAGACACACCAAGGCTTCAACAAGGGGACCAACACACTAAGGATTTTCAAGATTATAGGTCTTGGTCACACTCCTAAACACCCAAACTTCAAAACCCTCCTTAAAATGGCTTAAAAACCAGGGCCTGCTTGTTCAAACCCCAAAACTCAATTCTAGAACGTTTTGACTTGTCTAATGACAAGATATGATCATGACAACCTACATGAACCTATCAAATGACACATCTACCATATGAAATCCTAAAATCCTATCTCATGCCCAATTACAACTTTCTTCCACATATGAGTCCAACATTATAACTTTGTATGCTTCCATGAGCCATAATTGGTGCAAGGATTGCCCAATTGACTTCAAGAGATGTTCCATGACCTCTGTAATGCCTTGGATCTTCAATGTTCCCCTGATGAGCATGGGATGCTCTTGCATCACTTATCTTCATAAATAAATTCAAAACTAATTTTCGTGATATTAACAACTACTATTTTGTATCTCATAGGAGACTCCTAGTGCACATGAGGTTCGACGAGACAGTTATGTAGATTTGATGATGCGGCCACTCACTCCTGAGGAGGAGCCTACAATAGTAAGTTGTAGTTTGAATTCATGATTAAATATGTTATAAATTTAGCATGCTATGAATTATAATATTATAGTTTAAATTGTAGATTCATCTGACAAAGGTATTTGAACATATATAGCCCACAATCACAGAGGTACCAGCATTGCCGAGGGCATACGAGAGGACTCCTGACCGACGCAGGAGGTCGATGAGAGAGGTATTTATTATGAAATTTTGATAGTATTAATCTCCAATACGGAAAAGATCATTATGCATTTGAGTAATTCAATGTTAGATACGTAGAATCATATAAATTTAGTAGTCTAACTTTGGGTTTTCCTTTTTTGTTTATGTAGGAGGCATCCGATCCACCTAGTGCAGTGAAGAGGCTGCATTTTGATCATCCACCAGCACCCTAGGATAGTGTAATTTTCGTAGGATGCATCATGAGACATTTTGAGATGGCATATGCCACATTGTATATAGAAACATTGATATTATACACATTCTGATGGCAGGATCAGCCACATTTTGTATATGGATCTATGTATTTTGATATATATATATTTGAGTACTTTGTCTATGGATACATGATCTTTGATATATATTTGTGTAAAATTTTGTCTATGGATACATGTATTTTGATATATATTTTTATCATTTACGTGCACAATGATATACATATTAATTTAGTATCTAGTATTGTTCAATTTATCGTGGATCATGTGTCATGCCCTAAATTTTACTAGTAAAAACACAACAATTTTTTTTTTTTTTAAAGCTTATGAAGTCGCATAAGAAATTATATATTGTAAAACAAGGTTATCATTGAATAGGAGTTCAAGACTCATGTGAATAGTGTGAAGGTGTTAACATTTTAGTCACAGGTGGTTTTCAAATAGATTGGATGACAGTCTAGTTCAAGTTAGTGTCACGAGTCAAACGAGCAAGTTCAAGATACAACACTCATAAATGAGTGAGGTAATTCATATCCTAACAAGCCTCTGATACTAATATTCTATTAGGGTCTGTCATTTGTATCATATGGACTAGGTCGTGATTCTAGCATGTAAGGGAAGGGGATCAGAATTACTTATTATCCTCATTACCAATGTACACACATTCATTAATCATTACAATATATATTAATGTGACAATTAGTATATTACTATATCCTCATTATCTATCAACATTGCTTCCTCACCAAATTATTGAGTGCACAACAAGATTGTAAGCAATCTACTAAGTTTTAAATTTATACAATCAATGGTATCACATAACATCTATGGATTGTTATTATCAACTAGTCATTTACAATACCACAAGGAGAAAACTTTCTTTCACATTTTCAAATGATAACAATGATGTCAAAGAAAATCTGTGACTCGTACCAATGCTTTCATAACAATATAAACTCCAAATGAAACATGCATAGACAACCTTATCAATATTTTCTTCTACACGTACATTAGGTAACAATGATACAATCTCCTTCCATCACAATGGGGCAACATAAGGGACTTTTCAAAATAATAAGGAACATGGACATTGAAAGATATGGACAATGAGTAGCATGAACATTGTCCAACATGATCGTTGAGAACATGAACAAGCTGGTGAATCCTCCTTCACAAATGAAGGCACAATGTCAAGTTTTCTCATCCAACATCAATCTGCAAGATGATCATTCCAAGCCATTTCCATTGCTCCCTTGGACACAAATCTGCATATGCAACACAACAAAATAACAAGGACCATGGGTGCTTTTCACCCAACCATAGGCCTCAAAGAGACCACCCCCGCGCTAGGGAACAAGGCTCAAACTGGGATACACATACAATCTTTCAATGCATAAACATTACATTTCAAACTTGAACAATTTCCCCCCAAGACTATTTCACAATGGCTTCATAGATGGAACCATAAACATAGGGTGAAGGTGTGTTCTAAAATGGAGACTTGCCATACCAAACCATATTTGCAATAAACAATTTTCATGCCCTCTTGGGGCTATCATAATTCACCAAATTTCATGCCCTCTCGGGGCTATCATAAATGAACCATTTAATGCCCTCTCGGGGCCTCCACATTTCCTCCTCCAAACCCACTACCATCAGCTGTAACTCCTCAAACTTCCTTTCTACACAATACTTTCCTTATCACCCCCAACAAGATATGAAATGTTATGGCATACAATGGAGCCCATACTCCAAGGTTCTCAATACATTTTTTGAACCCAACTTAAGCCCTTCACCCTGGACTTCTCTTCCCTTCCCACAAGGGTCAGTGTAAGTCCCAATCCCATAACAATACTCAAGCACAAAACAAGAAAACAAAACCAAGTAGAAATAAAACAAGAAATTTTGGCAAACACCCCACTAGTTTGGCCAAGACCCTCTAATAAAGCCTTCCCACTAACTTATTTTAGCAAAAAAACTAAGCCACTCCATCCTTACGAACTTGTCTCCTCTAACGGTTCATCAATAGCCCTCACGAGCTCTGAGTTATGACCCTCGAAGGATCGACCTCAAAATGCACTTAGAGCACCTTGAAGACTCCTCGATACGGGGTGGCCGCAAATGATGGATGGTCTTCGTGGCCAGAACAAAGGTGTGACTAGGGTTCACTCGCTCATCTGGAGCTAATGGGACTGACGATTCGATGCCAAGATCGGCAGTTTCAAAGTTACCCTGTGGTGCACCTATGAACCGAGGCACACTGCAAGTTTTGGCATCGAGCGAGATCGTTGTACTGAATCCAAACAGAATGTGATCTCTAAAAAATGAGATAGTTTATTTTAGGCCTTAGGATCACCGTCCTGTAGCATTTGACAGTTCGTCGATAGCCCTCATGAGCTCTGAGTTATGACCCTCGAAGGATCGACCTCAAAATGCACTTAGAGCACCTTGAAGACTCCTCGGTACGGGGTGACCGCAAATGATGGATGGTCTTCGTGGCCAGAACAAGGGTGTAACTAGGGTTCAACAGCCCATCCGAAGCTAATGGAACTGACGATTCGATGCCAAGATCAGCGATTTCAAAGTTACGCTGTGGTGCACCTATGAACTGAGGCACACTGCGAGTTTTGGCATCGAGTGAGATCGCTGTGCTGAATCCAAATGGAATGTGATCTCTCAAAAATGAGATAGGTTATTTTAGGCCTCAGGATCACCGTCCTATAGAATTTGACAGTTCATCGATAGCCCTCACGAGCTCTGAGTTATGACCCTCGAAAGATTGACCTCAAAATGCACTTAGAGCACCTTGGAGACTCCTCGGTACGGGGTGGCCGCAAATTATGGATGGTCTTCATGGCCAGAACAAGGGTGTGACTAGGGTTCACCCGCCCATCCGGAGCTAATGGCACTGACGATTCGATGCCAAGATCAGCGGTTTCAAAGTTACGCTGTGGTGCACCTATGAACTGAGGCACACTGCGAGTTTTGGCATCGAGCGAGATCACTGTGCTGAATCCAAACAGAATGTGATCTCTTGAAAATGAGATAGGTTATTTTAGGCCTCAGGATCATCATCCTGTAGCATTTGACAGTTCATCAATAGCCCTCACGAGCTCTGAGTTATGACCCTCGAAAGATTGACCTCCAAATGCACTTAGAGCACCTTGGAGACTCCTCGGTACGGGGTGGCCGCAAATGATGGATGATTGTTTGAAGACTACTCCATGTGTCACTATCTTTCTTGGAAAAAAAATTGCTTTTGAACATCAAGCTTGCAATATTATCAATTATTGTCAAACTTTTTCAACCAAGTCAAAATGTTAAATGCAAATATTTGTTTGCATTTTTTGCTAAGGGGAGTTTCATAAATTGACTTTGATTTTCTATGTCTCTAGTGCTTGAACATACTTAAAATGGCTCTTTGGTCTTAGAGCTATTGGTATTTTCTAACTTCATGGTCTATGATATGCATACTAAGAATTTCTTTCACTAAATGGTTTCCTTGATCTATTGACTACACTTAAATTTGTTCACTTGTCATCTCTCTTTCTATATGTTCAATACAAAGAGCTAGAAGAGACAAATAATCTTTCTTACCTTCATCTCTCTAAGCACATGATAGAAATCAATTCTAAACTTGAGAAAAGGTTAGATGAGAATATTGCATTCTTAAATTAATCTCCCTTAAGACCTTTACATACACACGAGGCATTCTTAAATTAATCTCCATGGAAGAAAATTTCATAAAACTAAAGATTCCATAGTGTTGAAACATAAAATCCAAGATCTCATTTATGATGGGATTTTTGATACCTCTAATGACTCATCCACTCATAGCCTTCATATCCAACTTCATATCATGTCAGTATGCATGTGCTATCTTGCTTATTGGCTTTAATTGCTTATCCTACATGCTATCTTCTTTCATGGATTTTATGGCTTATCCCAAATGTGCTTCATACAACTTTTCAATATGAAAGTCTTTCAAAACATTATACAATATTATGACTCTTTATGCTTTCAAATGCTATGATTGGTTGTAAAATGGAAGAAATCAAGTATTCTAATTGTTCATCCGTACTTTATGGATTTTTCTTATTTGATTAGTTTGATAAAAATAGTTTTAATAATCATAATGTCAGCTTTATGTCAAATAAGGAAAAAACCAAATTTGTAATAAGAAATCCGCATGCAATTATCTTTCATATAGTTATAAATGCTCTTAAAATTATCATTATAGCCTTGTATCACATGCAAATATGATTTGGAAGAACTTGTTCAATATCTTCCTCTTATAATTTCTTACAAAGAACCTACCAAAATACAAAAACCATATACAAAAAACTACACATTTTACATCATAATACATCATAAATTTTAAAAATTCTCCCCAATACCACCCCCCTCCAACTCTTCATGATGTACCTACATTCCAATATCATACAAAAATTAGTAACTTATTGTATTAAACAAGATAATCATCAATTCATTAAATCATTATGAAGAAAATAACATAAGAAGTATATATACCTAGTCAAGTATTCCAATAGGGTCCTCTCTCTGTTTTAGGGTCTCCAACAAGGCTTCATGATCAACATTAGCAATAGTAAAAAGTTCTTATACTTTTGGTCTTCCTTGATGCTTCAATAACTTTACATTTGTTGCTATAATAAGATGCGAATATATGAGAATTACTTTGTGCTTCTGATAGTCTTCAAATGTAGGAATTCCGTTCCTTCTAAGCATGTATGTCCGCAACCATGTTCCAGCAACAACCACTGAACTAGTAGGATATGTGAATCCATCATCATCTGTGATCGGTTGTACAAGTTTTTGTTTTCCTCTTACACAACGTGCTAACCAATAATCGGATTTCTCATCATTCCCCTGTGGTGCAACCAATGCAAAGACATGTCCTGGCTGAAGTAGATCTGATAGATGATTATGCTCAAGTGAACTTTCCATGTCTTCATTTTTGATAGAGGGTATGATAGACAATGGAGTAAGATAATGTGGAGCCCATGTGTCCACCCACTCACTTGACTCACAGTGATCCCAATCACACTGAAAACAAGTACGACAAAAACAAGCTAGTTGTCATGTCCAAATGGTCCATGTACTAGAATTAGAGCTCCGAAATGAATCCATTTTTGATGAGTTTGTCACTGTAGCACAATCTGATCTATCACCTATGGACCCTTCCTCAACCAACCAAAAGAACCTGCGTACCACTGAATTAAGAGTCCCCCCCTGTGATAATGCTAAACTACACCAATCAACAATGCTACGAGCATCAAGAAGCTCTGTTGTTGAAATCTTCAGTTGCTCCTTAACTAGAGCTCTCTTCACACATGCCCCTGCTCCATCATGTTCCCCTTTTCCATGGTCGGACTCAAAAAAACTCCAAATATGAGGCACCCCTCTCTCTACGTGCATCCTACACAACTAATAAAACATGCGAGCATTCTTGAATTGACTTGTACAGTTATCTGACCAAATGATATGTCTATCCATAGCAATTGCATGCTCGTGTAAGAAATAAAAAAAATTCTCGAAACAATGTTGCACAAACTCGTGAGAGTGAGATCTATCATCACTCATATAAAAATGATACTCTCTAATAATCTTTCGATTATCTTCCGCACTATCAGGGGCATGTCTATATGTTATGTGAACAAAAATTGCAATCTGAATAGAGTTGTAATACTGAGATTGTGTCTCATTTTGAGGTTGCAATGTGTAGTTTTCAGCAAAATCAACAACTGATATAATAGTGCCAATGGGAAAAGTCTCCTTACACGTTCTAAATTGTTGATCCAACCACTAAGACTTGTGACTATGTCTTGCATACTTGTAAAAAAGATTTGCCTTGAAATCTGAAATAAAATTAGCCACATTGATATCTTTTCCAACCAATTCAGATCTAGAGCTCTCACTCCCACTCTTCAATGTGTATTTCACCATTTCATAGACCCTTTTTTTCACTATTGTCTTTCCAAGATCTTGTTCACACCCCTCATGGAAACATGTGTCAAACTTGGATAAGCCACCACATTCAGAACACTTCTCATTTAAGCAAGCATTTTTATAAAAGGAACAACCATCAACTCTATGACATAAGAGTTGATCTAACAAGTCTCTTGATGATTTTGGAAGCCCACTAGCCCCACAATCCTCCAACATTTCTTTACTATGCAAAGTAGAACGGATGGAGCATAATAGTTCATGGTGCATAGAAAACTCAACATGATATTTGCAACAACATGTATTTCAAATTTTGAGTGGCACACAATAAAATGGCTTCAAAGATTCAAAAGCCCTTTGTGATATATGAACACTTGGATGACTCTCTCTAAATTGTTTGAACAACATAGTTTGACTTACCTTCAAATAGTGTTTAGGATGTGGCGTGCGGTCTCTGATGCCAATTCTCAACTTTAAGACATCTTTAGCATTGGGTGATACTCGTGAGTTAGTGTGCCAAAATTGTATAATTTCTTCCTTCACATCGTCGGATAGCTTCTTATCAAAACGTGGAAGTCTCCCACAAAATGCCCATGTTTCATTTTGAAGAGGATCATCAATTTTCTCTCGTCGACTAAGTGCTCTTCTCAAAGTAGTACGATTTAGATTCAAATCAATACAAGTTTGTCTCATATATCTACCCTTTCTCAAATGATGACTTACCAAAGAGGTTGTAATAACCCTTCGAGCAGCTCTATTATCCTTCTCTCTGCTATTTTTTCCAACGCTATTGAGAGCACTGAAAAGGTTCTTCACAATAATGGCATTTCTTTCCAACTTTTTATTGACACGAATTTTCAATTTGGAAAGCATAGGTCTCATCTTTTGCATCTTTAATAAGTGCATGAAAAGCTGACATTGCTCTACCACTGTCTTGTTGCCGAAAAACATCTGATATAGTCTTGAAGCCCATAACCGAATGGTTCTTTCTGATTTTTTTCCTTCCAAACTAGTCATAATCATTTAATCAATTTCAATTATCCATTTTGGTGTTTTAGAACTTTCATGTCGATTATAATTAGGAGATATGTAAGGTTCTTGTGCATTAAGTTCCTGTGCATTGTCATCTTCGACATGGTCAATTATGCAATTTGGATTATGACTTGGTGGCATTTCTTCTTCAAAATTTTCAATCTCTACATTTTCAATTTCCGCATTATCATTTTCAATACGTATATTTTCATTCCCCAACTGTACATTTTCATTATCTGACTCTATGATTTCACCTTCTATTAATTCATCGTCAACTTGATTGATATTTAGCATACCTTGTCTTTTTTTTCAGTGTTTCATTTTGTCCTTTTCCCTATATGCTGCAATGTCTTCATTGGATATCTTCCTTTTACGTTTATTCTTTCGACGACTACTGCTCCCCATTCAGATGAAAAATTCGAACACCTAAGGTTATATTTTCAAATTCTTTTCAATTGGTTGGGCCCCAAAACACGACTTTTTACAAATCCCGTGAAAAAAGAGGTTAAAAAGTAATGTTGTCGGGTCTGTAGGGACAGTCAAATATTTGAAATTGATGCCAGTATAATCGGATATCCGATATAGGAAAAGGACTTTTGGGGGGAAAACTTGCTAAGGTTTCCCTCCTTTGCCACAATAATATTAATATTATGAAAATATTTGGAGGCAAACGACTTTAATTTATAACTAAGTTAATAGTATATTAGCATTAGTATAAAATATCAATAATATTAATATAAAATAGTATTAATATACCTATAGTATCAATATTATTATTATACCTATAATAGTATTAATATTATTAATATAGATATAATAGTGTAAATATATAGTGTTTATTTATATTAAGCTACAATATATAGTATTAATATATATTATTATTATAGCTATAATAGTATTATTATTATTACTATACATATAATAATATTAATATTTAGTGTTTATTTATATTATAATTATTATCCTAAAATAGTATAAATAGTATATCCTAAAATATTACGTTATATATACTAAAATATTACGTTATTATATAAATATATTAATAACACATATATTAATATAATAATATTTATAATATATATTATATTTAATAAAAATATTACATTGTTATATATATATTATATTATTATACATATTAATATAATAATATATAATACAAAGAGGGTCATCATTTAATGGGTCAAAGGGGGTCATAGGTCACCCTATGACCCCCTTTGACCCATATGAACAACTCGACTATGTCCCTAGGGGTCCTAGGACCCCTAGGGACATACGTCGTCATTTAATGGATCAAAGGGGGTCATAGGTCACCCTATGACCCCCTTTGACTCATATGAACGATTCAAATATGTCCCTAGGGATCCTAGGACCCCTAGGGACATATGTCGTCATTTAATGGGTCAAAGAGGGTCATAGGTCACCCTATGACCCATATTACCCATTCGAATATGTCCCTTGGGGTCCAAGGACCCCTAGGGACATATGTCGTCGTTTAATGGGTCAAAGAGGGTCATAGGTCACCCTATGACCCCCTTTGACCCATAATACCCATTCGAATATGTCCCTAGGGGTCCTAGGACCCTTAGAGACATATGTCGTCGTTTAATGGGTCAAAGGGGGTCATAGGTCACCCTATGACCCCCTTTGACCCATATTACCCATTCGAATATGTCCTTAGGGGTCCTAGGACCCCTAGCGACATATCTCGTCGTTTAATTGGTCAGAGAGGGTCATAGGTGGTCATAGGTCACCCTATGACCCCCTTTGACCCATATTACCCATTCGAATATGTCCCTAGGGGTCCTAGGACCCCTAGAGACATATATCATCATTTAATGGGTCAAAAAGGGTCATAGGTCACCCTATGACCCCCTTTGACCCATATTACCCATTCGAATATGTCCCTAGGGGTCCTAAGACCCCTAGAGACATATATCGTCGTTTAATGGGTCAAGAGGGTCATAGGTCACCCTATGACCCCCTTTGACCCATATGTACGATTCGAAAATGTCCCCAGGGGTCCTAGGACCCCTAGAGACATATGTCATCGTTTAATGAGTCAAAGACGGTCATAGGTTACCCTATGACCCCATTTGACCCATATTACCCATTCGAATATGTCCCTAGGGGTCCTAGGACCCTTAGGGACGTATGTCGTCGTTTAATGGGTCAAAGAGGGTCATAGGTCATCCTATGACCCCCTTTGACCCATATTACCCATTCGAATATGTCCCTAGGGGTCCGAGGACCCCTAAAGACATATATCATCATTTAATGGGTCAAGAGGGTCATAGGTCACCCTATGACCCCCTTTGACCCATATGAAAGATTCGAATATGTCCCTAGGTGTCCTAAGACCCCTAGAGACATATGTCGTCGTTTAATGGGTCAAAGAGGGTCATAGGTTACTCTATGACCCCATTTGACCCATATTACCCATTCGAATATGTCCCTAGGGGTCCTAAGACCCCTAGGGACATATGTCGTCGTTTAATAGGTCAAAGGGGGTCATAGGTCACCTTATGACCCCCTTTGACTCATATGAACGATTCAAATATGTCCCTAGGGGTCCTAGGATCCCTAGGGACATATGTCGTCATTTAATGGGTCAAAGGGGGTCATAGGTCACCCTATGACCCCCTTTGACCCATATGAACCATTCGAATATGTCCCTAGGGTCCTAGGACCCCTAGGGACATATGTCTTCGTTTAATGGGTCAAATAGGGTCATAGGTCACCCTATGACCCCCTTTGACCCATATTACCCATTTGAATATGTCCCTAAGGGTCCTAGGACCCCTAGGGACATATGTTGTCGTTTAATGGGTCAAAGAGGGTCATAGGTCACCCTATGATCCCCTTTGACCCATATTACCCATTCGAATATGTCCCTAGGGGTCCTAGGACCCCTAAAGACATATATCGTCGTTTAATGGGTTAAAAGGGTCATAGGTCACCCTATGACCCCCTTTGACCCATATGAACGATTCGAATATGTCCCTAGGGGTCCTAGGACCCCTAGAGACATATGTCGTCATTTAATGGGTCAAACCTATGACCCCATTTGACCCATATTACCCATTCGAATATGTCCCTAGGGGTCCTAGGACCCCTAGGGACATATGTCGTCGTTTAATGGGTCAAAGGGGGTCATAGGTCACCCTACGACCCCCTTTGACTCATATGAACGATTAAAATATGTCCCTAGGGGTCCTAGGAACCCTAGGGACATATGTCGTCGTTTAATGAGTCAAAGAGGGTCATAGGTCACCCTATGACCCCCTTTGACCCATATGAACGATTCGAATATGTCCCTAGGGGTCCTAGGACCCCTAGGGACATGTGTCATCATTTAATGGGTCAAAGAGGGTCATAGGTCACCCTATAACCCCCTTTGATCCATATTACCCATTCGAATATGTCCCTTGGGGTCCGAGGACCCCTAGGGACATATGTCGTCGTTTAATGGGTCAAAGAGGGTCATAGGTCACCCTATGACCCCCTTTGACCCATATTACCCATTTGAATATGTCCCTAGGGGTCCTAGGATCCCTAAAGACATATATCGTCATTTAATGGGTCAAGAGGGTCATAGGTCACCCTATGACCCCCTTTGACCCATATGAACGATTTGAATATGTCCCTAGGGGTCTTAGGACCTCTAGAGACATATGTCATCGTTTAATGGGTCAATGAGTGTCATAGGTTACCCTATGACCCCATTTGACCCATATTACCCATTTGAATATGTCCCTAGGGGTCCTAGGACCCCTAGGGACATATATCGTCGTTTAATGGGTCAAGAAGGTCATAGGTCACCCTATGACCCCCTTTGACCCATATGAACGATTCGAATATGTCCCTAGGGGTCCTAAGACCTCTAGAGACATATGTCATCATTTAATGGGTCAATGAGGGTCATAGGTTACCCTATGACCCCCTTTGACCCATATTACCCATTCGAATATGTCTCTTGGGGTCCAAGGACCCCTAGGGACATATGTCATCGTTTAATGGGTCAAAGAGGGTCATAGGTCACCCTATGACCCCCTTTGACCCATATTACCCATTCGAATATGTCCCTAGGGGTCCTAGGACCCCTAGAGACATATATCGTCATTTAATGGGTCAAGAGGGTCATAGGTCACCCTATGACCCTCTTTGACCCATATGTACGATTCAAATATGTCCCTAGGGGTCTTAGGACCCCTAGGGACATATGTCATCGTTTAATGGGTCAAAGAGGGTCATAGGTCACCTTATGACCCATATGAACGATTCGAATATGTCCCTAGGGGTCCGAGGACCCCTAGGGACATATGTCGTTGTTTAATGGGTCAAAGAGGGTCATAGGTCATCCTATGACCCTCTTTCACCCATATGAACGATTTGAATATGTCCCTAGGGTTCTGAGGACCCCTAGGGACATATGTCGTCGTTTAATGAGTCAAAGATGGTCATAGGTTACCCTATGACCCCATTTTACCCATATTACCCATTCGAATATGTCCCTAGTGGTCCTAGGACCCCTAGGGACATATGTCGTCATTTAATGGGTCAAAGGGGGTCATAGGTCACCCTATGACCCCCTTTGACCCATATGAACAATTCGAATATGTCCCTAGGGGTCCAAGGACCCCTAGAGAAATATGTCGTCGTTTAATTAGTCAGAGAGGGTCATAGGTCACCCTATGACCCCCTTTGACCCATATTACCCATTCGAATATGTCCTTAGGGGTCCTAGGACCCCTAGGGACATATATCGTCGTTTAATGGGTCAAAGAGGGTCATATGTCACCCTATGACCCCCTTTGACCCATATGAATGATTGGAATATGTCCCTAGGGGTCCTAGGACCCCTAGGGACATATGTCGTCGTTTAATGGGTCAAAGAGGGTCATAGGTCACCCTATGACCCCCTTTGACCCATTAAACGACGACATATGTCCCTAGGGGTCCTAGGACCTACATATGTCCCTAGGGGTCCTAGGACCTCTAGGGGCATATTCGAATGGGTAATATGGGTCAAAGGGGGTCATAGGTCACCCTATGACCTCCTTTGACCCATATGAATGATTTGACTATGTCCCTGGGGTCCTAGGAGCCCTAGGGACATATGTCGTCATTTAATGGGTCAAAGGGGGTCATAGGTCACCCTATGACCCCCTTTGACCCATATGAACGATTCGACTATGTCCCTAGGGGTCCTAGGACCCCTAGGGACATATGTCATCTTTTAATGGGTCAAAGAGGGTCATAGGTCACCCTATGACCCCCTTTGACCCATAATACCCATTCGAATATGTCCCTAGGGGTCCTAGGACCCCTAGAGACATATGTCGTTGTTTAATGGGTCAAAGGGGGTCATAGGTCACCCTATGACCCCCTTTGACCGATATGAACGATTCGACTGTCCCTAGGGGTCCTAGGGACATATGTCATCATTTAATGGGTCAAAGGGACCCCCTTTGACCCATTAAAGGACGACATATGTCCCTTGGGGTCCTAAGACCCCTAGAGACATATATCGTTGTTTAATGGGTGAAAGAGGGTTATAGGTCACCCTATGACCCCCTTTGACTCTTATATATTAATAATATACATATTAATAATATACATATATATTAATAATATACATATACATATAATTATATATATATACATATACATATACATATACATATACATATACATATACATTATTATATTTAATGAAAATATTACGTTATCATGTAAATATATTAATAACATACATATTAATATAATAATATATAATACATATTACATTTAATGAAAATATTACGTTATTGTATATATTAATAACATACATATTAATATAATAATATATAATACGTATTTTATATATATATATAAATTACGTTATTATATTTAGTAAAAATAATAATAATATATATTATATTTATAGATTGTAATAAGATTAAGATAAGATATTATTATATATTACTAGATTATATCTTGTATGTTTACATTACATTATTATATATATATATATATATATATATATATATATATATATATATATATATATATATATATATATATATATATATAAATATGCCTTTACATATTAATATAAGTGAAATAATTTAAAAATAATAAACTAGAACGTTTAAATCGAATTTCTCTCCAAAATTTGAAGATTTTTGGAATTTGACTACCGAGCCATATCGGATATCCGATGTCAAATCGGATATCTGATTTTTAATCGGATATCCGATCAGGCTTGGTATTTACCAAGCCTATTCGGTCAACCCCAAAGACGTGTTTATAGAGAGTTTTAGTGATACTCAGACTTCGGGTAGCCGTCTGACAATGTTATTTTGATCGAAATTGAATGAAACGAAATGGGTTTTTTAATATCGCTCTCTAGATTCCATCAATATAATTTCTGTCAAATTCTGAGTTCGATAAGTATTTATTAGTTAATTATCAATGAAGATTATTGTAAAGTGCTGATTGACATACTGAATGAAAAATAGCTATAACTTTCAAACGGTATAACATTTTTTAAATCTAAAAGTTGCGTCACATTCTATACTTCGCCTAGTATAACAAAAAAATAAAAAAAGAAAAATTTGATCAAATTTTCTATTAGTTAGGGTGGTCAGACACGGGACTTTTTTAATCCGAAAAAGTTTTGGTAGAAAATTCATAATTAATTATTTATTCAGAATAAAAATATCAAAAAATATGCGTCACATCCAGGCATGAGTCTAGTTTTCATATCTATAATTATATTAAAAAAATATTATGATTTGATTTTGATTAAGGTGGTCAGACATACACCTACTTTTTATTTTCGCCCTGAAATTTTCTTAGTACTGCATTAAAATTCAAACTTTTGACCAATCAATTATTTTTTTCTCCTGATAAGGCCTAATATTTTAGAAACTACATTCAATTTTCTACAAATTATTTTCTTACAACTTTTTGATATAAAGTCCATAACCACTTCAAAATTATGTGTCAAGTTGACATAAACCTGATTTGCTGATTTTTCACTGCCACTTAAGGCCATAGTTTGGTACACCATGATCTTGCACATACCCTGTAACAAAATGTTATGAAACAAAATTTAAAAAGTTAGACATTGATGTTACAAATATATATTTAAAAACAATAGAATTTTACTCTATGAATGAAAAAATGGTTGGTTATAACATATAGATTGTATTTCTTAAATATTATTTAATATAAAATATATGTTATTAGAGGTTGTGTAATAAAAATTGATAATTTAATTTTAACTTTTATCAAAAAAAAATATAGAATCAATAGAAAAAATCTCATAAATCCCTAGTTATCTTAATTTTCAAATTCTTAATAGTTGGAGTCATTAATGTTTATGCCTCCAATGATGCTGTGGAAAGGGCGCAAATGTGGGTTTGGCTTGCTGACAACTTGCCGCCAGCTACTTGGGTCCTGTGTGGGGACTTCAATATGGTTGAAGTGGCCTCTGACAAAGATGGCATTCTGCCTTTTTGTTGGACAACTGGGGAAAGACAAGCCTGGTTTCACATGCGTCATAAATTGGGCTTCTTTGATCCCAATACTAGCTGTTGTCATGATAATGGGGCTTGGCACACTTGGTCCAATTTTTGAGCCGGTCTTGACTGCATATTGAAACGTCTTGATTGTGCTATGATCTTGGCGCAATCTTTTTTTTATTTTTCTGAAGATCGTGATCTACCTGTCATTCCCCTGACAGATGTGACGTTGTTAGACCACTATCCCATTTATTTTGGCATTTCTTGGCAAACAGCTGTCCCCAAAGTGGTTAAGTCTCAATTCTTCCTCAACACGTCTATGTTATTGCATGCCTCCACTATCTCCCACATACAACGTGTCTGGAATTTGGAACCACGTCCACATTCCCATCGCGGTTGGATTCAATGGTGGAATGATGCCATTACCAGAACAGCTCATTTTTTGCGCATCTACGGGCGTCAGCTGGCAATTTTTAGAAAATGATCTTATGAAGCCAACACCCTTGCCCTCAAAAAAGCCTCTGAAGCGCTCACCTTCAACCCTTTTGATGTGGATCTGCAACTTCAGCTTGCCAAGCTTCGCCATGAAAAGCAAATTGCTGATAACTATGCTACCCGAGGAGCTCAAACCAAAGCCCGTCTCCACTGGTTGGAGGTTGGCGACAAAGCCTCGAAGGAGTTCTTCCAGGCTCTCCGAGCCCATCATACCAATATTGGGATTAAAAAGATAAAACAGGGAATTGATGTTCTTTCCAATCTGCCAGACATCCTGCAAGCTTTTGTTCTTCACTATGAGAACGTTTTTGCTTCGCAGAGCCATTCAGTTGCTCAGGAGGCTCTCAGAAAGTGTATTTTTGTTACTCCAAACCGCCTCGCAGTTGAGCAACGCGCTTTCTGTGAGCAACTTCTTTCCCTCCGAGACCTTAAAGAGGCAGCTTACTCCATGGCGGATGACAAATCCCCTGGGTGTGATGGATTTCCCTATGAATTTTACAAACATCTTTGGGAGAAAATTGGTCCTGATCTGCACAAAGTCTATCTTGAAGCATACCATTCTAAAAGCTTAGGAGCAATCATAAATAAAGGCAATATTAAATTTATACCTAAAGCTGGTGATCCTGAGGACATCTGCAACTGGAGGCCCATCACCCTCCTCAATGTGTCTTATAAGATCATTGCTAAGGCGCTCTCTCTCAAAATCCGCCATATGCTTCCTCTAATTGTGCGGCCTGAACAAACTGGCTTCATCAAATCCAGGTATATTCTTGATAACATCATTGCTATCTGGGAAGGTATGGAATGGGCCTGTAAGTCCAAGTAGTAGGCTATCTTTTTAAAGATAGATTTTGCTAAAGCCTATGATCGCATTGAATGGCCTTTCATTTTGGCTATGCTTCAGGCTCTAGGTTTTGTTCCCAATTTCCTTCAGTTCGTGGAGATGCTCTTTGGTGATGCCAATGCTTGCATCAACATCAATAACTCACAATCTAAAGCTTTTGGAATTTTTCGTTCCATCAGACAAGGTTGTCTGTTAGCTCCTACGCTCTATGTCCTTGCTGCCGAAGGCTTTGGTTATTTACTTGCTCACTCTGTGTCTTCTAGGCTGGTCCGTGGCATTTCCTTGCCTGATTCTTCCTCCCAGTTAGTCAATGGTCATTTTGCTGATGACTCTTTTATCACTCTTCTTGAAGATGAAGAAAACATCAAAAATGCGTTAGATTGTCTTAACACTTTTTTGTCAAGCCTCTGGCTCTGCCATTCAATGGCATAAAACGCTCTGTTACCGATAGTCTTTTTTGCCAGCTCCACCTTGGCTCAGCCAATTCCAATGGAAATGGGTTACTCATGGAGAACTTTTTTGCTTTCTTGGCATTCCCTTTGCTTTCCAGGCTTCCCCTATGGAACTTTGGAATGCTGTGCTTACAAAGATAACCAAAAAGCTTGATTATTGGATCACTAAGCCACTTTCTCTTGCTGGTAAATTCCAGATTTGTTCTAAGATTTTGGCTGCCACCCATGTGTTTTATTCTTCTTGTTGGGATCCCTCCAAAGCTTCATACCTCAAATTAGAACGTTTGCTCAGAGATTTTCTTTGGGCCTCTGGTTCTGACCATCATGGTTTTCACAGAGTTACTTGGGATTTCTGTTGTCTCCCGAGGGAATCTAGGGGTCTCGGCCTGCTTTCCACTCGAAAGCAGGGCCTTGCCCTCTGTGCTAAATGGATTATTAGAGCTATTGTTGGAGATGAAGCCTGGAAAATTCTTGTCAGACATTGCATCTCTTCAGGCTTCCCTGCTAACAGACTGGCCTGGAAGGGAATTGGTTTTCAGACCCTTCTCACTATGCGAGAACTAGTGGTCATACAGGGCTCTTTCGTTATAAAGAGCATCTGGAAAGCCTGTGAAGCTGTTAAACCTTGGCTTCGTTGGGTTGGTAATGAGTTTCGCAATGGGTTGTCCTTAAATCAGCAGAACATTTGGTGGTCTCCCCTATTTTCCTTCTAGGGTATTCCTCTTGCCAAGACTCAAGGTGCTAGTGCTCTGTGTTTCTATAAACGTGGCATTCGCACTACTAAGGATATTTTTTCAAGAGTCACCATGAATTTCAGGTCTTGGGAGGATATGCAAGTTCAATACCGCCTTTTTCGTGCCGATCGTCAGACTTATGAGCTTCTGTTGTCTTCCATCCCTGTGCACTTACTTCATAAAGTGGGGATTCAGTCTGTTCGACCTTGGTGGTATGATTGGAAGTGGTTTCCTGCCACTCCATTTACCAATTATAAGCCCAATATGGGATATAGATGGCTTTCGCCCCACCTTTCGATGGTGGACATGCTTAATCAATGGTGGAATTTGCATTCTTCACTTTCTCAATGGAGAAAACGGTTCGACACCATTTGGAGTGCCATTACAAAACCTAAGATTGCTCACTTTTCTTGGTGCCTTGCTTTCAAAGGTCTTCCCCTGGGGCCTCAGCTCAAGCACATTGGGGTTCCTGACCCTAGATGCCCCTTCTATGGCCAACCTGAGTCCTTTTTGCATATTTTTTGGTTTTGCAAACGTGCTCAGAATTATTAGCACTGGATCCATGATTTTTTCAAGCCTTTTAGGCCCGAACCTTTTTCATGGCACATGATCCTTTTGGGTGATTCCCCCAGATTTCCTCGAAAGTTTTCCCAGATTTGGCATACCTTCAGGATGGAAATTTTGTTTTCTCTATGGAAAGATAGGAATGCAGTTTTATTCACTCACAATTTTTTGGATGTTAACATTGCAATGTACACTAAGGCATGCATTTGTAACAATGTCATTATGCAGATACAGGTGCAAGCTAATAAAGTTGCATTGGAGGTTGCCCACTTACAAGAATTGTTAAACCACTGGGGCAATGATCCTTGTACCATTGCCAGAGTGCCTCCCGATGCCTCAATTGATGCTTCCTCATCCTGCGGTCATCGTTCCAGACGCCAGTCCTCTGGCTGCCATTCGCACACGCCATGCTCCCAGGGTCCCTGCCATCGCTCTCCCAGTGGTGGTCATGGCGGTTGGAGGTGCCGCTCCGCTTCCCCATCGCGTGGTGGTTCTGGTTGGTCCCCGACTCCCCCCCTGGGCGGGCCTCTGGCTGGTCTTCGGCTCCTCCCCCTGGACGGGCGCACTCTGGCAAGTTTCCTCGGTTGGCCTTGGTAATTTCTCCTCTGCGGCCAGACAAGAAGGATGCGGAGATTGCAACTACCCCAGATCCTACGGATGTTGCTGACAGCTGGACTGTTCCTAGTCTGCCTCACAATTCCATTGATGCATGGGGATTTCCTAATAAAGATGATCCTCCTCCCTCTACTGGTACTGCCTTGGCAACATGAGGTTGTTCTAAAATTTTTTTTGATGAATAGTTTATAGTTGCTGGCTACAACCATGTTGTTTGCTCCAGCTTCGGCCGATTGAACTCATTCGCGAGGTGATCCTGTATCCCCTGACCCTTTTTTGTGAATTGTAATCTTAGTAAATTTTATTAATTGAAAAGGACTATTCATCAAAAAAAATTCTTAATAGTTTAGTTCTTATAGATGTCATAGTGGAGATTCAATTGAAAATGTTGTTTTTAATGTTTTACTTTTTGCTAGAATAGGCAACTCATTATTGTAGGATTGCTTTAAGAAATGAAACATCTAATGATAACAATGACATAATTTTTTTTAATGATTTAACCTAGAAAGTATAACATTTGCATCTCAAGGTATACAACATGATCCAAATTTTAATCATGGTCTCAATGCACAAGGCTTTAAATGCCCAAATATAATCACAATATAAATAAATCAAGATCCCAATGATCTATCACACTATCATGTATGTAATTCAAAGCCAATAATACACCACCAATTGACACATGTCTAACGTATAGATGATCTAAAAATAATTCATAACATGCATGGATATTAAACATGATATATACTATCATCATATCTCCTGCAAGTTATCTACATTGATCATGGTATTTGACATCACTGTAAATGAATAATCATTAACTAAATTAACAATAAAAATGATGAAGAACTAAAACATCAATAGATACCCAATGCGTCAAATGTTAGCACATCATGTCCATCTTATGGTGGATTGTAAAATTTATAATGTTAATAAAAGAGAACTCAAAGACAAAAACATGCAAACAAATTTCAACTTGCGCATTTTAAGATATTATTTGAAAAAAATGGCACGATGGCATAAAGCTCTATTACTTTTTTACACACATTTTTTATAATCTCAATAAACTAAGGTTTTGATCTTCAATTTCATTTATTAGTATTTTTTTTTTTAAAAATCCCCTAAACTATGTGCATAATTTTTTTAGTGTCTTTTTGATTGACTAATTAAAAATTTAAATAAATTATTATTTTTATATTATAAACTTGATTCTACTTATATTCAAAAATAATAATTATCAATAAGATGTTAGAGTTAATAATTTAACACAAAAATGACATAAACTAGATAATTGTTAATTAACGTTTTGTTAAATAAATATATTATATACTTTAAAATATAAATATTTCAAAAAAAAAACTTAATATCATATTATTACTTTTCTCTTTTATTTTCTTAATTTCTATTACTTTAAATAAATAACTATTACATTATTCTTGCAACATCTTAAAATTTTAAACATAAGCATAGATATTTTTTCTTAATTGAAAAGACTACTTGTCTACCCTTTTATCTCATTTATATATATGAATCCAAATAATTTATTCACAACAATCTACTTTTTCGCATGTTCCCACTCATTTGGCCATTTGAATTTTGATGTGTGAGGTTGGCCCCCAGGGGCCAGGCCTAGTCTTGAATTCTTGCCTAGACCTGCAACTTGTTCTAATTGTGTCTGGGGTGACCGAGGGAAATGCGAATGTCATTTTCCCTAGTGGTGGGGTGCCAGTGGAGTCTATGGTGGTACCAATGGTGGGCCAGAAGGAGTTAGTGAGTCATACAATGGCTCTAGGTTGGAAGGAAGTGGTCCTAGGAGAGAAAGCGACTCTTCCCCTATTGGAAGCCCCCAAGGTGATCAGCAATGATGAGGGGTGGAAATTTTTGTTCCAGATAGCTTGGTTGATAGTGTGTCAACCAATCTAAAGCTCTGCTTGATTGGCAGGTTTGTTTCCTTTTGCCCATTGATTGAGATAATCAAGAAGTGGGTTAGTCAGGGATGGAAGTTGAAGGGGAGTGTGATGGTGTCAACCATGGTGGGTGGTCTGTTCTACTTTAAATTCAAAGTGGTTGAAGATATGACAATGGTAATGGTTGGGTCTTGGTCATGTGGAAAACATAGCTTGGTGGTGGTTAAGTGGCACCCAACACTTGATGCAGGAGCATCTTGCATGAGAAAATTATTGAAAAAAAAAAAATTTGAGAAAAAAAAAAATTTGTGGAGGAGAGAGAAAGTGACGAAAATTAGAGGAGAAATAATGAAAAAAGAAAAAAAGGAGAAAAGAAAGGAAAAGGGGATTTCTATTTTCGAGGTGTATAGGTGGCATAATAGGAAAAAATAAAAATAAAAATAAATGGTTGTCATTTCAGTTATCAAGGTGTGGGTAGAATTCTAGAAAGTTATGAATATTGTAGAAGGTTATGGAAGTTGTAGAAGGTTGTGGATATTGTGTAGGTGGAATTCTAAAAGGTTGTGGATAAGTCATGCATTGGGTGATAAATGCCTATTTAAGCAAGGCATATGAGCATTTCTAATCAAGCTCAAGGAGAAGCTCAAGGAGTAGCTTGAGAAGTAGAAGCTTTGGAAGGAAAGCTTGGAAAGGTGAAAGTTGTGGAAGGTGAAGCTTGGAAAGCTTGGAAGGCTTCAAGGTGTGAAAGAGAAAGAGGAAAGTGAAGAGTGAGTTTTCTTGAGTCTGTGGACAGAGTGCCGAATGTGAGGCAGTTTACAGCAGGATTATACTTCATTAGTGAAATCAGAGCACGTGCTTCATTAGTGGTATCAGAGCAGGAGTTCCTGAGTGTACAAGCAAATTGCCGAAGTATGAGACAGTTTGTACCAAGACCTTGGTTGGGTGAAGTTTATCAGAGCAGGTTTTCCTAAGTGTACAAGCAGATCGCCAAAGTGTGAGGCAGTTTGTACCAGGACCTTGGTTGGGAAAAGTTTATCAGGGCTTGTGGATTGCAAATCCATGGTCTTAGACTTGTGATGTGATTCCTGATTGTTCGTGTGAGGTGGCAAGTTGCGATCTGACTTGCAAACAATTTGGTTGTCACAAGGAGTGTGGGAAGGATTTGTTGCAGAGGGTTTACGAAGATCTTGGGAGATGGATCCAAGAGGATTGGACCCTAAGATGATTGCGAAAATCCATGATATAGTGGAGAGGAATTTTTCTAAGATGATTTCTCGGTTGGATGCTAGATTGGCTGATCAAGCTAAGAAGGTTGAGGTGGAAGAGGTTGGTTTTGCTAATCAATTTGTGGAGTTTGATGCAGACCCTGCAGAACAACTAGAGGTTGTTGCTAAAGATATTCCTAATGTTGTTGATGTTGGGATAGAGGTTAGTTTTCATGATCAATTGATTGAGTCTGACATGGAGATTGTGGAGCACTCGGTTGTGGATGATCCAATTGTTGTTGGTGGTAACTTGTATCTTGCAGAGCATCTTGTTGTGAGCAATGAGGTTACTGGTGTTGAGAGTTTGGCATGTGTTGATGGAAATCTACATGTGGCTGCTGATGTGGAGCTTGTTATTGCTGGTATGGATTCACTAGTTGCTGATGTGGATGAGGGTTTTCTGTTGAAGCATTATGTTCAGTTTGTTTGTGGGAGTGAGCATGTTGATTGGATGGTTGAGATTCTGGTGTTTGATAGAGTAATGCAGATGTGGAATATTTGCATGGTGATTTTATTGTCCCTATTGAGGTGGAAGCCTTTGGTGAAGATGAAGATTGTGGTAGATCTTCCTTTTGACATCAAAGTGTGGGACACACTTTTCTATCTACCGGGGGAGTCTGATGCAGGAGCATCTTGCATGAGAAAATTATTGGAAAAAAAAAAAATTGAGAAAAAAAAAATTTGTGGAGGAGAGAGAAAGTGACAAAAATTAGAGGAGAAATAATAAAAAAAGAAAAAAAGGAGAAAAGAAAGGAAAAGGGGATTTCTATTTTCGAGGTGTATAGGTGGCATAATAGAAAAAAAAATAAAAATAAAAATAAATGGTTGTCATTTCATTTATCAAGGTGTGGGTAGAATTCTAGAAAGTTATGAATATTGTAGAAGGTTATGGAAGTTGTAGAAGGTTGTGGATATTGTGTAGGTGGAATTCTAAAAGGTTGTGGATAAGTCATGCATTGGGTGGTAAATGCCTATTCAAGCAAGGCATATGAGCATTTCTAATCAAGCTCAAGGAGAAGCTCAAGAAGGAGTAGCTTGATAAGTAGAAGCTTTGGAAGGAAAGCTTGGAAAGGTGAAAGTTGTGGAAGGTGAAGCTTGGAAAGCTTGGAAGGCTTCAAGGTATGAAAGAGAAAGAGGAAAGTGAAGAGTGAGTTTTCTTGAGTTTGTGGACAGAGCGCCGAATGTGAGGCAGTTTACAATAGGATTGTGATGGAGTTGTGAGTGTGTAGACAAAGCGTCAAATGTGAGGTACTTTACACTTGGATCTTGGATTAGGTTTGTGAGAAGAGCTAGTGGCTGTGATTTAGAAACAAGGAGGTTGCTTGGTGGCTTGCGAGCACAAGTTGAGATCTTAGAGGTATCTACCAGAGTGTGGATCTAGACTAGCTTGGGTTTGGATTGGATCTTGAGAGATCTTGTTGCATTCTTTGTCATGAGTTGGTAAGGGTGGTGTAGCCCTTTGTCAGTGGTATCAGAGCATACTTTCATCAGTGGTATCAGAGCGTACCTTCATCAGTGGTATCAGAGCTGTACTTCATTAGTGATATCAGAGCACGTACTTCATTAACACTAGATCTAACGAAAGAGCTAAGAAGGATGGTGTTGATCTGGGTTAGGCTTCCATGACTCTCACTCAAGTTCTGGGATGAGAGGATCCTGAAATCAATAGGAAACTCCTTCAAACATTTTGTTATTGCAAATATAGCCACTATATAAAGGTCTAGGTTGATGTATGAAAGATTCAGTGTACATGTGATTGTAGGTACTTCCTTACCTAAGTCTATTACTCTAAGCTTGAAGTGGGACCAAAAAGTGCAAGCCATCATTTACAAAAATTTGGGGCTATACTACCATAAATGCTCATCATTTGGGCATTTGATTGTGGACTGCAAGAAGTTCAATAAGATGCCTGAGGAGGAGGTACCAAGGGAAAAGGAAGTGGAGGTGGCTCCTTTGGCCGTGGAGGAAAAGAGAGAGAAGTGCTTTTAGTTAAAGGAGATAGAGAGATGGAAGAGAAGGGAGAGACTTCTTTACCCAGGAAGGTGCTTGAAGATAAGAGCATTAACCCTCAAGAAGAGATGGTGAGGGTTAGGATAGAAGCTTTGGAGCCTCACCAAAGTGAGGGGGAGCCCTGTGGGATAAAAATCTTTGAGAAGCCTTATGAACTGGAAGGGCAGCCATGTGGGTTAGAGGAAGGGGAAATCTCCTTAGAAGAAGAGATCTTACCCTTTCTGCAAGGTATTGAAGAGCTCCTAAGTACTCCTTCAAGAAACTTGGTGATTGAGGAGGTGCTCGGGGAGGAGAGAGAGATAAAGGAAAGGAAAAAGACTTGGCAGAAGGGGGAGAGGTGGCTAGAATTCTTTGTTGGAGTGAAGAGGATCCATCAATTCTTAAGAGGGTGGATTGTTTGGCCTTGATGGAGGATGGGGAAGGGAAGTGGAAAACTCAGAGAAGGTAGACTAGAGTATCATAGAAATCTAAGGTGGTAGTGGAGTTAAAGATGGATGTAGGGAAATCTAAGAAATAGAGTAGAAGAACGAAGAATATGGAAAGGGAGGTGGCAAGTGGCAGGCAGCCCACCTTGGAGTCCCTAACAAAGGGTAGAAAATTATTATTCTATCATAGAATATGAGGGGGTCGAATAGCCCTCAAACACAGTTTTCTCTCAAGTAGCAGCTGTCTAGCCCAAAAAATGATATCCTTTTGATCCAGGAAGTTAAAATGACCATGTCTAATTTGAAGAGTATTGCTAGTTATCTTTGGCTAGGGGCAGATTTCTATTATAGTAAAATGGAGGAGGAGTTAGGAGGTGTGGCTAAGTTTTCTGGAACCCAAGTGCTGGTAAATGAAGTTTACTTCATTGTTCTGGATACTATCTTATTACTGAACATAAGAAGGGTGATAAGATATGGAATATCGTCAATGTGTATGCTCTTAATACTAGGCAAGGAAGAGTTTGCATTTGGGAGTAGCTATCTATTTTTCTCTCTCGAAATAAAAATACTTTTTTTATGGGAGATTTCAACTCGCCCCTGTACCCTTTAGAGAAGGTTGGAGGAATGGTTGATTTTAATGACAACATGAAGGATTTGGCTGAGTTCATTAATAAAAAAAATTTACTGGATATGGAGATGCATGAAGTGAAGTTCACATGGTCAAATAATAGGAAGGGAGCTGACCTTATCCAAGTCAAACTTGACAGACTTTTGGTTTCGATTAGTTGGGAGGGCCTAACTTCCTCCTCCCTCACAGGATTACCTAGGACTATCTTGGATCACACTCCCATCATTTTTACTTGGAAAGAAGAGTCCCAGGGGGGCCAAAGACCTTTTAGATATGAACTTATGTGGAAATCCCATCCTAACTTTAGTGTTAGGGTGGCGAAATGGTGGGGGATTTTTATGGAAGGGACTGTTATCTATAGACATTTTGCTAAACTAGAGAATCTTAGAAGGAATGTGTGGCCTTGGAAGAAGAGACATTTTGGTGATATCTTTAAGACTAAGGCAGAGGTGGAGGAAAAGTTAGATGAGATCCATAAATCTATGGGGGAGGGCCTTGTCATGGAAAATATGATTCAGGAGGAGGACAAATGTAGAAAAGTCTGGAAAGATATGATGATCAGAGAGGAAACCTTCTAGAAGTAGAGATCTAGGGTTTTATGGCTCAAGGTGGGAGATAAGAATACTGCATTTTTTCATAGATTGGCCTCAATCCATAAAAGGAGGGATACTATTGGTAATGTCAAAGATGAAAATAACATGAAGCTTAAAAAAACTAAAGAAATAGGAAACTGGGCGACTATCTATTTCAAGAATTCTTATTTGGAAGAGCAGAGAAATATTAGGGAAGAGGATAGGTGATGGCTGATCGATTCCATGCATACAGTGATCTTGGCTAAAGAAAATGAGGAACTTGCTCAAATGGTTACCAAGGAGGAAGTTCATAGAGTAGTTTTCTCTATGAAAGCCTATAAGTCCCTGGGACCTGATGGGTTCCCCCCGACATTCTTCCAACACTTTTAGGATGTTATTAAATTGGATCTCCTCCAAGCGGCTCGTGACTTCTTCAGAACTATGAAGCTTCTCAAACAACTTAATAAAATGTTTATTGCCCTGATCCTGATGGTTAAAGACCTAGAGGTCCTATCAGATTTTAGGCTAATCAGCCTCTACAACACTACTTATGAGATTTTCTCAAAAATCTTGGTGAATAGATTAAAATTGATGCTACATAAATTCATTAGGAAAACCCAGAATGGGTTTGTCCTGGGTCGTCAAATCCTCAATGCTGCCATAACAACTAATGAAGTCTTGCACTCAATGGTGAGAAGTGGTAATTTAGGTATGGCTCTCAAACTTAACATCTCCAAAGATTATCATAAGGTTAATTGGTTTTTCCTATATGGAGGTTTGGGTAAAATTGGTTTTAATCAAAAAGTTATAAAGATGGTGAAATCGATGGTGGAAATTGTCAGCTACTCGGTGATGGTGAATGGTTCATACTAGGGGAATTTTTGCGAGGAAAGGCAACTAAGACAGGGTGACCCTATCTCTCCCTATATTTTTTATAATGGTTGTTGAAGTTCTGGGTAGGGCACTCTTGAGAAAGATGGAAAGGGGGTTTATAGGCATTAGACCTACTTCCACACTTCTACTAGAGGTGATACAATAGTTGGTGGATGACACCTTCCTAAGTGGGGACTCCTCAGTGGGAGAAGCCAAAGCCTAGAAGTCAGTGTTGGAGATATATGCAGCTAATGTACGATAGGAAATTAACTTGAATAAAAGTAAAGTGTTCTTTTTTAACACCCCCTTGATATACATCATAAGATTGTGAATATTTTAGGGTGTAATACTGTTGATTTACCTAACACATATTTGGGCCTCCCTTTGATGGTGAAGGATGTAAGTAACAACTTTTGGAATAGTATTTTGCAGAGGATGCAAAAAAGCTAATTGGTTGGAAAGGCAAAATTCTGAATAGTGCAGGAAAACTTCAACTTTTGATTTCCTCCCTATAGGGGTTACCTGTGTACTTCCTATCACTGTTCAAAATTACTCAGAGCATGGCTAATAAATTGGAGAAAATACAACATACTTTTGTCTGGTCGAGAGGAAGTGAGAAGGTAAGGCTAAGTCTAGTTAACTAGGATATAGTTTGTAAACCGAGAAGTAGAGGAGGTTTGGGAGTGAGGAAGATAGCTGATTTGAATAATGCACTTCTTACCAGGATAGGGTGGAGTCTGATGAAGGAGGAATCCAACTGGTACAATATTATGAAGGCTAAGTATCTTGGGCATCTGAAGTTCTCTCACTGCACCTAGAGAAATGATCTCCCTTAGGGATCTAAGATCTAGGGAAATATTATGAAGAACAGAACCCTTTTGAAAGAAGGTGTGAGGCTAGTGGGAAATGGGAATCAAATTAACTTCTAGGAGGATTTGTGGCTTACAGGTTAATTGTTAACAAAAAAAAGTTTGGGCCCCTTTCGAACCACCTTTAGGAGCAGGGGGGAGGAATGGTAGCTTATTTTATTTGCCCTAGGAGGAAATGGAAGAAGCTCGAGTTGTAGTAGAATGCTATATGAGGGGACATGTTAAAAGAGCTAAAGTTTTTTCTTGAGGGGTATAGAATCTTGGGAAGGGATCAGAATGATGAATTCATTTGGAAGGCCACATTGACAAGGGAGTTCTCTGTTAAGTCTACCTATAAATTAATGTTTGATAAAATTTTGGAACCTAATGATTGGGGGAATATATGGCTTAATTATCTAATACCTAAGATTAATATATTCTGGTGGACCACTATCCATGGGAAAATACTCGTGACTATAGATAACTTTATGAAACAGGGTTTCTAATTATTAAATAGATGCTACTTGTGTAAGATGGAGGAGGATAATATTCCCCACTTTTTTGTACACTATAGGTATGCTTCTAATGTTTCGAGGAGGCTTTTACAAAAGTTGGAGGTAAACTAGGTGTTTAATAGGGTTCTAGTGCAATTTTTGGAGAATTGATAAGGCCCCTTTACTCACCCCCTCCTTGTTAGGTTGTGGAAGGTGATCCACCCCCCTACCCATGTTTTTGGGGGCATCTAGAAGGAGATAAATAATAGGGTGTTTAGGAGTGAAGAGAGAGAGGAGGAAGTTGTGGTGGAAAGGATATATAAACTTATGGTAGAGAATATGAGTTGCAGCAAGTGGAGAAAACTGGCATTCCTCCCATGAGTGCTAGAGGTTAGAGTGGCTAGGGGCTGGAAATTGGAGGAGGGGATAATGGAAATTGATAACTCCAACTTGTTGGCTAGAGAAAGGACTAGATGGGAACCTTCATCGATGAATTGGGTAAAGCTTAATTTTGATGGTGCTGCCATGAAGGAAGGCTCGACGGTAGGAGGAATGGTCAGGGACAACAAGGGAAGGATGCTATTGGTATATTCTGGATAGCTAGGGAAAGTATCTAACAATACTGCGAAGGTGATGGCTCTATATTGGGGTTTAAAATTGGTGATGAGCATGGGATGGAGAAATGTGGAAATCGAAGGTGATTCTAATATCATCATAGAAACTGTTAAAGGTAATATGAGAATAGGATGAACCATAAAGCGAGTGATAGAAGATATCAAACACCTATTAGCCAATTTTAATAGGTTTGATTTGAATCATATATGTTGGGAGGGAAATAGTGTGGTAGATGGTATGGTGGTGCTAGGCCTAAAGGCGAAAGGACTAAGATGTTGGAGGGAATGTAATGCCTTGCAAAATTTGGTAAAAGATTTAGTGAGTCAAGAAATAAAGAATGATGAATCCTAGCTAGAGAGATATTTTAAAATTTTGTATCATGTTGCTGAGCTGGTAGAAAGGACAAAGCCAGGAAGGACAGATGGCTAGGAGTGAAGGAGATGGTACTAGTAATAATAAATTAACATGGCCTGAAAAAGAAAGATTTTTGATGTTTGAGAAGAAAGGTTTTTTAATGATTTTCCTATGCATGTGCTGGTAGGCCGGGCATAAAAAAGGTTCAAATTTTAAATGGTTAGTCTATATTGGGAATGATGGAAAAGATTGGGAGAAAGATAGAGGCATTCAACATGTGACATTAATTTCTACTAAGGACGCAAGTATAATTACTAATAATAATGGCCATTATTGTCATTTAAGGGATTTTTGGCTTAAGTGTGGACTCATTTGTAGCAAGTGTTTCTAGGTTTTGAAGAAGAAGAGAGGTTTAGGGAAATTTTTAGAGATGGGTGGTGACCTTATTCGCATTGAGCCGTCCATGATTGAGGAGAATGCAAGGAAGCCGCTGGTGTGGTATATGTTGAAGGAAGGCAGTTTTGTGCCATTTATGGAGGCACATAATTGGCATGACAAAAATTGTTCCATGCAATTTGTTAATTCATGGGAGGACCGCAGAGTTATGATAAATGGCATATCATTCCATATCTGTAAGGAAGTCATTTCTCTGGCGACGATTTTGGCCATAAAGGGTAGGAAGTGGTAGAAGGTGACAAGGGTGGCTGATGAAGTGAGTCTACAATGTTTATTCTTGGATGGGGAGGATCTTATTTGGCATAGAGGTGGTTTTATGCAAGAGAAGCTCTTTGAGCCATGGAATGAGGTTTGTTTGATGTTGATGAAGTACCTAACCCTGGAAGGGAGGTATGGTGTCTGTTATTACTACTACTTTCCCCTCTTAAATCATTTTCATCACCATGATTTAATTTCTATTATGTTCTTTCTATTGCATGATCTTGAGGACAAAGTTACTGATGTAAATGAAAAAATGACAAAAGGGGTTAATTTTACCATTTTACGTCAAGGGTTAATTTTACATTTGTATCAGTTCCACCTTGCCTTGGTCCCCCCCTAGGATTGTGGAAATTGATATCCTAGCTCACCTCAACCCCCGACCCCAACTAGTTTCCCTTATGATCATGAGTCCCAAAGCCCCTACCCCACAACCTTTGCCTAGTGGGTCCCCTATGGATTTAAAGCCCACTCCTTTTGGGGGAAAAGGGAAACAAGATAAAGGGAAAGAGAAGGAACCAAAGGAGTCTGAGGAGGAGAGAGGGGGGGGAGGTTAGCTAAGTCTAATGCTAAGAGGAAACTAAAAGCAGGGGCCTCGCAAGAGGAGGAGATAGATTATGAAGACATGGGTTGCCCAAAATGGAGGATGAAAGAGAATGCATTAACTTTTGGGGAAGGGAGAATGGAGGAGGAGGAAGAGGAGATCTCAAACTCTTCTCGGTCTGGCTTGGGTGAGGGGTTGAAGGAGAGAAAGGAAGTGTCTCATGTTTCAGAAACCATCGGATTGGGGTGTGTGGACTTAATGAGGGAACAATTACCTGATACGGTGGATAGGGTGCCCTCCCCCATAAAGATTTCCTCCCCTATTAAGGCTTTTTCTAAGGATAATGCTAAACCCCCCTATTGTGCAAGAAGTTACTATGATGCAAGGGGATGGCCTTCCTAGTGACATGTAGGAGGTCAACATGGAGATCATGAAGAAGGCTAGCAGTGATGTGTGGGATAGAATTCATGTGCTAGAAGAGAGAATGAGCCTACTGACTAAGTTCACTATCAAAGTGACACATGTTGCTACCACCACACTAAACCTACTTAAGGACTCAGAGGGAGACTTGCCAAAGGAGGACACAAAAATGCTATTTGACTTCCTTGTAGAAGACTGGACAAACATCCTCTTGGGGAGGAAGGAGGCAAAGAAGCCTTAATGGTTCTCTCTTATTCATTTTTTATGTTGTTATTCTGCGAGTTGTTGAACTAGAAGGGGTTTAAGGCTGTCATGCCTTTGTTTATATATGTCTATAGTTTTAATAGTTTTAATACATGTTGTATATATGTTAGGCCTGCTGATACTCTTTTAATTATGGTTCCAAACCTTTTTTTTGTCTTATTAAGTGGTAGGGGGTAGTTTTGGTTGATGGTTATCTACTAGTAGTTGTCCAGTTTGATTGTTTATGGGCTAGCCCCTAGTTTTTGCTACTTTTAATTTAAAAACAAAATAAACTTTCTATCCTTTTATAATTCAAAAGTAAAATTATATTGAAAATATGTCTACAAAAAGCCATATAGTGATTTAATGTCTTATGGCTTATAATTCATTATCCTTGTCCTTGCAAGAGTGGTTTTGTGTGTGACTTATTAATTCATGGAATCTGGAAGACACAGGATGAGGAGAAATACCTTATTAATTCCGTTCACACATAAAAAGGTTGATCATGTTTGAGTGGAAGAAATAATCTTGATGATTAGTGGTATACGACCCGCAATTGGTTTATTGATATTGTGGGCACTTTTAATGGATAACCATGTTTACTTTGACTAAAATTTCTAGGTCCTTTTCTTTTCCATGCACCATAGATGTTGGTTCTTTAGTGACTCTGTGTGTATTCTTTACCTTATGCAGTGCTCTTCTTGTGGGTTTCATTGATTTTCTTTTAGCTTGATTTAGACAAAAGATTCATAACGTATTGATTTAGCTTGATTTAGCTTGATTTTCTTTTAGCTTGATATTGTCATTATAGCATCTCCTCTGATTTGTTCCTTCCATTAATGCTTTGTGCTTTGCTAAGAACAATGACTTTATTTGCATAGGTGCCAGTATCTTAATATATTACAAACCTTTTTTCCTTGCAAATTACTTGAGTTGTGACTTCTTATTGGATGAAAGAAACTCTTCATCACATTGAAATATTGTTTTCTTGATGCATAGTTAATATTCTTTGTGTGAGTCTTAAGGTGGTATTGTTAATCAATTCTTGTAGTTTTGCTTGGTTCTTGAACTTACTGACTTTTTGACCCCCCTTAACCATAGGGTATGTGCACCAAGTTTTGGTGCCAAAAACATGACACATATTTAAGTTTTAAAAAAAAAAAAATTCTAAAGCACATATGTGCTATAGCACGTACATGCTTTGGAAAACTAAAAAATTGTCTTGCTCTCCCTATTCCACCATCCCCCATCCCCTACTCTCTCTCTCTCCCTACTCTCTCTCAATCTTTCTCTCCTCTCCCATTCCCTACTCTCTCTCACTCTCTCTCCTCTCCCATCCCCTCTCTCTCTCTCCCTCCCCCTCTCCCACCACCTACTCTCTCTCTCTCATCCCCTATTCCCTCTCTCTCTCACTCCACCTCTCCCACTGCCTACTCTCTCTCTCTCTCTCTCTCTCTCTCTCTCTCTCTCTCTCTCTCTCTCTCTCTCTCTCACTCACTCACTCACTCTCACTCTCCCATCCCCTACTCTCTCTCTTTCTCACTCTCCCTCTCCCACTGCCTATTCTCTCTCAGTCTCTCCCATCCCCTACTCTCTCTCTCTCTCTCTCTCTCTCTCCCCCATACCTTACTCTCTCACTCTCAATCTCTCTCCCTCTCCCACTCCCTCTCCCACTGCCTCCTCTCTCTCTCCCATCCCCTACTCTCTCTCTTGCTCTCCCTCTCCCACTGCCTACTCTCTCTCTCTCTCTCTCTCTCGGGCTACTCTCTCTATCTATCTTTCTCCCTCTCCCTCTCCCTCTCCCACCACGTACTCTCTCTCTCCCATCCACTACTCTCACTCTCTCTTGTTGTCCCTCTCCCATTGCCTACTCTCTCTCATTATATCTCTCATCCCCTACTCTCTCTCTCTTTCTCTCTCTCTCTCTCTCTCTCTCTCTCTCTCTCTCTCTCTCGCTCTTGCTCTCCCACCATCTACTCTCTCACTCTCTCTACCATCCCCTACTCTCTCTCATTCTCGAACCCCCCACTCTCTCTCTCTCTCTCTCTCTCTCTCTCTCTCTCCCCAATCCCCTACTCTCTCTCTCTCTCTATCCATCTCCCTCTCCCACTCCCTCTCCAACCACCTACTCTCTCTCTCTCACTCTCTCTCTCTCCCATCCCCTACTCTCTCTCTTGCTCTTCCTCTCCCACTCCCTCTCCCACTGCCTACTCTCTATCTCTCCACTCTCCCTCTCCCACCACCTACTCTCTCTCTCTCTCTCTCTCTCTCTCTATCCCATCCCCTACTCTCTCTCATTCCCTCACCCCCTACTCTCTCTCAATCTCTCTCTCTCCCATCCCCTACTCTCTCTCTCTCTCTCACTCTCTCCTGGGCTACTCCCTTTCCCTCTCTCTCTCTCTCTCTCTCTCTCTCTCCCATCCCCTTCTCTCTCTCTGACACACACTCTCATCCCCCCTCTCTCACCCTCTCCCTCTCCCACTCCCTCTCCCACTGTCTACTCTCTCTCTCTCTCTCTCTCTCTCTCACACACACACACACACACACATGCTCCCATCCCCCCTCTCTCTCCTCTCCCATCCCCTACTCTTTCTCACACACACACTCTCTCTCTCTCTCTCTTGCTCTCCCTCTTCCACTCCCTCTCCCACGGCCTACTCTCTCTCATTGTCTGGACCTCTCCCATCCCCTAATCTCTATCTCTCTCAAGCTACTCTCTCTCCTCTCCCATCCCCTACTCTCTCTCACTCTTTCTCTCCTTTCCCATCCCCTACTCTCTCTCTCTCTCTCTTTCTATCTATCTCCCTATCCCACTCGCTCTCCCATTGCCAACTCTCTCTCTCACTCTCTCTCCCATTCCATACTCTCTCTCTCACTCTCGCTCTCCCACCACCTACTCTCTCTCTCTCTCTCTCTCTCTCTCTCTCTCCCATCCCCTACTCTCTCTTAGTCTCTCTCACTCCCACTCTCTCCCTCTCTACTCTGTCTCTCTCATCTCCTTCTCTCACACTCTCTATCCCATCCCATAATCTCTCTCTCTCTACCACCACCTACTCTCTCTCTCTCCCATCCCCTACTCTTTCTCTTACACACACTCCCATCCCACCCCCCTCTCTCTCTCCCTCTCCCACTCCCTCTCCCATTGCCTATTCTCTCTCTCTCTCTCTCTCTCTCTCTCTCTCTCTCTCTCTCTCTCTCTCTCCCTCTCCCATCCCCTACTCTCTCTCTCTCTCTCTCTCTCTCACACACACACACACACACACACCCATCCCTCCCATCTCTTTCTTTCTCCCTCTCTTCCTCTCTCACTCCTATTGCCTACTCTCTCTCACACTCTATCCCCTACTCTCTCTCTCTCTCCTCTCCCATCCCCTACTCTCTCTCACTCTCTCTCCCTCTCCCATCGATTATTATCTCTCATTGTCTGGACCTCTCCCATCCCCTAATCTCTCTCTCTCTCTCTCTCTCTCTCTCTCTCTCCCATCCCCTACTCTCTCTCTCTCTCTCTCGGGCTACTCTTTCTCTATCTATCTCCCTCTCCCACTACCTAATCTCTCTCTCTCTCTCTCTCTCTCTCTCTCTCTCTCTCTCATCCCCTACTCTCTCTCTCTCTCTCTCACACTCTCCCTCTCCCACTCCCTCTCTCATTGCCTACTCTCTCACTCACTCTCCCTCTCCCACTCTCTTTCTCACTGCCTACTCTCTCTCACACTCTCTCTCTCTCCCATCCCCTACTCTCTCTCTCTCTCCCATCCTATACTCTCTCTCCCATCCCCTACTCTCTCTAACACTCTAACACTCTCACACTCTCTTCCATCCCTCTCTCTCTCACTCTCTCACTCTCTCTCTCTCTCTCTCTCTCTCTCTCTCTCTCTCTCCTCTCTGCCATCCCTCCCTCTCCCTCCCTCTCCCACTCCATCTCCCACCGTCCACTCTCTCTCTCTCACTCTCTCTCCCTCCCATCCCCTACTCTCTCTCTCTCTCTCTCTCTCTCTCTCTCCCCTCTCCCATCCCATACTCTCTCTTTCACACACACACACACACACACACACTCCCATCCCCCCTCTCTCTCTCCTCTCCCATCCCCTACTCTCTCTCTCTCTCTCTCACTCCCATCTCTCTCTCTCTCTCTCTCTCCCACTCCCTCTCCCACTACCTACTCTCTCTCTCCCATCCCCTACTCTCACTCTCTTTCTCCCCCCTCTCATACTCTCTCTACCACCCCCTACTCTCTCTCTCTCACTCTCACACTCTCTCCCGTCCCCTACTCTCTCTCTGTTACACACACTCCCATCACTCTCCCACTCCCTCTCCTACCACCTACTCTCTCTCTGTCTCTCTCTGTCCCTCTCTCTCTCTCTCTCTCTCTCTCCCCCCCATCCCCTACTCTCTCTCATTCTCCCACTCCCTATTCTCTCTCCCATCCCCTACCCTCTCTCTCTCCCACCCCCTACTCTATCTCTCCCACCCCCACTCTCTCTCCCATCCCCCCTCTCTCTCTCGCTCTCCCTCTCTCACTCCCTCTCCCACTACCTACTCTCTCTCTCACATCCCCTACTTTCTCTCTCTCTCTCACTCTCTCTCTCATCCCCTACTCTCTCCATCTCTCTCCCCCATTCCTCCTCTCTCTCACTCTCCCTCTCCCACTCCCTCTTCCACTACCTACTCTCTCTCTCTCTCTCTCTCTCTCTCTCTCTCTCTCTCCCTCCCCCTCCCATCCCCTACTCTCACTCTCTCTCCCCCATCCCCTACTCTCTCTCTACCACCTCCCACTCTCTCTCACACACTCTCACTCCCATCCCCTACTCTCTCTCTCTCACATCCCCTACTCTCTCACACACACACACTCCCATCCTTGTCTCTATCTCCCTACTCTTTCTCTTTCTCTCCCATCCCCTACTCTCTCTCTCTCTCTCTCTCTCTCTCCACCTACTCTCTCTCTCTCTCTCTCTCTCTCTCTCTCTCCCATCCCCTAATCTCTATCTCTCTCTCTCTCCCATCCCCTACTCTCTCTCTCTCTCTGTCCCTCTCTCCCTATCTCACCTTCTCCAATCGCCTACGCTCTCTCTCTCTCTCTCTCTCTCTCTCTCTCTCTCTCTCTCTATTTCTCCCTCCCTCCCTCCCTCTCTCCCTATCCCACCTCCTACTCTTTTCCCATCTTCTAATCTCTCTCATGCTCTACCCTCTTTGCCTCTCTCCTTCCCTCTCTATTGAAATTTAGGTCTTAATAGTGTGTGCGCAATAGTGTGTGCGCACTAAAGCACATACACACTAAAGCGTGTACGCACTATTAAGACCCAAACTTAAAAAAACTTTAAATAGTGCATGCATGCTATAATGTGAATGTTCTATATTGCACACATGCTATTCAAAGCTTTGCATTCTACCAAGCCCAAGGCTTGGTTTTGCCTTGGGGATCCAACCCAAAGGTTTGGAGTGTCTAAATTGGTCTGAGATGTGTTTTGCTGCAAACATACAAAAAATGATTGATTTTTCTTGTGTGCTCTCCTTCAAGTTTCCTCGTGGTTGAGCATCGACAAAATCAGGTTACATGACATTGTAGGTCTTTGTGTTAGCTATATAACCATATAATTTATTTTTATTTGAACTATTTCAAGCCTTTCAACTATAATTTCTTTTAAATGTATGCCCATTTTTTGTCAAAAACCAACATGTACTAATTGGGTTGTAGATTTTAGCTCACTCATCGAATTTTGCAACAACTTAGTTTTTGAGAAACTAGACTCTATTCTACAGACTTTAAAAAAGAAGAAGTTTTGATTTTAAATTAGTTTTCAATCATTTCTAGGGGGAGCACACAAATATTTCACATTTTAGGGATGTTTCCAATTAAAAAATTTATTAAAAAAATACACATTATAAAATTACTTGAAAAATTTGGGATAAACTACATAGTGTTAGGTAACTTTTGATCAGAGCGATTAAAGAATTTCAAAAAAAAAGTTCAAATTTTAGGGGGGCACACTTTGTACTATGTTATATTTTTTCTGAATAAACAATACCACTTTTTGTGCCCCCCCCCCCCCCTTTTGAGGACCTAAAACTAAACCATTTTGAAAAAAAATTAGTAGTTTAGAAACTAGATTCAAATGACTACTATTTTTTTTTTTGTTATATCTTAAAATTTTGAGCGTAACTATCTTCAAATTCTTGTTGAAGTTCAGAAATTATTGATTTTAGAAAAAAAGGTATCCACTTATAACCCCCTTTTGGCACCACAACTTGGTGCACTTACCCTATATTATCTCTATTCTTTCCACCCAGCTGTTGATGTAAAAATTGCAAAATTATGATGGAGTGGTGTTCAAAATCAATGGAACCTATGGATGTTATATTTAAACCTATAAGTATATTTGTTTCCCTCTAAAATGAAATATCTTAATTTTCATTCGCTCTTGTCGATTTTACCATAGTGGCAAAGAATGTATTGTTGCAAGATATAACATTTATATTCAACACAACCTTGCCAAGAGCCATTTTTCCTCTTTTAGGTTCCAACTAACCATGCTAATACATTATGATGGGAAGACAAATCATAAGGAGTTCCTTGCTTCACAAGCCATAGATGGTTGTGATTGTAAGACTCTTAGATTTTAAAAGATAAGATAATAATCACAATGTGAAAAAAATTGACAAAATGGTTACCTCTCAATTTTTAACCTAAAATATTTCAGCTTAAAATTTTTAACCAAAACTTATTTATGAATACAAGATAGAGAGAATTTAACATAATTATACCCTTAATTATCAATTGAGCCAAATAAAAACAGAAAAAAAATCAACCTCCATACAACTGAAACGAAAGATTGAATACTAAAATTTCAACCATGGAACGTCACACTATTGTCACTACCTAGGTACCTCTTGTAAAAACGCGAAGAGTAGTTTACCCAACTGTTTGAACACGGAAATTTTCGACTGACGTGTCCTGAGGTTTGTAGCCAGATTTCACGATGAGACATATCCTCTCGATATATAACTTGTTTGCCCATTGGTAGAACAAAAAGTCTGTAGATTAAAAGTTACGCACGAAGAGCGCCTTGGTTGAGTACCTACTCCACGGAAATTCATTACTGCTTATTTCAGCTCCGGTAAATTTTGGGTTTAAGTGAATGAAAACCAGGCGTCTCGGCAAATCCACCATCAGAAGTAGATATGTTTTTATCCTGCGCTTGAGGCCTTCCAGATTGAATTCCACTGTAAATGAAGAAGACCTACCAATTAACAGTCAGGAAGAAGATGAAGCGTGATTCCGTTCTTTCTTCATTAATTATTTTGAGTACTTGTTGGGTCATATGTGAGTGCCGATGGGTTAATTGCAACAATGATACAACTTATGCACATGGCGATGCATATTCCACAAACCTGAAGCGAGTTATCAACGATCTGTCTGGCAATAATTTTGATACTCCGCAGTTCGCTACATCTTCACATGGTCAATCTCCCTACACCGTATATGGCCTTTTACAGTGTGTTGGGAACATATCAGCAGATAAATGTTCCTACTGTTCGAAAAATGCATATAAAACCGTTAGTGAATATTGCGGCAATGACATAGGTGGGCGAGTATGGATGGACGACTGTTTCCTCCGTTATGACAAATTCAATTTCTTTGCGGATGTCGATCTTGCTGTGATTTCGTTTCCCAATGAAAGTCGTATAACTAGCAATTCAGAGGCTTACGGGGACGCGGTAAGTCGTCTGCTGCAAAATCTGTCTGAGAAAGCTTCCGAACCTGCAAATAAGGGTTTCGCTATTGGGTTCACTACTTACGCTGGCTCAGGAGAAATCTACGGCTTAGTCCAGTGTTGGAGAACATTGGAAGCCAATCCTTGCAGGAATTGCTTGTTTTATGCGAAGCAAGAAGCACGCCTTTGCTGCTCGGTGGATAAGGGAGCTCAGGTTCTGTCCACATCCTGCAAGATTAGATTTGAGATATACCCTTTTTTTGGATCTGCCGAATCCATGTTACCATTGAAATCAAAGAACCCACCTGCTTCTTCACCTCCCGAAGAAGCCCATAATTCTGGTATCTTATCTAATGAGATCTTCCAAGGTGTTATCAAAGATTATGCAAAAATAACCACATGTCCTGTGTTATGCTCTTAAATGTGTGTTAGGGTTTCATGGGGATCCCTACTGTGACTAATAATGAAGATCTACACTGCAGGAAAGTCTTCAGCGTTACCGATTGTACTGGGGCTCGTGGGAGGCCTGATTCTGGTTCTAGTTATTTGTCTGATCGCAATGAGAAAAAGAGTGGCATCTGCCATTTCAGGAGGACAAATAGCTCTAGTTACCCAGAACGAAGGTGCTCCTTCCAAATTTTCAAATTTTATTATTATTATAGAAATTTAACTTTTTTCTGGTTATTTTGCAAAAGTTGATCTTATTTGTTTATCCACTTGACTACAGAGAGGCCGGGATATTTATCTGAAGCCAGATTAATTATGGAGGAGAGACATTTTGTGTTCAGCTTAGAAGAACTTGCAGAATACACTGAAAATTTTGATGAGAGTAAAAAGCTTGGAGTAGGAGGTTTTGGTGCCGTCTACAAGGTGGGATTGGATTCGACTCCTTAATAGAAAGAGTCCGGTTAAAGAAGAATATATGCAGCTCTAAATCTGTTGTGATATTTCAGGGAACAACAAGAGATGGAAAGGAAATAGCAGTTAAGAAGCTGTCTGCGAGATCTATGCAAGGCGCGAGAGAATTTATGAACGAAGTGAAGCTGCTGGCGAATGTTCAGCACCGAAATCTTGTGAAGCTGTTGGGATGTTGCGCTGAGGGAGATCAAAGGTTACTTGTTTATGAATACTTTCCCAACAAAAGCTTGGACAATTTTCTTTTTGGTAAGTTGCAGGACAAGCGCTGTTCATGATAAAGATGTAGATATTTATGCTTTACACAAAATAACAAAAATTGGGATTACAGATCCGGAAAAGCGCAGAGAATTAAGTTGGGAAAAGCGTAAAAAAATTATAATTGGGATCACCCGTGGCCTCCTCTATCTTCACGAGGATTCGCAATTGAAAATCATTCACAGGGATATTAAAGCAAACAATATTTTACTTGATGAGAAACTAAGTGCCAAAATAGCTGACTTTGGCCTGGCAAGATTATTTGGTGGAGATGAAACACATGTCAATACAAAAGCTGCAGGCACATAGTAAGAAACCCCACAATGAAAATGTTGGCCTAAGTACTTGAGATCTATATCAGATATGGCTAAGGATTATTAGGGTTTTAAATTTTGTGATTATCCCCATTAATGTTTTGATGTGGTGCAGCGGTTACATGGCTCCGGAGTACGCAATGCAAGGGAAGCTGTCAGTTAAAGCAGATGTCTACAGTTTTGGAGTGCTGCTGCTTGAGATTATGAGTGGAAGGAAAATTAGTGATGTAAATATTCCCTACGAAATGGAAAACCTGTTAGAATGGGTAAGCAACTGGCCGACATACCATGATGTATTTATCTTCAAAGTTAATGCTCTTCAAAGCCAAAAATATAATGAATTACAGAAATGTGATGCAGGCGTGGAGGCTATACGAAGGAGATGATGTTAAGAATTTGGTGGATCCAACAGTTGCAGAAACATGTCCACGGGAGAAAGCGTGGAGATTTATTCAGGTTGGGCTACTGTGTGTACAAGCAGATGCCACACTTCGCCCAACTATGTCAAGTGTTATTGTGATGATATCCAGCAATTCTGTGAGACTGCCAAATCCACAAATGCCCGCCTTCATCAGCAAGAGCAAAAGCCATGGCCCAAAAGCACGAGGAAAGAAAAGCTCGGGGTCCGGTGTAGAAAGTTATGAGACGGGGACATCTGGAACGATGACGTCATCCTCATCAGGAATTCCGTCAGTAAATGATGCCTCCATTACTCAAGTGAACCCTAGGTAGATAGATGGGTGGACGGTGGAGTTTAAAATAAAATATCTGCAAGGGAGCTTTGCTGGCCACTCTTAATATAGTCTTATAATATAACGACTCGTGCACAATGCAGAGTAAAATGTGGGATTGACTGGGATTGACTGTGGATAAAAAATGCCCATTGTTTTGAAAAGTAGAGTGCAAGCCAGCTCGATTCGTGAGGCTGTAATTTTCAGCTGAAAGAGCGGCCTGGCAAGCAAAAGGCATTTGACTATGTTTTGAGGGGCAAAATGCGGTCTATTACACTGTTGAAGGAAAATGCCTTTTTCATATTACGTAATTGTAATTGGATTCACATCAGATAATTTAAGTTAAAAGAGGAACATGGAAAGAATTGTTAAACATCATGCATTGAGATAAAGTACATGTGATATTTGTTTTGATAAATGGCAATGGAAAGCTGATGCCCCCTTTTCCCATTGTTATAGATTCTCAATGTTGATATACTTCAAGATTATTGATTCTGGAGATTGACTGTTTATTGATAAATGTCTACTTGATTTGATGTACCTATTGACATAAATTTATTTCTAGCAACTTTTGGAAAAATGTACACATCTTAATTTTTAATGTTGCTTGTTTGTTGTAAAGACAAGGTATTTGTAAATATTTATGGAGAATATTTTTGCTTAGAAGTCTATTAACTGTTTTATGATTTTAATTTAGAATCTTTCAGCACAAAAAGTAAGTATACAACAATTTAAGATGATGTAAATATTTTGATAATTTATACTTTTTAATTTTAATTTTAATTTGTCTACCTTTCAAATATTACATGGTTTAGAATCTTATTGAGAAAAAAATAAAAAAATGGTTTCCTTAGAAAAAACTATCAATTAACTATTCCAAAATTCCCCCCCTTATTTTGTAGTATTGAAACTAGTGAATAAGAAATCTCTTACAACTTTTGTGAAAAGGTCTATTGGCTCTTTAAATCAATAAATAGAGTATTAAAAACATATTAATTCTTTAACTTTTTACTTATTTATATGATAATTTTGTAGGCTATGATTGTTATATGTTTTGCCTATGATAGATCCTATATTTATTCTTAATTGAATCTATATGAGAAATTATATATTCCAATGATGTCAGGAGGGCTCTATGTGATGGAATTGCATTAAAGTCTTTCAACATTTTATCTCTAATTTTTTTAGAGGTTGGACTTTACTCTCTCTCTGATAGAAATTCCACACCCATAGTTGGATGTTGAGAGGTGTTCAAGGATTTTAATTCCTTATTATTTTACATTTAAATATAAATAGATTTTATTCTACACCAAATGACTTCAAATATTAAAAAATGTACTTTCTCAATCTTATCTACGATATGACAACATTATGATATCTATTTTTTATGAATAGTTCCTTTCTATTAATAAATTAATATACTAGTTACAAATTCATTAAAAAGGGTTTAAGGGATACAAGATCACCCCACAAGAGTTCACAAGGTTGAAGCCGGATACAAAAATTATTCATCAAAACAAACATTTAACTAGCTCCCTCAGGCCACAAGACTAGTGCCAACTGCAGGAGGTGGTTCATCACGATCATTAAAACCCTAAGCATCCTTGGGATTGGTAGGTGGACAAGGAATAATCCTACTGTCAACATCATCATTAGAAAATTGTTCTTTATCTTTATCTTCTGCCTGCGGTAGAGAGATAGTAAAATTCAAGAAAAAAGGCCATTTGGAGCTAACAACGCTAGGAGGAGAAGTAGGATGGGGAGCCATAGGAACTGGGGACCAACCAGATCTGCGATGAGGTGGAGAAGCTGAGTAACGCTATCAGCCATCATCACAACCACTTGGAGAGTAGTGGGGGGGGGGCCTATGAGTGCAACCTGTGTGAGTGGAAGTGAGTAGAAGAGTTGTGACCTCGATGGTGGCCCTGGGGTAGAATATGGTCAGCAGAGCCAGGAGGCACCGTAGCAACTGTGCAAGGCATGTTACCCTAGTGATTGAGTAGCTCGTGAAGATGGGCCAACTCCAGAGCCACCTTTTTAGCTTGGACTTGTATCTACAACATGACATTATTACAAATGTATGCTTTAGTGTGATAGAAAAATTGATATCAGGAAAGTTGTGAGTGAAAAGAACAACATTCTTATCCTTCCATAAACTAAAGAAAATCTCCATCTTGAAAGTATGCCAAATCTGGGAAAATTTCCTTGGGATCCTGGGGGAATCACCTAGCAGAATCATGTGCCAAGAAAAGCATTCTGGCCTGAAAGGCTTGAAAAAATCATATATCCAATTCCAATAATTCTAAGCATGCCTACAAAACCAAAAAAATGCAAAAAAGACTTAAGATGCCCACAAAAACGATGTTAAGGATCTAGAACATGAAGATATTTGAGTCATGACTCGAGGGGAAGCCCTTGACACAACAAGCACTAGGAAAAATGGCCAATCTTTGGATCAGTGATATCACTCCAAATAGTGTCAAATCACATTCTCCAATATAAGTAGAAGACTGAAGATGTCAGCACTAGTTGAGAGTATCCACCATAGGAAGATGAGGAAAAAGCCAACGATATCCTAAGTTGGGCTTGTAATTGATAAAGGGTGTGGCAAGGTACCACTTCTAGTCTTTCCATCAAGGTTGCACAGATTGGATGCCCACCTTGTGGATCAAATGATTTAGAAGGGCAAAGAGTAGAAGATCAAAAGTCTATGGAACTAGATGAGCAAGATGGAACTGGACATGGATATCCTTCCAAGATCTAAGACTCATGGAGATCTTAGAAAAGAGATCCTTAGGAGTCTTGATGCTACATTTGAAAAAATGCAGAGCACTGGCACCTTGATTCTTGGCTAGAGGAACACCTTAAATGGAAACCAATGATGACCACCAAAGGTTCCCCTGATTCAAGGAAAGCCCATCACCATCCCAGTGAAGCCAAGGCTTAAAAACTTCCCAAGCTTTCCATATGCTTTTGATAACAAAAGAGCCCTGGATATGAATATGTTCATGCATAATGTGAAGGGTTTGAAGATAAATCCCCTTCCATGAATCCCTGCTAACAAGGAAACTAGAGGAGATACAATGTCGAACCAACACTTTCCAAGATTCATCACTAGTGAGGGCACAGATAATCCACTTAACACAAAGAGAAAACCCTTGCTTTTGTGTGGAAAGAAGGCCAAGACCTCCAGACTCTTTGGGGAGACAACAAAAATTCTAGGCAACCTTATGAGAACCATGATGATCAGACCCAGAAGCCCAAAGAAAGTCACAAAGAAAATACTCTAGCTTGAGGTAGGAAGCTTTGGAAGGAGCCCAGGAAGAATAGTAATACACATGAGTAGTCGTTAGCACTTTAGAGAAAATCTAAAATTTCCCTGCAAGAGAAAGAGGTTTAGTAATCCAATAATATAGCTTCTTCTCAATTTTCATGAGTATAACATTCCATAATTCCACTGGAGAAGCTTGAAAGGCAAAGGGGATGCCCAAAAAATGGAAAATATCCTTGTGGGTAACCAAGAGAGTGAGAAAAGAGTCATCAGTAAAGTGGCCATTGACAAGCTGAGAAGAAGACTTAGGCAATGAAATTCCATGAACCAAACCAATAGAAATAGAGTGGGAAAGTAAGTAACCAAACCCTTTAGTACTTAGCAAGAACATACAAAGTCAGGGCCAGAGGGAAACCCTGTGGAATAGATCGAAAACACCCAAAGGCTTCAGTGTAGTGCCCACCCATAGTTTATTTTTTTGTTATATTTATCAAACTCTTTTATGCCTATTTCATGGATGTGTTAGTTTCAAGGATATTATTTCATAACTTTGACTGTAGATATATCAACGATGATTACTTAGTTGACTATATTTCATGTGTTGTTTAATGATTATGGTTATTGGTGTGCTAATGATGCTTTAATGATTCGTAGTTAATAAATGTGATTTCTTTCATAGCAATATCAGATGATGCTTTAATAATGATTACTTCATATTTGTAATGTTGCATTATTTTATTTGAGCATTTTATGTTTGACTTATAATTATTATGGTACTTACTCCATACTTGTATGTGTATAGTGCATGTGTCTGTTTTATCTTTCTGTTTGTCATGTTTGATGTGGTTAAGAGAGGGATTCATAGTCACCTGCTAGTTGGGATCTACATGATGTACCACTCCCTATCATTGCTTTTTTAGTTTAGATATATTTATATACATGTACATGATCGTCTTTTATGCATAATGTAGGTATTGAGCATCAACTTCTCTAAATTGCCAGGATGAGTGTGCCCTATCACAATAACTTAACGGTAAGAATGGAGGGATAATGTTCAGGCTCAATCCTAGCCATAGCCTGAATACTTGTCTTGCAAGGATGATTGTAATTGACTTTCCACCTTTTTAAACTTGTGAGTTTATCTTTGTCTGTGTTGTTTGATTTTGAGTTTTGATCTGTTTTGGTAATGTTGCTTTTATGTGGATTTCACTATGTGATTTATTTGATAAATGATTTAATTCTAATTAATATTTGGGTTAATCATACAATTAAATATTATTTGATTAAAAAATATTAAAGCATGAGAACATTTAATTAATTACAAAAACTAATAAAATGTGTGCTTTAATTTAAAAGTCTTAACTTAGAAGTCTAAATTTAGAAAATTGGTTAAAGAGAAATTAGAATATGATGATATTTAATTAATTAAATATGTACTTTAAAAATATTTAATTTAAAAGTCTAATTTTAGAAGTTGGACAAAAAAGAGAATTAAAATATTACAGATTTAATATTGCTTTATTATAATTATTTATTTAATAATAATTAAATTAGAGCTACATTTAAACAATGAGCTTTGATTATTATTATTATTAATTTAAATAATAAACTATGCTTTAATTAGTGCTTGCACTAATTAATAAACTAGAGGAAAATAAAATATAAAAGAATGAAATTTAAAGATAAAGTTATAGTTCTAATTGTGGTGTAGTTATATTTATTTAATTTAATGATAATTATTTAGGATTATTTATTTTAATAATAAACTCTAATTAATATTTATTTATTTTTTATCGGTAAATGACTGAAGCCTTCTAATATATTATATTAATAAAATTGAAATGGTTACAAGAATTTCTCCATTCTGATGGCACTGGAAGGGAAGAATGGAGCAAGAAAACCTCTAGTCTTGCCTAGGACTAAAGTTCTATATTATTACATAAGTAAAAGGGGAATACCCTAGTGTACATTAATCAGACAGGATGACATGATAAAAGGATATTCTTGAGAGATTAGATCTTTTTAATCCATCTGAACTTTTGGCTGCTGCATATTATGAGTTAAGCTATACATCTTGATATCTATAAGACATCACAGTTTAAACATCAAGTAACGTTAAAGGTTAGTAAAGACATGATTTGGCATGTATCATAATGTGTTTGTACATTAAAGAATTTGAAGGGAGCATAACCCATCAAAATAACAGTCATAGTTTAGAGTTTGTGACACTCCAAAAGACCAGAGATTAGAGTGTTAGCTATATCATAAAAAATAGAGTTGTCAAGGAAAAAACACATTATATTCGAAAAAATTATAAGGAAAATCAATTGAAGACAAAATGAGTTTAATTTTTTGAAAGATATCAAATACCATACATGGCAAATATCGAGCAAAAAAGAAAGAGTGACACATGTAATAATGAGAGCCAAACTAAAATAAAAGACTGGAAAGAGATCCTCATGCTGAAATCACAAAGGCCATCAAAATCAACTCACGAATATGAGAGAGATGATAATGAGAAACAGTTATAATATATTCCAAAAAGTGATATTTATAGAGAAAGACTAAATGAAAATTTAGCAATGATCCAACAAGAAGATTGCTTATAAAAAGCAACCTTATAAAACCTTATACAAGATTTCATGTCTATAAAGGGAAATAGCAAGCTTAAATTCTAATAACTAAACCTAGATACATATTCTATACCTTATACTTAACTGGATCGGATTAATACTACAAAATTGGCCCAGAACTACAACTATAGTTATCAATACTATTTCTTAAACACCATTATAATCTTTGAAGCTTCATGCAGGTTTTTGGCCTTCACACTCGGTAGAAACTCATAGGCAGACCTACCTCTGCTAGATTTGTCATAGTTTGGGAGACAAAATTCCACATCTTCCAAGTTGGAGAGGTCCACATCTAGGTGGATGTATGCATCATAGGCCTGCAAATAATTTAGGAGCCAGTCTCTATTCGGGTCCTCAATAATTCCTCTCCATCTCAACAAGAAGTTGATGCTTGCTTCCATCCTTAGCCACTCTCTGAAAAATTGAATGTTATCTCTGACAACTAGACACAAATGCCTAGGGCTACTGGCAAGTGTTGGGCTTCCCAATTCATGTTCCATATATTCTTTTGGAAGGGGGATTCATAGCCTTTCATCAATGTTAGCTACCACTATCTCTAGCCCTAGCAGCCAACAAGAGTAAAAAAGGTTGTAGCTAAGCCTGACAATGTCCCACTTGTCAACCCCTACCCTAGCAAGGTAGCCTACCCATAGCCCAAGAATGTCACTATTTGTTCTCTACGTATACTCGTAGTTGAAAACCCCCTCACCCAATGCTCTACTGATTGCAATTTGACTCATGTCATCTATCGGTCAAAATATCCTATTCCATCTTTCTTGCTTAACAAAACCACAAAAGGCCATAATGCGATTTTTGAAAGCATGATTTAAACAAATATTGGTGTCCATAGAGAACCAATATTTTAGACCAGAGACCTATAGTGACAATTAAAGCCTCAAAGAAAAATCCACTAGTTATATATTTTAGGAGGAAAAATCTAGAACCTGCAATGATGACATAGTCATCCAAACAAGTTTGTAAATGTCACTCAATTTCATAATTAGGCAAATTTTTATGCATGGATGAAAGATATGCATCAAAATCTTGTACAGGACTTGATTAAATGATAACTAAAATCATGATATCGTAAGGTTGGGAGGGAGAACTAATTTAACAAGTTATCCTAGTTCACTTTGGTTGAAAATTAACTGATTTTCTCCATCAATACCTTTATTTGCTAGGCTATCAGCTCTCATGTTTCCTTCTCTGAAGATATGCAAGAATCTTACCTCTTCAATTTTTTTCTAATAGTTTAAAAGTTATTTCTAGTCTAGAATTTATGATCCGGTTTGGTGTTCCCCCTTTCTTGAGAGCATTTAATATAATTTGTAAGTCTCCTTCGATTATAATATTTTTGATGCTAAGACTACTACATATTTTTAGACCTTCTTCTATTGCTTCTAATTCTACTAAGTTATTGGTCATTATTTCTAGTGGCTTAGACCTTTTTGTAAGCTAGTTTCCTGATTCTCCCCTAGCAATGCATCCTATGCCTACCTTGCATGGGTTGCCTCTAGAGGCTCCATTAAAATTCAGTTTCTTCGATCCTATTGGTGGTGGTTCCCATTTACATGTTTTCTTGGCTAAATTATTTTTCTTCTTGTAAGAAAGAGGAGGATTTATTATAAGAGGCCATAATTTTTTAATCTCTTCATCCCATTCTTTAAATGATCCTTCTTCTTTCAGTCTGTTCCTTAGATCACTATTTATAACTTTCGTAATGGTGACTTCAATTTTTGTAATGAGAACTTGCAAGTTAAGCTCTTGATTTTGAAAGATGCATCAGTTTCTTTCTTTCCAGATTTCCCAAGTCAAGATTGCTAAGGTGATATTTCAAAGTTTCCCATATACATTATTAGGAGGGTCTTTTGGCTAGCCTATTAGGTGATCTAGCCAATTTCCTGCAAGGGGAGTTGTCCACTTCAGTTGGTATTTGAGCCACCTCCAACATTCCTGAGTGTATTTAGAAAGATATAAGAAATTTTTTGGAGTTTCTTAACTTTCTTTACATAGTATACATCTAGAAGGACCTTCAAGACCCATTTTTAAAATTCTATCTACTGTTAATATTCTCTTTTTCATAGTCAGCCATAGAAATGTACCTACTTTGGGAAGCCCTACTGAGTTCCAACATAGGTTTATGGGGAGGGCATTGACATCCCATCTTTGAGAATTTGTAATTATTCTATACCCTTATTTGACTTTATAAGTTCCATCCTTAGAAGCTGGCCAAATCAATTTATCCTCCCTATTTTTAATTAAAATTGGGCAATTTTTAAGGATGTTTTCTAGAATATCTTGGTCCACTTGGTTGAGGCCATAGTGAGTGAGGGGTTTCTATTTCCAACTCTTTTCTGACTCAGAGTTTTTTTCCTATATATAATCTTTCACTTTTGAACCCTATATTATCTTAAGGTGAGTTATGGCTTCTGGGGTAATTTTTGATAGATCTATAGGTGGATGTCCATTCCATGAGTCCTCCCAAAATAGAGCTTTATCACCTTTCCCAATATCCCATGTATGGTATTTGGATATCAAATATCAGCATTTTACTAGGAAGTTCCATCCTGGAGAGCCTTTAGGGGGCTCTCTAATTCTAAATAATGAGGTCCTATCTGATGGTTGAGGTATTTTTTATATAGGATTCTAGCCCATTTTATGTCTTGTTCTTGGTACAGTCTCCAAACTTGTTTAGCTCATAATGCTTCACTCTGCCATTCTAGATTTTTGATTCCTAAACCCCAACTTCTTTGGCTTTGCAAATTTTGTTCCAACTGATTAGAACTGCCTTCTTTTTATTCTTTAATTCATTCCAGAAAAAGTCTCGGAGTTTCTTTTCAATTTTTAGGTTTATGTTCTTAGGTAATTGTGTATAGGATAGTTGATGGGTGGGGATAGTTGATAAAAAAGCTTTAATTTTAGTAGTTCTCCTAGCCTTATTTAGCCATATTCCTTTCCAAGTCTTTGTTTGGTTATCAAATTTCCCTAGGATGTGTTCCCAACCTAGGTTGGTCTTGCTCCCTTTCTCTAGGAAAATTCCTCGATATTTAAATGGTAAAGTACTCTTTTTGAATCCTAATTTGTTGCATATTTTCTCCTCTTTCCTCTAGTGTATTTAAGAAGAAGATTTCTAATTTTTCAACATTAATTCTTTGTCCTGAGGCTTTAGAATATGTTTCTGCCTCATTCAGAGAGTTGATTCCTGCTAGGATTGTGTCGTTAGCAAACCGTTGATGAGTCATATTTTCTACATCATTTGTTACTTTGACTCCTTTAATTTTGTTATGTGATTGTGCGGATTTGATTGCTCTTCCAAATGATTCTACCATAATGATAAACAAAAATGGGGATATAGGGTCTTCTTGTCAGATCCCCCTTGAAATATTGAAAGGGCCTTTCGGAGTACCATTAATGAGAAGGGAAATTTTTGGGGTGGATATACATTGATATAGATGTTTATCCACTATTTTGAGAATCCAAAATCTTCAAGAGTTTTACATAGGAATCTCTAGTCTACTTTGTTGTAAGCTTTTTGAATTATTAGTTTTAATAACATACATGCTTCATTATTTTTTATTGCAAAGCAGATAGTTTCTTGGATGATAGAGATACCATCAAGGATGGATCTACCTAGAAAAAAACCTATTTGTTCCTCTAATATGAGTTTAGGGAGAAAACTTTTAAGATGATTGGCTAAGACTTTTGAGAATACTTTGTAAATAGTATTTCAAAGTGTGATGGGTTTGAAGTCACCTAGTTCTAAACATAAGTTATTTTTAGGGATTAGGGTTAAGAAGGCACGATTGATTTCTAATAAGAGAGATCCTCCATTGCTAGAAGCCTCCAAATCTTTCCATAAGTCTTCACCTAGAATATACCAGCATTGTTTGAAGAAGAATGCTTGGAACCCATTTGGACCTGAGGATTTGTCTAGATTAATGTTGAAAAGGATGACTTTGAGTTCTTGAAGAGTAAAAGTTTTATTAAGGATTCTATTATCTTCATTTGCAATCAACTTGGGAATAGATTTTAACATTTCCTCTTGGTCTACCTTGTTTGAAGAGTTAAAACTATTGAGGGTATCTTTGAAGAAGTCGACAAAGATTTCTACTAGTTTTTTTAGGTTTTCAGTTTGCTTACCTTGCAGATTCTTTATTTTTGTTATGTTATTACAAGTTCTATAATGTAGTGTGTTGTTATGGAAGAATTTTGTGTTGTGATCTCCTTCTAATAGCCACTTCTCTCTGGATTTTTGCTTCCAAAATATTTCTTCTTTGCTAAAATTTCTTCTTGTTTTAAAAGGTACTCTTTTTTTAATTGATAAGTTTCATTATTCATTCCATTAATGATGTTTTCTTTGTTTAGTTTATCTAATTTTTCTTCAATGTCTAGTTTTTCTTTGAAGATGTTTTTAAATTGTGTTTTATTCCATTTTAGATTTTTTTCTTTTATGCTTTTTATCTTTGAAACAAAGAAAAACATTTTTGACCCCTAGAACTTTTCTTCTTGCCACCATCCTTTTATTTTATCCATGAATGATTTGTCCATAAATCACATCTTTTTGCATTTAAAAGGGTTCTTGTTTGGTTTAATTTGCTCTTTGATTTCCAGTTTTACTAGAAAGTGATCTGAACCTACCATTGGTAGTATTTCTGCATTGACTTCTTTATCCAATATACTGACCTCTCCTTTTAGGAAGAATCTATCCAATCATTCTGCAATATTAAAAAAGCCTTTCCTTCTATTATTCCAAGTATATAAACCATTTTTGGTAGTGATGTCTATAAGGGAGTTCTTTTGGATCTAGTGTTTGAAGTCTTCCATAGCTCTGGAAAATGAGCTTATTCCACCATATTTTTCCTCTTTTCTTGAAATAACATTAAAATCTCCTCCTATGATAACTGCCTCATTTGGTTTTGTATTAATAAATGCACTGATTTCATTCCAAACTATTGATTTCTCAGATGATTGAGTGGGCCCATAGACATTTATTACAGTCAACTATATGTTTAATTTTTTGCTGATAGCTGTACTTCCCATCTAGTTAGTGTGGGTAGATATATCTTCTATATTGACTTGTCGAGAATTCCATATGATATCAAGTCTGCCTAAGGCTCCCTGTGACTCTTTAAACTCTAATTTCCAATTGCCCAATTTTTGACTTAATTTTATCCCTTCTTTTCTATTTAATTTTTTTCTTCTATTAGTGTAATATCTTAATCTAACAATGTGATATTATGCTTTAATAAACATTTCTTGTTAGGGGCGTTTAGGCCCCTAGCATTCAAAGTGGTGATTTTCATTGATCCTTGGGAAGGCTCTTCCCCTTCCCACCTTATAGAATGTCAGAAATCTTTGTTTGTTCTTTTACCTGTCGTGCAACCTCCCTTAATTCTTTTAGTGATTTCCTCATTCTTTTCTGCTTGGTTTTCCCGCAATTTGGCATCTTCATTCCTTCCTAATTTACTGAGAGACCTATCTTTTCCAGGTTTTGTTCTTTTAACACTTTTTTTGCTATCTCTGAATCTTCTCTTGCCTAATAGTCTTCTATAAAAATTTCTTTGATTATCATCTTATTTGTTTGATAATCTTTTGATTCTAAATTTTGTCCTTTTTCTTTTAATCTTAACTCTTTACTTTCTTTTCCTTTGTTCGAGTTGTCCCCTAATTCATTCCATATTGCTTGCTCTTCATAATGTTAGCTTGTTAGTCTTGGAGTTAAGTTCCTTATTTCTTATTCTAGTTTTGTCCCTTCTCTGATTGGGGCAAACATGTTTGTGCCATTGCTAAGGGTTTGCCAGAACTTGTAACTCTTCTTTTTTACCTTCTTTCTAATAGTAATGTTGCTCCATTGGGTTGAATCTATTGGTGGAATGTTGATTTCTTTTTCTAAAATCTTTGATTGATGGGCATCTTCTTGAATTCTATCTTTTGTTGATTCTTCTCTTTTACTATTCTCTTGTTCCCTCTGTTTAATTCCTGGTATTTCATCTAGGGTTTTTGATGATCCTTCTTCTGGGACTTTGATTTGCCTATTTTTTTTTTTTTTGGTGTTTCCTCTATTTCTAATGTTAGTATCCTTTTTCCTTTGTGCTCTTTATGAGCTTCCTCCACTAGTATGCTTTGATCAATCAGATCATTTTGTAATAGAAGGATTTCATGTAATAGCTTGTTTTTTTTTTAATATTAAGTTCCATTTCTGCTACTATATCTCTTTCCATCTGATAGTCCTTGCACTTTTACATTTATTCAGTGTGTGTTGGTAATTTATGTTTGTTATCCAATCATTTTCCTCCACCCCTTCTTTTTTGGGACCCTCCTATTAATATTCCTCTTTTTTCTCTAGAATTCTTTTATTTTGTTTTTTAATCTTTTCTGATATCCTTTGATTATCTCTGTAGTCCTTTACTATTGTAGCTCTACCATAGTTCTTCCTTTTCCCAAACCTATACTTTTCCTTTTCTTTGGACTGTCTTTAAAGTTGTTCTTGATATGCATTTTGGTGATATATAGATATGTTGGTTATGATTTTCCTACTTACTATATTACTTAGATTTGCTTTTACCAATACTCTGGTTTTGTTGGTTTTGATTTTTCTAGCTTTGATTCCTATGAGAGATCCTAGAGATTTACCTATTCTCTTGGTGATATTGAACTCCATTAATTATGATGGTATGTTTTTACATTCCATCCATTTGATTGTTTGAATATTTTTGATATGGTTCTTGTTGAAATTTGGTTGCCATGCTATAAAATTAATGTGATGCCCCTTATAGAAATAATTTGCAGAGCTTAAAATTTCAAATTTAACCTTTGTATTCCGAAATTGAATTAACCAATTTTTTTCTACAAAAGGGGTTATATTACCTACCTTGTCACCCCATTTCTTGGATATGTTACATACCATCTTGCTTCTATATTTTGATGGCTCGTTCTAGTATGCATAGATGCCCTTCTTAGCGCATTCCATCCATCTGGCTTCGCTATTTGAATTGCTGATGATTAGTGCATTATTGTTACTATTTTTTGTTGAAAGCCTTAGGTTAGGGATCCCTTCCTTTCTTTGGTTAGTAGTTTCTTGCCATTTCTTCTGATGCGGAGGGATGTAAGCCTCCTTTGCTAGGGGAATTACTTCCTTCCCTGAGATATTTTTGAGGGTGCTTGCTTGCAAGTTATGAGCTTTAGATTGCTTCTAAAAATTTGTCAAGTTAGGGCCTAAAGGTGTATTGTTGGCCTCTAAAATTGCTTTAGGCTGTTTTGGTTGCTTACTCTAAATTTGCTTCCTTGGGCTAGGGTTTTGGTCTACCGGAGTTGCATACTTCATTTTGATGAAAAACTGTCTTTGGATTCATAGTCTTGATGTTGTGCCTTCTTTACTCTATGGTAGCCATCGCCAATTTCATTTTTTCTTATTTTTGATGATCTACCATCCTTCCTCGACTTTATTGTGCTGCCTTTCTAGGATTATTGCATTTTGTTTTGTATGGCACTGAACTAGGTTTTCAAAGCTATCCAATTTGGGTTTGCAAATTTGTTGGTCATTATGAGGGGAGAGGGCTTCAAACTGATTGCTGGTGAGCAAAGGGTTGATCTCTTTCTTCTGATGCTGATATGCATGTTGGAATGGTGCAAATGTTTTGCTTAAAGACATTTTCTACAAATTCACTTTTTTTGCCATTTTGCAGAGCACAATAAATTTTTATGATTTACATTCATCCTCTAATTAATCTTATTAATTAAATTAGTAAATATATTATTAAAATTGCTTCAAAAATTAATCAAAGGGAGAAAGCTAATTATTTGAATTAATATATTTTGCAATTAAATATCTAAAAGAGTTGTGTATGAAAAGGTAAAAGGTAATAAAGTAATAAACAGTAATTGATCAGTGAGTTCCCTCTCATGATTGCACAATGAAAGCCCCAATTTAGTTGAGAACTCTTTATCAGAGATCTAGAGCTCATTTTACAATTACACAAGTTTTGGGTAGCAAAATTCAAAATTGGATCAAAAGAATTGTTGAGAGTTTTAGAGGGTTTGAAATTTTCATGCATTCACAAATTGTCTTAGATTTAAGCTATGGTTTTGAGGTAGGGTTGGAAAACCCATTGTAGAATTGCATTGAAAGATTTGTCTACTTCGTGTCTTCCTGGTTGTTTGCATATTACTTATTAATTCACCATATTGATTGTTAAAAAAAATTATGTTGTAGATTTTGAATAAAGAAAACTTATTAATCAAGAAAACTTGACTGAGGAAAATTATAAAAAAAAACTGTAGAAAATTATTGTGACTATATTCTTATAAACCCCTTTCTAATATAATGAAAATTTTGGTTATTGAAAATTGGAAGAAAACAATAAATTGAACAATCAAGGTTTCAATCATTATAACCATGAGATTATCATGAATTTTCTAAATATTGATAAATATTATTCTTATATCTAAAACAATTTAATTGCAAAATTATCCGAAAAAAGAAAAAAAAGATTAATTGAGAGAAAAGCATGTTGTAACTAAACTTATGCATACATGTGAAGACAAATATGCTAAAAATAGAAAGCTAAGTATAGTAAGGTTACATGCATGTGTGAAAACAAATATGCTAAAAATAGAAAGCTAAGTATAGTATGGTTATATGCAAGTGAAAACAATTATGCTAAGAATAGAAACTAAGTATAGTATGGTTACATGCATGTGAAAACAAATATGCTAAAAATAGAAAAAAAAACTAAGTATAATATGGTTGAATGATAGGGGAGATCAAAGACGTGCAAAAATACTAATTGCATATGTATTTTTATTTTATACAATTTAATTTTCAGATTTATTTATTTATAAAAAAAGTAATAATAATTTATTAATTTCTAAAGTTATATAAATATTATTCATTTAGTGAAAGTGAATGTTAGTATTAGTGTTTCTTTATGTTTAGTTAAACTCTCAGTTGCATACAAATAATTTAATATTTATTAATACAAGAGGGAAGTTACTAAATAAATATTTATAATTTTATTATACTTTAAGAGAAGTTGTGGTAGAGTTCACTCTATAATCATTTAGTTAATAACTATTTGATTTTATGAGAGAAATTATAAGTAATTAAATTAAATTAATAATTTCATCTCTAGTTGCATTATGAATTAAAGGAAAAGTAAATGTTAATATTGTTCTTAAATAGAAGTCAAATTAATATTTTAGAAATAAAATTGATATTAATATTTAATCTAATTAATTATATGTATGTATGTATGTATATATGTTATTGATTTTAAATCATTTATGATTTAAGATAATTTAAATTAATAATATGATAATATTGCATGATATTTTATATACACAAAAAGATTGGATATTTATATACTTATTATTTTAGATAAGTATATTAGCATAACAATTTATATTAACATGTATATTCTTACTTTATTTTTAAACACATCCTTATGACCCAAACTAAACAAGAGAAATTGGTGGAATTAAATCATGTGGCTGAAAATTATGTATTTTTTAATATTCTATTTATAGTCTTGTGATGTTTTTTTTTTTCATGATGATTTTTCTTTGTAGGTTGCTTAGTTGGTCAAGTTAGGATATGAACTACAGACATTTTTGAGATTTCTTTTATAATTAGTTGACTGGATGTCATGATGAACTTTATGATTTGAATTGAGATTTATGTTTTATGAGCTTTATGCTACTGAGCATTTATGAGAACTTGGATTTTGAGAACTAATATTATTTTTGTGTTATCTGTTAAGAACCCAAATTCAATCAATATTACTCTTATGGTATGGGACACTATTCTGGTTTGTGATTTTTGGAAAGGTAGTCTAAGTGCATGTCTATGGGAGTGGCTTGCAATGGGGGCTAGGATCCAAAGTGGTTACCAAGGTAACTCATTGTAAGTTGTGTAACAAGTGATAACATAGTAACTAAAATACCTTTCCTAGCCCTTTCCTTGAGATACATTAAAAAGATAAGTTAGAGATTTTTCCTCGTCTATGCATTGAGTGCTTGTATAGACTAAGGATGAGATAGAGATGATTCCTTGAGAGGATATTTTGGTTCCACATAGACTCACTGGGGGGCCGGGGTCCTAAGAGACTACTAGGGTAACCTTAGAGTTGGCTCATGCGATGACACTCCATAGTATGTAGCCTGAGCCTCCATCATGATTTTTTAAATATTTGCCTCTAGTGGTGTATTTGTTAGATATTACTTTTGATGATGTATTCATTGTGATTTGTTACTCATTGATTGGATGTAATTTATTGTTAAAAGTTGAATTTTATTAATGAATGATCAATTATTCATTAGTGGTGTTTTTATTGTTGGAGTTAGTGATTGGTAGTATACTTTTATTGATAATAGTTGTTATCTATTCGTCATTGTGCTTGTGACACTTGAGATTGATTTCGAGGTGGTTCTATATTTTTGGTCTTGGTATTTGTATGTTGACTTGGTATGAGATGTTAGTATTGGAATGAGTGTCCTTTCAATTAAATGATTATCTCTTCTTCTTGAGTAGTTTGTGTTACCCTTGAGGTAGTTTTAGCTATCATGATTCCTTGCCTTCGATTATTTTATGATTCATTTATTTGTGTGTGCATCGCACATTATCTCTCCTGTATGGTGGGAGTGGGATCTTGATTAGATGACCACATAGTTGGGAGGTCTGTGTATTCTTACCATTTGGGTCCCACTAAGACAATTGATAGATGTTGGATGCTCCTCTATATAGTCCTCTTATCTTGAAGACTTCTATTCATTTAATGTATCTATGTATCATGTGTTTTGAGATCCTATGGGATATTGTATTGTATATTGATGTACTTGTATCTATTTTCATATACCTTGTGACATGTGCAATGGATGTTATTCATTAGATGTTCTTTCACAATACTAGTTGTACTTATTCATTTGTTTATGTATGTGTTTATTTATTTTATGATTATGGACATTGTAATTGAGACTTAAATTTATTAATAAAACTTTCTTAAATATGAATCAACGTGAAGGAACCCTTGAGGAATTGAAATTGTATTTGTAATTGATTACGTGTTCTTGATGTGTATGTATATACTCATTCCTCATTATTTTTACTTTGATGTCGTTTAAACTTTAAAAAAAGATAGTTCAGTAAACTTTGTATATACTAAGTTTATTTCTTTTGGGTTCTCCAGTGCGGTATTACATTCGAATTGAGACCTGTTAATGGTAATACAAGTATTAGCATCACCAAAAAGCATTTCTGTAGATTGAAAAAAATTAGGGCCGAAACCCAAAGCCTGGAGCATAGCCAAAATGAAGGGCCATTCAATTTTATCATAAGCTTTGAAAAAATCAATTTTTAAGAACATAGCCTATTAATTGGACTTGCAAACCAACTCCATGCAATCCCAAATAGCAATGATGTTGTCAATAATATACTAGGACTTGATGAAACTGATTTGTTCTGGGCACATCATTAACAAAAAAAGATGTTGAATCCTGAGAGATAGAGCCTTGGCAATGATCTTTTGATGGGACATCAGTTGAAAATATCCTCAAGGTCACCAAGTTTAGGTATGAATTTAATGTTTTCTTTGTTAATGATGGCTCCTAGAGTCTTAGTGTGGTAGGCTTCAAGATATACTTTGTGCAAGTCTAGATGAATAGACTCCTAGAGGTGTTTATAAAATTCAAAAGGGAACCCATCACACCCAAGGGATTTTTCATCTACCATAGAAAAGGCATCCTCCTTGAGGTCCTTAATGGTGAGAAGTTGTTTATAGACAGCTTGTTGCTCAACCACTAGGCAGTTTGGAGTAACAAAAATTGATGTAGGAGCATCTAGTAGTGTAAGAGCAATCTTGTATCACCCAAAAGTATGCTTAATGTTAGTTTTTATTTAATATTTTTTTATTTCTAGATACCCATTTGGGTCAAATGGAGATTCCAACTCTCATACTTCTGCTATTGGTTTTCTAGGTTAGTGTTTTTTAGCACCTTGGGATATGTGCCAATGTAGAAAATAGGTTATTTTTTAATTGAGCCAAAATTATGGTGAGTTAGAGGGATGATTATACCTTTAATTTAAAGCACTCTAGAAAAAGAATCAGGTCAAAAGGTTCACTTTAGAAGAGTGAAAATTAGTAACTAGTTACATTGGTGGTTTTTCCCATATTGGGTTTCCACATTAAATCTGGTGTCTCTTGTGTTCATTTCTTTTCTCTCATGTTTGCAATTCATTTCTATTGATGTTAGATCTACTGAAGTTAAAATTACTCTACATTTACCAAGTTACAACATTTTCAGTATGTTTATTGAGTGACAATAGTAATTAGTTTTATTAGATATCTAAAGGATCTATGAGAAATGTTTTTGTGCTAACTAATTCACCCCCCCCCAATCTCAGTTACTCCATCTACATTTCTAACAATTGGTATTCGAGCTTTTGGTGCTTGCAGGAAAGATTTCAAGAACCTAAGCTAAAGATCAGAATGTCTTAGAAGAGAGAAATTCCAAAGCTTAACAAAGAAAATATTTCAGCATGGTAGGGACTTATGAGACTTCATATGCCTTCCATTGGTGATTTAGGATGTAAATATCTTGATGAAGAATACACAACTCCCACTGGTACATTATCTATTGGAGATATTGCTGAGAAAAAGAACCATAACACCATGATGATAGATATTGCATCTGATCTTAGCTATGAGGAATTTGATGATATCAAGGACTGCAAAACTGCTTTTGATATGTGGAACAAGCTAAAAGACATCTGTGGTGGTGATGACAATGTGAGAAGAGCCAAAGCTGAAAGCCTTAGAGGACACTTTGATCATATGAGAATAAGAGAACATGAAAATGTTTCCAAATATGTGGAAAGAATCAAAGCCAGTGTCAATGCAATTAAAGCATCTGGAGGAGAAATCAAGGAAGAAATTATTGTAAGTAAAGTTTTCATGACATTGCTTTCTATCTATGCAATTAGAGTATATTCTATTCAAGAAAGGAGATGTGAAACAAATCATAAGATAACTTTGGATACCTTAGTGGGAAGATTGACAGGCTTTGAGTTAGACAACTATGACAATTATGTTCGAACTTCAAAGAATGTTGAATCTGCATTTGAGGCCAAGCTTTCACTTAAGGAGAAAGACAAGAAAATAAAGGACATTCAGTTAGAAAGTGCAGAAGAATTAGAGGAAAGTTCTAATAGTGGCCTTGAAGTTGAAGCTTTACTTGCAAGGAAATATTCTAGAGGTAGAGGAAAATACAAAGGTAAAGTTTCCTTAATCTATTTTTTATGTGAAGAAGTTGGTCATATTGTTGCCAGGTGCCTAAACAAAGATAAGAATGAAAAGAAGAGTCACAAGTACAATGGCAAGAAGGATTTCAAAGGTCATAAATAATTCAAAGAAAAAGGTAAGAAAACTTGTTTTATGGCTAAGGATTGTAATAGTAGTGAAGATGAAATAGTTTACATTGTTGTAAAAGATGATTCTGATGAAGAAGAAGATAAGATGACACTTATCTCTCATGTGAGAAAAAATGATACATGGATCATAGATAGTGGATGTTCACATCATATGAATGGTGACAAAACAAAATTTAAACATTTTGAAGACTATGATGGTGGTAGTGTAAGGTTTGGAAACAATGAACCTTGTTGCACAAAAGGGAGAGGCCGAATCTCATTAACCAAAGAACTTGTATGTGACAATGCCTATTGGGTTGAAGGACTAAAACATAATCTACTGAGTATGGAAAACTAATCAACATTGGATTCAAGGTAGAATTCATGCATGGCAAGACAAGACTGCTGGATGACAAAGAAAAATTGATTGGATTAGGCAAAAAAAAAAAGGTAACCTATTTTATCTTGATCTTGGTTATTGCTCATGTTTTATTGCTTAAGTTTCAGAAGAAAGCTAGTTATAGTGCAGAAGGTTATGTCATGTAAATTTTGATAACATGGTGAAAATAAGCAAATTTAGGAAAGTAAGAGGCATTCCTAGTTTGAAGAAACTAGATGCTGGTTTATGTAAGAATTATTAGATAGGCAAAATGGGAAAGACTAATTTTAAAAGTAAAACTTATTAGTCTGAAGATATCTTAGAAATTGTGCATACTAATTTATGTGGACCTATTGGAATAGAAAGCTATAGTGGAGAAAAATTCTTTATTCTTTTTGTTGATGACTATTCAACAATGATGACTGTTATGTATCTTAGAGAAAAGTCAGAAGCATTTGAGAAATTCAAATGGTATCTAGCAAGAGTAGAGAAAGAAACAAGAAAAATACTAAAATGCTTAAGATCAGACAAAGATGGTGAATTCATCTCTAATGAATTCAATAACTTTTGCATTGAAAGAGGAATCAAAAGACATGTATTAGCTCCTGGAACACCTTAGCAAAATGGAATAGCTGAAAGAAGAAATCGATCCATCATGGATTGTGCAAGAACTTTGATGATTGAAAAGAACGTTGCTATCAAATATTTGAAGGAAGCTATCAGCACTGTAGTTCATACCTTAAACCGAGTATAGTTGAAGAAAGACTCATATAAAACTCCCTATGAATTATGATATGGCTACAAACCCAATGTAAGTTACCTGAAAGTATTTGGAAGTAAATGTTATATCTTGAGAGAATCTAGAAAAGGAAAATTTAATGTGAAAGGTGATGAAGGTATATTCTTAGGATATTCTTGTAGAAGTACAACATATAGGTTTTTGAATTTCACTACTCATAAAATCATAGAAATTGCACATGTGAGGATTGATGAGTTTGTAGAAATGATTGAAGAAGAAAGAAAAAAGGAACCAGAAGACTACAGGAGATTTGTTTATATTGAACCTGATATGTTGCTAGATAAATATGTTAATAAGGAGACTTCTACTCCTGAATCTTCCTTAGTCATTGAGTTGGAAGAAGTTCAAATTGAGTCACAAGGACTCGAGTCACAATCTGAAGCTATCAAGCCAATGTCTATCAAGTCTGAAGGACTCGAGCTATAGATAAAACAACCAGAGCCAGAAGTTGAAATTCAAAATGAAGACAGTAGAATTCATTCAAAAGGAAAAGAACCTGTATTAGCCAAGTATGTTAGGAGGCATCATGCACCAGACTAGATTATTGGAGATAAATCAGAAGGTACTATGACAAGAAGTAAGCTAAAAGGTACATGTTTACTTGCTGATTTTGAAACTATAAATGTTAAAGATGCATTAGAAAATGAAAGATGGATTGAGGCAATGAATGAAGAAATAGAGAAAATAGAGAAGAACAAAACCTAAACTCTTGTACCTAGGCCTAAAGATATAAATGTGATAAATGGGTATTAAGGAATAAGTTGAATGAAGATGGTAAGGTATCAAGAAATAAAGCTAGATTGGTATATAAAGGCTACTCTTAAGAAGAAGGCATTGATTATGGTGAGACTTTTGCTCTTGTTGCAAGATTGGAAGGTGTTAGGACCTTACTTGCATATGTAGCACATAAAGGATTTAAGGTATATAAGATGGATGTTAAATATGCATTTCTCAATAGTATTCTTAATGAAGAAGTCTACGTTGAACAACTAGAAGGTTTTGTTGATCTAGACAGAAGGGACATGGTTTGCAAATTACACAAAGCATTGTATGGTCTGAAACAAGCTCCTAGAGCATGGTATGAGAGGTTGCACAACTACCTTATACAAATAAATTTCTAGAAAACTAATGATAACAATAGTGTGTACATCAAGGAAGGACTAGATAACAAGATTGTATTGGCAGAAATATTTGTGGATGATACTTTATTTACAAGGAAAGATGATCCATGCAAAGAATTTTTAGAGAAAATGAACAAAGAATTTGAAATGTTTATGTTTGGTGAGATTAAATTTTTTGTTGGATTACAGATACAACAAAGCAAGAATGGTATCTACATTACTCAATCTAAGTATATCAAGGAGATACTCAAGAAGCTTGGTATAGAAGATTCAAAACCAGTTGGAACCCCCACATGTGTACTAGATTAAAGCCTACCAAAGATGATGATTCAAAAGAGGTAGATCAGACCTTATATAGATCAATGATTGGAAAATTATAGTATGTAGTTCACACAAGACCCAACATTGCTCTTGCAGTTGGTATAGTAGCAAGATTCTCAGCTAAACCCAAAGAAAATCATATGATGGCAATCAAAAGAATCTTGAGATATTTGAAAGGCACTGAAGACTGTGGTCTATGGTATAAACTTGGAGGAATTTGGACCTAAAAGTGTTTACTGATGTTGATTGAGCTAAAAATCTTGATGACAGAAAAAGTACAAGTGGTAGAACATTCTCTCTTGGTAAAAGGGTGGTATCTTGGACAAGGAAAAAGAAAAATTGCACATCCCAATCCACAACAGAAGTAGAATATGTTGCACCAGTAGTGAATTGTTCTAATATTGTTTGGTTTAAATAGTTTTTGGAAAGCATGAAGGTTGAGATCAAAGAACTAGTTGTCATGATTTGTGATAATACAAGTGCAATTAACATATCTAAGAATCCAATTATGCATTCCAAAACCAAGCATATTGCTATAAAATATCATTTTGTCAGATAATTGGTGTAGGAAAAAGAAATCAGATTGGAATGTGTCCATACAAAGAAAAAATTGTAGACATATTTACCTAGCCATTACCTAAGGATGCATTTTTGTACCTAAGAGGTAAGTTAGGGGTCATTCCCCTATTTGAAGCTCATTAAGTAAAGCTTTAGTGATGCATCAATAGGAACTAAGTTGAAGATCTATCAATTGATGTTGCATAATCAAGAAAACATTGCATATGAATCAATACACAAGGTACATTGATACTTATTTGGTATGTGTTGTCTTTGGCATGTGTTGTCAAAGAGGGAGAGTCTACTGTCATATCTTTCTAACATTTGTTTGAAGAAAGAAGCTATGTAATTCCTTCACAGAGGGAGATTACTGCATGAAAGGAGAAGAAGCTTTTGGTAAAAATCTAAGAGGGAGAAACTTTCTATCAGAGAAAATCTTGTTTTCAAATTTCATTGTGCTATGACATGTTGTGTTGCCATCAATGCCAAAGAGGGATATTGTTGATACAATTATCTAATTGTGTGTTGTATTTAATGTTACACAAATGTCATATCAGTTTTAAGTCTGTGCTTACTGAGCTCACTTAGTTAGCAAGATAGTTTTTCTTGTCTACCAAACATTCCTAGAGATTACTCTATGAAAATAGTGTCTACTGAGCTCACTTGAGCATCGAAGGAAATTATGGAAAAAAGTAGTGTTAACTGAATTCTCATGGTTAACAAAGGAATGTTGATAAGAGTCAGTGTTCACCAAGTTCACTCTATTGTCAAAGGATTTTGCAAGTTCATAGTGTTAACTAAGCATTTATTGGTCAACACATGAAATCATTTCAGGATCAATGTTTACCGAGATGGGTTGGGTATCAAAGGATTTTGTTGATTTTGGATATGAGGTTTAATTATTTCAAGTATTGATTTAAACCAACTGTGGTCATGATTATTGGTCACTGTAATTTGTAATTAGGCTGACTTGATAATCTAGATGGTATATATGAAAGGTCAAGAGGAGATTCTAGTGTGTGTGTGTGAGTATGCAAGTGTGTGAGTGAATTTGAAGGATGGTCGGATATCCTTGTTGAACAGTAAAGTAATATTTGATTATGAAGGACCAAGTTTTCATAAATAGAACAAAGATCTAGATTCAACAATTAAGTTGCATCTCAAATAGGTCATTTCATTGTTACTTTCTTACCATTGTAGCAGTGATCCAAAAGCTCTTAACAGAGTTGGTTTAACAGCCAGTTGTAAATCCTCTAACAAGGTGACAGTTCCATTGAATCGTTTTAAGATCTCTTGCAAGGCCACTCCTAATAGGAAGATTAAATCTTCTAATAAGGGCACACCTAATAGTGTGTTCTGTAACCTTTAACCAAGTTGGCTCCTAACAGGGCTCACATCAGAAGAGTGAAAATCAATAACTAGTTACATTGGTGGTTTTTCCCATATTGGGTTTCCACGTTAAATCTAGTTGCTCTTGTGTTTATTTCTTTTCTCTCATGTTTGCAATTCATTTCAATTGATGTTATATCTATTGAAGTTAAATATACTCTAAATTTACTGAGTTATAGCATTTTTAATATGTTTACTAAGTGACAACAATAATTAGTTTTATCAAAAATCTAAAGGATCTGTGAGAAATATTTTTGTACTAACTAATTCACCCCCCCTCTCAATTACTCCATCTACATTTCCAAAAAATGGTTCATTAATCAGAGTCCTGGATCAAAAGTTATGCCTCCTAGAAGCTGGACTATCATTTCTGGATTCTTTTAATTTTGCACCGACATCTGACTTGTTTTCTAGAACCTTCTATTTTGGCAGTAGATACCAAATGGAATATTCTAAAATTTATTCCTAACCCTAAACCTAATTTGGGTTACTTAAGGTCATTTATGACATTGTAAACACATTTTTCAGTGGAGTTTGGGAGAAGGTATTGTGAGGAGTGTTTTTATCCAGAATCAAACAACATTGTAAGCCCCTAGGGCATGTCATTGAGTCTATTTTAATTGTACTAAATGCAATAGCATGTCACTTATAATAATAATATTCTCTTTTCCTATTGTGTACATCTTGTCTTGGGTTGTGCCCTCATCAAGTGGTATTAGAGCTAGGTTTTCTTGAGTGTATAGATAGAGTGTCAATTGTGAGGTAGTTTACACTAGGACTATGTGGTTGTGGGTTTTGATATAGAGAAAAGATTTATCAACAATGAGAGTGTGGTGGAAGGGTTGGAGTTGTTCCTCCTAAGGTTAGAGCCCTCTAAAGACAAGTTCAGGCATTGCAAGAGGAGATTCATAAAGGGATGAATATTGTTGTAGGCGATGAAAGTGAGGAGAAAAATGGAGAAGAAGGAAATATTGTGTAGGAAGGGGAAGGAGATGGAGAATTCTTAAACCAAGTGGAGGAGAAAATTTTTAGGGCTATTTCCAAGCTGGGAAAAAAACTAAAATTGACATCAGCATGTTTTCCTGAAATCTAAACCCAGATGAGTTGATCAACTATATCAATGAGCTAGAGGAATATTTTGAGTATGAGGATATTGGGGACATTGATAGGGTTAAGTTTGTGAAGGGAAAAATGAAAGGCCATGTCAAAATTTAGTGGCAAGAGGTTCAGTTGGAAAGAAATAGAAGAGGAAAAGAGAAAATCATAAGATGGGATCTCATGGTGGACAAACTAAAGAAGTAGTTCAATCCTGTTGATTGCAAGCTTGATTTTTTCAAGAAGATGAAAAGGTTTGAGCAAGTGGGAAAATATGTCTAGGAATACATAGAGGATTTTTACCGTGTCCTTATTAGGATGGGGCATGCAGAAGAAAACAAGAAGGTTACCTGTTACCTTAATGGGTTAAGACCTAGCATTGAGGAGGAGTTAAGTCTAGTTAGAATGACTAGCATTAAAGAGGCATACCAGTTTGCCTTGCAAGTTGAGAAGAAGTTTTAAAAAAAAATTGGTGGAAGGAAAAGAGGGTGAAGTCAAGGAGGAAGGGGCAGTGGCAGGTCATTTGGAAGCCAAAATAAGAACCAAAAGAAAAATGAAGATGTGGGTACCAACAGAAACCAAGGAACGAGGGTTTCAACTGCTCCCATGATCAAAATTTTAAATATTAGAGAGGAAGAGGTAGAGGATGTGGACAAGGTTTAGGAAGAGGAGGCTTCCATGGTACCTATTTTCATTGCAATGAAGAAGGTCATCATACCTATGAATGCCCTCAATGCCAAGGAAGGACAAATAGGAGAGTTGATGGTCAAGCAAGGGTTACTCATGTGGATGATGATGCACAGTCATTGCATTTAGAGGATGCAGAGAGAGGAGAGGTTCTAGTTAATGAAATGGTCTTTTTGAGTGGTGAGACTGAACCTGGACAAAGGAGGAGTTTTTTCTATACTAGATGTAAGTGTAAGGGTAAATGTTTTGATGTGATTATTGAAGGTGGGAGCACTGACAACTTGGTGTAAGAAAAAATGGTCTCAAAGCTAAAGCTCGAGAGGGAGAAACATCCCCATCCCTATCAAATTGCTTGGGTGCAAGATGATCATAAGGTCTTGGTTAGTGAGCAATGTTGGGTAAAGTTCAATATTGGGATTTACCATGACGAGGCTCTTTGTGACATCATCCCAATGCATGTCTACCATTTACTATTGGGAAGTTCATGGTAGTATGATAGGCATGCTATCAATGATGGTCATGTGAATACATACTATTTGACAAAGGATGGAGTTTACCAAAAATTGAAGGCCTTGATAAAGGAGGGTGAAAAGGTATGCATTAGTGCTATAGTATGTCTTGTCGATGGAAGAAATTTTTTGGATGACATGAAACATCAACATATGTGTTATGCTTTAATTCCTATAAAGAATGAGGAAGGTAGTGAAGTTCCACTTGAAGTTTCGAGTCTATTAAGTGAGTATGGAGATGTCATCTTTGATAATGTTCCAAAAAGGTTGCCACCAATAATGCAAATCAGTCATCAAATAGATTTAGTCCCTGGAGCTAGTTTCCCTAACAAGGCTTCTCATAGGGTGACTCCTACTAAGATTAAGGAGTTACATAGACAACTTCAAGAGCTATAGAGGGAAGGTTTGATTCGAGAGAGCCTGAGTCCATGTGTAGTACCTATAGTGCTAGCACCAAAGAAGGATGGAGGATGGAGAATGTGTATAGACTCTCAGGCTATAAATAAAATAACCATCAAGTATTGATTTCCTTTGCCAAGGAGGGATGATCTTATGGACTACTTGAGTGGAGCTCAATACTTCACAAAGATAGATCTCAAGAGTGACTATCACCATATACAGATACAAAAGCGAGATGAGTGGAAGAAAACTTTCAAGACCAAGGAGGGTCTATATGAGTGGTTTGTGATGCCCTTTGGACTGACCAATGCACCAAGAACCTTCATGTGGCTTATGAATGAGGTACAAAATAAATTTTTGAGAAATTTTTTTATTGTCTATCTAGAAGATATTTTGATTTTCAATACGTCTTTAGATGAACATTTATTGCACATTTGTAGTGTCCTTGAAAGGTTGAGGGAAGAGAAATTGTTGATTAATTTGAAGAATTGTAGGATTGTCAAAAGGGAGTTAGTCTATTTGGGGTTTGTTGTATCAGCTGAAGGTCTAAAAATGGACCCAAAGAAGGTGAAGGTCATCTTGGAATGACCTACTACAAGGTCTACCACTGAGGTGAGGTCATTCCATGATCTAGCTAGTTTTTATAGGAAGTTTATTATGAATTTTAGTAGTATATGTGCACCCCTAACAAACAATAAGGGGGGATCGAAAAGAGTTCAAGTGGACTACAGAAGTTGCAAGGAGTTTTGAATTACTAAAGAAGAAGGTGAAAAAGCAACCTATGTTAGCACTTCTTGATTTCAACAAAGTGTTCTAGGAAGATTGTGATGGTAGTGGTAGTCCTATTGGGGCTGTGTTGAGCCACGAAGGTAAACCTATTGTCTATTTTAGTAAATAAATGTGATGCAAAAAAGAAGTATTATGTTTATGATCAAGAGTTCTATGCAATAGTTTGGGCCTTAAAGAAATGGAGGCATTATTTGTTGCCAAAATAATTTGTCTTGTATACTAATCATCAGGCATTGTAGTACCTAAATAGACAAGGTAGACTGAATCAGAGACATTTGAAATGGGTAGAGTTCATACAAAGCTATACATTTGTATTGAAACATAGAAGCGAAAGGTCTAATAAGGTTGTAGACATATTAAGTAGGAGACAGTTGTTACTAATAGAAATGTAGGTTGAAGTGGTTGGGTTTGATGAACTCAAAAATCTATACTTTAAGGACCCTGACTTTGCAAAGGCTTGGAAGGCTTGTAAAGAACGTGTTACTCTAGATAGGATCCAGTGGCTAGATTACATGATTCAAGATGGTATGTTGTTCAAAGGGTAGTCAATTTTTTATTCCAAGGAGTTCCATGAAGCAGAGCTTGATCAATGAGAAACATAGATGAGGGATGGTAGGACACTTTGCTCGAGATAAGGCCATTTCCATTATTAGTGAACATTGCTTTTAGCCTCAATTGTCATAGGATGTGAAGAAGTTTGTGCAAAGTTGTCGAGTATGTCAAAAATCCGAAGGATTTAGTCAAAATATAGAACTCTATCATCCATTTCCTATTTCATCGAAGCCTTGGGAGGACATATGTATGGATTTTTCTCTTGGATTGCCAAGGACACAAAGAGGTAATGGCTCAGTATTTATGGTGGTTGATAGGTTCTCCAAGATGGCACATTCCATTTCATGCTACAAGACTCATGATGTAGTGCATATTGCAGATTTGTTTTTTAGAGAGGTGGTGAGGCTACATGGTCTCTCAAAAAGTATTATTTCTGATAGAGATACTAAATTTGTTGGGTATTTCTAGAGGACTTTGTGGAAGAAGTTGAAGATAGAATTGAAGTTCAATTTTGCACATCATCCATAGACTGATGGACAAACATAAGTAGTGAATAGAAGTCTAGGAAATTTGCTGAGGTGCATAATAGGAGATAATCCCAAGGGATGGGATTTGATTCTACCACAAGTAGACTTCGTTTATATTAATTTTGCGAATACGAGTACTGGTAGATCACCATTCCAAATTATGTATGGGAGTAGTCTAAGGATTGCACTAGAGCTGAAGAAGATAGGGCAATAAGAGAGGACAAGTGTTGAGGAAAAAGACTAAGTTGTTGAACATGTCAAGAACCTACATGAGGAGGTACGTGTACATATTGCCAAGATGAACCTGTAGTATAAGGCTAGAGAAAATCAAAAGAGGAGACATAAGGAGTTCCAAGTTGGGGATCTGACTATGGTATACTTGAGGAAGAAACGATTTCCAGTGGGTCCCTATAGGGTATGTGCAGGATCATGGTGTGCCAAAAAGTGGCAATGTGAAAAAAATAGAGTTTGAACACGTCTAAAAGCGCTTCAAAATCCGCTCTGACTTTTTTTCATCTATCCAGGTACCAAACCTGGAAAGTAAGGCCCAAGCCTTATCGGATATCCGATATCCGATATCGGCGGCATAAAAATTGGAGGGAAAAGGGACAAAAATTAAAGGGAAAAACAAATTTAAAAGTGATATAACTAATTTGAGTTATGAAATATGTAAAGATATAATATATAATCTATAAATATATAATATAATAACATAACTATTATATATAAAATAATATATAATCTATATATTATATAATAATATAATATAATATTATATATATATAACGTAATGTAAAGATATAATATATAATCTATTAATATATAATAATATATTATGTTATTATTATTATTATTATCTATAAATATAATATATATTATTATAATATATTATTATAATATATTATTATTATTTTTACTATATTTTTATTAAATATAATAACGTAATATATTATATATATGTTATTAATACATATTATTATTATTATCATATATAAATCATAATCTATAATATATTATTATTATTATTATCATATGTAAATTATAATATATAATATATTATGTTATTATTATTATAATCTATAAATTATATATATATATATATATATATATATATATATATATGATTGTTATACTATATTATTATATTTTTTACTATATTATTTCTAGTGGAGTCATTTATATGGGTCGAAGGGGGTCACAGGATGACCTATGAACCCTTTCGACATATTACAAGACGACATTTGTCCCTAGGGGTCCTAGGACCCTTAGGGACATATTAGAATCATTCATATGGGTCGAAGGGGGTCATAGGGTGACCAATGACCACCTTCAACACATTCCACAGTGACATATGTCCTTAGGGGTCCTAAGACCCCTAGGGACATATTAGAATCATTCATATGGGTCGAAGGGAATCATAGGGTGACATATGACCCCCTTCGACACATTCCACGATGACATATGTCCCTAAGGGTCCTAAGACCCCTAGGGACATATTAGAATCTTTCATATGGTTTGAAGGGGGTCATAGGGTGAACTATGACCCCCTTCGACACATTACATGATGACATATGTCCCTAGGGGTCCTAGGACACCTAGGGACATATTAGAATGCTTCATATGGGTCAAAGGGGGTCATAGGTTGATCTATGACCCTCTTTGACCCATTAAATGATGACATATGTCTGTAGGGGTCCTAGGACCCCTAGGGACATATTAGAATCATTCTTATGGGTCAAAGGGGCTCATAGGGTGACCTATGACCCCCTTCGACCCATTAGATAACGACATATGTCCCTAGGGATCCTAGGACCCCTAAGGACATATTAGAATCGTTCTTATGGGTCAAAGGGGGTCATACGTTGATATATGACCCTCTTCGACACATTACATGACGACATATGTCCCTAGGGGTCCTAGGACACCTAGGGACATATTAGAATGCTTCATTTGGGTCAAACGGTGTTATAGGTTAACCTATGACCCCCTTCGACCCATTAAATGATGACATATATAGCTAGGGGTCCTAGGACCCCTAGGGACATATTACAATCATTCTTATGGGTCACAGGGGGTCATAGGTTGACCTCTAACCCCCTCTGACCCATTACATGACAACATATGTCCCTAGGGGTCCTAGGACCCCTAGGGACATATTAGAATGTTTCATATGGGTCAAAGGGGGTCATAGGTTGACCTATGACCCCCTTCGACCCATTAAATGACAACATATACCCCTAGGGGTCCTAGGACCCCTAGGGACATATTAAAATCTTCAACCCATTACATGACGACATATGTCCCCAGGGGTCCTAGGATCCCTAGGAACATATTAGAATCATTCATATGGGTTAAAGGGGGTCATAGATTGACCCATGACCTTGTTCGACCCATTACATGATGACATATGTCCCCAGGGGTCCTAGGATCCCTCGAGACATATTAGAATCGTTCATATGGGTCAAAGGAGGTCATAGGTTTACGAATGACCCCCTTTGACCCATTAAATGACAACATATGTCCCTACCGATCCTAGGACCCTTAGGGACATATTAGAACTGTTCTTATGGATCAACGGGGGTCATAGATTGACCTATGACCCACTTCAACCCATTAAATGATGACATTTGTCCCTAGGGGTGCTAGGACCCCTAAGGACATATTACAATCATTCTTATGGGTCAAAGGGGGTCATAGGTTGACCTATAACCCCCTTTGACCCATTACATGACTACATATGTCCCTAGGGGTCCTAAGACCCTTAGGGACATATTAGAATCCTTCTAATCGATCAAAGGGAGTCATAGGGTGACCTATGACCCCCTTCGACCCATTACCTGACAACATATGTCCATAGGGGTCCTAGGACCCCTAGGGACATATTAGAATACTTGATATGGGTCAAAGCCCATCAAATGACGACATATCTCCCTAGGGGTCCTAGGACCCCTAGGGACATATTAGAATCATTTTTATGGCTCAAAGGAGGTCAAAGGTTAACCTCTAACCCCCTTTGATATATTACATGATGACGTATGTGCCTAGGGGTCCTAAGACCCCTAGGAACATATTAGATTCGTTCATATGGGTCAAAGGGGGTCATAGGTTGACCTATGACCCCCTTCGAACCATTAAATGATGACATATGTCCCTAGGGGTCCTAGGAGCCCTAGGGACATATTAGAATCATTCTTATGAGTCAAAGGGACCAATTACATGATGATATATTTTCCCACGTCTTAGAATTGTTCACGACCCATTACATGATGACATAGTCCCTAGGGGTCCTAGGACCCATAGGGACATATTGGAATCTTTCATATGGGTCTGAGGGGGTCATAGGTTGACTTATGACCCCCTTCGACCCATTATATGACGACATATGTCCCTAGGGGTCCTAGGACCCGTACGGACATATTAGAATCATTCATATGGATCAAAGGGGGTCATAGGTTGACCTATGACCCCCTTCGACCCATTAAATGATGACATATGTTCTTAGGGGTCTTAGGACCCCTAGGGACATATTAGAATCGTTCATATGGGTCAAAAGGAGTCATAGGTTGACCTATGACCACCTTCGACACATTACATGATGACATATGTCCCTAGGGGTCCTAAGACCCTTAGGGACATATTATAATGCTTCATATGGGTCAAATGGGGTCATATGATGACCTATGACCCCCTTTTATCCATTAAATGACAAGATATGTCCCCCTAGGGGTCCTAGGACCCCTAGGGACATATTAGAATTGTTCTTATGGGTCAAAGGGGGTCATAGGGTGACCTATGACCCCCCTCGAACCATTACATGACGACATATGTCCTTAGGGATCCTAGGACCCCTACGAACATATTAGAATGCTTCATATGAGTCAAAGGGGGTCATAGGTTGACCTATGACCCCCTCTGACCCATTAAATGATGACATATGTCCCTAGGGGTCCTAGGACCCCTAGTGACATATTAGAATCATTCTTATGGGCCAAAGGGGGTCATAGGTTGACCTATGACCCCCTTTGACCAATTACATGACGACATATGTCCCTAAGGGTCCTAGGACCCCCAGGGAGATATTAGAATCGTTCTTATGGGTCAAAGGGGGTCATAGGGTGACCTATGACCCCCATCAACCCATTAAATGATGACATATGTCCCTAGGGGTCCTAGGACACCTAGGGACATATTAGAATGCTTCATATGGGTCAAAGGGTGTCATAGGTTGACCTATGATCCCCTTCGACCCATTAAATGATGACATATATCTCTAGCGGTCCTAGGACCCCTAGGGACATATTAGAATCACTCTTATGGGTCAAAGGGGGTCATAGGTTGACCTATGACCACCTTCGACACATTACATGATGACATATGTCCCTAGGGGTCCTAAGACCCTTAGGGACATATTAGAATGCTTCATATGGGTCAAACGGGATCATATGATGACCTATGACCCCCTTTTACCCATTAAATGACAAGATATGTCCCTAGGGGTCCTAGGACCCCTAGGGACATATTAGAATTGTTCTTATGGGTCAAAGGGGGTCATAGGGTCATACCCTATGACCCCCTTCGAACTATTACATGACAACATATGTCCTTAGGGATCCTAGGACCCCTACGAACATATTAGAATGCTTCATATGGGTCAAAGGGGGTCATAGGTTGACCTATGACCCGCTTTGACCCATTAAATGATGACATATGTACCTAGCGGTCCTAGGACCCCTAGGGACATATTAGAATCATTCTTATGGGTCAAAGGGGGTCATACGTTGTTTTATGACCCCCTTTGACCCTTTAAATGACAACATATGTCCCTAGCGGTCCTAGGACCCCTAGAGACATATTAGAATCATTCTTATGGGTTCAAGGGCGTCATAGGTTGAACTATGATCCCTATGACCCCCTTTGACAGATTACATGATGACATATGTCCCTAGGTGTCCTAGGACCCCTAGGGACATATTAGAATTGTTCATATCGGTCAAATGGGGTCATAGTTTGATCTATGACCCCCTTCGACCCATTACATGATGACATATGTCCCTAGGTGTCCTACGATCCCTACGGACATATTAGAATCGTTCATATGGGTCAAAGTGGCTCATAGATTGATTTATGACCCTCTTCGACCCATAAAAATGATTCTAATATCTACCTAGGGGTCCTAGGACCCCTAAGAACATATGTCATCATTTAATAGGTCGAAGGGGATCATAGGTATCCCTATGTGCCCCTTTGACCCATAAGAACGATTCTAATATGTCCCTAGGGTTCCTAGGACCCCTTAGGGACATATGTCATCATGTAATGGATCGAAGGAGGTCATAGGTCAACCTATGACCCCCTTAGACCCATAAGAATGATTCTTATATGTCCCTAGGGGTCCTAGGAACCCTAGGGACATATTTTGTCATGTAATTGGTCAAAGGGGGTGATAGGTCACCCTATGACCCCCTTTGACCCATATGAACGATTCTAATACGTCCCTAGGGGTCCTAGGACCCCTTGCTATATATGTCATCATTTAAGGGGTCGAAGGAGGTCATAGGTCAACCTATGACAGCCTTTGACCCATATGAAGCATTCTAATATGTCCCTAGGTGTCCTAGGACCCCTAGGGACATATGTCATCATGTAATGTGTCGAAGAGAGTCATAAGTCAACCTATGACCCCCTTTGACCGATAAGGACATATGTCATCATCTAATGGGTCGAAGGGGGTCATAGGTCACCCTATGAGCCCCTTTGACCCATAAGAACGATTCTAATATGTCCCTAGGGGTCCTAGGACCCCTAGGGACATATGTGGTCATGTAATTGGTCGAAGGGGGTCATAGGTCAACCTATGACCCCCTTTGACCCATAAGAATGATTCTAATATGTCCTTGGGGGTCCTAGGACCCCTAGGAACATATGTTATCATTTAATGGGTCGAAGGGGATCATAGGTCAACCTATGACTGCCTTTGACCCATAAGAATGATTGCAATATGTCCCTAGGTGTCCTGGGACTCCTATGTACATATGTCATCATTTAATGGGTTGAAGGGCATCATAGGTAAACCTATGACACCCTTTGATCCATATGATGCATTCTTACATGTTCTTAGGGTTCCTAGGACCCCTAGGGACATATGTCATCATGTAATGTGTCGAAGTGGGTCAATTGTCAACCTATGACCCCCTTTGACCCATAAGAACAATTCTAATATGTCCCTAGGGTTTCGAGGACCCCTAGGGACATATGTCATCATGTAATGTGTCGAAGCGGTTCATAGGTCAACCTATGACCCCCTTCGACCCATAAGAATGATTCTAATATGTCCCTAGGGGTCCTAGGACCTCTAGGGACATGTGTCATTATGTAATGGGTTGAAGGGGATCATAAGTGAACCTATGAGCCCCTTCAAGTCATATGAATGATTCTAATATGTCCCTAGGGGTGCTAGGACCCCTAGGGACATATGTCGTCATGTAATGGGTCAAAGGGGGTCATAGGTCAACCTATGATGCCCTTTGACCCATATGGACGATTCTAATATGTCCCTAGGGATCGTAAGACCCATAGGGACATATTAGAATCGTTCTTATGGGTCAAAGGGGGTCATAGGGACCCATTTAATGGGTCAGAGGGGGTCATAGGTCAACCTATGACCCCCTTTGACCCATAAGAACAATTTTAATATGTCCCTAGGGGTCATCATTTAATGGGTTGAATGAGGTCATAGGTCAACCTATGACCCCTTTGACCCATAAGAATGATTCTAATATGTCCTTAGGGGTCCTAGGACCCCTAGGGACATATGTCATAATGTAATGCGTCGAAAGGGTTCATAGGTCAACCTATGACCTCCTTCGACCCATAAGAACGATTCTAATATGTCACTAGGGTTCCTAGGACCCCTAGGGACATGTTGTTATGTAATGGGTCGAAGGGGGTCATAGGTCAACCTATGACCCCCTTTGACTCATATATATTAATAACATACATATTAATATAATAATATATATTAATAACACACACACACACACACACACACACACACACACACACACACACACACACACACACACACATATCTATATATCTATATATATATATATGGTTATTATATTTAATAAAAATATTACGTTATTATATATATATATATATTACGTTATTATCTTTACTAAAAATAATAATAATATAAATTATATTTATAGATTATAATGAGAATAACATAATATATTATTATATATTAATATATTATATGTTATATCTTTACATTACGTTATTTTATATATATATATATGTATATATATAATATTATAATACATATTTACATAGTAATATAATTTTTTTTTATATAAATTATAGGCTATTAAATATTATGTTATTATATATATATATATATATATATATATATATATATATATATATATATATATATATATATATATATATATATATATATATATATATATATATATATATATATATATATATATATATATATATATATAAGGTTATTATATTTAATAAAAATATTACGTTATAATATATATATATATATATATTACTTTATTATATTTAATAAAAATATTACGTTATTATATATATATATTAATAACATACTTATATATATAATATATATATATATTACGTTATTATATTTAGTAAAAATAATAATAATATAAATTATATTTATAGATTATAATGAGAATAACATAATATATTATTATATATTAATATATTATATGTTATATCTTTACATTACGTTATAATATATATATATAATATATTATAATACATATTTACATAGTAATATAACAAAAATAATTTATAAATCATAAGCTATAAGTCTTAAATCTGGTTTTCCCTCCAAAATGGGTTGGGATTTCAAATTTCCCACCAAAATTCACCTAGCCATATCGGATATCCGATTTGAAATCCGATATCCGATTTCAAATCCGATATCCGATTTGAAATCCGATATCCGATTTCAAATCCGATATCCGATTTCAAATACGATATCCGATTAGGCTTGGTATTTACCAAGCCTACCCAGTCAACCCAAAAGACATGTTTGAAGAGGGTTTTAGTGATACTCAGACTTCGGGTAGTCGTCTGACAATGTTATTTTGATTGAAATTGAATGAAATGAAAAGGGTTTTTTAATATCACTCTGAAGATTCCATCAGTATAATTTCTGTCAAATTCTGAGATCGATAACTATTTATTAGTTAATTATCAATGAAGATTATTGTAAAGTGCTGATTGACATACTGATTGAAAAACAACTATAATTTTCAAAAGGTATAACATTTTTTAAATCTAAAAGTTGCGTCACATTCTATGCTTCGCCTAGTATAAGGAAAAATAAAATAAAATTAAATTTGGTAAAATTTTCTATTAATTAAGGTGGTCAAACACGGGACTTTTTTTTTTCCGAAAAAGTTTTGGTAAAAAATTCATATTTAATTATTTATTTGAAATAAAAATACCGAAAAATATGTGTCACAGCCGGGCATGAGTCTACTTTTCATATCTATAATTATATTAAAAAAATATTATCATTTGATTTTGATTAAGGTGGTCAGACATACACCTACTTTTTATTTTTGCCCTGAAATTTTTGTAGTACTACATTAAAATTCAACTTTTTGACCAATTAATTATTTTTTTCTCCTGATAAGGCCTAGTAGTTTAGAAACTACATTCAATTTCTTACAGATTATTTTCTTACAACTTTTTGATATAAATTCCATAGCCACTTTAAAATTATGTGTCAAGTTGACATAACCCTGATTTTCTGATTTTTCACTGCCACTTAAGGCCATAGTTTGGTACACCATGATCCTGCACATACCATATAACAAGCTAAAGATGAAGAAATTTGGTCCCTGCAAAATTTTGAAGAATCATGATTTAGGAAATGCATATGGGTGAAGTTGCCAGATGGGATTAACATTTCTCCTATTTTCAATATTGCAGACTTAATAGAATATCATGATGATGGTGTAGAGGAGGAGTTGATACTGGAGCCATGTCCAATTCCTACTTCTAAGAAGGAAGAGATTGAAGAAATTCTGGATAGTTGTGTTGGCCAGAGTACCAGAAACATGTAGTATGAAGAATGCCTAGTGAAATGGAAACGATGACTAGTGGAAGATTCAACTTGGATATTTGTGGTGGAGGTTGCCCATTTTAGTTTTCCTCTACCAGCTATAAAGTGAGAAGGTCACTTTTCAATTTACCCTAGTTGTCTGATGCAAGAGCATCTAGTGGTGTAAGGGAAATCTTGTATCACCCAAAAATATTCTTAACTTGTTAGTTTCTACTTAATGTGTTTTTATTTCTAGATGTCCATTTGGGTCGAATAGATATTCCAACTCTCATAGTTCCATTATTGAGTTTTCTGGGTTAGTGTTTTTGAGCACCTTAGGATATGTGCCAATGTAGAAAATATGTTATTTTGTAATTGAGCCATAACTATGACGAGTTAGAGGGTGTAAGTTGAAGGGATGATTATAATTGTAATTTAAAGTACTCCAGAAAAAGAATCAGGTCAAAAGGCTTGATGGTTTGAAAGTTATTATAGTTTTAAGTTGCCTAGAGACCCCTAAGAGTGCTTCAAAGTCAGATTTAAGGCACTAAACATCCTCATATAGTCTTGAAAAATGGGGGACTAGAAAAGCTAGTCCATAGGGGTATAGTTTGCTTGGAGATCTTTCTAGAAATGTAAATGGCTTGTCAATTGGAGTCCCAGATCAAAAGTTATGCCTCCCAAAAGTTGGAGAACCATTTTTGGATTTTTCTAATTTTGCACCAACTTTTGACGTATTTTCTAGAACCTTCTATTTTGGTGGTGGATCTCAAATGGAATATTAAAAAATGTATTCCTAACCCTAAACTTAATTCAGGTTACTTAAGGTCATTTCTGGCATTGTAAACACAGTTTTTTGGTGGAGTTTGGGAGAAGGTACTACGAGGAGTATTCTTCTCCAAAAGTAGACAACATTGTAAGCCCCTAGGGCATGCCATTGAGATTGTTTTCATTGTACTGAATGTAATAGCATATCACTTCTGATAATAATATTCCCCTTTTCTTATTGTTATCATCTTGTCTTGGGTTGTGCCCTCATCATAAATACACTTTCTAAGAACTTCCTCCTAGGCAACCAAATTTCCCTATGAAGCAAAAACATTTTCATAATGATGAGAAAGGGCTTGCAGAATGTCAAGGAGATTGGAAATAATAGAATTTCCTTATTTAATCTTTTTAATACCAAAGTTGATATGATAGGCTCTGAGAGCCTAGAAGAATTCTTTAGAAGCTTTATTGCCAACCTTTAATTAGTAGAGTTGAGCGTTGATTTGGACACCTAAAGCAACATAGTTATTAGTAATCTATTTCTAATGGTGAAGCTTGGCAAGATGGACTTGCAAATCAGGAATGAAAAGGGTTAAGGGTAAGAGCTTCAGAAGCCTTCCTAAGAGCTTTAATATTGGCTTCATAAGATCTTTTTCTAAAAATAGTTGCTGCCCATAGATGCGAAGAAACCTAGTAGTTCTCGTAACATCATCATTCTACCATTGAATCAATCATGTTTGAGAATGAGGACGTGGCTCCAAATTCCTAACACATAGGATCTAAGCAATAGTTGAAGCATGCATCAACGTTGACATGTTGAGGAAAATTTGTTTTCTGACAACTCATTAGACAACTGTTTGCCAAGAAATAGTAAAAGAAATAGGATAGTGGTCTAATAATGTCACATCTGATAGAGGAATGACAGGTAGCTCTCGATCTTTAGAAATGGAGAAAAAATATTGTGTAGTAATTATAGTATGATCGAGATATTTTAAAATGCGATTAGAGAAAACTCAAAAATTAGACCAAGTGTGCCTGACGCCACTCTACTAGCAGTGGTTAGCATTGGGATCAAAAAGGCCTAATTTATTGAGCATATAGTACCATGTTTCCCTTTACCTAGCTATCCAGCGAAAGGGGAGAATACCTTCCTTGTTAGAAGCTAACTCAACCATATTAAAATTGCCACACATAACCCAAGTAGATTGTGGTAATTTGTCAACCATCTAGCACCAAAGTTGAGATCTTTTCACATCATCATTGGGAGCATAAACATTAACTATACCAAAGGAATGATTATTGATATAAAAAAAGTCCAAATAATTATGTGCATGGGGTCATCTACGATGCAAAATAATAACATAATGAAGAAGAGGTGACAAGAGAGTAACTACACCACCTCTACCAATTTTTTGTTGAGAAGAAACATAATGTCATCTAGCCAAATGACATGACGCGTAGAAGAAAGCATGAAACCAGAAATTTTAACTTCTTGCCTACAAAGAAAATCTAAATTACCAAGTCTATGACGGGTATCCTAGACATAGTACTTTCTAGATAGGTCTGTAAGACCTTGTACATTCCATGATAAAAAATTCATGAAAACTCTTCAATATCTTCTTCATCCTCAAGAGAGGAGCAGCTATTTTGCCACAACATAGGAACTGGGTTGAAACTAGAGGGAAATCCTTTGGGAATGATGACCCATCACTTCTCATCTAGTTTCTCAATACATTCAGGAGGATTGCAAGAATGCCACACATTTTGAGTCTTGATGGATGATGTAGCAACTAGAGTGTGAACCACTACAAGAGTGGTAGCCCTCGTAGCCATCTTGATCCCCTATGAAACAACATGCTTTGAATCTTGTGAAACAACAAGAATTGATTCCAGTGAAACTACCATTGATCCTACAATGGTTGAGGTTTGTGCTTCGTTATGAATAGGAGGAGTAGAAGCTGAAGCAACATTCAATTTTATGGGGGTTGAGGAAGCCTTGCCCTTATGCCCAATAGTGGTCCATTCCTCTCTTTTTCTTCCCTTTTGTTGGCTTAACAGGAGCATCCTTGGGTGGGGATTTAACCTTAGGCACCGCCAAAGGGAAACCCCTGATCTTGCGTTCCATTGACTAACACTTATGATAGGTGTTTGGCAAGTTCAACTAAAGCACCTTCTATGAGAAGGTGTGGGGGCCAATCTAAATCTCGATAGAATTCTTGAGATCCTTGGAGAGATCAAGCTCAACACAAATACATTTTTTAAGGTGAGCATTGAAAACCTTCTTGTGTTCCTTGGTAACAACTTTTCCAAGAGTGTTGGCAATGGACTCAATAAAAGGCTAGTGTGGCAAGGGAAGACCAAGAAACTCAATCCAAATAGGAACCCTAAGCTTTTTTTCATTAGAGATTATAAAGCCTCGTGACCACCTTTAAAATACAAGAAAGAAGGAACAAATCGACCAAGAGCCATTGCCAAAAATTGCATTAGCCTGGGACAGGTTAAAAAGAGCGAAATAAAAAAAACCTTTGGAAAGGTTTTGCATAGCTTCAAGGTGAACTCCATGAGGAGTCCATCTCTTGATAACCCATTCTCTGAGCATGTCTTTAGGAGGAGTCCTAGCCATAAAATAACTTATCAATGTATGTTGTTGTGACCATTCACATGCAACATCAAATTCTTATAGGGGAAGAATAATATTAGGATTACCTCATGAAAGAACTTCAAGATGAACTTGCAAGGATGTTTGTTCAATGGAGGTTCCATAGCTATCCGAAGCAACATGCAATATCAACTACTGGGTCACCACTAGCTAGGGCCATTATAAACTAGCCCTAAAAACCTTTCGCACTAAATTTGGTATGACATATATAGACAACAGAAGGAAAGCTCAGACAAAGAGTCATACATAGCAAACACATGAAACCCTAGCAGGGTGAAAAAAAATAGAGCTTCAACATTGTGATATCTTTCATCAACTCAATGAACTAAAATCTATTCTCAGTTAAATTTTCTATCTTCAAATAGGAATTCCAATATGTTTGGATAAAAAAATGTTGAATCTCACCTCTTTTATTTATTTTAATAGTCAAAAAATGGGAGCATGTTAAATACAAACATGTTATAATACACTTTGGGATTTTCTTTCTATGGGTCAAAAACTGGTTGTGACCACTTTTTGGTGCCTCGTCTTTATGCACATGCTCCAAAATGACTTGCGATAAATGTGATGTTCTTCCTATGAAACAAACTAGCAATCGCACCTTAGTGTGTAATAGGTACACTGAATAGATATGAAAGGTCAACTAAGTATTTTTCCTTTTATTATTCTTCCCATCTCATCTTCTTTATAGATTAATATATTTTCAGATCCACCACCCCTCTGTCCCACCCAACTACCACCCCAACACACACACACACACACACACACACACACACACACACACACACATCACTTGTCTTCCTATAAATCTATATCTCCCATTCTTATCCCTCTATATCTCAATATTCCTTTGGGTATCTCTTCCTCCCTTGCAGTGCACTTGGAAATCCCTTTTTGGAAAAAATTAAAGGAATATTGAATTGTGTATTACAAATAATGCTTTAAAAGTATCTGGATTTCATAATGCTAAAATAAGAATGTTGAAATCTGCATAAACTATAATGAATACATTCATTTGGTTTATAATTTCTCAGTATATGCTTCTCCTTCTCCTTCTTCTTCTTCTTCTTCTCCTCCTCCTCCTCCTCCTCCTCCTCCTTCTTCTCCTTCACCTCCTCCATTTTTTTTTTGGAAAACGACACAATTAAAAAAATCTAAATTCATTAAATTTAAACTTTTTAGTGGTACAAAGAAAATTTAATAAAAGTAGTTAAACTTTTAGAAAAGTAAACTTGAATTAAACATTGATTAATTAACTCCACCTTATGAGAGCATTAGGCTAAATGTACTCTTCACATCAAAATAATCCATATTCCTCATGTGACCAAAACATTTGAAAAAGTCTTTAAACCTTAGACAAACATTAATGGATATCAAAATATATCGTATGAATTCACTGACATGTGTCGAAAGTGTGAAAGAAAATGAAATTAAACTTTAACATATTTGTCTTTTTAAATTTTTTTTTTGATAATTTAATCAAATGATTTAAAAATAGTAACTTCAATTTTTTCTAAACAAAATTATAGCCATGGACAAATTTCGAAGGCAATGTAGTGAAGAGCACTAGTGGCAAACTACCAGGAACTAAAAAGATCATTTCAGAAAATATATTCTCATTTGATACTCTTTTTAATGGGCTCTTGGTATTTAATAGTAAAAAAGTATCCTTTACACATACTCAACTATCATCATCATATCACTTAATGAAGGTGAAATATGTTAGTGTCTAATTCTCACTAGTTACTAAGTATAATCAATAGAGATGTTTTTTTTATCTCAAGACTCAACTTAAACTCCCAATTGGTCATCTTTAGTTGGCGCACTAATCCAACAAAACTCCATACTTATAAAATATAAGAATGTTATAATGATATTAATGTATACTGTATTGTGAGAATGAATTTTTAAATGAAAGAGATAATATATGCTTCTTTTATAGGTAATATATTAGACATGCATCTTATGATCTTAGATTTCAATTCAAAGTGACTTTATTCATGATGTGTGTGTGTGTGCGCGCGCGCATGTGCACGCGCGTGTGTGCACTTCAATTTATTTTATAATAAAATCATTTCTTTGTAGACAATGTGATTATATAATACAACTATTTAATTAATACACATATATTGGAATGACACATTCATTTATAGTTTTTAAATTAAAATCCCCATACCAACTATTTTTAATAGAAAGTGTAAGAAGATCCCAATTTGTTGTACACTATTAATAAATATTGATCCTCAATAAAATTAATTGATGTTATTTTAATAATTAAAAATGAATGAAAAATGATATTTAATTTTTAATTGATTAGACTCAATTGACCTATATATCATATCCAAACAAATTATTTTCCTTACATATGTCATCACATTTGATTAATTTAAAAATTTAGTAATGAATTGATATGATGTTCATTCAAAAATAATTCAATGAACACTCCTAATTATAAAGATAGTGATGAGATATTTTTAACAAACTTGTAGTTGCAAATCTCACCAAAATCCAGTGAAAAGAAATGTTATTTCGAAAGACCAACTCAAACCTTGCCAAAGTATATCCAAAGTAGAGTTTGTGAGTAGGATCTATAGATATTTGACTATATGGAACTCCCTATGCAAAGGCTAGACAAAATCAAATGAGAAATGTGTTCTCATTGAAAACCATGATTATTGTTATCGTTCCAATTTCACACATCCTCAAAACCCTACAAAAATGGGCTTGTTGGTGATGGAGATCATATTTTGTATTTCTTGATTATGTTTTAAATTCATCCTTCTGCAATCATGGTTCTTAGATCCCGATGACATAGAAAATATAGAACCTTTAGAAATTAGCATACAAATAGTTTGTTATATGGCCTTCTATTTTAGATTTTTTTCTTGGTGCACTGAAACCATTTGATTTGATTCACTCTATGGTCATTATTTAGTCTCTAGTCTATCACATCTTGCCCATAGAATTTAAGTTTATTTAGCTAAATTAAAAATGATTATTGAAGACAAATGCAATGGTGATTCATTAGTTTTAAGCAAATCTATGTCACTAATGTGGCCATTTTGGATCATCGACGATGCTGAGGATGGACCTGCCCATGGTGTGTGAGAGTATAAAAAACTTGAGTTCTTCTCATTTGTTTCGTTGACAGGATATGAGATGCAAGGCATAAATTAGGCTCCTCCCATAGAAGGCAGTGCTAGAGTCAATGAAACAAACATTTGCAATAGTGGTTCAATGGATATCATCCTTAGCATGACAATGTAAAGCCGATGAGGAGAAATAATGAAGGAAACATTTCTAGTGGTGGTGCATGTCTCATGTTCAAATTTGAACGTTTGATTTTTCAAATAAATAAAAAATTAATGGAAATTGACTGTAGATTATCACAAGTGAGAAATGCAAAAGAAGATATGTGGGTCAAACTGTTCTATTTTGACAAATTCAGGAGCCATTTGCTCAGTTTCATAATTTCACCTATTTTACAATATCGAACTCCAAAACTCCTAATTTGTACCTTGAAATTTGCCAATTTTTTCGGTTAACCTCTGAAGGTGAGTGAAGAGCTTAAAGCCAATCTTTCAGTTTTTCCACATTTATGGAACTCTTTGTAGAACTAGTAGTCTAAAGGTGTCATTTTGAAACCTACGCCCGAAACCCGTTATGTTCACCCTCTAATAGACGCTCACCAATAATGTTTTTTGTACAAATGGACCAATCAACAACCATGAAAGCTTTAAAATGATTTACTATTGGGTGATCCCACAATAATGGGTTCCACTTTTTGACCAATTTTGACACTGAAATCAATATTTTTGCAACAAACGTCATGTTCAAGTGACTATATCTCCAAAACTATAAATAATTTCAAGAGGACATAAACTAGTGATTTTGAGTACTTTGTTCCTACTTTGTAACCATATTTTTTAATCTACAAAAAAATTTATTTATGTCAATTTTTTTTATCTCCTCTGAAAAGTGGTACATAATAAAATTCAATATTTTAAAAAGTGATAGCCTGTTTGACACACATAACTTTTTTTCTAGAAATGATAATGAAGTAATTCTTTTGATGTTAGATTTGTAACATCAATATCCAGAGGATGCATTTGGTTTGATTTATTTTGGTTGAATATTGTATAGTTTATGAAGTTTTGAAGTGACATGAACCGTAATTCAGACATACATTCTGTTTGACACAGATAATTTGAAGTCAAATTATCATAAACCATTTCTTTTTTTTTTTAATAGAAAGCTATCTTAATAAGCCAGTTCTTCCATATTTTTCAAAAAAAATTTGACCTAATTTACTAATTTTTTCGAGGTGTCAAAGTTGGTTGATGTTCAATCGGTAATGAACCTATAATTAGTTAAACTCATATTTGAATGTCTTAATGATTAAATTATGTATTAAAATTATAGTCGTTGGAAAGCTTGCTCCGAGCAGCACATTTTGACATTTTTTATTTTATAGTAGGAGATCATTCTCCTGCAATTATGGAAGTCAAAAGAGCAAAAAAAAAAATTAAAAAAATTTAATTTTTTTGTGATTTTGCATGTTCGTGCGAACATGTTTACCATGTTTGCACGAACATATTTATCACATATGTTCGCGCGAACATGATGAACAAAAAAGTTTGCGCGAACATATGGTAAACTCAATTTCTCATTTTGCAATTTTTTTCATTTTTGTTCGTCCCACTAAAGTGGAACCCATTATTGTGGGTTCACCCTATTACTACATGTGTGATAAGCTATTAAAGCATGTGCTATCATTTTTTGAAGCTTTTTATGAGCAGTAATAGAAGAGATTTATATTGATAGATGCATGAGTGGCTACTGAATCGTCTCCCCTATATCTAAATCTATTAAAAAAAATTAATGTCAACAAAATAAATAAATTTGAGATTGCCTCCTAGAAGTGCACCAAAAATAAATAAATTTGAGATTACCTACTGAAGTCAACAATTAAACATTAAATTATATATTGATTTACCTGAAAGAAAAAATATATCACAATCTCACCCTTCTTGTCCTGTACCATTAGATTCAGTTGTTCCCAGGTTGACATAAAAGAGGAGAAAAGCATCATATATTTGAGCAAAGGAATAGTGAGGAGAAAGCGAGATAGAGATATAAGAGTGGGCAAGGATCATCATTTAATTGGAACATTCTAATAAACATTAAATGTAAAATTATTATTATTTTACTTTAAGATAATAGAAGTCATTAAAATATTTATTGACCCAATCACATGTACCGGTGGTAGCCAGTCGATTCTCCCAATGCTTCTGGACAACAATGCATGAATTGTCTGAGCTTCCAAGATTAACGAGAATGGCCTTTGTTACTTGTAAGGGAAAGCAGAGGCAAATGAAGCCATGAAACATCGCAGACGACTTGCTGTGAAACATGTCTAGAAACTAGCGCTTATGAAAGGGATTCCTCCAGCCCAGAATCACAAACATTGGTAAATGATGGTGATGAGGCACAGGCTGTTGAATCGAGTTTTTTTTTAAGTGTTCCTCGATTCATAGTTTTCTCCAGGCGAGGGATTGTGTTTAGATGTGGAGAAAAGAAGCAGAGCAGGCAAAAATTCCCATGTAGCTACAAATTTTTGTGCACAGGGCCGTCTCGAGAATGCCATGGGCTTGAGCTGTGACTCGAAACCCTGAAGTGTAGGACATTAGTTTTCCTGGCAGAAATGTCCGTCAATTCACTGTTTTGTTGTGTGATCAAATTGTGCAAAGCGGCGGCCACTTGGTGTTGGTTTGCACATTTGGAGTGGAAGCGAGGTGTTCACTGTGGCGCAGTCGGAAATATTTTGAACGTCTTATCTGCTGATGTCAAAATTTTACTGTTGTAAACTGTTCGGGACAATGACTTCGACGACCACCAGGTTTGTGGGAGATGGAGATACTATTTTGTGACTAACCAAATACGTGTAAAATGACTTGGTAGAAATGAACATGAACGGATGAGATCATTTCTATGGTCGTCCTGCTTCTCTAATATAGTACCTACCATTGTATGGAAAATTTAGCTCCTCTTCATATAGTGAATGCCTTTGACGTAATTATTAGTAAAGGAGAGGTATGACATGAGTATTAAATATTAATTTTTTTCACTAATTTGTATCTTGGTCATTATCATGATCATATGTCATGGTATAAATGGAGAAATAATTTGATTATGATTGATATAGCTTACTGATAACTTGATAAATTCGTAATGCCAAAATAATATCTTTTCACTTTCTAGTTTCCCCTACTAGTGCACCCTTTGTTGAATTTCCTTCAAATCATTTTCTCATATGGCTTTACATTGAGTGGTTTAATATGTTAAGGATAAACAGGCATCATTTTTTCTAAAGACATACTTGCTAACTATTCATCGTGCATTAGAAAAGGTCAATGTGTTTAAAAGATTTCAAAGTCATATTGTATGCAAAAAGAAATAAAAAATGAATTTATAAATCTAGAGGCCTAAAACAAATGCAATTAGAGACAAATCACTTTACCTTACTCATCACTATCAAGTCTCTTGTTCTAAATTTATTCCATTCCTCTACAAATTTTCCATCCTTAACAAGTTGACTTCATAAATTCTAAGTATATTCCTGATAATATTATTATTATTTGGAAAGGAATGAGATAAGATGAACATTTTCATTAAAAATCTATTCTTATTGAAACTGATTTTATAAAATATTTTATGATCTACATTAAATAGTTATTTATCCTTTTATGATTCAAGCTTTCAAAATTAAATCCCAATTGATACACTTCATTAAAATATTTTTATTGATGCTTTTACTTTTATTACCATTAACATCCATCAATCTAAATCTTTTAAGATTTGTGTCTACCAAGGTTGTTTAAGATTTGTGTCCTCCAAGATTGTCCATTAATGTAGAATATTAATTGACCATCTTCTTTATTTATAGCATCTAAAGAACTTTGGTTAAATACATTCCTTTACCCAACTCCATAGACACATTCTTCTCCATCTTTAACATGTTTTTATGTTATACATTCGTCATCATTTTAACCATTACTATATTCTTCTTCAAACTCATACATTCTAAGATATCATTCTTGTATCTTTAAGATTCATTGTCCAACTGCTCAAGATTAATCCCGTACCGTGCAAGAATGAGCCCAACGCTTGTGACATATAGAAGAGCATTAATAATTCATGCTGCAATTTTTTTCAACTCAATCTTTCCCAAGTTGTTGGTTTTATTTTATTGAATATGGCAAGGTCGAAACGGATCCTTGGAAATTTCTGCGTACTGCTGCTGTCTCCATCACTTTCTGTTTTTTCAAAGTCGACGACGCCTCCTCAAACCATCCTTCTCATCGCTGAAATTTTAAAAAGAAGATAGTTTTTAGTGGATGGTTAAAAAAAGTCAACTATGATTATTTAATAGAAATTAAGTTTAGTTTGTGATGTTTAAGTCGTTCCGTAGATAACTATCTCTCTAAATAGGGTCATAGAAGATTCATGTCGTGATTTTCTTCATTGTCCGCGTGATGAATGACTCAGTCGAGAATGACGTAGTTGAGATTGAAGACGTGGGGAGCGGAGAGTCCTCATTTTTTATTACCTACTATTGCTTCAATGTTCATTCTAAACTACATATTTTAATATTATTTTAGTAAAGTAGGGCAGTCCCGTCTGTGTCATTTCCGAGGGTCGATAATTGGGAATACTTGACTACGACTACTTCATAGTTTTTATTGAACACGATAATTGATAGTCAGTGATTTGATAGATATTTGAATTTGAAAATGAGGTGATATGCTCATGTGTTGGAAGTCAAGTTAGCAATCAATTCGTTATGGCTGATTAAATACAAATTATAGGCATTGTATAAATGGAGGGATGTGGTAAAAGAAATATTATTGCATTTATCGATAAAAAATTTATAGAATGATATTATTAAGAAAGGAGGACAAATACCACTCTACATTTATATAATGTAAAGAAAAAGTGTAAAGATGATAAAAGTAATAGTGTGCTGCAATTTGGGGTTCTTATCAGAGTGAATATGCCAGTTTCCAAATGAAAATTATATTTGAAGTTCTTAAAAAAAAAAAAAAATTATGTTGCTTTTATTTTAAATAGGAAGTAAACAATATTTCGAAGTAAATATATTAAAAAAATATTTTTTGTCTAACATCTATTTACAATAAATTTATAAAAATGTCAAGATTTGATGTACAACCAATTTCCCTTATTTCTTAAGAAATTTAAACTATAAACAAACAAAACTAATTAGAAATGTTAGAGGTGAGCATTATTGTATGTTCTTTAATAGAAGTAATGGTGTGCTTTCAAGATACAAAGTATGAAGTTTGATAAAGGACTTAAAAATGAAAAATTATGCAATGCCTGATTGAAATAAAAGGATAGAACTAAAAGGAGTGAATCATTCAATGACATCATGTAGCCCTACAAGTCATGAAAGAGGAAGAAGATGTAATTACAAAGGACAATATATATTGATTGTAGAAAATCAAATGAATCATTTGCATGGCCACATAGAAATTAGTTGCCTCCTAAGCATACTTCAAGGGAAATATTTGGAGGAAATTATCTAAGTGTAAATGAAAATGGACAAATCTCCTAAACATAGTGACGGGCTTCTATATTTCAAATAAGATAAACTAGTAAAATGACAAGATAATATGTACCAAGAACATTTGGAATAAAATGCTAATGGGTCTACAACATTTTCCAAATAAATGACACTTCAATAGTAATGATGAAATCAAAGACGTGCTTGAGTATCTAGATTAACATTTTCTTGGTTCTAATAAAGCTATGTAAGTTTCATAACAACTACATGACATTATCAAAAAATATTAAAAAATTGAACAAAAAATTATTCAAAAATATTTTAACCAAATATTCAATTGAAAGACTCAAATGCTCAAATTTGTTTTAGTTGTTTATAGTTCATTTCAAGGGATTGAGTTCAACATTCTACTAAAAAATATGAACCAATTTTTATTTTCTTAGGATAAGTTTTCATTTCCACGCTACAAACAAATTCGTAGAACAAATTCCCATGACAAATTATGGGTGGATGCAAGTCAACGTAGAAACGTATAACAACTAATTCAAATATTTGGTAACTTCAAAATAAAATCTAGTTTACATTCATTTAAAGAAGAAGTTAAAGATTGAATACACAAACCAATTTTGACTTATCATTAGTAGAGAAAAAAGATAAAACAATTTAATGTTATTGTTATCTCTAAAAGTTGGACCCTGACTAAGTCCTAAAACTCAGTCACTATGAGAAACATGGAAACACTCATGGGTAGTGGGCATACTAGAAATAGGAGTGAATCTTTGGGTTCTAGGCTGGTTCCTATTGGATAATCACCTAAGCTCTCCTAACTTAAAATGAATTGAACTTGATAGGAAAAGGGAGAAAGATGTAGAAAGAAACCTGAAAGTGAAACTAGGTGAAAAGTGATACACCAAAAACTTATGAGTATTGAATATATTACTGCTATCAAAACAATGAAACTCTCCTTATTGATCACAACACATAAATCCTATACTAGCTTGCATTAATACTTCATAATAAGGTCCTAATAATGAGAGTTAAGGAAAACATGAAAAAGTTCACACAATAGTCCCAAAATGGAACAACACAAATTATAACTTGCAAGCAAAAGTTCAAATTGCAACTAGGTGACAACTGAGACAAAATGATAAGGAATCCTAAAACTCACATAAAATTATATAAATTAGATATTATTCACACACAGTAATAGAATGGATACGGCTAGATATCCAAAATCAGAAAAATTATCACTAAATGACTCAATACATATATCAAGTATCTTAGAATTGAATCACAAAAGATGCAAAAGATACCATGGACACAAGAAGATGTCATGAAAATCTCCTCTGCATAATCAAAACTCTAGAACTCTCACTAAAATGAGCCCAAAGTTCAATACTTATGCATTCTATAGCCAACTTGCATCATAAATACAAAACATCCACTCCTTGGGAAAGCCCAGTCAAAAAGGCACTTTTTGAGCCCATAAAAAGACCTAAAAAAGATGTACAAAAGGTCCAAAATTTATGGCCTGATAATATCATCATAATTGCTCCTCATAAATGCAGTCTTATCCCCAAAAAGACCTCCAAAAGTCTCTAAAATGCAACAACTCTCCTCAGGCTAAAAATATCTACAACTTGCTTCCATATCTTTTTAGCAATTCACCAAAGATATCTATTAATCTTTAATATATAAAAATATAAAAAATTATTTATAACATATTTAATATTCAAAATGAGAATGTAATAATTATTATTAATAAATACTAATTATATTGATATTATTAACTAACCATTTAATCAATTAATAATGTCAATATAATATATTTATTAAAAAATAAAATTTAAATTTCTCAAAAATATTTAAATATATTACGATTAATTTATATTTCTATAATGTTAAAAATTAATAAATATTATAAAGCTTTAATATCAAATATAAATAAAGTGATTTATAAGACCATTACTTTAATTAAGATTGATATTTGACATTAATGAAATGGGGAACTTTAAAACTTTGGATATTTGCATAACTAAGAAAATTTGAAACATAAAGGCAAAGTCCTTTTCCTCTCCACTTCATGTTTACTATGGACTTAGGATTTTTTTTTTAAAATAACATATTTTTATTTTAAAAGAAAATTCTTTTTTTCCTTTCTCATTCATGTGGAGAGTGAAGAGATATTAGGGAAAGGTAACCTAACAACTTCATTCATTTCATTTTGATTTGGTCTTCATGTGAGCTCTAGCCTGCTAAAAAAAAGAGGGTTTAGAGGTAGAAGAATGAAGATGCTTTGCTGGAATTTTCTTTCTATTTTCTGGGAATGTTTTCCTCTTCTCCTTGGCTCAAAACATTGGTTATTCTCTTCTCTATGGCTGCCATTTACATCATTTGTTGGGCAATTTTGTAATAGCTGGGTAAATATGAAGACCTTCGAGCTCCTATTGGCTTTGTTCCTCTTGCTATTCTAATTTTTGGGGCATTTTGTTCTACTATTAAATAGTCAATTTTATGCCCTTCTTTAAGTTTTGATAACAGATCAAAATCTACAATTTTTGGGCACATTCTTGGCTCAAAAATTAAAGATCATTTTCACTCTTTCCTAGGTATTTTCTCTGCATATTTTTACTGTTGTTTGCAAACATTTATGGCTCCAAAATTGAAGAAATTTGGGTGCTTCTATGCATTTGCATCTTTAGGTTCTATTGATCTATAACCTTGAGATGGAAAAAAGGATTTTGATGACACTTTGAAGCCATTTGTAGCTCAAAAATCAAAGTTTTTCGAGCTTGAAACATCAAGTTTAAATCTGCAATTTTGATTGAAGATAATCATGGTATGCAACTATATTGTTTGGTATCTTTCATGTCTTTTGATGTTTACTCTTTTTTACAAAATCTAAGATTTATTGCATTAAAAAAGAAGAAAAATGTATTTTTCCTCTTAGTCATTTCTATGCACAAAAATCTGATGTATTTTTCATGGCTTATACTAGATATCTTGAAATAACTGCTTTCCCTTTTTATTGTTTTTAAAACACATATTCCATGGGAAACCAAATACTTGCCACAATATGAAAATTACACTTAGTGCCATGAGGAATTTTTTACTTTTTTCAAAATCTCTTGCTCAGATTTGAGCTTCTGGATGCATGAACCTATTCTTATAGTTCTGAAAATGAAAAGATAAAACTTTTAATGGCCGTATCCACTTATGAAAAGATATTAAAGGTGTCTCCTTGAGATTTTTTATGATTTTTCAGTCATAGATACATGAAAATCTGGGCATTATCTTTACTATACTTTGTTGATGACACTCACATTTTTGGTACCAAAAACATTTAGGAAAGCAAACTGATTTTCCTTTCTATATGTTTGTTGAAAGTTCTAATGGCTTCTATTCTTTATAGTTTTTTGCAAACTATGTTTATATGTCTTGATCATCCTTGTAAGTTTCATTTCTAACAGGTACACTAGGCTCAAAAACCCTTGTGGGAGCCTATGGTTATATCCACGTATTCGTTAGAAATAGGATGTTACACAAAAAGAAAACATGGTAGTAGTAAAACACTTTGGATTTGATTATTTGCCCTAAGTTCTATTGGTAGATGTATTTTCTTTATGAAATTGTATAGCATAAGAATAGCATGGACGTTTTATGTATGAGATGAGATGCTTCGTCATTGCTTAGATCCATTGGATCTAACACTTTTCCTTCTATGAATGCAAGACTTGGAGATTCAAAAGAGATGTAGTTTGGGGTAGCGAACAAATAGAAATCGACTAGTGCAAAATAATTGTTCATTACAGGTAATGACTGGTGTCCTATGACCCTCTTTACTCCATGCTTTTTTTTTTTTTCATTCTATGCATTTTGATAGAGTAAGAATGTGTATCAACAGACTTTAGGGGCTGCTCTCATAGTCACTTGTGTGAGAGAATTTACTTTTAGCACTTTATTTCATTTCATCGTGCAAATATCAATTGTATCTATTTTTGATTGATGAAATAAGGACATTCTTGTATGAAATGAATAGCATTTATGCACTTTTTTGTCTTCATACTTAAATTTTACACGTGTAAACTTTTAGTAACAATAATATCTAATCAGACAATTTTAATTCGTACAAAATAAAAAGGGCTAAAAAAAGATTGTAGAAGATGGTCATTGTCCAATGTTGTGAAAATCTATTTAGTCAAATTTAAGAAAAAGAAGTGGGTCATACAAAGTATTCCAATTGTTGTTCCAAGAATATTTATGAACTAGGCACATGTTATCTTTTGTTTAAAAACTATCAATTCCATAGTTGCTTGGATGGAGTTAAATGAGGCTTTCCTCAACAAACAACAAGAAGATTAAGGGAAAGTATGTTCTAAAAATTTATTTTGAGGAATATATGTAAATGTGGCAATTTTTGTGTATAAACCATTTGTTTGCAGATTTTTGGGTAATTTGTTTGTCACTTCTGGGAAAGTAAGTTTTGTAAAATTACTATGGGGAATATGTGTTTTCTTTTGGTAGAAATATTTCTAGTTTTCTTTTACTAAATGTGTTTTCTTTTCATTTATTACTTAAAATTCGAAGTAGCAAAAATAACTTGTGGAAAACCTAGGAACCAAACTTGAGGCAAGACATGATAGGCCTTTTGTAGGAATCAAGTCATTCATTACCAAAGTCTCTAATTTATAGTGAACAATTTCATAGATTGGATGAAAGTATATAGAGAGATTACTCTTACTTCTACTTAGGTTTTCTTAAAATATTTCCTCTATGATAAAACACTTAGAATAGTAGGCATGAGAAGGGAGTATTAAGGTAAACTGAAAAGATGGAGAATATAAAAGTAGGCAAGGTAAATCAACATAAACAAAAGTCAATAGAGTATAAGGGAAGTTGCATTTTCTAAGCATTCTTCCATTGATTTAGCAATAGAAAAAGTAAATTGTTTTTGAATGAAATAAAAACGAACAAAAATAATATGACCATATATAGCTTTAAAAACAAATGAATAACTAGAATAATTTTGGTAGTTATCTAAGAATTTATCTCAGCTATGGCATGCGTAATCAAAATACCTAACTTCCAAACTTTTACAAAGTAATATCAAACAATGTAACAATTTACATAATTCAATGAATAAAATGCACATACATTTCTAATGAATAATATGCACAAATAATTTAAATGCAATGAATGGAACCTAGAATTTATTGAATAATATGGTTTTTGATTGATGAGCAATAGTGAAAACTCGATCTTGGAATTACTATTACTAGTTCCTTTCATTTGATATGCTCTTCAAAACCTCACAGATCAAGGATCGTCACATTTTTCAATTTTTTTTGACAATCTCCATTCCAATCATTAGGTATGGAGGCTATCTATTTTAATAAGACACTACTAAATTATTATAATGGTTTTAAGTGAGGTAAATAAAGACTTATCTTTTAGCTTTTTTCCTAGCTCTAATTTCTCATCCATATATGGTTGCTTTTGTGATGTCATTTCTTATCCCTAAATTTCATTAATTTAACTAATGATATCACTCTTTGAACTTTAAAATGATTTTGATTTTTAAAAACTATACTAAATACCTATATAATAGTTTTTAGTTAGGCAAATAAAAAAATAATATTTCACCTTATTTCCTAACTCTAATTTCTCATCCCTATATGGTTGTTTTTGCAATGCCATTTCTTATCCTTACATTTCCGTAATTTAACTAATGATATAAAAATTATTATAAAATGAATGTATAATGTGTTCCTTACTTTAAAGTGATTTTGATTTAAAAAGAGTACTAAATTCCTATAATAGTTTTTAGCTAGGTAAATGAAGAATTTATCTTTTACTTTTTTTTGCAAAACTCTAATTTCTCACCCATATATGGTTGTTTTTGCAATTTGTAATCCTGACACTTCCGTAGTTTAGCTAATGACATCACTAACCATAGTAATTGCATAAATATTCATTATTTTTTTAATAAATAATTAAACTTTTGTTTAATAAATAGCAAAACTAAATGCATAATTATGAATGTACAAGTTAGTATTTTTTTTTTTTTTTTTTGAAAAATTAAAAAATCTATAATGCAATGTTGATAAATATAATCTATTGTTTGTCTAATTTTTTAAAAAAAATCTTAATGCATAATTTAAATAATTTATTTTGTACTTTAAAATAATTAATTGAATGGTCATAATTTGTTTAATAAATAAATAATTAATATTGATGCATAGTTAATGTGCAAATAAAGAATTTATCTTCTAACTTAGGGCCCATTTGGTTTCTGGAATAGGATTGGAATATGAAGAGAAAATTAGAATATGTTTTATATTCGTTGTTTGTTATGCTCAATTAGAATTAGGAATAGGAAGACATATTCCAATTTTGCCCCTAAAATGAGCATATGTCTATGCCAAAAAACGTTGTAATTAGAATAGGTCATTCCTATTCCCAATCTAAGTTTTTAAAAAAAATAATAATAATAATAGATTTTTTAATAATTTTTAAAATTTCAATATTTTTTAATAACTTTTTTTTAATATCTATTTGTTCAAAAAAATTAAATAAATAAAATAAAAATAAAAAATAAATTAACCTTGTTACCATTATTAAAAAATTAACCAAAAAACAATAAAGAAAAAAGGAAAAAACTTAAGGGAAATATTTTTTAAAATACAAAGCCTAACCTTATTCCTATTCTATTTTTGTACAAACTAACAATGGATTAACATATTCCCTATCGAATTCCATGTGAACCAAATAGAATTGGAATTGTCCTTTTCTATTCTCATTCTCCATTTCTATTCTCATTCCATTTTTCTATTCTAATTTTCAATTCGTATGCCAACAACCAAATGGATCCTTATTTCCTAACTCTAATTTCTCATCCCTATATGGTTGTTTTTGCAATGCCATTTCTTATCCCTATGTTTCCATAATTTAACTAATGATATAAAAGTTATTATAAAATGAATGCATAGTTTGTTCCTTACTTTAAAGTGATTTTGCTTTAAAATGACTACTAAATTCCTATAATAGTTTTTAGCTAGGTAAATGAAGAATTTATCTTTTACTTTTTTTTTCGTAACTCTAATTTCTCATCCATATATGGTTGTTTTTGCAATTTGTAATCTCTACATTTTTGTAATTTAACTAATGACATCACTAACCATAGTAATTGCATAAATATTCATAATTTATTTAATAAATAATTAAACTTTTTTTTAATAAATGGCAAAACTAAATGCATAATTGTGAATGTACAAATTAGTATTTTTTTTAAAATAAAAAATTAAGAAATCTATAATGCAACGTTGGTAAACTATAAGATTGTTTTCTTAATTTAAAAAAAAAATCTTAATGCATAATTTAAATAATTTATTTTGTACTTTAAAATAATTAATAGAACAGTCATAATGTGTTTAATAAATAAATAACTAATATCAATGCATAGTTAATGTGCAAATAAAGAATTTATCTTTTATTATTTCCTAACTTCAATTTCTCAATCCTATATGGTTGTTTTTGCAATGCCATTTCTTATCCCAACATTTCCATAATTTAACTAATGATATAAAAGTTATTATAAAATGAATGCATAATTTGTTCCTTATTTTAAAGTGATTTTGGTTTAAAAAGACTACTAAATTCCTTTAATAGTTTTTAGCTAGGTAAATGGAGAATTTATATTTTACATTTTTTTCCTATCTCTAATTTCTCATTCATATATGGTTGTTTTTGCAATTTGTAATCCCTACACTTTCGTAATTTAACTAATGATAGCACTAACCATAGTAATTAAATAAATATTCATAATTTGTTTAATAAATAATTAATTAATATCGATGCATAGTTAATGTGCAAATAAAGAATTTATCTTTTACCTTATTTCCTAACTCCAATTTCTCATCACTATATGGTTGTTTTTGCAATGCCATTTCTTATCCCTACATTTCCGTAATTTAACTAATGATATAAAAGTTATTCTAGAATGAATGCATAATTTATTCCTTACTTTAAAGTTATTTTTATTTAAAAAGACTACTAAATTCCTATAATAGTTTTTAGCTAGGTAAATGAAGAATTTATCTTTTACTTTTCTTTCCTAACTGTAATTTCTCATCCATATATGGTTGTTTTTGCAATGTCATTTCTAATCCCTACATTTCCATAATTTAACTAATGGCATCACTAACCATAGTAATTACATAAATATTCGTAATCTATTTAATAAATAATTAAATTTTTGTTTAATAAATGGAAAAACTATATGCCTAATTGTGAATGTACAAGTTAGTAATTTTTTTAAATGAAAAATTATGAACTCTACAATGCAATGTTGGCAAACTATAAGATTTTTTGTCTAATTTAAAAAAATAAAAATTTAATGCATATTTTAAATAATTTATTTCATACTTTAAAATAATTAATTGGATAGTCATAATTTGTTTAATAATTAATTAATTAATATCAATGCATAGTTAATGTGCAAATAAAGAATTTATCTTTTCCCTTATTTTCCAACTACAATTTCTAATCCCTATCTCATTGCTTTTGCAATGCCATATCTTATCCCTACATTTTTGTAATTTAACAAATGATATAAAAGTTATTATAAAATGAATGCATAGTTTGTTCCTTGCTTTAAAGTGATTTTTATTTAAAAGGACTACTAAATTCCTATAATGGTTTTTAGTTAGGTAAGTAAAGAATTTAACTTTTACCTTTTTGTCCTAACTCTAATTTCTCATCCATATATGGTTGTTTTAGTAATACCATTTCATATCTATACATTTTTTGTAATTTAACTAATGACATCAGTAACCATAGTAATTGCATCAATGTTCATAATTTATTGAATAAATGATTTAATTTTTGTTTAATTAATTACACACTCTAATTAAATGCATAATTGTGAATGTACAAGTTAGATTTTTTTTAAATGAAAAATTAAGATATCTACAATGCAACATTGGTAAACTATAAGATTGTTTGTCTAAATTTTTTTTTAAAATATCTTAATATATAATTTAAATAATTTATATGTACTTTAAAATAATTATTTGAATGGTCACAGTTTGTTTAATAAATAATTAATTAATTTCGATGGATAGTTAATGTGAAACTACATTGATTTGTGTAAAATCTAGTCATAGTGCAAGGAAATATAGGCAAAAATATTGTAATGTTGTGGATGCTTTGAGAAAAGAACTCATCTAACACAAAATTGTGTACACTAATCAGATTGCAAAAAAAATAAAAATTATTATTTGAAATAATAAAAAATGTAAATAAAAACTTTTAAAAAAGTACAATCATCTTTATATTGGAAATAATTAAGCATTTTCATTGGTTCCAATCAATTCACTTGTTTGCACAAGTGAATACAATAGTACTGCTTACAACAAGTACAATAAGGATAGTTAATCAAAAGAGTTGCATGAGTTAGATTTTAAAGGAAAAGATCGCTCAATTTTTTTTATTTGATTACAAAGTATAATATGAAATAAACAAATCCCAATCGTCTAGAATAAAATAATTTAAATAATTGCGATGTTTTAAAGTATGGGATGGGGAAAAGGTGGACTTTAGAAAAGTAAAACTCAAGAAAACCCTTAATAATAATCGATTTTATATAAATTCTAAAGCCACATATGCACCTTGTAATGTGGATTTTATTTTTTTTACTAACATTATGATTTTTGGCTTTGCATATTAAAACTAAATTTTGACTTTAGATAATAACGATGGTCAATTTTAAATTTTAAATTTATTTTAAAACTATATTCAAATTTATATTTTAAAGATTTGGAAGTAATATGTTTAGAAAATTGATGACGGTTTTAATCTCACCTATGAGAATAGTAATTAATAGTGAAAATTTAGTTTTAGAGATGATTAGTATATGTGTTAAGTTATGGTTTTGAGCACACTATTAGGTTCAAACCATGGGATGCAAATTGAAATGTATTTTATCGTAAACCTTGAATAATATTTGTTGCATTATAATAACCCTCAAAGAAGCACCAAGGAACCTAACAAAAGTTCTGTATAAACTCTTTAACAAACACCATCCTATATTAGAACTTTCAATGAAGGATGATGATATTGAAATTGTGAACCAAATTCTTATAGGCTAAAAAGAGGGAGATTTGACAAAATATAAAATACCTTTTGATGAATGTCTTACATTAAAACAATGCTTTGGAATTAAAACTATTAGATCAATTGATTGATTTTATTGTTGATCGTTAAACATGTTTTATTATTTTATTTTCTTAAGTATTACTCCAATTTAAGTTTTTAAAATTGCTAAAAATAATTTGGGAAAACAAGGTATGGAAGATGTATTATGTATGTTGGGTCAATAGATTGTGCTTAGGAGGTATTGTAGATAGAAAATTTTATTATTTGTAAAAATAATAGGACAACTTTAACCTTGGAACTTCTAAGTTCTAGCTTGAAGGATTATTTCATTCTTAACTATCGTGTGTGGCTAGAATTGTCTTGCATAAATCTTGTGCTTCATCATCTTTGAAAGGAGCAAGTGAAGTCCAATTTAGGAGAGTAATTTGGTGCAAATGTGACTCAATTAATAACATTGAGTTTATATCATTTTTTATTTTTGTGCTTGTAAACAGGAGCTAGAATTCTTTTATTAATTCATTATATTTGATTTAGAAGGTCTTCAGATGAAACATACACAAATAGTATTTGATAACACAAAGTATTTGAAAACATTATCTTAATCAAATGGATTCATGCAAAGCTATATTTTCAATCACCACAAGTATTATTTCTTATGAGTTGTGATTTTTAAAACATAACATGTAAAGATGATAAGTAACAAAGTTGGATTTGTAGATTGAATGAATTAATGCAAATTTATTTAAATGATGTAAGTCAAAATGAAATATAATAGACATGGAATAGTACATAATAAATATGAGATGTTGATCCTCCACAGAATCTTTTATTTTGTGTATAACCTAGATCATTCTTTATTATTTCAATGGAAAACAATAAGTAAGAAATCATTTTTAAGAAATAAATAATTTTGAGTTTAAATTTAAAAAAGGAAGACTTATATTTAAATATTAAATTATTTATTTACATGATTGAGAGTCCCTATTCTTGTTTATAACTATTTACATTAATATTTTGGTAGTTATAATAATTTAAAATATAGATAATATTATATTTTTAAATAATAAATAAACTATTTATTGCTTACATGATTAATAATATTTAACTAAAAAATTATATAAAAATTTTCATTAAATTTCTTTACGATTTATATTTTCTTAAAAATATAAAATAAAAATTAAATACTATAGAAATTAAATCTTATATATATGTACTAATAAGGTCCTTATTAAGAGTTCTATAAGTTATAATTTGTTAGCATATATTGAATAAGAAAGTAAATATTCTAACATCTACTTTACTAGTATGTTTCATTTAGCTTATTGTGTTTGTAGTTAAAAGGGAACAATATTCTACACATCTAAATGAGATAAACACTATTTTTTGCAACTATAAGAAAGATGTGTGAAATATGATAGGTGAGTGCAAACCTTTAACAAATTTTAGGATTATTTCATTTTGTACCCCTATGATTCATGAGGTTGTTTGCCTTAGCTAATTAAATATATTTGGTTGACAATCACAATATTGTCTATCTATTTTTATTATATCATATTATATTCTTTTAATAAAACATTTTAATCAAGTATATGTCCTTTAAATTTTTTTAGTAAATTTATAGTACAAAAGATCATACAAAATTATTAAGAAGTATTTCTTACATTTAAACAACATTGCAATACCCATTCAAAAATTTAACCTTCAAATCTCAGCATATTTGAACACATTTCTAAATCTTCAAAGTATCATGTAGACTTAATATAGGCTCAAGAGCAAACTAAAACCTACTTAACATTCTAAATCAACAAAATATATTAGCTAAACAACAAAGTAAAACGTAGTTTTTTATAAAGACGATTATGAATAAGAGCTAAATCAACAAAATATATTAGCTAAACAACAAAGTAAAACGTAGTTTTTATAAAGACGATTATGAATAATAGCTAAATCAACAAAATATATTAGCTAAACAACAAAGTAAAACGTAGTTTTTATAAAGACGATTATGAATAATAGCTAAATCAACAAAATATATTAGCTAAACAACAAAGTAAAACGTAGTTTTTATAAAGACGATTATGAATTATAAAGACGATTATATAACGTAGTTAAAACATTTCTGACCGCAAACTTCGGCGACTTTACTGAACCACGTTCACGCTGAAAAGCCCCCGTACGTACTACCCCATTCTTGTGCTTGACTTCCCGTGTCATTTTAGGCAAATACAACACCCAATTTCGGGGGTCTTGAGTCAAGTCAATAAAAACACCAAATTCCGTTGATCTTTGTGAACGCGGAAGAAGTTGGAGTGAAATCTACGCCCTATTTAGTGCCACTAGAGTTTTATTTTGATTTGGCAGATTGGGAACGCGGTTGAAGATGATGAGGATGAGGTGTAACTCTCCGGCCTTTCCCAAAGTTTGCAGAGATATGTTTCTCCTCTTGTTCTTCCTAGCAATTTTCCCATCACTAGTCTTATGTGATTACCGATGGTCAGTCTGCAACAACGCCTCAACTTTCACAGAGGGGAGTTCATACTCCACAAACTTGAATCGAGTAATCGCCGATCTCTCTCGCAATGCACCTCAGAGTTCAGGTTTCAACACCTCGTCCCGTGGTCAGTCCCCCAACAAAGCCTATGGCTTGCTCCAGTGTATCGGGAATGTATCAGCAGCGAAATGCGCAAATTGTTCCGTGGAAGCACATAACATCACTCAAGAACTCTGCGCCAACGACATAGGTGCGCGGGTGTGGATGGGCAACTGCTTCATGCACTACGATAACTCCAATTTCATTTCTACACTAGATACCAATTTCATTCTGCTGACAAACACGAAAGATGTGACAAGCAATTCGCAGGCTTTCATATCCACTACCCCAAGTTTTCTGTCCAATTTGTCTGATCAAGCTTACCTCCCTGCAAATAAGCTGCTTGGGGTGGGATCAGAATCCTACTCCACTTCCGATAAGGTGTACGGTCTCGTTCAGTGCTGGAGAGATTTATCGGTGAAGGACTGCAGATCATGTTTGTTTCAAGCAAGGCAACAGTTGCTGCAGTGCTGTTCTTCAAAACAAGGAGCTCATGCTATGTCAGGAAGCTGCACAGTGAGATATGAGATCTACCCTTTTCTTGATTCCCATAATCTCCCATCCCCTGCATCCCCTGCATCCCCGCCTTCCCCTTCCCCTTCCCCTTCTCCACCGGCAGGTAATCCAACTGCTCAGGGGAAATCAAGTAGTTTTTCTCTTCACCCACTTTGTCATTTTTATTCTCTTGAATATGTTTGTTTCTTTGTTTGTGAGATGGGTTCTGTTTGGGTATCTGATCTCTTCAATTTCATTAAATAACAGCAGAGGTTTTGTCCCGCAGAGAAATCCTCGAAAACAATACCTATAGTACTGGGGGTCGTCATAGGCACGGTTCTGCTGATACTCGTCTGTTTAATTGTTGTGAGAAAAAGAGTGAAATCTGCCATCTTCGGAGGACCAACAAGTACTGCTACACATGACCAAGGTGCTACTTCCGATTTTAATCTCGGTTTCTTACTTTTGCCTTCTTTTTCCTTTTAATTTAAGTTTTGAGTCTGTTGAACTCTTTTTCTGATGGTACAGGAAGGCAAGCATTTTCTCCTCCATCTGGGTTACTTCAACAAGAGCGAAGTTTTATCTTCAGCTTGGAAGAACTTGCAGAAGCCACAGCTAATTTTCATGACAACAATAAACTCGGAGAGGGGGGTTTCGGTGCCGTATATAAGGTGTGAATTCCACTATTTATAATTATTGACCTGATGAAATACAGTTTTAGTTAGACCACGAAGGCCGTTAAAATAGACACGCAGGGCTCTAATTCTGTTGTAATCTTTCAGGGAAGAACAAGGGACGGAAAGCAAATAGCAGTTAAAAAACTGGCCGCAAAGTCCAGACAAGGCAAAGAAGAATTTATGAACGAGGTAAAGCTTGTGGCCAATGTTCAGCACCGAAACCTTGTGAAGCTATTTGGGTGTTGCGTTGAGGGAGATGAAAGGTTGATTGTCTACGAGTATTTGCCCAACAAGAGCCTCGACGCCTTTCTTTTTGGTAATTCAGATATGGGCCTTTATTTTTCTCTTTTAGTATTGCGGCTCTTGTTTGAAAAATATGACGAAGTTTAGGATTTGGGGTTACAGATTCAGAAAAGCGTAGGGCGCTAGATTGGGAAAAACGGTATAATATTATCATTGGAATTGCTCGTGGCCTTATGTACCTCCATGAAGATTCACAGATGAAAATCATTCACAGGGATATTAAAGCAAACAATATCTTGCTTGACGAGAAACTTCATCCAAAGATAGCCGACTTTGGCCTTGCTAGACTATTTGATGAGGAAGAAACGCATGTACAAACCAGAGTTGCAGGCACATAGTAAGGATAACTAGACGTCTTCTATTATATTTCGGATCTTAACTGATGATAGTTGAGTTTTTGTAGATGGGTATTTTAAGTGAGCGGATGTTGATGTGGTGCATACTGCAGCGGTTACATGGCTCCGGAGTATGCAATGCAAGGGCAGCTTTCTGTTAAAGCCGACGTTTATAGCTTTGGAGTTCTACTGCTTGAGATTGTCAGCGGGAGAAAAAACTTAGATACCCATTTAGACCAGAGGAGGCAAAACTTATTAGAATGGGTAAAAAGCTCAGGCTTTTTGTATCTTTCTTTTTCTCCTGGTTGATATCTTTTTCCCGAACTTACCAAATTACCTGTGTGTCTGTGTGTTTTGAAGGCCTGGAGGCTTTACAAGGACGGAAACATAATGAGCATAGTGGATTCAAGAGTATCAGAAACATGCCTGGAGGAGCAAGCATTAAGATGTATTCATGTTGGGTTTCTATGTATTCAAGCCGATCCAGTACTTCGTCCACCGATCTCCAATGTTATGATGATGATCTCTAGCGGTTCAGTGACACTGCCAAACCCAACCAAGCCCGCCTTCGTAAGTAGTAGCGAGAAGAATGTTACAAAATCCCAGTCATCTGGAACGACCACCTCATCTGCATCGACTGGTCCTTCAATAAATGAAGCCTCCGTCACTGCAGTTCAATCAAGGTGAGATCCCAACGGAGTCTTCTGTGCAGCCAAATTATTTAGCCGTGGTGTAACCTCGTGACTCTTCTGAGTATTCAGTAGACAGACATGGCTACCTGTAGCATGTCCTTAGTGCAGGTGTATTCATAAAGTTAAGTACGGTCTGGTCATTTACAATTTACGATGATGATGAGAGCCGATTGCCCAGAAGAAAATGGTTGGTGTTACCATAAATTACTTATGTTTGGATCAAGATTAAGCTCCACAAATACACTTTCCCATTATTACAGAATATCAGATCTGCAGGTGTTTGGTCCAGTTGCTTTTTACTTGGGTCAGTTTCAAATCACCATATCGCTTCATCCTTATCTCGCCAATTCAACTGTAAAGTTAATGCTTCCGGTTCCTATTGAGTTGAATGCCGGGACAAGAGGAGACGGGTCTGAATGTCCTTGTTTAGGTAGCTTCTGAAAATAAGATGTAGTGGGTCAATGGTCGGCAGTGGCGGGGAAGGTACATATATTTTTACTAAACTATCTGATTTACGGTTAGGAAGAAGTAAGCAAGCTAAGAGAACATAATAAATAGAAGAGAGAAGGGACGAAGACCAAAACTACTTGAAACAGAGTGAGTAAAAATATTAGAAGTGTATATAAATAAGTTTAATTTGCGTGTGAAAAATGCTTTATATGTTGTAAAATATTTTTGATTCAGAGTTATGAATCATTAAACTTATTAATGGAAGACTTCATCTTCAACTACCAAACTTTGTAATATGATTTGTAATGGTAGAACAACATGTGAAATTCTTTTTGACCAATAATTATGAATCAACTAGGTCATAAATAGGGGACCTCGTCTCCGGTATCAAAGCTTGAGATTCAAACTTGCAATTACATTGATCAACAAGTGCATAGTGTTGTGATCACAATGGCCCAATGGGGTTTTGAAACCTGGTGGTCATAACAACAAAACCACCAAAACCCTTTTGACCCAAGGTTATAAACTAGTGAGGGTAAAAAACAAGGGCCTCATCTCCAAGTAGAAAACCTTAATGCTCAAACCTAAAAGTACATTGGATTAGCAATAGCACAACCTTGTAATCACAATGTCCAAGTAGGGGTTTTGAACCCCATTGGCCACAACACCACTAAAAGTTTTGGACCTGTAGCTATGAATAGATGAGATAACAAATGGGAGGCCCCATGCCCAAGTGTCAAAGCTTGAGGCTCAAACTTGCAAGGATATTGGATGACAACCATATGATCACAATGACCTAGCAAGGGTTTGAATCTTGGTGGCCACAACAACACCTCCAGTTGACCAATACACCATGAGAAGAAAATCACACATGCTAGTGCGTGCATACGCGCACGCACACACACAAACACACATGCATGCACATCATGGTTGTTATAACATATAATTATAAAATAAAATAAAATAAAATATATACAAAAAAACACCATGATAAAATAAAGGAAAGTGGAAATGATAAAAAATAAATACAACCCACTAAATTGGAAAATAACAACAAATGACAACCAAAAAACCAAGCTTAAAAAATTTATAGAATATAAAGAAAGTAAAAAATATATTTTTGAAAAAGAGCATAAAAAATACTAAACTAAAAATAGAAGAATAAAGAAGGAAAACAAGTACAACTAAAATTTAAATGAATCAAATCTAGAAGAATAGGGAGAACAACACAAATCTAATAATTTAAAAAAAACAAAAACAAAAAAAATATGGATGAAGGTAAGACAAAACATAACAAGGGAAAGATAAACAAAGAGGACCACATAGAAGATGGAGGGATACAAAAAATTATGAGGGGAGATGCAAGTAACGAACAAAATGAAGAGAAATGGGTAAGGAGAATACTAAGGGAGGAAAGGAGAGTGGAGATCAAATCCAAAAGGGGAAGGAGACTTAGGAGAGGCATCCAAATCAAATTGAAGGAAAGGATCTATAGAGGAAAATAAATGCGATGAATTTCTAAGATTTCAATGGAAATCCATGTTAAGGTTGAAGGAATGGTTGGTTGATTTTAATGACCTCCAGTTTCCTCCTGGAGAAATTATCTTCCTATCTATATTTCTATTTAGCAATAGTTACATACTCTTATTTTATTATGAAGGCCCTCCACGAAATATTTGTAGCTAACTGACATGGGAGCATGAGCCTTATGACTAAACCTCTTCAGCTAAGAGCCAAGGACTAAGGGGTATCTATTCTGCCAAATTCACCCGAGGCACAATCTCGACCTTATCCCTTTTCAATGTTAGAGTCACACACTCAGCAAGACTCGATCCCTTGTGGGTTCTTTAAAAACCTTTCAACATCACTAGTAGATCAAGGGCTCATTGATGCAATAGTTACATACGTATTACCTCAGTGATGTCATTAAATTTGGTGGTAGAGGTTCATTATAAGTCTAGGGTAAGTTGTCCATTACCTTATACTTTCATTATAACCATTCTACTAATTTAGTTAATCTCACAATCATAATATATGTTTATAAGTTAAATTAAATATATTTTTTTCAATTTATCTAACCATTAATGTTGAATGCTTTGGTCAACATAGCTTCTATCATGACCATACAATCCATTGCAAATGTCTCTTGGAAACATACACATTGAGTGTTCTTAGGACCATAAAGATAAAGAGACCTATAAGATTGACATAAATGAATTATAATTTAAGTCCCTAAAGACTCACTGAAATCACTTTATACTAGAGTCATAGGATGTTATATAATGCTTCTAGCGTGAAAGATAATGGCTAAGTTCACCAAGATGGTGTGAAAAAAAGTGGCCACATAAAAAAATCTATATTTTTTCATAACCTACTTAGGTTATTTGAGATTCAAAATCTGCAGACTTAAAAAAACAAGTTTTTGTTGAGCCTCGTTTCAATATTAAAAAAATTGGGTTCTCCATAACTTGTGTCCATTATGAAGAAAAAAAGTCCTCATAACCCATACGAGCTATGAAGAATCAAAAGTTAAACATATATTATTTATCAATAACTCATACATGAGTTTATGAAAATAGGAAGCTAGGAAAGGAGGGTAGAGAGAGAGAGAGAGAGAGAGAGAGAGAGAGAGAGAGAGAATGCATTTATACATGGTCAAGGGTTATCATTTATGGAAACATATTATTCTCAAATAGAAGGCAGATCATATAGCTATTGATTTGATGATTATAGACATAAAATTGTGTAAGTATCAGACAATTGAATATTCATATAGAGGTAGTTTTGATATTGTAAAGTCTATAGTGAGAATTGACATGTGTGTAGTTAAGGATAGATAGACCAAAGTGTCATGATCACATACCTAAGTGCACAAATCATTACACATAGGCACACATACATATAAAACTATAGATATCTATATATACAAACATAGACATATACTATATATACATAAATGTAGTCTTCTCTTAATTTCAGACCTTGTTTGTTTTAATGTATTTGTAACGCATATCTAGGTTTTGTAAAACATAAAGTACATGCCTTTACATCCTTACAAATTTTTTACTTGGAAAAAGGGTTGAGAAATGAGCATAAGGATTAAAAGCCCATTTTTCACATTTTTTTCATCTTCCAACATGAACTCTCAAATTTTTACTCATTGAGCCTATAAATAATCAAGTGGGTATCTTTAAATTTACCACCATAATCTCACATGCCTTCTTGTCTTTCTAACCATATAAATTTTTCAGTTTTTGGAGAGCATTAACATACTAAAATTTGATTTCCTTTTCCTGTCTCTTTACAAGAGTCAGATACATATGTCTACCATTTTTTATTAACTTTTGTTGTAGTTCAAAAATTACAAAAAAAATTTACTTATTACTGTTGTACACTTTAATCTATATACATTTTTTTTTAAAATCGATTATTTTGATGCAAGTTATGCCCAACAAAGGAACAAGTACCAGATTATTAGGATGCAAACACTTCAAAAAACCATAAAAAAAAAATTCTCAACTAAAAATTATGAAAAATTACAAAATGTTTAGATCTTACTGTTACCTACCATCCTTCCTAATTTTTTTTCAAAACATTAAATCTAACTATATCTTTTGTTGAGTGCACAAAAATAGCTACACTATGTTTTTCTAAACAAATGAAGAATAAATTTTCATGCATAGAGTGTTTGACCCTCTTAATATTATATGTTTCTAGAAAATTTTAGTTATTTTAGAAGCTATATAGAGTACTACAATCCTTATTGTTTGCACATTTTCTAATTTTGATTTCTCTTTGTAGTTCAAGTTTTGCCAATTTCAAAATAAGAATGGTCACTTATTGTTTGAATTACAAGTATCATTGGCATGAATTTTATAAATTAGTGTTGTTATTGATTAGAAACTGGTCAATAAATATGTAAAAATTACAAGGTAATATTTCCACTAGTAGAAGAGTGGACCAATATACATAGTATGGAAATACAGTTTAAGTCACCACTAACATACATGCATGAAGCTTAAGTTGTAGATAGTGCATTTACGATGAGTCACCATGGATGTGACAAGATGCAAGTTTAGTAGAGTTGACATCATAGGGCTATTGGTCAAAGCAACAGAAGGGCACAAGGACATAAGCTATAGATAGGCTCACGACTGGGTTGGTAGGGCTACTAGTATAGAGTTGTAGGTTTTCAATAAATAACTCGAGCATGAATTTCCAATTTGAAAATGAGTTTGATTTTATTCCAATTATTTCCACCTAGTTGTAAGGTGTATATAGGAAGTCAAACTTTATTTGTGAAGTTTTTATTAGTTGTTGAATTTTTATGTTTTTGCTAATACTAGACGAGTATTGGCATCATTTTTCAAAATGCAAGCTAGTGAAGAACATGGTTGCCAAACACAGTGTAACAACAAACATGTTTAGAATTGTAAGATAGAGGTGAGATTGAGGGGCTCATAGGGTAGATAAAGTTAGAAGAATACTATTGCATCTTCAAGAATATGCAACCAAAATTTACAAGGCAAGACAATATTGTCATTAGATCAATTTTATTTAGATTTCTATTGAACCATTGCATCTATTTACAAATCTTCAGATGGAAAGCTTTAATAGTAAGCTTTTGTAAATCCTTTAACAATGTGTTTCTCAGAAGGAGATTTGTAAATCCTCTAATCAAGTAGCTTTCATAGGCTTCTATAACCCTAACATGTTATAAACATTTCTAGCAGAATGTGTTCATAGAAGGCATAACTATAGCTCTTGAGTAGGCAACCCTTTACAAGAATTATAAGGGCTAGTGGGTATACTACTGCTATTGTGGTTTTCATCCTATCATTGAGGGTTTCCACATTCAAAATCATTGTGTCACTTGCTATGTGCATTTGTATGTGATCATGTATACTTCTATTGAACTACTTTTATTGTTGCACTACTATTAAGACAACTAGTGTTAGGAATACACTGTATTTTAACATAGTTGACTAGTAGAAAAGTTCATACTGATTCACACCCCCCATCTCTTTTAGTACTAGTTTGGACCAACAGTTGGTATCGGAGATCAAATCTTGCAAGTGACAAGCTTGACATCTTTAGGGATGATATAATGGCAACATACCATTTATAAAAGCAACTTGATGAAGCATCTAACACCATTGTGGGCTTTGAGGACAACCTAAGAAAGTCCTTGAACAAAAGAAAGAAGCTAATGATAAATGTAAGGGAAAACAAAGAAGTCATACAACATTTCTAGAGAATTATGGTGGATATGAGGGATTAGCATATGACATATAAGATCTAGTAGCTGAAAATGAAAAGTTAAAGTAAAAAATCATACAAATGAGGAGAGAGAAAGAAGAGTTGACAAGGGAATTGAGAGAATCTCAAGAAGAAAAAGATAGTTCCATCTTAACCAAATATGAAGCTAAAGAAATACCTAGAAATAAAAATGTGTTCATAGAAGGCATAACTATAGCTCTTGAGTAGGCAACCCTTTACAAGAATTATAAGGGCTAGTGGGTATACTACTGCTATTGTGGTTTTCATCCTATCATTGAGGGTTTCCACATTCAAAATCATTGTGTCACTTGCTATGTGCATTTGTATGTGATCATGTATACTTCTATTGAACTACTTTTATTGTTGCACTACTATTAAGACAACTAGTGTTAGGAATACACTGTATTTTAACATAGTTGACTAGTAGAAAAGTTCATACTGATTCACACCCCCCATCTCTTTTAGTACTAGTTTGGACCAACAGTTGGTATCGGAGATCAAATCTTGCAAGTGACAAGCTTGACATCTTTAGGGATGATATAATGGCAACATACCATTTATAAAAGCAACTTGATGAAGCATCTAACACCATTGTGGGCTTCAAGGACAACCTAAGAAAGTCCTTGAACAAAAGAAAGAAGCTAATGATAAATGTAAGTGAAAACAAAGAAGTCATACAACATTTCTAGAGAATTATGGTGGATATGAGGGATTAGCATATGACATATAAGATCTAGTAGCTGAAAATGAAAAGTTAAAGTAAAAAATCATACAAATGAGGAGAGAGAAAGAAGAGTTGACAAGGGAATTGAGAGAATCTCAAGAAGAAAAAGATAGTTCCATCTTAACCAAATATGAAGCTAAAGAAATACCTAGAAATAAAAATGCATAGAAGAGAGAGGAGAGTGGCCATAATCACATAGATAAATTCATGTACCTGACTAAATAAGTACTCAAGTTGACAAAAGAACTAAAGAATATAAGTGAAAGGAAATAAAAGCTATAAAAGCTAAAAGAGAGATTAGAGAATACTTAAAAATAATTGAGAGATTGAAGAAGAAAAAATAGTGTTAGAATATTTAGAATAACTAATATAGGGGAGTGGGGTGAATCAGTTATCCTCAAGTCTAGATGTACCAATTCAACTTTCAACAACTTCAAACAACTTATTTAAATACACAAATCCATCAACCAATAGTGTAACTTACCACCAATTCAACTTATCATCCAACACTTAGTTCTCTGTCTAGTACATGTTCAATAACATAAGTGTAATAGTAAATAACATGAAACATAAAAATAACATTTCCACATGTATGACACCAAAATCTAATGTGGAAACCCAATTTTGGAAAAACCACCAAGAAACATTCTACCATTCTTTTTCTCTTTTGAAGTGAGCTTGGTTAAGAGCCAACCCTATTAAAGATTACAAAACACATTGTTAGGTGTGACCATGTTAAAGGATTTAATCACCCTGTTAGGAGTGGCCTTTTTAGAGGACTTTAGATCATTCTATTAGAATGTTACCTTGATTAAATGACTTACAATATGACTGTTAGGTCAAACTTGATTAAAGGATTCATACTACCAAAATGGTTAGAAAGTAAGTGCTAGGTTTGATCTGAGAAAACAAAAATGACTTTGGAAATTCAAATCTCCATTTAGCTCATTCTTGGTTCATTAACTAGACTTTATTATGTATTCTCTGTCTCAGATTTTCTTGAGAACCCTTCAAGAAATCACTCTTTACAAACTTTTGTTTCTTCCTCTACTACTTTGTTCCTTCCAAGTTCTTCATAATTTTTCTAATCAACCAACAAGATAAACATCTATTGTGCCTCATGAAATTGGTAGCTTTAATCTTTTGTTGCTTAAACATCACCATAGATTTTAGGGTATGATTAGGTCCATTGAATCTATCCATCATTCTTTCCTTCTACTCCTTTCTTGGAACTTCTAGAAACTTCTCATTAAATCCTCGTCTCAGATCACTTAACGAACTCAATTCATGCATTAAATACACCAGCTTATCAATCCATATCATTTACGCATTTTGACCAATTCATAAATTCAACTATTTCAACCTTAAATATTGAATCTTTCACAAACTGTTAATTTGATAACACTCAATCATCAAGTTATGTTCTTCAACTTGATCATCACTAGAGAGCTTGCTCTTTACTATTCTGTCTCACTAGGCTTTTACTTTATTTTTCGATCTTTATTGCCCTCGTTCACTACTACCATTTTCTTGTTCATCTTGCTTGACCATTACTATCACTTGGCTACTATCATTTGCTCAACTATTTCTTAAGTTCCTTAAGCTTAGATACTTCAACTCCTTCATTGACCTAGTAAAATGTCACTTGTTCATGCTTAGTGTTTTACTCTCCTTGTCTTTCATCAATTATTACTTGTAGAATTTAACTCAAATGTCTTCTTTTCTTAATATTATGATGAAACATCACATTATCTTGTCAAATAAAAACTTATCAAGTGTCCATTGTAATTACAACATACTTAACTTATTGAAGGGTGCTCCCCTTAATACCACAAACACATAGCAAAAAAAAAGAAACAACAATAATTTGCGAGAACAAAATATGGATTTCTTATTATCATCACAAGTGTGGAATTAAATTTTTTTGAAATACAATATACAATCCCCATAGACACCTTCCTTACAATAATTTGCAACATAGAGCTAGAAACTATCACTCAAAACTCCCCTATATAATGTATGAGCATTCCTTATATATATGTATCTTACACCATCTAAGAAGTTTCTAGACATCAAACCCTAATCCTTGAGATCTACTAACTCTAAACTTACATATAGAGTCGGCTTGGTACACCTTTGACACTTATTTTAGAAAGTTTGGTTAGCCCAACTTTGAAAGATCATAATGTTTGACCTGTTTCTCTAATTGGCTATTATAACCACTTTTTTGAATCCTCAGCTTCTGATCTATAGGGCTCTATTTGTGCATCCTCCAATCAACCCCATTTTGGAGGCCATCTAGGGCCTTTAAGGTCTTCAAACCTAAGTTTGAAGTTTTTATACCAAAATTGTGCATCAAAAAACTATAATAACTTTGTGAATATTCATGATATGACACTAAGCCTCAACTAGTAGTTTGATATATCCAAGATGAACATCCACCTCTGAAATTAGGATAATCTAAGATTGTATGACTAACTTACTAAGTAGAAAACTTTCAATAATAACAACTCTACACTGAGACAACCCTTATTCAAGAAGCAAAGAGGAAATATTTTTGGGTGATTCAAGATTTCTCATACACCCATGATGCTCCTACATAAAAAACCTAGGGTAATTTGAGAAGTGACCCTATCATGTCTTAGGTGTTAAGAGGAAAACCAAGATGGTAAACCTCCTCCCTTGCTAGCCATGATGAATATTCTATTGGTCTTCCTTTTCATTTGACTAGGTACTCTTTATATGTTCTAATCCTTGTTCTCTTGCTAGCACAACTGCCCAATATCTCCTCAATCTCCTTTCTAGTTGAACTAGCTACTAGAATGCTCCACTGCAAAAGAAATAGAAGGGTAAATGAAAAAGAGTCAAATCAACCCTTCAATTATTTTTATGTAACATTGAAGTCTATGAGGATTTAACTATGGTGATAATTAATCTATACAACATTGAGGATATAACTTATTAATATTATTATTTATTATCTTAATAATATAAACCCTCTATTATTTTTATTTATCAATTTGTTGAGAACACTAGAATAGTTAATAATTGTGATCACAAATGATAAAATGAGAAAAGGATATAAATTTGAGATTGAGAACATAAAATAGGAGCATAAACCTAAATTCCAACTAGAGAAAACTCAAATATATATATTTATCAAGTCAAGAAGAATACATTAATATATTTGATGTTTTTTACTTAAATATCTATTAGGATTATTACATCACCAAAAATGTTCATTAAGATGTCAACTACATGTGCAATATTCTACACACATTCTCTCCTATAATAAGGAAAATCTTTAATATCTCACTTGAATATACAAAATGAAAATTAAAAGAAGGTTTCTCAAATAAGAAAACTTATGCAATACCCAAGTTACTTCAAGTATATGCATCACATGCTCATATATTATGCCTTCAGTTTGAAAAGGACATAGAATGAATTGATTCAAAGAGAAACACGCTCACCCGCGCAGAGAGAGAGAGAGAGAGAGAGAGAGAGAGAGAGAGAGAGAGAGAGAGAGAGAGAGAGAGAGAGAGAGAGAGAGAGAGAATGAATTGATTCAAAGAGAAACACACACATACACACACAATATTATGTTCCTATAATAGAAATATCAATTTTCTTAATTCTAAATTATTACATACTTTATCATGTCATGGTTCAAATTTAATTGGGAAGGGTAATCGTTTTGCACTACAATTTCACTATTTTTCATGATAACTTGCTACACTCCATGATGTTTCATGAATTTTTTCTATTATAAATAACAAACTCACCGAGTATTTTTTAATTAGGTCTATTGTTTTCACTTTGAACTAAAGAAAACAAAGGTACTTATAATCCCATGCACTCTTAAATCCATGTTCTAATCATTATGCATAATTTGTATATTTTTTTTAATGAAGAAAATTGCTCACTTGTACATGTCTTATGAAGTGTTTCTCTATAAACACTATGCCTTAGCATATTTGACTCAAATTTCAAATAATATGCATTCCACCAAGAGAATTGACATCAATGTCCACATAATCTAAGAAAGAAGGTTCAAGCAACCTTGACTTGTCAACATTGATTACATGGATAAGATCTCTAACTATTAAAGAGACTATATGGAGATTGATGATACATTTTTATAAATTTATAAATAAATATGTTACCCTCTTCTACCTTGATATTTTCTTTTTGTAAAATATTTATTCTCATTTTTTTTCTCAATAAACATCAAAAGAATTAGGCCACATACAATAATGACCTTTAAATAGATATAGATTCATTGTAGTGTATAACCCTATTAGATAGTTCTTGTGTGTACCAATTTTTTTAACCTTAACAATACTATTGAATATAAATATGAATTATTATAATTCTCTATTGACAATTAGATTTTTCATTTATTTGAGGTTGAAAAGAAACAAACTACTTCAACTTTGTATCCATTAGAATTCAAATAGTGTTGAAGAAGTTGATTAGAAATTTGTCATCCTAGTTTCAAATGATATTTTTTTAGAATTCCAAAATGACTAAATATGTTTAAACAATAATTGAGTTGGATCACTCATGATTGCAATTCAAAATAATATACATCTTAGAGAAGCAATAAAATAATTATAAAAGTTATTATATATATATATATATATATATAGTATTAATATCATTTTTCTATTTTTTTTGAAATTCTAATATGCACAAAAAAATTTATATATTTTGATATACACTTATGTATAAATTAGAATAACTTTGACTTCAAAACTTAATTAAAAAATGATAATGCTACAAAGTCTTATCAAACATAATAAAAAAAGTTAGATGTTGATGTTATAAATCTATATTTTAAAAGAATAGAATTTGAATCTATGAATAAAAAAAGGTGGGTTATAACATATATATTACATTTTAAAAATATTATTTAATATAAAATACAAGTTATTAGAAGATATATTATAAAAATTGACAATTTAATTTTAATTTTCCTCAAAAAATGTATAGAATCTATAGTAGAAATCTGATAAATCCCTAGTTCTCTTCATTTTAAAATTCTTAATGGTTTATCTCTTAAATACATGTCATAAAGTGGAGATTCAATGAAATATTATTTCAAATGTTTTATCTTTTTCTAGAAAGAACAACTCATTATTGTAGGATTACTTCAAGAAATGAAACATCTAAGGATAACAATGACATAAAATTTTATAATGATTTAACCCTAGAAAGTATAACATTTGCATCGCAAGGTATACAACATGATCCAAATTTTAATCATGGTAGCAACATGCATAAGGCTTTAAATGCCTAAATATAATCACATTTTTAAATAAATCAAGATTTCAACGATCTGTCACACTATCATGTATGTAATTCAATGCTAATAATATACCAAAAATCAACACTAGTCTAACATATAGGTGGTCTAAACATAATTCATAAGATGCATATATATCTAAACATGATATATACTATCATCATATCTCATACAAGCCATCTAAACCAAGAATGGTATTTGACATTGTTGGTGTGATTTTTCATAGTATAGAAAATTTTTGATATTTGGGTGAAAAAACAGTTATGCCTTTGTTTTGTGGCGCCCTCATTTTCAATTTTTTGAAAAAAGGTATTTTCTTCAAGAATTTTGGTAGGGCTTTTTATCCTAATGTTTTATTTAAGTCAAAATGCCTTTGGTAAACCTTTCATGTACCTTTAATTGTGATTTTTCGTTTGAAAGGATGCCAAGTTGAAGTGTTTTTCAATCACCATTGATCTATCAGAGATCAAGGGTCAGCACATCCCCGCATTATAGAGTTGTAGGTCTTTAAGCAATGCGGGGAAGCGCATTTGCGACACGTAGCCCCTGATGTTTTATGAGATCCAGTACGCTGCAAAAGCTCTTGTATGTCAGCTTTGTCAGTACTTTTGCACACGTTTTGTTTTTTCGCGATATCATTGGTGGATTCGTTGGCACAGCTATGAAGATTACTTACCAAGCAGTATCACCGTCGATCTTGTCTTGATCAATGGTTGGCGCATCCCCGCATAATAAAGATGCAAGTTTTTAAGTAATGCGGGGAAGCGCAGTGGTGACGCGTGGCAAAGTGGAGCCAGGTATTTGTATTTCAATATGCTACACTGCAAACGACTGATAACGGGTAATGCTAGGTATGCACAGAAGGGTTTTTGGTTACTTAATGAAGGTGAAAGTCTTATCACCATTGATCTTGTCTTGATCAACGGTTGGCGCATCCCCGCATAATAAAGATGTAGGTTTTTAAGTAATGCGGGGAAGCGCATTTGTGACGCGTGTCCGTGATGACATCAAACACTTGCTTGCTCAGAAGAAGATACGGTATCCGCTGGCGTGAAGTGTTGTCAGACAGTATGAGCTAATATGGTAGTTTCCTATTGGTCAGTACAGCTAGCTAGTCGTTAATACAAAATGGATTATTCCGATCGTCGATCTTGTCCTGATCGACGGTTGGTGCATCCCCGCATAATAAAGATGCAAGTTTTTAAGTAATGCGGGGAAGTGCAATGGTGACATGTAGCATTTTTCTAAAAAAGATTGTAAAGCTTGTTATTTTTAAATCAGGACTGTACGATCTAATAAAATCTATGGATGGGATTCAAATTTGAGTGCAAATTGCGGGCAACGGTTACTGAGAGTAAATGTGATCCAGACCTGGTGCGTGTGATTTTAATTCATAAAAAGAACCCACGATTTCACCATTAATGAATCACCAAAGCACAGAAAGAAAAGGGCATTCAAGATTTCAGAGCTAAGGCATGAAATTTCTCGATTAATACTCCAATAAAATTGTAGAAGACATCATATAGTGCAGTAGTGCGATTTCTGGTGGGTAAGTGCTCTGTGACTTTCTGAGTAAAATTTGAAGCATCTGCTGTTGTGAATTTTCCAAAGTTTCATTAAAAATGCCACCTCGAAAAGAGTTTACTGGACAAAAAGATTATCTAAAACGTTCAGTGCATGATGATTTTCTTGAACAATTCCCCTTATCAGTGCATGAAATAACTAAGGGAAGGGAACTCATTCCAAAAAACCCTAGATTGGTTGTGGCAGAAGGATTTTATGACAAAGCTAATTGGATAAGGGATGCCCAGGTTTCCATGGGAGGTTTGGAGTTGTTTAAGAAATGGTTTTCAGAGTGAAAACTGGACACTCCTATGAGCAATGTATGGGAATTTGACATTGGAAAATTAGTAGTCCCCAGTGTCTTCTTTGATAGTGATTTATTGATGGACCTGGCAAAGAGGTATGATCCTATCACAAGGTGGGTAAAAAATCATTTAGGGGTCAACCTTTTTAGGGTTTTCCCTGAGCTATTCAGTGAGGTTTTCAACCTAAACCCTAACCACGTTGTGCATGAAATCATTGATCTAGATGATTTGCAAGCTAGATATGATGCACAACGAGTGTACTTGAGAATAGGGCCACTACAGGAGCATGCTGCTAGGGTTGGTAATTTGCCTATGATCATAGCCAGTACTCCAGAACCATTGTTAAGAAGACATTTCAATCTGAGAGCTCAAGCACTATATTTTTCTCTTTGCAAGATCTTGGGGATAGACGAGGGTGATCAAATTCCAGGTTCTGTGGTCCTTATAATTGCTCAAACCCTTTAATTTGGAATGAGTACCATTCTGGATTTTGCCACTTTCCTAGCAAAAGAGATTCACAACGATCTGGTTGGAATAGCAAAGGGGAAAGTAAACAAACCATTCTGTTGGTATTCATTGATGATGCATGTATGTTTATATAAAGGATATACTTTCTTCTCCAAGGGTATGGAGTTAGAAACCACAAAGGATGGAGAAAGAAATCCAGTGCGGTTATGGAGTGTGGATATGACTTCAGAGGCCATTGATGCTAGTTATGTAAGATTTGACAGGTATTTTGCATCAAAGCTTAGACTGCTTTTAAGAGGAGATAGCCCTAGAATCCCACAAGCATTATTAAAATTGGTCAGACCCAAGGACCATGCTAAAGGGCTACTTGTCAGTCACAACTGGGGGGATATAATTCCCTACAATGTTTCAACAGTAATAAGAGTTTATGGTTTCTTAGGAAAACCTCATGTGTTACCTTTTCATGTACCTTTGAAGATAGGGATAGCCAAGCTCTTATGGCAGATAGGTACTATAGATGAGAGGGAATTGGTCAAGAAGGGCACTTTCTTTCCAATGGTTACTGTAATGCATGATTTTGTTTTTGTTAAAAAGGGGTGGAAGAATTTAAATTTGTTTTTGAATGAATATAACATGGCAGAATCTCACACCAGATTCATTGACCCTGAAGGATTCTATGATCTATTAAGATAAAGGGTGAGAGCTTCCCATATGGTACATCGGGTTTACTATCCGAAAGATATAATCAAAAATATTTTCACATTGCAGGAGCAAGAATTAAAGAAAGAGAAATGGATAGTTTTCAGTAAAAACCTAGAATTCATTAATGCTTTTGACCCTCAGTACGACCCATTGAAAGATAAAAAATACTGGGGAGATAAAATACAGGCATTAACGAATAATTTTGCTATAATAATTCAGACTATGAATGAAAAGAAAGATATATTTATTAAGACACACCCAAACAAGGCAACAGAAATACAAAGAAGAATGAATGGTAGAAATGTGGTAACTCCTGGCCAATATACATTGCAGAAAAAGGCAGGTCATGTCATGGTTCAAAGTGTGCAATAGGTACCCCCTCATAAGGAGCCAAGGTCAAGAAGTCCATCTGCAGCCAGCTCTCCAAAAAGACGAAAATTAGAGCAGGGGTCTTCTTCTTCTCAAAAAGAACAATACTCCCCAAGCCAGTCTCCAATCTAGATAGATGATGAAGCATCTCTAAAGGAACAACATAGACAAATGGGAGGAGAAGGGGATGTGATTGTCACTTCTACAGACCTGGATATTGGAGAGCCACAAGAACCTCCTACACCTTCCTTGGACTTGACCATTGCTGATTACCAAGGTAAGGAAATTGACCCAATTGTTGCCTAAGCCTCTGAAAGATTTATTAATGATGAAAATTTTGTAAGATCTAGGGCTTTTGCTCAGTTTTTATGGAGATTAAATATAAAGAATTTTGAGAAAGCCTGTGAGAAGATCAAGGCCGAGCAACCAAATAAATCTGACCTGGTTATCAAGGAAGAGGTAAAATCAAAGTTTTTGAGTGATTTTGCCTAGTTCACTCCTGAAGCTGGAAGGCAAATAGTTAGACAATCAGGAGTCCTCCTTCTGCCAGAATGGGATATAGAAAATGCTATTGCTTTTGATTCAGTAAGGAAGCAGAAGGATGTTCAACTAACAATCGCTGAATAAATACTACAGGCTCATAGAGGGGTCAAATTTAGTGATGACCACCAAGCCCTTGTTTTGTGGTCCATAGATAAGAGAGAAAGTACCAGGATGCATGAGTTTCCCACTGCAGAACATATTGGTACATTGACAGTATACAGGGTTGGTGAGGTAAGTAGTAAACAAGTAATGGGAATGGCTTCAGAAATGCTAAAATTGGGTGGTGTTGTATCTGGACAAGAAGAAGATAAGTTTTCCCAACTCAATGCTAGGTTTGAAGAAGTTTTGAAAGCATATGAGGAAAGGGGTATACAAATACAATCACTGGAAAACAAGATGTCTCAAATGGAGAGGATACTTGGGAAAAGAAAAATGGGAGAATCCAATGCACCTAAAATTGCATACCCTTCACAGCCATTGGTTGGATCTGGATCAACCCCTATTATTGAAATACCTAACACCCTTGAAAGGCCCCAATTCTATACTATAGAGGACTTTGGAGAGGAAAAAACAAAATTGCATGAGTTGCAGATAGAATTGAGAAATCAATATGAAGAGAAATTAAAGTAGGGTGTGATATATTTGAGGGATAAAATACAATGGTCAACCTTTTTTGATCAGTTGACAAGAATTGCAACCCTCATGGATGAGTTGAACAGAGATAAGGATAAACTGACTCTTCTTGCACAGAAATGGAGGGAGAGAAATAATGATATTACAATCATATGTATATCTGTAGTCCAAATGCCTTATCATCAAGTTGAGAAGATTTTTGATTTATTAAATAAGCTAGAGAATTTTGATGATGAAAGAGATTCTTTATAGAGAAGATTAACACTCTATTTTTCCCAATATATTGCTGAAAAATTCACCCTATTTCCTTGTGCTTTAGAATCTGTTGATACAATAAAGGAAAAGGAAAAGTGGAAAAGGGAGATGGATGAGTTATTCAATGAAAGAATAATAAACATCATGAGTGAAACTAGCCACTAGTTCTGGGCAAAGACAAATGAAGAGCTAGTAAAAATACAATTATTTTATATTGCTATGAGAAAAGAATTTGATGATTTAGAAGAAAGTGCAAATTCTTTAATAATGATACAAAGAGAAGCTCTAAGTTTTGATTGGCCAGATGATGATGCTTTTAATAAATGGAAAAATCAGTTTCTAGAACAAATGTCAGAAGATGATGAGGAGGAAAATGTAAAAGTAAAAGTCACCCTCGTAGTTAATAATGAGGACGTGGAAAATCCCCAGGTTGAAATAAATTTACAGGTAACTAAAGATGATACATCACTTTCAAACCTCATGGCTATAAATTACTCTGAGGATGAAGAATAATTGAAGAATTAGATCTTATCTTCTTGTTTCAACAACTGAGAAGCATAACAGAAAGGGACCCACCAAGGATTGTTCGATGTATTAACTTTTTTGTTATTTGTTTTTGTCTTTAATGACAGACATTTGTTAGTATCCTTTAGAAGACACTTGTCACTTTCTTTAGCCCGAAGCTTGTTGCATCTCACACTATTTAAGTGAGATTCCAAGGCTAAAGAATGGTCCAAATTCTATTTCTTCTAAGTATTGTGCTTAGTCTGGTTTTTGGTCCAAATTTTGAAAGCAAGTTTGTAATGTATTTTTCTATCAAATTCTCTGAGAATACATGAATATAGAATGAACTGTGTTTCTTTCTGAAGGTCATTCTAAGTCTATTGTAAAAGATATACCCATTTCAAAGGAAATAAATACAAATTATGAACTGTCCCCATATCAGTTCTTTCTGAATTTTGTCTCCTTTTAAATACTTAGCTACCTTGATGTTGTGTGAGTAAAAGCTTGTGCAATTGAATGCAATCTAGTTAGGTTGTATATCCCTTTATCATTGCTGTTAATTCAATGGATTAAATAAAGGCTTTGATGAATGTGATAAGATTCCTTAAGTATTGAGAAGGATTTTGAATGATAAATTCTGATAAGAATTACTGATAGAATTTGTTGTAAAGCAACAAATTAGATCTAAGAATCTACTATAGACTCTGAACCCCAATGGATTAGGCACTGATCAAGTTATTTCAGCTGAAGGAGAAATATATTACAAATGGTTTTTCAAATGCATCATCAAATAAAATTTTACTTTTATTTACTGTAGATCTTCAAAGTTGGCCAACACTTGTCTGCATGGAATGTTTTAGCTTTAGTTAGCCAATGTTGTTGAAAACATCTGCAGATCTATAGAAGAATTCTTGGCCATATTTGTTTATGGGATGTGTTTACCAAGTTAGTAAGAATTATGTATATGTTTGAGGATCTTGAAATGAGAATCAGAATGAAACTAAGAATAATCCTCATACAGTTGTTCTAGTTGTGAACCATCCCTGGGTACACCCACCCTAGTTTTGCAGAGCCAAAAGAGTAGAAAACCATCTGTGGTTTTGTTGAAGTTGGGTCCAAATAACTTACATATGCAATTGTTAATAAGAATAGGCTTGTCTTTAGATTGTGTATGTATTGTCATTTTGGTATTAAGCATTTTGTTGCTTAGTAGTTTTAGTACTTTTTAAAACACCAACAGACATCAGTGTAAATGAATAATCATTAACTAAATGAACAATAAAAAATATGAAGCTAAAACATTGATAGATGCTTAAAACATTCAATGTTAGCACATCATGTGCATCTTATGATGTATTTTAAATTGTATAATGTTGATAAAAGAGAACTCAAAGAAAAAAAAAGATGTGAAAAATAATTTTAACTTATGCATTTTAAGATATTATTTGGAAAAATGGCACGATGATATGGAGCTCTTTTTTTTTTAATTTAAAAAATCGGTAAACGGCCGAAGCCTAGATTAATTATTATTATTTTTTGAATTAATTATTATTATATGTTAAGCGAGGGTAGATTTGAACCCAAGACCTCACACATGAGAGGCTCGCAAGTTACCGTTGCGTTGTAGGCTTTTGCCTAATATGGAGCTCTATTACTTTTTTACACACATCTTTTATAATCTCAATAAACTAAGGTTTTGAGCTTTAATTTCATTTATTAGTGTTTTATTTTATTTTATTTTTCCCTTAAAATGTGCATAATGTTTAAATAGTGTCTTTTTTAATCCAACAATTAAATTTTTAAATAAACTATATTTTTTTATAATAAACTTCATTGTACACATATAGAAAAATAATAATTCTCAATTAAGATACTCAATCTCTCTCTCTCTCTCTCTCTCACACACACACACACACACACACACACACACACACACACACACACACACACACACACATGTATGTATGCAAGTTAGAAAAAATGATCTTATGTTTATTAATATTTTCACACAAAAATGATATAAACTAGTTAATGTTAGTTAATTATTTAATAAATTAATATATAGAATACTTTAAAATATAAACATTTCACAAAAAGAACACCTATTACCATATTATATTTTCCTCTCTTTTATTTTCTTAATCTCTATTACTTTAAATAAACACTAATTTATAAATTAGATTCAGATATTATTACATTATTGTTTTCACATCTTAAAATTTTAAACATAAGCATAGCTATTTTTTCTTGAATGAAAAACTACTTGCCTACCCTTTTATCCCATTTTTATATATGACTCCAAATACTAAATTCACAAAAAAAAAAACTTCTTATCATTTTAAAACTCAAAAGAATGATTATACTGGATATATGTTTGCAAGAAAACATAATGTGATTCATGTACGAGCATCTTGTCTCACCAAAAACAAAGGGGGCATGATTAAAATTATTTTTAAAAAATTGAGGAGAGAGAAAGTGATGAAAATAGAAGGAATTTTTTTTTAAAATTAAAGATGGAGAAAAAAGCTTTTCATTTACCAAGGTGCATGGGTGGCATAAAAAGAAAAATAGTTGTCTTTTTATTTATCGAGGTTTGTAGGTGTCATCTTAGAAGTTTGGGGAAAGTTACTGAAATTATGTATTTAATATTTGTTGTGATCCACAAAGGTAATGTAATTTTTTAATTGGCCCACATGATGGTGCTTAGTTGTACTTGGGTGGGAATTTAATATTTTTTGTAAGGTAGTTTCATTTACCTTTCATCCCACATTGGTTTTGTTTGTAATATCTTGGGTGGTAAGTGCCTACATAAGCAAGGCATATGAGCATTTGTAATCAAGCTCTCAAAATGTAATATCTTGTAAGCAATCTTGGAGGTGAAAGATATTAGTATGTAAGATCTTGAGAGAAAGTTTCTTCTTGGTGAAGCTCTTCTTTGTGGAATTTCTCTTAGTAGAAGCTCTTGGTGAAGCTCTTGGTTTGAAGACTCTTCTTGTAGAAGTTATAAATTTGTTGAAGCTCTTAGTGTGCAAGCTAGTTGGAAGCTCTTGGTTTGGAAGCTTTCTTTAGGGAGCACTCTCATATTGTAAGAATTTGGAGCTCTCTCATTTGGAGAATATTGTAAGGATCTTCAAGAATAATAAAAGTGTGCTTTGTGAAGCATTTTGTCTTCTCTTTGTCTCCATATTATTGTGCTTATGATTATGTGTTGGTAAGGGCGGTGTGGCCCTTCATTAGTGGTATCAGAGTGTACCTTCATTAGTGATATTAGAGCATACCTTTGTTAGTGATATCAAAGTGTACCTACATTAGTGATATCACAATGAGAGTTCCTAAGCATGCAAACATGTTGCCAAACATGAGGTAGTTTGCACTAGGAGCTTGGGTTGGTTGAAGTTTGTCAAGAAGAAGTTCTTAATTGTGTAGATAGATCACCAAATGTGACATAGTTTGCATGAGTATCATGATTTGAGCTAAACTTGTATGTACACAAATCATCGACTATGATGAAGATTGCATGAGGTGTTTGTGCTGCATGAAGTTTGTCTTATGAATACTTGATTATGGAGAAGAGAAAGAAGAAGATGACTTTTGTGATTGGATGAGTTTTGAGGATTCTAGACTTGAGAATTTTAGAAAGATAATGCAAGAAAAAATATTTTTAGATTTGCAAAAGAGGATGAATGAGTTAGAATTAGAGTTCACTAGTAGAAATTTGACAAATAAATGACTATGTGACTAAAATGTTTAGTCATGTGACTAAAGTTGATCAAATTTCCCTAATTTTTTTCTATTCACAATTAAAAATGACTAAATAAGTGACTAGTTTAATCATTGGATAAAACTATAACTAAATAATTAGGTAGACAAATAAATGAGCACATAATTAGTCATCCTAATAAAAATGACTAAATTCAAATTATTATTGATATTTTATAATAATATTTGATAATATCATTTTAATTACCTATTTTGGTCTAGTAAATGATGTGCCTCCAATATGAATAATTAAATTAATTGATATTAGACTCTATTATGCACTAAATCCATTTTGTATAATCAAAATAATTAGTAAATCTGCAATCATTTCATCAAATAGTCATTAATTGATAATATCTTAAGGTTTCATCATTATATCCTAAGTTTATTTTATGAGAAGAAACATCACCCTTTTTAATTAAATAATGAAAATCTCATTTCTTATATGTACTTTAAATTTAATTTCTAAAGGAAAAGAAAAGAAAATAACACCACTTCAGTGCATAATTTTGGGAAACTTCTAAAATATTAGCACACAGATCACAAATAATTAAATCTCCACCATTGCTTATTATTGCATCTTGTCCATTCAATCATTTCTACAATCTATAAAAGGAGGCCTCTACCTCATTTCAAAGGATCTCACATTCATGCTATTGTTATGCTACTAGTTTAACATTTGATTTTCATTGAGCATTTTAATATTTTATTATTATTTAATTTTCTTTATCTTGCATGTTAGCTTAAACAATATATCATAGCTAGGATGGTTGTAATATTTCATAATTTCTAGTTCAATCTTACATTTTCCTATTTTTCATCATTTTTACTTGCATACATTCATGAAATTTATGGAGATATCACAAATCCATTACATGCTTCCTCTATGAATCTACTAAATCTTAAAATACATCAAATAACATAGACTTTTTGCACACTATAAATATGAAGTTGTAGGTCAATTTTTAATTATTAGCTTGTTTAAACCTTTACAGTAATGATGCATAGTAGTGTTGGTGTTTAGATTAGTGAACCCATATTTATTGATATAGTTATAGACTAGTATAGGTAGGATTTGCATAAAAATATTCTAATATATTGGATAATTCATACAAAAATCAATTCAAAATCAATCAATTATGTGTTTTTGTTGATAAAGTTTACTAACTTCTAATTTTAAAGAAATCAAATCTAACTAAGAATTCTTATAAAACAAATCAAACCTAATTTAGGAACTTTCTAATGTGTACATTTTAAAATAAATTTTCTTTATTTTAGAAATCGTTTGGTAATATAATTTTACTTTTGTTATTAAAATTTATTTCAATTTTTTTTTAATGAATGTAAATTAGTTTAAATATTATATTATTGTATTAATAAAATTTAGTTTTTATTTAATAAACATAGCATTCAAATTCAAATGAGATTTCTTTCTATATTATTATAATTTAGTTTTCATTTTAAATTTTTTATAGTTTAATTTAAAAACCTAGAATATAATTTTACTTTCATAATGTTAACCTATAAATATCAAGAACAACACTAACTTTATTTATCTCTTTATTTCATTTATTTGGAGTTCCTAATGTTGAAAGGTTTAGCATCTAAAAGGTTCCAAGAAGGGCTTCTTTGAAGTTTTGGTGATGATTTTATTTGTACTAGTGGAGTAGATTTATAATATATGATGATTATGAGAAGATTAATAATCAATTTCATCCATAATGTGCTATTTTTTTAGGCCATTTGATAGAGTCATGTGTGTGGTTCTATTGAAAAAAGTGCTCATGACCTAATTAAATATTTTTACAAGATTATATCAAGTGATGTACAAAATATGACAAACTCGATATCAACACATTTATAACAAACTACATTATTGTTACTTGGATATCAAATCACCTCAATTCTTACCTTTTTGATGCTATGGTTATTTCCAAAATATGCTTCATTTTAAGCATTAAAATTATCACTTCCTCTTTGAGTTTTTGAGAAAGTATGCCCTTCAATGTCTTTGGCTCATTCCCAGCTCCATCCAGCACTTTGAATTTTCAAAATCCAACTTCCGAGTCCAAAGTTATTGCAGGTTAATGGAAGAACCAAAAATATGTATTTTCAATTGCATCATTAACCATTAACCTCTCAAAAGGTTAAGGTTAAGCTCCAAATTACATATTTTGGAGATGGTTAATTAAGCTCTCAAAAGGTTAAGGTTAAGCTCCAAATTATGTATTTTGGAGGTGGTTAATTAACCTCTCAAAAATTACATATTCTCTCTCCCATCATTAACTTTTTAAAAGGTTAAAGTTAATCTCCAAAAGACGTATTTTGGAGGTGGTTAATTAACCTCTCTAACTAAGTTGATAAAGGTTGCAGATCAAAAGATGAGTCATATCCACATGAAAACATGACAAAATTATGGTGACATCCACTGGAAGATCTTGAGAAATAAAGTTGGAAGGAATATGAAACTATAGAACTACGAAACACAATCAATTGTGATTGAACCAAAATCTTTTTCCTTGGCATCGAATGCACATCCAATCTTCCTCTCCTAGAGTATGAAGTCAGAGAAATCAATGCCAAAAAATGGAAAATGAAGAATGTGCACAAGCGGATGGGATGTTTCTCGCCACTGTAACAGGATAATTTTATTAATGTGAAGCTTGAGCTTTTGAAATATGTATGCTAAATGAAGAATACTAGGCAAATAGATTCACGATTATTGAATTAGGATGGGGTTTGACTCAAATGTTGTTGTTGGGACTACCCTTGTGAAAATGTATGGAAAATGTGGCAATAAATAGTGCACGTCTTGTGTTTGATAAAATGCCTGGAAAAAAATGTGGTGACATGGAATTCAATTATTATAGGGCATGCTCAAAGAAATGTTGATGATGCCATGAAAGTCTTCGCTTAAATGCAGTCAGAAAAAATGAAACCAGATGTCTTTACATGGAATGTTGTGATCATAGGATATGTACAGAATGGATAGGTTGAGAAGGCCTAAAAATTATTTTCTCAAATGCAAATGGAAGGTATGAAGCCAACTATGGTCTCATGGACAACAATTATTGTAGGTTACATTCATAGTAGCCCATGTGAGGATGTCTTGAAGTTCTTTTATGATATGTTAATGATAGGATCAGAGCCAAACTGGGTGACCATTGCCACTATTCTACTAGTGTGTCCCAGCCTAGTAGCATTGGAACAAGGCCTCACATGTAGCTTATGAAACCCAACAATAATAACTATCTCTCACTTAGAGGACCATTTCTCAGCGACCTTTGCTCAAAGTAAGAGCAGTGATAGTTGCAGTGCTAGTTGAAACATATAAGTTGCAAAAACAAGACTCAAATGCCTATGCATCTCTTTTGGAGATTTCTGCATCACTTAAATGTTTGGCCTCTGGTAAAAAAATCCATGCCTTCATTCTAAGAATTGGACATGAAGAAGACATTCTAAAAGAAAAATTGGTTCTTATGTATGCCAAATGTGGTAGTATAGTATATGCACATTTAGGTTTTGATAGACTGCATAACCCATATATTCATTCTTTTTCTACCATTATGATAGATTATTTAAGGCAAGTACACATTAGAGAAAGCCTCACATTCTTTTTCCAAATGCACAAGGACTGTGTAAGGCTAAATGATCTAATTTTTACAACTGCTCTTAATTCTTGTGCTGGAATGGAGGCCTTACAACTGGTAAAATAGATTCATGCTCTTTTGATAAAATGTGGATTTGAGTCAGACCTCCTTGTGGGGAACTCTCTCATTTATATGTATGAAAAATGTAGGAGTGGGGATGATGCGTGGCACGTGTTCAAAGGAATGCCTCATGAAAACAAAACTTCATGGGATTCTGCAGTTACTGGCCTGGCACAAATTAGGAGACTAGATGAAACCTTGAGAATCTTCTGTCATATGCAATTGGTTGGTTAGAAGCCCAATGTCACTTCATGGACTACTATTATCTTAGGGTATAGAAAGCATAAGAATCGAGATGAAGCCCTAGGAGTCTTTTCTGAAATGCGATTAGCAAATGTGAAACCAAATACACACACCGTCAAAGTTATGCAAGCATGTGGTCGCTTAAAAGCTCTAGAAATAGGATATGCTCAGAATGGCCTTCTGAGTGATGGATTGGATCTCTTTGATCAAATGAAAATAACATGGTGGAAGAAGCTAAATGGGGATGGCAACAATGCAAGGAAGTAGTTGCAACATCATCGAGAATGCACCAATCAAATTCTCAAGGCAGCTATGGCAATTAATAATCAAGTCTTGTCAAAAATGGAGGTTCCTAATAGTTATTTAGAAATTCTCTCAAAGAATGGGAAGGCTAACCTTAGTGATATCATGTATCGATATGTAGCAGCATGATAAGATAGAAATGCCTTCATTAATAAAGTGATGTAATTTGGATAAATGATCTAAAGATCACAAGGGGATCAATAAGGATTGATTATTCAATCTTCTTACCAAAGTATGTAAGTTCTAAGTTTTAGGTCATATAGGTTAATTTTGTAGAGGGTAATTAACCCCTCCCAAAACACATAATTGGGAGGTAGTTAATTCTTAAACTTTGTGTCTATATAAGGAGTCATTTTTGGCTTTGTAAGGAGGACTTTTTGGACTTTAGAATAAGGGAACACTATGCTGAAATTTTGATCAGGAGACAAATTTTGGAAAGTATGTACAACTTTTATCTCTGAAATTGAAAATCTCTATTGTGTTCTTTGTGCAAGAAAATGAAATGAGAGATGCTTTTGGTTTCTTGTTCTAAAATCAAGATTGTTGCAGTATAAACTACTGATTCTTTTGTAGTAATTTTCTCACGGTATTGTGTGAACATTTATGAATCTTGAATCAAAATGGTAATAAAGGTAATTTTCAAGCGTAGTTCTTGATTGCCTTTGTTATCACTCAATGTTGACTCAAGAAAGTTGTGAGGTCATGTGGTGCATTCCTCCTTAACGGCTTTCTCTCGATCTTTAAAATTTTAGATTCTTTATTTGAAAATCTTTAAAAATTATATCATAGGAGGGAGCTACCCCTCTAAAATTAGAGGAAGCTGCATACCAAGGGCCTATCCAACTGTTGTGAATAGTTTGCCACATACACTCCGTTGGACAATTTTTATAGTGACAAATCTATTTACCAACAATTTTTTAGCAACTCTACTAGGAATCAAACAAGAAAGATTATTCAGTTGCCTCTAATGGAGCAAGATGGTATTGCCACATGAGAACATTTATCCTATTCTCCAACCAAATCTTGGCTTCCAAGGCACCTAGGAGGATATTATTTCAGACTTGAACACCATAGCCTAGAGGTGTAGATGAAGTGCACAACAATATCATCAAGCACTTGAAGAAGAAGAAGAATTTGGAGAAATCTTATGAAGAGCTCCTATTGGTCAGAACGTCATAGTCATTGAAAGAATAGTAGCTATTCCAAGAGGAAACATGCAAAATCTTGGTCACATCCAAGACCAAGTGAACAATAATCAGTAACATGGTTGAAAAGGTACCTTCTTTTAAATGAAGGTGGTGACTCTATTTTAAAGATTGATTATCGATGAGTCTATTTGAAGTTGGACATTCAGAATCATGGTATGGTACAAGGGAAAATTTGAGAGTGACAGTAATGATGAATACTTTTCATATCCCAAGAAGAAGATTCCTGATGAGCCTATGCAAGTTGAATTCTTGAAGAATTTTTATAGTGGCAGGAGGCTAAATCCTAAAATAGTTCATCTCCACTTCAGGTTTTGCAAAAGATCGAAGAAGAGGATAGAAAGGATTATGGTTTTCTTTTTCCTAATCAAGAATCCTTCTTGGAAAAAGATTTAGCATATAAAAATAAAGAAGGCCTTGCTGAAAAATGTGCTTCATCTAAATCAGCAATGAGGACTACTAAAAATGTCTCTCATGCACCTGTATCTCAACAAAATCAGATTTTCATTGATCCTAAGCAGGCTAACTTCATGAAGAGTTTCTATGGTGGAAGAAAACTAGATCTAGAAAAAATCCATCCATCTTTGATCCAAACCTTGCAAAAGATAGATGAAGAAGATGGTAAAGATAATCATTTTTTCTCTCACAAGCCAAAACCATTTTCAAAAAGAAGTTCAACGTATGATTATAAGGAGGAATTTGATCAGAAAAATGATTCATGTCACTCAAGGATGGATAATGGTGGTATAAAAAGTGTCCCAACACTTATACCTACTTCTCATCAAAATCATACTTCCATTGATCCCAATCAAGTTGAGTTTTTAAAAAGCTTGTACGGCAATGCACGCCTGGATCTTAACAAAGTACATCCTTCTTTACTTCAAACACTACAAGAACTTGAGAAAGAAGACCCATGCAAGAATTATTTTATTGGTAGTAGAACATCTCTTGATCCAAATGTTAGAAAGGATTCATCTAAATCTTCATGCATGAAAGAAGAAGGGGATCCTATGTCTAATGAAGATGGTCGAGAAATGGTGCCTATAGAAGAAGAAGGGTCTAGTAATGTATCAAGTTATCACTGTGAAAATTTCAAAAACAAGGAGAAAGTATTCAATCATCTCAATCCTAATGAGAAACAAAAACAAATATCAAAATCTCAAGAAACTATGCAACATATGATTGAAGATGAGGGAAATCTGGATCAAGGTTAATTTTATAATACTTTTATTCCTACTTGGTGCCTCAATGCTTTAGATGATGAATTCTTATGTGGAGAAGATCTTACCATTCATCCTTCAATGATCATTCAAGATGATGAATCTATTGATGACATCAATACTTTAGATGTTATGACACAATTTGAAACCACTACCATTGATAGAGATAAAAGCACCAATGAACTTCTACAAATATCTGCTTTCCCTGAGGAATTGGAGACCTTTACATTTGATGATACTGATGAACTTGTGATTAGAAGATTGGTTGATGAAAAATCTAAAAATCAGCTTCAAATAGAAGAAAATAAAATATCTAGCCTTTATTCTCTATCATGCATGCCAACTTTCACATTTCATGAAAAATGTCTTGGAGAAGAAATGATGATTCAAAAGGGGATAGATATCATTGAATGTATTGAAGATGAAAGCTATATGGATATGAAGACAAGTTCATCTAATCCAATAGAAGTGCAATCAAAATCCTATAGATCATTCAAAGTTCAAGGAAATCCTCTTTTTGAGTCTTTTTATCAAATAGGAAATCCTATGCCAAAGAGCTTCTATGAGAAGAATGACCATGATGAAGAAAGTAATGAGTTAGCAAGGGATCTCATGGAGGAATCTAGTGAAGAAAACTCTTATGATGTAGTTACTCCAACCTTGTGCTCAAAATCCTTGGATGCTAATGTCCTCTATGAAGACAATGTTTACTTTAATCCTTTATTCTTAGAGGAAGGCATTTCTATTGATGATTCTCAAGTTGGTATTCAAAGAGCAGGTTCAATGGCTATAACTCTGCAGGTTACTACACACCACATATTGTATCAAATAAATCAAACACAAGGTTTGAGACCTTCTTGTCTTAACCATCTGAAGATCCTCCAGATAGAGAATTTTGATATGAATGGGATGAAACTTGTAGTTTTAACCTAACATTTTGAAGATTGTATCAATGTAACTCTGAAGTGTCTAAAGATTCAAGAGAATCTTTTAGAAGACGAGGAAGAAGAAATGGATCATGGGAAGATTCAGTATAACAAAGATGTGCATCTAGGTTGGAATAATTTTACAGAGAATTCAACCATGATCATGCCCATGGAAAAGCAAGAGTGTCTAGTGTCAGAAACAAGTTCAAGATATGATCAATCACTAGAAATTCAACTAGAGGACTTGCCAAGTAGAGGAGAACGTCAAAGATGCATTTAGAAGCTTGAAAATATTATAATTTAACTCTTTGAAAATGAAGTTATCAATGCCATGCAACAGGAAGTAGAATTGATTTTGAAGTTTGAGATTTTTAATGAAACATGGTTGTTTGGATACATTCCTTTATCAAGTGATGTGAAGTATACTAGGAATCTCAAAATTGGAATTCAAAGAGAGAAATTATACTTGAGTCCACAAGAACCTAAAATTTGCCACATGTTAGCATGCTATTGTATTTATTTTCCCCATCCAGTGAATGGATTTACATGATTATACCTTGAGTCGTTGGAGGTAGGGAAATGTGCCTTGTATATAGTCTAGATAGGAGTTTTGTTTATGTTGTTTTGTTGTGCCTAGTTTTTCCTTTTAGTTGTTCCTTTTTTTGGTGGTCGTTCCCTCTTTTGAAAACTAATTCCCCATGTGACTCTATAGCCCAATGAGTAAGGAACTTTTTTAGTTGTTTTGGGTTCGAGCTTTGTACTTAAAGTCCTTGTCCCCAGATAGAGCCAGCTATTACCCAGATATCAAATTGCCTCAATTCCTACCCTTTTGATGCTATGGTTATTTTTGAAATATGCCTCATTTTAAGCATTAAAATGGTCACTTCCTCTTTGAGTTTTTGAGAAAGTACGCCCTTCAATGTCTCTGGCTCATTCCTAGCTTCACCCAGCACTTTGTATTTTCAAAATCCAACTTCCGAGTCCAAAGTTATTGCAGGTTAATGGAAGAACCAAAAATACATATTTTAAATTGCATCATTGACCATTAACCTCTCAAAAGGTTAAGGTTAAGCACCAAATTACATATTTTGGAGGGGCTTAATTAACCTCCCCAAAATTATGTATTCTCTCTCCCACCATTAACCTCTCAAAATGTTAAGGTTAAGCTCCAAATTACATATTTTGGAGGTGGTTAATTAACCTCTCCAAAGTTATGTATTCTCTCTCCCATCATTAACCTTTTAAAAGGTTAAGGTTAATCTCCAAAATACATATTTTGGAGGTGGTTAGTTAACCTCTTTGACTAAGTTGATAAAGGTTGGAGATGGAAAGATGAGTCATATTTGCATGAAAACATGACAAAATTATGGTGACATCTACTAGAAAATCTTGAGAAATAAAGTTGGAAGGAACATGAAACCATAGAACTACAAAATGCAATCAGTTGTGATTGAACCAAAATATTTTGCCTTCACATCAAATGCACATCCACTCTTCCTCTTCTAGAGTATGAATCTAGAGAAATCAATGCCAAACAATGGAAAATGAAGAATGTGCACAAGCGGATGGGGTGTTCCTCACCACCATAACATAAATGATTTTATTAATGTGAGGCTTGAGTTTTTGAAATATGTATGCTAAATGAAGAATACTAGGCAAGCTGATTCATAGTTATTCAATTAGAATGAGGTTTGACTCAAATTTTTTTGTTGGGATTGCCCTTTTCAACATGTATGGAAAATGTGGCGATAAATAGTGCAAGTCTTGTGTTTGATAAAACGCCTAGAAAAAATGTGGTGACATGGAATTCAATTATTGCAGGGCATGCTCAAAGAAATGTTGATGATGCCATGAAATTATTCACTCAAATATAGTAAAAAAAAATGAAACCAGATGTCTTTACATGGAATATTATGATCGTAGGATATGTACAGAATGGACAGGTTGAGAAGGCCTTGAAATTATTTTCTCAAATGCAAATGGAAGGTATGAAGCCAACTGTGGTCTCATGGATAGTAGTTATTGTAGGTTACGCTCATAGTAGCCAATGTGAGGATGCCTTGAAGTTCTTTTATGATATGTTAACGATAGGAGTAAAACCAAACTAGGTGATCATTGCCACTATTCTACTAGTGTGTGCCAGCCTAGCAACATTGGAACAAAAACAAGACTCAAATTCCTATGCATCTCTTTTGGAGATTTCTACATCAATCAAATGTTTGGCCTCTGGAAAAAAAATCCATGCCTCCATTCTAAGAACTAGACATGAAGAAGACATTCTAAAAGAAAAATTGGTTCTTATGTATGCCAAATGTGGTAGTGTAGTATATGCACATTTTAGTTTTTGATAGAATGCATAACCCAGATATTCATTCTTTTGCTACCATTATGGTAGAGTATTTAGGAAAGGATACATTAGGGAAAGAATTGTATTCTTTTTCCAAATGCACAAGGACTGTGTAAGGCTAAGCGATCTAATTTTTATGACTGTTCTTAATTTCTTTGCTGGAATGGAGGTTTTACAACTGGTAAAACAGATTCATGCTCGTTTGACAAAATGTGGGTTTGAGTCAGACCTCATTGTGGGGAATTCTCTCATTTATATGTATGAAAAATGTGGGAGTGGGGATGATGTGCAACAAGTGTTTGAAGGAATTCCTCATGAAAACAAAACTTCATGGGATTTCATGATTACTGGCCTTGCACAAATTAGGAGACTAGATGAAACCTTGAGAATCTTTCATCATATACAATCATTTGGTGAGAAGTCCAATGCCACTTCATGGGCTACTATTATCTTAGGGTATAGAAAGCATAAGTGTTGGGATGAAACCTTAGGAGTCTTTTCTGAAATACGATTGACAAATGTGAAACCAAATACACACACCCTTCTCAGAGTTTTGCAAGCATGTGGTTGCTTAAAAGCTCTAGAAATGGGATATGCTTAGAATGGCCTTCTAAGTGATGGATTGGATCTCTTTGTTCAAATGCAAATAACATGGTGGAAGTAGCTAAATGGGGATGGCAACAATGCAAGGAAGCAATTGCAACATCATCGAGAATGCACCAATCAAATTCTCAAGGTAGCTATGGCAATTAATAATCAAGTCTTATAAAAAATGGAGGTTCCTAGTAGTTATTTAGAAATTCTCCTAAAGAATGGGGAGGCTAGCCTTAGTGATATCATGTATCGATATGTAGCAGCACGATAAGATAGAAATGCCTTCATTAATAAAGTGATGTAATTTGGATAAATGATCTAAATATCACATCGGGATCGATAAGGATTGATTATTCAATCTTCTTACCAAAGTATTTAAGGTCAAGTTTTAGGTCATATAGGTTAATTTTGTAGAGGTTAATTAACCCCTCCCAAAAAACATCATTGGGAGGTAGTTATTAACCATGAAGAGGTAGTTCTTAAACTTTGTGTCTATATAAGGAGTCATTTTTGGCTTTGTAAGGAGGACTTTTTGGACTTTAGAATAAGGGAACACTATGCTGAAATTTTGATCAGGAGACAAATTTTGGAAAGTATGTACAACTTTTGTCTCTGAAATCGAAAATCTCTATTATGTTCTTGGTGCAAGAAAATGAAATGAGATACACTTTTGGTTTCTTGTTCTAAAATCAAGATTGTTGCAGTATAAACTATTGATTCTTTTGTAGTGAATATTCTCACAGTATTGTGTGAATGTTTATTAATCATGAATCAACATGATAATAATCATCATTTTCAAGTGTAGTTCTTGATTACCTTTGATATCATTCTATGTTGACTCAAGAAAGTTGTGAGATTGTGTGGTGCATTCATCTTGAACGGCTTTCTCTCAATCTTTAAAATTTTAGATTCTTTATTTGATAATCTTTAAAAATTATATCATACCAGGGAGTTGCCCCTCTAAACCTAGAGGAAGGCTACATACTAAGGGCCTATCTAATTGTTGTGAACAGTTTGCCACATACATTTCATTGGGTAATTTTTATAGTAACAAATATATTTACCAACAATTACATATAGCATAATATGATAAAAATACAATATAAGTATTTTTTCCTTGTACAAAATATATATGTTTGTATACTAAAGATAAATAGTAAAGAATATAAGATTAGATAAATAAGATTAGATAAATAGTTCACGCTAGATATTTTAAATTAAAGTAACACTTCATATTATTATTACTTTTTTATATATGTAGTAATTACTAAATATTATAAAATATACTATTTAATTAAATACTAAACATGTTTTAAATTATTTAATAATACTAATATTATATTTTAAATTATAATTTAGATTATTAAATAGAATAATACAAAATTTTCCTAAAATTATCAAATTAAATATAAAATATAATTATAAAAATGTATTTAAAATTGAAAATGTGCTGAAGGGGTACATGCATGGGCTATACATTTTTTTATTTGATAAAATGCTAAGCCTAAAACAACTTCACTAAAACCCTAAAATATGCAATTATCTTTTCATATTTAGTTTGTATGACTTGATTGTAGGCACCGCTAGACTAGATCTCAAGAACTATCATGGATTTACCTTCTCTTTTTTTCTTTACAACCATGAGTTGGAGTTAGGGTGGCTCAAGTTGGAAAGGTGTGGGGCTTGCTAAATTGGTTTTATGGCCAGGTCAGGTTCTCTTCTTTTCTTTCCTAAATAGATCTTTCAATTTGTTAACAACAATTGCTATACCATATGATAATGTCCTACAATAGATAGTCCCAAAGGGTCATAAAGCCCTAAAAGATCATGCATCACATTCATTTATAGCTCAATGTTGTTAGAACAATCACAAGGTTGTAGCTTTCAAGGGATGGTTCATTGGCATTTGATCTATTACGATTTACATATTTTTTGGACAGTGCTCTTTTCTTTCAAACATTTTAACTTCAAACCCTAGTTTTAAATAATCCTAGATTCATGAAAGAAATGTCATATTGTTTTACATTTGATATTGAATATGTTTCTTTTGAACTTTGAGCAAGAAGGGGTTTGTATTATATTTGGAACTAAGAGAAATTATAATTATAATAATTGAATTCTTTGAATGTTAAAATCTAATACAGAGGCATGTTTACCATGTTTAAGGAGAATATATTTGGTGACTACCATATGAAGAGCTTCTTTTGTTAGATATTTTACAATGCCCACTTTTTGAATGTAAAAGAAAAGTCCATTAAAATGGCCATGCTACCATTAGACACTTAGTACATTCCATCGAGCATCTTTTGGATATGATAAGGAAAACTCAAAAACTCAAAAGAAACCATACCTATAAATTAATCCAAAATCATAGGAAGTCTTCGAATATAAATAGCTGCAGATGAAAGGAATCATGTGTTAACACATCCCTACAGATCTGATTATTTGAGTTTGCCAATAATTCTCTTGTACTTGCTTAATGTATACAATCTTGTGTGGAATAAAGTCTCTACTTTTAATTTTTAACTTTAGAACTTCTCAAACATGCTAGGATAAGTATTGCTATCTTCTTTTCTTGCCATGTGCTTATGCCTAGGCTCCATACAACATTTCCTTTAAATATACACATTCTACTATAAAAATCATTCCATGCCTACTTGTCCTACAACTATATTAATATATTAGTCAAGATATAGTTTCCTCTATCCCCATCTTCATGTGTTCTACGTATCATCAAATTTACATGATGTATGCATTTATGTTAAAGATCCAACCCCATGAAAAACATGTAATTATAAGTGATGTAATATTAAATCTTTGAAATGATATATATACAGCCTGCAAAGTATTTATAGCTATTGTGGAATTTTAAGAAAAGTTTCCACAGGGTATATTTTATGTGAAATATTACACAATTTTTATTTTTCTAAATTAGATATTCAATCAATTAATTGTTTGCCATATTTTATTCTTTAAGAAGTAGTAGTCATTTTCTAACATTGTTTAAAATGTAAGAGGTCACCCTAATTTTGCATTTCTTTTTCACTCTTACACTAATAACTTCAAAGGAAATATGATTTATTTACTATAGTTTCACTATTACTATGTAATTCACATTCATTCATTAAACATTTTGAGACTTGTACATGATTTGAGAAATAAATTTAATGAATGAACAATTGAAAACATTGAAGTTATTAATAAACATAACTAAAAAAAATAGCTCACATCATACATAAGTTTGTAGCCTTCAACACAACATGTAGCAGTCTAAAGTAGGGCATTACAGTTTCAAAATTCATCAAATCTAGGACTGCTTATGCATTCCAAAGTTCATACACAACTAGGTAATAGGTTACATTTAACCACCCCACATAGTATCAACTTTGACCCATTCTCTATAACTAATATGACTTAGATAATTCTTTGAATTACAAAGAATAGTCTGTTAAAAAGTTCCAACACTTAAAATTTAATGAGCAATATTCCCAAACCTCATTAAATCTTCTATTTTTAACAAAGAGGATAAATTTATAACTTCTCCCTAATCTATTGAAGATATTAATAAATAGAAATATGAACAATGAAACAATGGAAGATTCAAGAACCATGGAATGTGTGGCTCAATTTTTTTTAAATTTACATGTATATGAACTAAAATCTTATACCATCTAGTGAGCCCAAACTAAATGATATGTTCATATTATATTGAGAGAAACACACTAATTCTTGCATTATTTGACTCTTATGGGAATCAAACATTCTTCAACCTCTGAAGTCATACTACATGGGAATTACACAATATTCAACTTTGGAAGTCATATTACATGAAATCTAACCAATGTGGAAGAGATTTCCCTATAGTTTCTTCTTATTTTGTGCCAAGGAAAGTAAATGCCTAATACCTTTTTGGTCCATATTTGTTGCTCTTTCTCATTGTTTCACTAAAACTCCATTAGCCCACAAGTAGTTTTAAGACCAAAATGGTGCCCCTGTTCTCCCTCTAATAAGTCTTTGCTTTTTTTTCCCTAACTGTACCACCAATGTTCTTTCTCTTAAGTTTTACTATCATTGGTGATCTCTTGTTTATTATATTGGTTGTGGTGTCTAGATAACAAAATATGGCACCACATTCATCACGTTCTATAGGGAATCACCAGACCATTTTGTGGGTACAACTATAGCATCAAACTCTACATTTTATCCTTCTCATTTGAAAACAATTACAACCATCTAGAAGGATCAAGGCATCTTCACATTTGATCTCACCTAGAAGGAAATTCAAAGCTTGACAATGAACATATCCAGTAAATATGAGAAAGATTATCAGCTTTATCAAAATCCTACAAAAGATAATGTTGGGAAATGCATGACACTGACTGAATTTCACAAATTCACACAACAAGAAAACATTAGTGTTCTTATCAGCATTGAGAATATGTAGGAAACAATATTAGAATGTAACCTTAATGTCAAAAATGCCCTTCTTTGTGTGTTAAGTACAATTCAATAGAATAATTCTTTGGACAAGATCATGGTACAATCTAATGATAGTGTTGTGCTTCTATAGTTTAATAAAAGAAAAAACCTTAAGCTTATTTATAATGTACTTAACTGATGTTACTATCTCTATTTCTACCATAGAGGACATCAAGAAACTTGCTAATACAATAGTACTATCAAGTAGTTGTTCCATTTTATGATCATTTCATTCCTTGTCTTAGTGCTTAACAATAGTCTGCAGTTTGGTTAACAATAGTATGTAGTTTTGCATCATTAATATCATAGTCATCTATAGGACTAGCATGTTGATTAACACAACCTTTTATAGATCTAGAGTTTGTATGTCTAATTTTATCCGCCAAGCAAGGATTCTACTGCCCTTGTATTTAATTGAGCAATAATTGATCAAAAATGGCATTGGATTGTACTAAAGTAGAGTGAATATTAATTTTTTGCAAGGTCTCTAGAATGCAACTATCCTCCACATTCCTTATACATAGATGAGAAACAAATGACATTGGTAAAATAGATGATGCATTAATCCACATCATCTCCTGCATAGACTAATGTAGTTATTCCAACTAATAAAGAGATTAGCTAGAACATCCCAAAGGAATCAACAAACACACCTCCTGATATTACCATCTAGATGTCACTCTGCCACATCAATATTACATTTTGGATGGAGCAGGTAATTTGATGTGTGCTTTGAATATTTTATACATCATTTAAAAAAATTTTTTTTATGCAGTTGATCATTTTATGTTGAGGAGGTTATCTTGAATGGGACATAGATATGGAAATATAGTTAGGAATTCTCTAAAAATCCTAGTTGTTGTTATTTTGTGTGAATGCAAATCATTGTTGGGAAGTGCCCAATTGTGATAACAATGTAAGCTACTTATCACACACACACACACACACACACACACACACACACACACACACACACACACACACACACACACACACACACACACACACACACACACACATCACTTTGAAGCGTTGTAACTAAGTACATGTAGCTTTATCATATTTGATGTTTGTTATTATTTTATTTATAATGATATGTTAATATTTTTATTTAATTATATTGATTATTATATTGTAATATTAAAATATTGACTTGAGATAAGATTATAATCATAATTTAATATTGTATTTTAATTCTATTCATCATCTTAAAATAGACAATTCATAATATTATGTAATCTATTACTTCTTAATCATATTTATACTGATAAATTATATTAAATATTATTAAAAATATTTTGTTTCTTTATTATAATAATTTGAATAATAATATTTCATAGTGTATTATTATTTATTTGATTAACATGATTATTATTATGTATAATTTATTTATTTGTTTAACTTTGTATTTAAGCTCTATTATCATTCAAATCTATCTTTGAAAAGGGAACATTACATTATGGTCAATGATATGAAGTTTATGGTTATGATCAACCATCTTAGGATCCATCAATGCATGGTTCTGGGGGTTATTCTATAATTGGAGTTATCAACAAGTGAAGCATAGTCATTTTCTACCAAACTTTACTAGTTCATTATTTCCTTTTGTTATTTTTTTAAAAAGAAAATTATCATAAGCATATTATTTAGTTCTTTTTTACATTTATGAATTGGCACTACTTTTTCATTGATAAAAACTTTCTTTTCATGTGCCTTATTTTTTTTCAAATTCCTATTTTTATGTTGTTTATAGACTAAGGTTCAATAAATTTCAACATTAGGTGTAATGAACACTTTTGGCACCCACATAAGCATAAGGAAGAGGAAATGGTTGATCCTTTGGAACCTCCGTATGTTAAAAGTGAGTATTTCAATTGGTTGTATTTCGTAGTTTTTAATAGATTTATTTTTTAATGTTGTTTGATGTTTTCATTTAATGCAAAGGTCTATTTTCTTGGCATAAATTGCATAGTTATTTGTATCTTTTTCTGAGAAGTTAGCACAAGAAATGATACTTGTGTGTGGCCAAAGTGCACCAAATTATATTTTATAAGAGTCTATGACTACAATAATTTAGAGAAGTGTAATTGACATGAAATATAATTTTAAAATGCTTGAACATAATAATTTAAAATTGTTGAATTGTTATTGATAATGACTTAGATTATTATTTTTCATAATAACTAAAATTTGTGTTCTTTGAGAAGAGTATATCATGTTATAGTGACCATGATCATGGTAGATCTAATGTTGGGAAGACGACTTTGTCAATTTTTAGCATTATTCTTTAAAGGGTACTAGCTCAATGGAAGAGCACCTGCTTTATAAGTAGGAGGATGGTGGTTCAATTCCATCATGCCCTAATATGACTAAATTAATGATTAAATAAAATACCTAATATGTTACCAAATATACTACCATATATACTACCAAATATACTACCAAATATGCTGCCCAAAAAATACCAAATATACTTCCAAATCAACTACCAAATATACTGCCATATAACTACCCAAAAAAACTACCAAATATACTACCAAATAAACCAAACTATTATATAAACTACCAAGTAACAACAATAAATGACTAAATCAATGATCTAATCAATGATTAAAATAGTTTAGTCATAAGTTTGGTTGGGATATAAATATCTAGCAATAAATTATCATTAGTCATGTGATCAAAATTAGTCACATATCTACAATTTTTTGTAGTTTATTTAGTAATATATTGTTGTTTTTGTACTAGTGGTTGCAAAAGAGAGGTTTCCTTGATCCAAAAATAAGATGCGAATAAGAAAGAAAATCTAGTGGAGTGTCACATATGCAATACAAAAGAACAAGAAGACAATGAAGATAAAATTACTTGTGAATCTGAATTTGAAGAAGAGGAAGATCATGAAGATGAAAATATTTGGGAACATGAAGTAGATGAAGATGATTCAAACACTAAAGAAGTAGAGGAAGAGCACAATGCCTTAGTTGGAGATCAAACAAGTGAAGCAGATATATACCTTATTGAAGACACAAAAGAAGAAATCAAAATTGAAGATGTGAAAGAGGTAAATTTATATGAATTATGGGATGCTAAATTTGAGATGGATTTTAAAGATAATGATGATGGTTTACATGTGGGTCATGTTATTGATGTGTGGTATGTAATGAAAGATTGGTATGGCATTTTGAGATTATTACACGTGCATTTAGTTCAACAAGATTGGAGGAGGATGAGAGTTATACTTGGACATAGTTAATTGTGGAGAAGTATTTTTAGGAGAAGATACTTGTTCCAAATAGGTGTTGGAAAAGAAGAAACAAGGAAATATATTAGTAGTGAATACTTGTTCCAACTAAGTGTTGAAAGAGAAAATTTTTTCTTACAGTTGTTACTTCATTTTGTGAATCCATATTCACAAAATTTTTCATGTATGCTATGGAATCTAGTATGCTAAGAACATCAAATCTAGTCTAATATTCACAAACTAAATAACAAGCAATACTTATGATAAGATAGAAGGAAATATTGTGGAGGAAGGAAAACCAAGAATGGTAAGCTCCTTGAGTGTAACCTTGATACTTTTATTTGTTTAGTGATGATGGATGTGTGTTCATATATGCTCAAGCTTCAAGTGGTGGGTTTTATGGTCAAGCATGGAGATGGGTGGAGGATTCAACAATGGAGGTGTGGATGTATTTTGACATGGTAAGGATACAATAACTATGTTGTGGTAGTTAAGGGAGCATTATAAGTTTGCATTAAAAGTTGATGATTTGTGAGAGGGAAAGTGTCCAATTTATAGGCTAAGGGGTAGTGAGATGGAGGTTCAGGATGCAAGGATGAGATATTGGTGAGAAAGGTCTAGGATATAAGGAGGGGGAAGCACATGGATTGTGCTTCTTCAAATCTCTAGCCTTGTGAAAAGTGTCACAATGGGATTGGATACTCAAAGTGGAAGGTCTAATGAGGGAGGAGGAGTGTGGAAGAGGGGTGTAAGAGGAATTTAAGGGGATTGATGGAATGCAAGAGGCTGAGGGAATACTTTTGAATTTGGCTTGGGTTGGAAAGTCTTAACCCATGCTAAAAGTTGTGCACATATTTAGGAGGACGATTAGGCTTAGTTTAGGAGAGGATTGGGAGGTAAGTGGCTTAGCATTGATGGGATGGGATAGTTAGCTGGCTAAGCAAGGTTAGTATGGGCAAATGGGTTGGTTTAAGGTTTTGGGATTGATTTATTAAATATTTTATTTAGTAAATGGGGACTTGAGATTAAATAAAATAGATTTTTTCATTTATTTAATTTAATAGAGGAATAGGGATTTAATTGATAAATTAAATTTGGGCTATCATTTGATTTTATCAATTAGACTATAGTTAATTAAATTAGTTAATTAATTAGCTAGGGGTTGATGATTAATTAATTAAATATAAAATATTTAATCAATAATGTCTTGGAAGATGACTAAATAAGATTACTTAGTCATGCAATAAGATTTAGATGTCTACATTTTGCCCCTCCTTGATATAGTGTTGGGACAACACTATTTCAAAGAAGTTTGAATATAAACAACGTGAAGAGAATTTTTTTAAAGTAAAAGAGTTACCCCAGTCTTGAGTAGAAGAGGAGAGACTAGACTGTATGATGCCTCCTTAAGAAGGTGGTGAGGAGAGAAGATGAATCTTAGCAACTACTTAAAAAGGTACAAGAAGCCAAGGTGAGCAAGAGGACACAAGAGGATTAAAAGAGTGTAAAAATAGAAATAGAGTTACCAAAAGAACATGGCTAGAGGAATTAGAGAGCCTAGAGGTGTCAAAGAGGAAAATAATACACCATAGGGGGCCTATGAGGGGGGTCAAGATGACCAGACAGGATTATCTACTCTCATATTGATGTCGACATATTGCAATTTAGAGCTCTAAGTTGGAGTACACAATGATTGAGCATGGATGGACAAAGCATTAGGTGGATGTGGTACAATGATTATAGGCATGATGGACACCAGATCAATTGGTAGGTGCTAAAATCTTTTCTTTATTTTTTTTTAGTTTATGTTTTAGCGATCCCAAAAATTCAAAAAGGTATTCCCACAGGTACGGGTCTAGTGGGATCTTGACAGGGATTAGTAGAATCATGATCCCACAAAAGGGCCAAGGGAAAGGATGAAAAATGAGAGTCAAAAGCTATTTTTGTGAGAATTTGAATTTGGGTCATAGTTTTCGTAAGAATGCAAACTTGCATTGAAGGTTTAGTGAGAAATTGAACTTGGACATGAGAAAGTTTTCTAGTTAGCAGGAATACAGTCTCATAGGGATGAGTGCTCTAGGGAGGGTCAATTTTAGAATGGGTTAGGGTTGATTGGATGAGAAAAGGGTTAAGGTGTGATCTCACTAAAAAATTCAACCACAAGAATGCTAAGGGAAAGATGGGTTGTAGGAACACAAACCTACTTGCAGGAAGGTGTGTAAAGGGTAAGCTATTGATTTGGTGGGAAAGGGAGGAGGATGAAACATAGGTAGAAATTTTTAAAGGAAAGTAGAGTTGACATCGTGTTATACTTTGGATGTAGTGGTCATTGATGCATTGGTGTGACAAGAGTGATGTGCTATGCTATTGTGTATCATGGAGCTTTTTACACTAGTAGACTAGGTGAGGATCAACATCATTAGGTTGGGATACCTAGCTAGACTACCCCACACATGGACCTACATGGCTATGCTGATAGTGTTGTGATAGCATTGGCATAGAGAGATAGATGTGGGGTATATTGGTGATGGAAAGCAAGGATGTTATAGGAGAGAGAGGGTTGTGTGGCTATTGGTTGGGGTCTAGAGTCAACTTTTAGATCTAGAGGGATTAGTTTTCCCTAGAAAAGATTTTGGATTAGATGGCCATAGATCGACTAATTTATTTCTATGTATGTGGGCTAGTGTCACAGTATATTTCCGTAGCCATATATGGGATAAGTGTTACACTAGCACTAATTCCTATGATCATCTAAATCATAGATGAGGGAGTCTCAGTGACATGGGGATCTTTGATGTTGGTTGAGCTATATCAAGATCTTCATCAAATAGTATACCAAGGAGGAGGACATCACTAGGGGAGGAGTTTGGCAATTTTGACTCTTCTACAAGTGTGGGCCTAGGAGCACATAGTGACATTCAAGCTGATTAGGTGGAGAGATAGGAAACCAAAGGAGCTTGTGGTATAAATCTAGGGTGATCCACTTTCCTATCATCACATAGACGAAGTAGACTATTGGAAAGTCTAGCTAGATGAGATACAAGTAGTGATATGGAGGTCATATATAGGCTTGGAACCATGGGTAGAGGAGAGGCAACAACTTCCTCATATGATATTGTTGTGCTTTATTTTTTTGGGTGTTGGGAGTATGTAATGGAGTAGTATCATCTAGATAGGGCTCTCCGATAGTTTGGATGGCCATAGGTTGTTCCATGGGATTCAGTCTGGCACTAGAGGGAGACTAGAGTGTCTATTATAATATTTGGGTGACCTCTTCAATGAGAGGGATTACTACAGGCATGGTAGGATTTGGCACTGTAAGACTATGATTGGTTTGGGGGGATGGTAGATGCAAGATCCACACAAGAGTATTGGGATTAGTTTTAGCACCTGAGGCTAATTGATAGGGCACAAGTGATGAGGGTAGTGATGGTGGTAGGGGAGATCACCCGAGAAATGAGAAGGGGGAGGAATGAGGGGAGGGGATTGAGGTAGTAGGAAAAAGCTTTAGTGTAGGGAGAGGTACCCTAGATGAAGAGGTGGAGGGAGGGAGAGGAGGAAAGGGGAGGATAGGAGGAGGGAGGCCCACAAGTGTAGGCTAGTCCATAGGTAGAGGTGAAGCCATAGATAGAGTCAAGGCCACAGGGGGCCCAAGGGCCAATTGGTTGAGAAGAAGGAGGGGGAGGTTCACCATTAGGAGGAGGGGATGATAGAGGCTTGGAAATTAGGTATGTGTCCCTACAATAGGAACATGATGCCACAAGCCAGTGCCTTTGAGATACTCAGGTGGAGAGTAACCAACTCAAAGTTGAGCAAGACTAGTTCTAAAATGAGTGTGATATAGCTCAGGGACATGTAGATTGAGATAAGATTTAGTTGAGGTCATTATAGATTGAGTTTGGGTGGTTAGAGGGGAGACTAGAGGTGGTGGCATTAGAGATGCAAAGGCTAGAGGGTAGGATGGAGACCATCCAGGAGGAGAGAGATAAGCTCATAATGGAGGTGGCCACATTGAGAGAACACATGGCTGTGGGGGGGGAGGATTGGAGGAGTTAAGGAGGCTAAGAGGGGAGGTGTAGGATCTATGGGAGAGGGCATTATTCTATAGGGGGGAGATACCATACAGAGGTGCCAGTATACTAGATAGTGCATTATAGATAACTGACACAGTTGGGTACAACTGGCATGCACACATGTATGCAGTGAGGTAGGGAGAGTGGATGGAGCACTCAAAGCTCATAGAGGATTGGTGGGTCATAGTGGACAAGACAGAGTCACAAATATGGCTATAGCTAGAGGTGGGAGAGTGGGATAAGTGGGAGGAGAGATGAGTTAGAGAGTTCATGGACTAGAGGAGGTAGGATGGGGCAACTAGAAGCAATAGTAGGTGCAGGGAGAGATCCACATGAGTCTTAGGGAAAAAAGGTGATGGACAAGGAAACATATGAGTAATGATATGATGTAGTTTTGATGATGTACATTATTTTGGATGTATTTTGAGATGTATTTTTATGGGTACAGATCTATATGTATTTATATGGATTATGTGTACTATATGGACATGGGATTATACTATGATGGCCATTTTGTATTCTTTGAGGGATGAGTTATGTATTCTTTATTCTTTTGAGGATATGGTATATATATGAACAGTCTTTCATGTGGGATATGTGTGTAATGAGTACTATTGTTTTTGTGATGTTACTATACCATATGTTTTTATGAGATGCATGTTGATAGATGTATGAGGTGGACTGACATGTGTTATGTAGGATGTGATGGTGGATTGTGAGATATATGAGATACATGATTATATTGAAATTTTGTGATGCAAGATGTGATATGTCTATATGAGATTTATGATATGCATGATGTTACTAACACTTTGTGATGCAAGATGTGATGCTTTAGATGAGATGTATGATAAAAAGGAATGTAAATGATAAAAGGATTATAATGATGTAAAATGGATAACATAGAATGAACTTAAAAAATATATGATGATGAAAAAGGATGAGTAAAATGAACCTAAAAACTATGATGATGCAAATGGTAACTAAAATGTATGTACAAACTATGATGATGGTAATGATAAAAATGGACCTAAGAAACTATGATGATGGAAAAGGATAAAAAAGAACTTAAAACTATGATGATGGAAAAGGATAAAGATGAATCTAAAACTATGATAATGGAAAAAGATAAAAATGAACCTAAAATTATGATGATGAAAAAGGATAAAATAGAACCTAAAACTATGATAATGGAAAAGGATAAAAACAAACCTAAAACTATGATAATGGAAAAGGATAAAAATGAACCTAAAACTATGATGATGGAAAAGGATAAAAATAGACTTAAAACTATGAGAATGGAAATGAATAAAGTTGAACCTAAAACAATGATAATGGAAAAACATAAAAATGTATTGGTAAACAGATTGTCCTTTTCAAGTTAACTCTTTGAATGCCTAATATCCATGAACAATGATTGATTACAATAGTTGGGAAACTACACTAAGTGACTGATTCCCCTTTGAATTTATAGGTACAACCCCCTTGAGTTTGTTATTTTTAATGAATTTATTTGTTCCTAATTTTAAAATGGGATATGTTCATGACTAGAGAATAGGAGAGGAAAATCAAGTTAGGCCTAGATAGGAACTAACTCAGGCTAGAATTTGGGTCTAAAAACTAACCAGATTTGTGAATCCACACCTCTTATGAACCCGTAAAATGTGATGATGCAGTAATAAATTCTATTTATATGAATTAGACTCTAAAAAAATGCCTTCAACTCTAAAATATAGGGAAGTAGCTTAAAAAATAATACTGGAGAGAATCTCTTTTAACCTCTAACAATACTACAATTATCTTCAATTTTTTGTATTAAATAAGGGAACAAGGGTCTATTTGTCCATTAGTTCAATTCAAATCAAAGAGATGCTTCTAATTAGTACAAGCAATGAAAAAGTAAATAATTGATATGAAACACATTCAATTTTTCTCTGCATATATGAAGTATCTCACACAAAAAATTAGCCAACCTTTCATTAATTTTTCAATCAAGTACATCTAGGATTCTAAGATGAACTATTACAAAAAGTATCTAAATTGGTTCATCTCCTAAAAAATGACAAAAGGAAAGGAGCCAATTTTTGGTTACAATTTCACATCAGAATACAAAAGAGCTAGAGAAATACCATTTCTCTTTCTTCCCCTCTCTAATTTTTCCTTATAGTTGGAATGAGCTCCTTGTGTCTATGGATGTGGACATTGGTGTATCTGAGGAGCCACTTGGAGTGTTCTCTAACCAAATCCTTGATTGCATTTAACCACTCTTGCATTTCCTCTACTGCCACATGTATGCATCCATTGAGCCATTAGAGGTCTGATACCCTGTCCTGATAGCTAGTAGATTTCTCAATTAATTTATCCAAGTAGCTATAGAAAGTATTTTGCATAATAAAAAATCCTACTACTCATTTCCCTTGTCCACTTGTTTAGGAGTCGGTGTGTAGGTCTTTTAGCAACTCATAATTCTTATCCTATTCCTCAAATTTACTCTATGTCTTTTGTAGCCCTTCCTCTATTACCAAGACCATTTGAGCTTTGAATTGCAAGCTCTATTGTCATTCAAACAAAGGCTCATTTCCTATCTATATAATCTTTTCTTCTACTGCTCCTTTGGCCTTCATTTGAATGACTATATGTAGGAAGGAGATGCAATCTTCACTCTTTTCCTTTTCTGCTGACATAGTAGCTTGGTTAGCTAGGATGTTATCTTTTTCTATTTGAAGCCTCAACATTGCCTTGCCTATTGTTCTATAACTAGATAAGTCCTTCAGACTTGAGTTTTTCACTCTACTTCCTACTGATTTTCCCTAGATTCTTTTTCTCTTGCATGTATGAGATGATGGCTTGAATATCTGTAGCTGTAGGATCGCTGGTAGGTGGTACCCCAAAAATACTTACTAGCATGACAACTAATTTCCTAATGAAACAATTGAGCTCATGGTTCTTAGCCTTCATCCTGACTTTGGCAAGCTTGACACTTTCAAGTTCTTCTTCTATTACTTCATTAGTTGATTTCCATTAGCCCACTTTGGTGTCATGCCTCAATAAAAGTACAAAGGTATGTCACCTTTTAGGCTAACTTATCAGAACAAATGAATTTGAGTATTTCTATCTAAAAATCAATTTTGTTCAAACATATGATCTTGATAAATTCATTCTAGCTAAGTTATATACAGTCTCACACTTTTGTAATTGAAAATTTCTATTAAATATGTTGGTGTAAATAAGTATTTACTATTTACACTTACTTAAGTTTACTTAGGTTAATGCATATATTTTATTAATTATTTATTACACACTTAGGAGTATGTGTACTTTTGTGAGTTGTTATGTTGACAACACAAGAGTTTGTACTCTAATTATGCACATGATGTCTACACTTAGGAGTCAGCACATTATTTGAGCACATGGTGTCTACAACATTCTAGACATCTCATCATTCTTATTCTCTTATTGTGGAGGATATGTGCTTAGTTGTCATGCTTATCTACTAGTTCTTTCTAGACACATTCTAGATGCATCTTAGAGGCCTTTATATACAGGCTCTCCTATTGTGTATGTACATGCTTATGATAATAGAAAGCATTTTCGCATTGATCATACTCTTGGTATGAGTGAATGCACAAAGTTGGGTCGTAATTCTGCGGAAGTCAAATCCGCAAAATGAAACTTCTTAGAAATGGGTACCCGATTTTAAAAAACGGGCACCCATTTTTGGTTCGGGTGCCCGACCCTAAATTTAAAAAATGGGCACCCATTTTTTATTTTCAAAAAATGGGTACCTGTTTCTCAAAAAAATAAAAATAATTTTTTTTAAGAAATTGGCACCCGTTTTAAAAAAATAAAAAATGGGTACTCGTTTTTAAAAAATCAGGTACCCATTTTTTAAAAGTAAAAAACGGGTACCCGTTTCTTAAAAATTCAATTTTTTAAGTTTTCGACAGATTTTACATGCTGCTTTTAGCTTTTCAAAATGGGTACCCATTTTTTGAAATTCAAATAACGGGTGCCCGTTTCTTACAACATGAGGCAGGATTTATTTTTTTTGCCTCGGATTTTGGTTTGGGATAGGCTTGGTGAGACCAAGCCTATGCCTTGGCCTCTTAAGATTTGGCTAAGGCATTGAACTGACAAATTCATGCCTTGCCATAATTTTTAGAGGGTCTTCCTGATCAATTTTTTTACGAAACAAAAACTCATTAGAGCTCTCACTGTCTTGATTTCAAAAATATAAATTTTATAGAGTTATGTTTTTATTTACTATTTTTTAAAATTTTTTAATCAAAGGTGGTACCTAAATGTAAAAATAGCAATGTTCACTAAAACTTTAATAACTTTTTAATTATATATTTTTTCTTAAATTAATTTATATGTCATCAATGTACATTCAATTCTTTTGAAGTTTTAAAAAAAATTGGAAAAAGTGAAATTTTGATCAAATTATGGTGTCCGTACATGAGAGGTTTAAAAATTTTCTTTTATAGCCAATTAAAAATTAATAATAAAAAAAATATTAAAAAATTCAAGAAAAATATTCTCATCAATCTTTGGTGTGTTAGGTAACTCCATTTAAAAGGATTCACAAAAATTCATTCATTTGTGTCAAATTATGGTGTTCGTACACGAGTGTGGTATGGTCCTGAAATAGGCATTTTGAAAAAGTGGTTTTTAAAGATCCATACCAAAAAAAAATCTATCATATGGGTATACAAATAAATTACATATTCAAAAAGAAGATTCCAGGCACTACAATTTTTATTTCTGAAGTTTTTTTATATTTAATCTCTAAATGGCTCAAATTTTGGCATCAATTGACAAAATATTTCAAAAACAGGAAAAACACTTCCACTTTTTGGCCAAAAGTGAGACCCAACTTCTTGCACTGACCCATATACTATGTGCTTGTGCTTGTACTCCTTGATCTTGGGTGAATTTTTCTCTAAGAAAAATTCTTACATAGTATCAGAGCTTGGGGAGATTCTCATCACTACTCGTTCGAGACCATTGTTGCTTCAACACCTTCAATCCAAAGACCCAGAGAGTTTGCGGAAATTGGGAGCATCTAGAGCCAAAGTGGACCTCACCACTATGACTGATGTATTGAATCGGTGAATTGACTATAAATTCACCTATGTTAGGCAATAGTCAAAATTTAGGCAATTTTTTCTTTTTGCAAACTAGCAACTTGAAGGCCCAATTTGCAAAATTGGTAATGATCATTTTAGATCTGTACATTTAATTTATAGATCTACATTTTTTCATTTGCTTCTCTACAATTTTTTTAGATTCGCATTTTTTTTTTTGAAAAAAATGGTGATCAGGCCTATAGGAGAGATATTTTGCAAGTGAAGATTGAAGCTTGCTGTTGCAAATTAAATATTTGTATCATACTCAGAAGGTCAAAAAACCCCCAAATCTGATTTTTTTTCATCCAAATCAGACATTTGAGGTAAAATTTAGAGCCATTTGATTTTTGGAGGTGCGATGGCAATTCAACAAAAATAAGAGCAGGAACGATTTTCAAACAATGATATCTCCCTCATCCAGACTCAAAATTAGGTGCATTTTTTTTTGAAATTGGGTAGAATTTCCTAAGATTTTCAGTGGTGTAGTTTTTTTCTAGTTTTGGTGCATAGATTTGATAGAATTTACATTTTTTAGCTACTATACCTATATAATCCTACATTTTTGCAACTTCAAACACTATGTACGAGCACCTTTAGAGTCAAAAACAAGTTTCATTTTTTTTGAAAGTGCATTATTTTTCATCTACTTTCTAGATCTACTATTAGATTACAAGGTTGTGTGGGAAAAAGTGTCACTTTCAGCAATAGGGCCTTTCTTTGCTTTGTATTGCTTCAGAATTGTAGCACATTGTAATGTTCTAGATTTGTAATCTATTAAGAGGTTGTAACAAGAAAAATTAGAAGTCCATGAAGGCCAAAATTGGCAAATGGCCATTGTAATCACACTACTAATAAAGTGCCAAAAGCAACTCTTTTGGGGGGGTTTCTTGATTTAGTGAAAAGGGGGGGTGTTCTTGGTGTTGCATTTTCTCTTTTTTGCACTTTTCTTCCATTTTCTACATCATGACAAATTTTAAGTTTCCAAAATTAACTCCTCATAACTATGCTACATGGTCCATCAAAATGTGGTATCACTTAATGCATAATGGAGTTTCTTAATATGTAGATGGTACTCTTCCTAAACTAGTAGGTGATAATGTATCAACAAGTGACATTTCAGCTTGGGTAGCAATGGATAGGAAAGCCATAGGTGATATATGTTTGGGAGTTGATAACAAGATCATGTATCAAATCAAGAAGTGTTCTACATCCAAGGAAGCTTGGTATACCCTCAAAAACCTCTATGGTAAAGTATCTAAAGAGAATTTTTTCAAAATTGAAGTTGAGCTTGTCTCCTTAGATCCTAAGTCATATGATTCAGTATAGGATTTCATCATCAAGGTGAATGAACTAAGGACAAAGCTTACTGATTGTGGGAGTTCTATGAAAGATGATAGATTGATCTATCTCATACATAACAAGTTGTCATCAGAATATTCCACATCTGTATCTTCTTTTGACACCTCAAAGACTACCTTAGGGTCTTCCTATAAGAGAGTCACTTTTGATGAATATGCCAATCTAATGGATACAAAAGAAAAGAAGTTGAAATTAATGGAGATTCTCAAATCACCTAAGTCTAAAGCATTGGTGGCCAACAATGAGGGTTCTCAAAATTCAGCTAGACAATCTTCAAATAAAGCAAAGGGTAAGAAGAAATGGAAGAAGGACAAATCAAAGGATGCAGAAAAGACAACACCACAATCCAATCAAAAGGAAAGTCCTTGAATTCCAACAAGAAGGGGGACAATAATAAGGAGAATAAAAAGTGTGCCTATTGCAAGAAATTAGGTCATGAAGAGCATGAGTGTTATCTTAATAAGATTGATGAGTTGACCAACATCATGAAGAAACATAATGCTACATTGCCTAATGCTTAAAAGGATAAAGGGTTTTCTTCAAACTCCAAGGGAAAAGGGCAAGCACTTATGGAAAATTCAAATTCTTCAAAGGAATGGAACTTTGACTCAGGTGCCTCATATCACATGGTTTCTTCAAAGGAGGATTTTTCTTCATTGAAGCACTCCAAGGTACCACACATCTTTTTGGAGATGATACAAAAATGGAAGTTGAAGGAAAAGGAAATGCGGAGATGGAAAATGGAGAATTTCAAGATGTTCTCTATGTTCCAAACCTAAGTTCAAATATCCTATCAATCTACCGAATCACTCACCTTAGAGATGGACATAGAGTTGAGTTCCTTCCAGACTCAGTATAGATGCATAGTCTAAAATAGAATTCCTTGGTTGCAATGGGGAAAGTGAATAATAACAAAAGGTTATATTCTTTCTCTCATTTTGTGCCCAAGTCTCCTTCAAAGGCCTTGTTATCTCAATCAAATTCAACAATGTGATTATGGCATCAGCGATATGGTCATCTTGACTTTTGCTATCTTCAAAAACTTTGCACAAATAGAATGGTCAAAGGTCTACCTGAAATCAACTTTTCCCATGGTGAATGTTCAACAAATTCAATGGATATGCATCTAGAGGGGAAGTTATAGAAAGGGAAGTCTTCAAGAGCACTAGGTGTTCTAAAGATGGTTCACATGGTAGTAGTAGGTCCTTTTGTAGTCAACCTGGGTCACTATATACTTAAGTTCATTGATGACTTTTCAAGATACACTTGGGTCTATTTTCTTCATAATAAGACTGAATTGTTGGACAAGTTTCTAGCATTGAAGACTCATGTAGAACAAAAAACTAGGAAAGCCATCAAAGTTCTCCGAATGGACAATGGAAGCATGTATGTGAACACAAGACTAAAAGAATTTTACAGACTTGAGGGAATTGATCTTCAAACTCCACCAACATTGAGTTTGCATAAGATAGATGTTGTAGCTTTAAGGATCCACACTCTTAAGTCTATGGCAAGTCACATGATATAAGCCAAGTCTCTAGATCCATCATTAAAAGTCGAAGCAATCTTTAGTGGCACTCACATTCTTAATTGATCTCCTCATCCAGCCTTAGATGGAAAGACTCCTTTTGAGGCATGGTATGATAGAAAACCTATTGTGACACACTTTAGAGTCTTTAATTGTCCTACATGGGCAAAGATATCTTCTAGGGGATGCAAGGCATAGTCATCTCAGCCTTGTACCTTCATTGGTTATGAAGACAGTGTGAAGGCATACAGACTATTGGATTCTAAGACACATGAGATCTTTGTGGAGAAGAATGTCTACTTTGAGGAAAGTTCATGAAGCTTGTCCTCTAATCCTCTCTACACATCATACCATGTGGAAACTGATAGTGACACCAATGGTAGTGCTTCAATAGATTTAGACATGTGGGGTTCTATCGATAGTTGCAACAAGAGGTCACTACATCAATTTAGTCCACATGCATATATCACCATAATGATAGGTCTAGCACAACAAGGTACATCCAATCTTCTAGGTCCAAATTCATTAAGTTTACTTAGGTTAATGCATTATTTTATTATATTGCATTATTCTATTATTTATTTAGGTGAGACGCTTAGGAATTTATGCACCTTTTTGGGTTGTCATGTTGACAACACAAAAGTATGCAACTCAATTTTAGTACGCGGTGTATTGCATTATTGTATTATTTATTTTTGTGAGACACTTAGGAGTTTGTGTACTCTCATGAGTTGTCATGTTGACAACACAGAAGTACAAAACTCTAATTCAACACATGTTTTCTACACCACTAATTTGCATGCTACACCATTGTAGGCTTATCCTCACATCATCACACTTACTTTTGTGATTAATGGAGAATAACCCACATCTGGTGGACATGTGCTTGGTTGTATGACTTATCATGATTCTGAATTCTATGCATTCTATAAGTTCTCTAGAGGCCTTTATATATAGGCACTCCTAGTGTAATCTTGATATGGCACATATGGCATATTGAATGAATATATCATCATTCTAATCATACTCTCTCTTTCTGGTCTACAGTTGTGCTTGTGTTTGAGTTCTTAGTTCCTGGGTGGATTTTGCCCTTACAAAAATTCTTAGAAAATGCATGCTTTATACTAGTTTGTATCCAATCACTAAAGAAATAAGATTATTTAAAAAAAGTGGTGTTTCAATAACTCTTACTATTTTTTATGAATTTTCTTGAATAACATATAAACACCATTTTATAGAGCTTAGTGCCAAAAATATCCTCATATCAAGTTAATAGTGTTTTAATTAGACATAGTATATTATAATTGAAAAATGAACTACAAGCACATATTTTAAGACTCAAAAATATGTTAGTTTTGAGAAAGTATAAAATATAAAATCATATAAAAAATTAAAAATTATATGACATTCTAGACGAGAGAGTCCTCTTTTAGAATGCATAGTTTTTCTCCTAGTTAGAATAAATTTACTTTGAAAAATGTGATGGGAGATGAAAACTATCGATTTTAGGTGAGTTGAAATTTGAATCATTATAAAAAAGAAAATATAGGTCTAAAGCCAATTTTATGTTTTGATTGTTCTAGCTATATATGTTACCTATGTCATAGTTTGAGATGAAAGGAAAATAAGTTTATTTCCATATAGTTTTGTGGTGGGAACTAGACCCCTAATTTTCATCATTTTTCAACAGCTAAAAAATCATTTATAAAAATTAGGAAAATATATCAATTCTTATTCCAAATAATTATTAAAATTTATAATCCTAAACTTGATCCATTTCTGCACATTTCATTAGTTTACTTCATTTTCAAATTCAAAATAATAATATCAATTTTATGTCATTGAAGGTGAATAGTTATACTTTTGTTAGCCTTTTCCTTTACAAAATGGTGACACAGGTTTTTGCTTTTATCCGCCTAACCACTCCTAGATATAGAGACTGCAATGTGAAGTCAGTTGTAGCTAGGTCTTCAATCCTACCATCTTTAGTGGGCTTGGTGATCTCCATAGTTAGGTGCCCTATGTCTGGGTCTCGATCAAGGATAGACAAATTCTTTTGCTTCTTCACTTTGTTCAATATTGAACCAAAGTAGATGGCCAAAGATAGAGTCTCTTTATTTAGAGCCCCATCTTCTATCCTCTTTCTCTTTCTATCTAAAGTATTCTCAAGCCATGATTCAATTCTGATTACTTTGGATGCAACCCTTAGTGTATCCATATTGAAAATCTTTATCTTAACATGAGTGAAAGCCTTTGATTATGAGGAGAAAGGATTTCCTAGATTAGGGGAAATGGATTTTGGAGCTTCAGACACCTTCTCTACTTCATATGTTTCTTTACTACTTTGTCTAACTTTATGGATTCAACTTCGCTACTCTTGCCATCTTAAAGATCAACCACTTTTATTTGAGGACTACTTGGTTGGAGTAGTGTTGCACTTATAAATGGGATTGGACTACTATGGGATGATAGAGCCACTATGACTATAGTATCTTTTAGTTATTCTTCTTTCTTCTTCTTGGCTTCTGCCTCTCTCCCAATCAATGGTACTAGACCATCCTAAAAAGTTTTATCTAGTGGGATATTCTTGTTTGGAGGTTGATCACCTCCATTGGCTAGTTGAGTAGGTCCTAGAGTGAGAGGTAAAATTGTGCCTAAAGTGCTTTTGTGGGGAAATAAAGTGGTTGCTACATTTGGGGAGGGCTAAGCAAATGCACCCTTGTTTCTACTTCACTATGTCCTAGTCCACTCCATCCACTTCCTAGTCCTCTTGTAGATTCTTGCCATCATCATGTCTAGATCTTTTGTGACATCTTTGAATGGTTTAGAGCTTATAGGAGTATTCCTTAGCATGGTCAAATAAGTAGTGTTATATATTTTGACCATCATCCCTAACCCCATCCACATTTATATTTACCTTATATAATTTAGCTTGATCTACTGTCAATCTTGTAAAAGCATGAACAAAACTTTTAAACTCATCTTTGAAATCAACCCAATAGTCTTCCATGGTGTTGACATGCTATATGAAACTCCATTTCTATAGGACATCTTTAGCATATTCATTGTTATTGAACATAGCTCTCAAGACCTCATAGATATCTAGCTTGTACTTTTTCTCAAAAACCTTCATCATATTCTTGGCATCAGACTATGTGTTACAACTAAATGCTCCAATCTTTATATGGAACTCATATCCTTTCTTCTTTAGACTTCCACTCAAGATGTTCACCTATAGAGCTTGTCAAACAATCTCTACTAAGACTATCATATCATCCAGATGCCCTGGCAACTTCAACAAAAAATCATTGAAAGTTGCAAGACACAAGTAAGAAAAAGATGAGAACTAAATAAAATAATAGCCAAATTTACTAATGGTGGCCATGATTTTAGGGGAGAATCTCCTTTCTGGACACCCTTGCAGTTCCCAACAAATTCTCATAGTAAATGTGTCATTCACTTTTACATGATCTGCATAATTATTATACAACTAGAGACACAGATAAAATTCATAAGACTTGACATCATCAGGGAAGTCATCCAAGCATGGAAGATCATGCCATAATTTCAAAGATGTGAACATATAAATCAAGGATGAAGACATATAAAATGAATTGTAAAACTTGGCCGCTTAGAGGGTATTGGATAGAATCTCACTTATCTCATACACCCAATCAATATATTGTCCATCTGAGCATATAACCTAAACCAAAAAGAAGTATTTGTTCAAAAAAATCAGGGCTTCTACTTCACCTCTCAATTTGTGTAGGAGAACTAAAATGTCGATTATCTTTAGTTTGAGGTTGGTTCCAAACTAAGTTTTGGGGACTTTTCACTTATCACTCCATGGCCTCTAGAACCATGTTTGCATGATCTCTTTTCTCTAGATCATCTTCTTTATTGAGAATTCTAAAACAACCCCACCAATAGTTAGGTCAGAAAACTTCCCCCATTCTGGCACACTAAGGAAATTCACCACAATTTTTCTATCAATTGAAATCAATAAAGTGTCATTAGGCAGAACTATCTACTTGGTTTCTAGACTATAATGGTGAATACATTCATAAATTAGTTTTGGGGCTTGAACTACAACCAAGAAACTAGTAGCATCAACCAAACCACATCCTCAAATCTTCTTAGTGATAGAATGAATGCGTTTAGATTTTACCCTCCTTTGGAAGTCTTCCATATCATAGAAACGAAGGGATGTGTCTGTGAAATTCTATAGTTGAGACTTGATCCTAGTCAAACCATCAAAACTTGCAAACTTAGTGGCCATAGATTATGAATGAGATTTTGAATTAAAAAAATGAATAAGACAACGAACACTACAATCACTGGCTTTTGAAAGCTACATGTATTGACAAAATAAGAAATCAAGGAAACAAGGTAACTCATTCAACTACCTATGAGTTTTTATACAAAGACCTCAATTGATCTGTTATACTTCAGGGTAAATGTGCAAAGCTATGTCACCTTTCAGGCTAACTTATCAGAATGATTGAATTTGAGTATTTCTATCCGAAAATCATTTTTTCTCAAAAATATGATCTAGATAAATTCATTCTAGATAAGTTATATATTGTCTCACACTTTTCGAATTTGAAATGTTTATTAAATGCATGTCTTAAACTAGTTTGCATCCAATTACTAAAGAAATAAAATTATTTCATAACACTAACGTTTCAATAACTCTTACTATTTTTTATGATATTTTTTTTGTAACATAATAACACCATTTTATAGAGATGAAAGTCAAGAGTATTCTCATATAGAATTTTTAGTGTTTTAATTAGATATAATGTATTATAATTAAAAAATTCTACAAGTACATATTTAAACACTAAAAAATATATCGATTTTGAGAAAGAAAAAATATTAAATCATATAAAAAAAGTTTAAATATTATATGACATTCTAGAGGAAGAGTTCTCTTTTAGAATGTATATTTCTTCTTCTTGTTAGAATAGCTTTGTTTTGAAAAATGTGGCAGGAGATGAAACCTATCGATTTTATATGAGTTAAAATTTGAATCATTGTAAAAGTGAAAATATAGGTCTAAAGTTAATTTTTATTTTTTATTATTCTAACTTTATATATTATCTATAACATAGTCCGATTTCAAATGAAAATAAATTTATTTCCATATAGTTTTGTGGTGGGAACTAAATCCCTAATTTTCAACATTTTTTAGCAACTAAAAAGTTATCTATAAAAAATAAAAAAGTATATCAATTCTTATTCTAAATAATTTTTAAAACTTATTATCTTAAACTTCATCCATTTATACACATTTCATTAGTTTACTTCATTTTCAAATTCTAAATAATAATACTAGTTTTATGTAATTGAAGATAAACAGTTATACTTTTGTTAGCCTTTTCCGTTACAAAAGGGTGATACAGGTTTGAACTTTTACCCTTCAAAATTTGTGCCACATGAATGAAATTTAAGGAAATAATCGTTAAAGTGTAAATGAAAAGGCTCAAGTTACATTTAAAAGTCCTTTCACTATTCCATTGGATATAATGGTAACATTCCATTAACATGTTATTTACTTTTCCATTTTCCTTTTAGTTTCAAAAAGTTTCCTTGGGGTACTCTATTGATGAAAATCTACCAAGTGAGATCCTGGCCATATCTTCTTTCTACAATGGTTCATTTCATTCCAATATCATCTCAACATATACTAGATCTAGTACAAGGGCCACATTTTACCCATTGACCCAATTCCTCTACATAGTCAAAAAGTTGCCTGCATGGGTTGGAAACCTGCCAAAGAGGAGGGAATTTCCATTTTCTGCCAATGCTTCCTTATTGGTTGAATCTTTGACAATTGCATTTTTGACAGTTAAAGATGTTTATTTAAGGTATATGGATCCACTTGGATGTCAATTAGCATCTTATATTTCACTTTTATCTGCTTTGCAAAAAATAATCTTCATGGGTTAGAAACTTGCCAAAGAGAAGATGAACTGAGGCTTTCCATGAAGGCTTAGTAGTTGAGTGATAAAAAATCTAAATTATGTTTAGGAGTCAGATCCTAGAGTCATACATCAATTTTCCTTAAAATCTACACCCTTTGAATATTTTTAAGCTAGGTAAGTCTCCAAGTGAGCCTTCATGGGTTGAAAATCTGCCATGGGGAAGGCAACATGGGATTTTTTGGAAATGCTTATTTTATCAAACATTGATATGTCATGAGGTAGTGTTTTGAAGACATGTAAATTTTAGAGAACTTTCAAGATCATGGGAATGAAATAGTGAGCATGATTCATATACAATGAGTGAACATTGATCTCTATCGGATTGGGTACTAAACTTGGAAAATTACAAGATAAAAACAAAAAGCCACTAGACTATGGAGAAAGAGAAGGCGTATTGGGAAAATATGATAAAGACCACCTAGCCTTTAGGAATCTAGACCTAGACTCAAACATTTTTGGGAACAAGACTAACTTCATCTAAACACATAGAACTCACTTTCACCAATAAAATAGAAAACAAAAGTGGGGTAACATCTTGCTCTATATAGGGACTTGGACATTCCATGTCTAAGCAAGGAATACAAACTCTCTAGTTTCACGAAAAAAATTTGGCTACACAACAAAACTAAAGCAAAAAAATAAGGAAACCTTACTAAGGAAAAATAAAAATGGAAACTAGATGTAACTATGATAGAATACAAAAGTTACCTATTTTAAATTTGAAATTCAATACAACTTCAAGTCCTGAACATTGTAGGTTAGAGGTAGTACTTCACCATTAGGATATGCCAATTTAAGTGAATTATTTTCAAAATCTTGATGGATGATAAATGGTGCTTTCTAGAGTGTGTCAAACTTCCTATGCATTCCTTTTGGTGCTCTTCCTTTGTCCCACAATAATATAGTGTCCCCTACCATAAACTTTTGTGGTCTAGTCTTTTTGTTGAACAAATTCTTTACACATATTTGATGCTGCATAATATGATCCACAATTTATTCTCTTTCTTCAGCAAGGTTGCTTAGATACAAGATCCTTTTCTCCAACCCATATTTTTAAATGTCACCATTAGTCACTATTCTTAATCTACTAGTGGCCAGTTCCAGGGGTAGGGGAAGACTAGTTTCTACTCTATAAACCGGTTTGGAAGGGGAAATTTTGATTACTCTTTTTGGAGTCACCCTATTTACCTAAAGTGCCTCACGAATCTTTTTGTGCCATGTCTTCTGATTATTCGATACTAGTTTTTTTATGATATTTACTAGGTTGTTGTTGTTCGACTCAGGTTGACCATTCCCTTGCAAAAAGTATTCAGATGAGTGAGTGACTGTTATGCCATCCTCAAAGAAAAACTTAGTAATTCCAATTGAAGAAAAATATGTTGCATTATACATTACTAGTTTAATAGGCACTCCAAACCTAACCAGTATATTATCCTTTATGAATTCACAAACTACTTTGAAATTGGTTTTCTTGGTTGCCTTTGCCCCTACCCACTTTGTAAAGTAATCTATTGCGATGATGATATAGATGTGATTGACACTAAATGTAGGATTAATAAGACCAATGAAATTGAGGCCCCACTATTGGAAAGGACCTTCAATTACCATAGGCTTAAGAGGTAATGCAACTAACTGAGGTCTTCTTGTGAATATTTTTCATTTTTCATATTTTGACACCCACTGGTAAGCATCTTCAAACATTCCAAGCCAATAGTAACATTTTCATAATATTTTAAAAAATTAGTGATCAAGGATTAGAAATGCCCACCACATGCTTCATTGTGAAATGTCTTCAATGATTTCTCTTGCTCTTGTTTGTCTACACATCTGAGGAAAATTTCATCCATGGATCTTTTGTATAATATATCATCCTAGATCACATACTTGGTGGGTTTCAATTTGAGATCTCTTCTTTGTTTCGCTGTCAATCCTTCAAGGCACTCACTACATTTTAAGAGATATGTGATATTTTCAAACCAAGGATCTTGTAGACTCACTGCCAAAACTAACTATTTTTCCTCTTGTTCTTTGCCATTTCCATTTTTAGCTATGGCTTTACATAATGTATTACCTCTTACCATTTTTGTGGGTTTAATCTCAATGTCATAATCTTGTGTCTTAGCTACCCACATTCCTTCGGTATTGGTCCCTACATCCTATTGAGTCAGCACACTCTTCATTACAACATTAGGTATATGAACCATAGAATGAGTGTGTAAGATATAAAATCTAAAAAAATTCAGGGCTTTTACCATGGCAAAAGTGTGCTTCTCAATTTGAGAATATTTTAGTTCATGATTCTTCAGGGGTATTCTCATTAAGGCAATGGGTGCTTTCACTCCTTCTTTGTTATCCTACATGATAATAGCTGACAAGGTGTGTTTGAAAGTGTAACAATAGATCATAAAGTCTAGTCTATAATTAGGGTGACATAAGACTAGAGCATTGGCAATGGAAGTCTTTATATTCTTGAAGGCTTATTTTTTAGCATCATTCCACTTAAAGCTTTAATTCCATTTCATTATGTCTATAATGCATTTAGTGGTTTCAAAAAAATTAGGTACAAACTTTTTGAGGAAGTTTACTAGGTTGATGAATGATTCTTGTTCACAAGGAGACTTAGTCTTTGGATAACTTCAATTCATTCAGGGTCAATTCTAATGCCTTCTTGCAATACTATATGACTAGGAAACTTTCCTTCTATGACATAGAAGATAGATTTCTTAGGATTTAGAGAAATTATGTGTTCTTAGCATCTTTGTAATACTTTCCTCAAATATTCTATGTGATTTTTCCTCTTTTTCAATCTATACAATTAGGTCATCAAGGCATATGAAATGATTCTGTCTTTTAGGTCAAAAAAATATTTATTCATACACCTTTTAAAAGTAGCACTAGTGTTGATAAGACCAAATGACATTTTTTGATATGTAAATGTACCCCAAGGAGTGGTAAAAGCCATCTTGGTTGGTCCTTCTCATCCACTTTGATCTTGTTTTACCCTAAGAAACCATCAAGAATGGACAACATTTTAGCTCCGGCCACCATTTGTAGTAGATGGTCCATATTTGGTAGGGCATATATATCCTTCAAACATGCCTGGTTTAGGTTTCTTAAATCTACATAGATCATTATGTGTCTGTTCTTCTTCCTAACTGGTACTTTGTTTTCTATCTAGGTAGAGTGATGAATAACATAAATGATTCTTGCCTTATGCATCTTGTCAACTTCTTGAAATATGGCATCAATTACCTTCACATTATAATTTCTCTACTTTTGTTGAAATAGAGTTGTATCAGGCTTCAAGAGAGTGTGATGCTTTATTTTTCCACCTTAGATTTTTTTTAAATCCTCATTGCTACGTGTGAAATACATCTTGATATTCTACAAAAATATTTCTAGTTGCTTCTTTTTCTTCATGTGTACAACATTTTCTGATGTTGATCATTTTAGGAATTTGCATATTTCTAATGTTTATTCCTTCAAACTTGCCAGTAGTGGGCCCTTTTTCCATTCTCTTTTTCTTAATGTAAGTATCATGTCTATTATAACAACTTTTCCAATGATGCAAAGTATGGAGGACGAATATACCTTGTAGTTGAATAGCACTAGTTCCATCCACGTTTTGCTTCTTGTAATGGTCTTTTTTGAATGGGTTCATTAGAATGGTCTTCATGAACACTTCTATCATTTTCCAAAAATAACTACAAACTTTTGTCATTTTCAAACACTTCCAAGGATTCTATATTGTTAGGAACAAAAGGTCTATACACAATTTCTACTTGATATTTCTTGTCTTTGAATTTTGGATGGGGAAGTAGCAAGGAGGCAAAATTTGCTAATGAATCCACTTTAGAGTTAATATCCCTTGGTATTGATTCAATTGAGAATGCATCTAGCCCTTCAATCTCATCCCATACCCTATTCCTATAATTTTTCAACTTATGGCTTTTTTTTTATAGAGTACTTCCCTTTGATTTGTCATATAATGAGCTCCTCATCATCCCAAGCCTTCAATATCTTTATCCCTTTTTCTTTGGTGGTTATTATCCTAAGTAATAGGGGTTCATATTCAGCTATGCTATTCATGTTTCCAAATTCTAACTTGAACATCATAGGTTTGAGTTCTCCTTCAGGTGATATCAACACTACCCCTACCCTAGACCCAAATGAGGAACAACTCCCATCAAATTCCAATGTCCATATTGATAGTGTTTCTTCTACTTCAATAGGAGTTTGGTTTTTCTTTTCTTTAGCATATTGGTCATCCACAATGCCTTCAGTGAACAACATGTGATTACCAAATTCTAATTCTTGGTAAAGTATCTGAGCTTTGGGATCATCTGACTTCAAAACTATAAACTTGGCTTTCTCCTTATGTTCCAATTTCACTTTCTTTCTTCCTATGGGTATCATGACTTGAGACTAATCCAATTTTATTTCTCTTCCTAGGTCTTTACAAAAGCTTCTACTCAGAAGTAAACAATGGCTAGTTAGAATTTCTACAACTAGGATAGTTAATAATAACTTCTTTTCTGGGTGGGAGGCTAATGCTACGTGAGTGTCTTTGATTTATCCAAGCAAGGGAACTTTTTTGGCTTCCATGGAGTAACACCTACCATGAAATTTAGTAAGAGCAAGGCCTAGAACCTTAGCCATGAGGTAGTGCATCACATTATCTAAAGCACCCAAATTAAATATACAATTTTTTAGTTTGCACCAATCTATGTATAGTGACACATAAAATGGGAACCAAGAGAGGTTGCCATAACTATGCATTCTTCCTGATAAAAAAGATTAGATTGTAAGGACTCACCTTCTTCTTCAGTCATAACATTATGATTGAGGTTTATATTATCTCCCTTGAAATAATCTACCAATATTTTTAATTTAGAAAGTTATGATTTAAGTAGTTTATAGATAAAATTTGAAATCTAGAGTCTTTACAAAATTGAATGAAATCAAAAGACATTTTTTTCCTTGCTCTACTAAGGAATCTTGGCTCCTTGATTTACATTACTAGCACTTGTAGGAGAAGCATCATTACCACTTGGAAGATGACTTGAAATATGATTCTTAGTTTTTTGGCTTTTTCTCAACATCATATACAAGGTCCCATAAATAGTAGCATATTATTCACCTAGTCCTTCTAAGCTGACTCATAATCTAAAAATAAATTTCTAGAGTCACCATTTGAGTGCAAATTTGACTCTAGACTAGAAGCTACATCATTCAACTCATTAGTGGATAAAAAATGCATCACATGGGTGGTCTTAGGAAAAATTTCATTATCCCGATCCATTGTTAAATGGAAAATGCACATATTCCCCTTTTTGGTGTAGGTTCAATAGCCAATCTTTGTTGCAAACCAATAAGCTGTAGATTTTTCCCATCAATATTCCTCCTAGGTTGATTTTGGAAATTTTGTTGGTATGAATTATTGAATCTAAGGAGTTTCCTTTTCATTGAAGCTAGTTTGTTTGATAACTTTTGCAACATTTCATTAGACAAAGTGGTGTTACTAGTACTTGCATTAGTTTGAAATTCTTGTTTCCACTTTTTGGTAGAGATCATGTCATCTTCTAGTTCAATTTCTTTCTTATGGGCATCAGCCAGATATGTGGAATGAGATCTCCTTATATCATAGTTGATATCTAGAGGTAGCATACTTATAAAGAATATTTTTTGATTATCTGCAATAGTTCTATTAGTAGTAGGAATTCTACTAGTGAGCTTGTAAAGTTAGCAATGAAATCCCTTGTATTATAGAGGCTTATTTTTTGATGGATGTCAATTGTGCCAGAAGAACATGCTCATCTTTTATGGTTTTGAAACTTGTTTCAAAGGTAATCATCATCATAGCCCAATTTTTAATTGAGGCATCATCTAAATGATAAAACTAGTTTGCTACACTTTCTATTAGAGTTTCTACAAATAGCCTCACAATTATGTCATTGTGTACCACTCCCACAATATGAGTTGCTATGAAAAAAGCTTTAATGTGTTCATGAGTAGAAACCTTCCCATCACCTAAAATCTTGGGGAAATTATTTCTTGAACTAGATACAAGTGGATGATATGCTCTGAGGTGCAACAAACCAATCATTGTGGCCCAAGGAGTAGCCATAATTGTCTAAGCAAGATATGGCAGAAAATCAACAACTAGAGGAACAACTACTTCGTGTAATGCCAATACTTGAAAAGTAGTGTGCAATGAATTTTTGATTTCTAGAGGGTGAATATGTCATACTCCTACTCTTCATGTCAACCTTTGGTCAAGGTGTTCTAGGATGGGAAAGCCAAGTTATGTAAGATTTTCAAAAATAGGGTCTCACCCACCTCAACCTTTGGTGCTTCTGAGGAATCGTCTTTGGTCTAGGATTCCAAATTCATCTTGCCTCTAAGCTTCGCATTCTACTTTCCTTTTTTCTCTTCAAAGTTCTCTCCTTTGAATAGCTCTTTCCCATGCCTTGGCTCTAGCTTCTCTTTCTTCCAACACTTGGTAAGTGTTTTTGTAATGTTTCATGTTTCTCCTATACCTCTAGAAAAATGTATTAAGGGATGAGATGATAACTAGTAGAAAAACAACAATATATGACCAAAAACACCCCTAAAACTTGTATATATGTGACTAAAACCAGTCAAGTGACTAATAGTAGTTAATATCCAGTCATTTATAACACTACTAAATATACTACTAAGCAATTTTAGTCACTGGTTTTGATTTGTGACTTATATTTAGTAGTATATTTTAGTCACATATCAAAACTAGTGACTAAAATTGCTTAGTAGTATATTTAGTAGTGTTATAAATAACTAGATATTAACTACTATTAGTTACTTGATTGATTTTTAATAGTATATTTTAGTCATAGATCAAAATCAGTTACTAAAATTGCTTAGTAGTATATTTAGTAGTGTTAGAAATGACTAGATATTAACTACTATTAGTCACTAATTTATATCATTGATTTAGTCACACATTTAGTCATATAATTAGTAGTACATTTAATCACATATTTAGTCGTAAATTTGAAAGTTGATTTAGTCATATATTTAGTGTTATATGTAGTGATCTATTTGGTCACATAATTAGTATATATAGTAGCATATTTAGTTATTATAGGGCATGATGGAATCAAACCACCATCCTCCTACTTTAAAAGTAGATGCTCTTCCACTGAGATAATACCCTTTGAAGAATAATCATACAATGTGTAATCATAAAATAACAAATTAATATCTCTAAAACCAACTTGGAGTTGAAACATGATGAATTAATTTTATTTTAAGATTTTTTTGGTAACTAGCCATTAAGTATATTAGAGGATCCATTAGGAAATGTAAAAATTGGGAATAAACCCTTATTTTGAAAGTTCTAGCAGTGTTTTGATAATAATTGTTTTTGATCTAATGATTGTAAACAATGTTGCACAAGATGAAATGATTGAAAAAGGATTGATAAACATGGTGTTGATTCTATAGTTTTCAAAGGTTCTAATGGTTGGGAACTTATTTAAAATGTCACACTAGGATAGTATAATTATAACTTAGGTACATATTTATTTAGTACTATATAATTATAATTTAGGTGTTATAATTTAGGCATATAACTATGCACTAATAGTTCAAAATACTAGCATAAATATATCAATTTAGTGATTTAAATAGAGATAATAATACTAAACCAAAGATATAACATCAATCTCTTTCACAATTTTATAACAAGAGTAAATGATCACTATGGAAAACATAAGGAATTGGAAAAAGATGAAAATTAATAATTCATCTTTTTTATTTCTACTCACCACTCTTTCTATGAGAATTCTATGCAATGAGAATCCTTAAATGAACCATGAACTAAATATTTGTTTGCACATATATTATATCCTATAGATTTTGAAACTAGCATAGAGAAATTTACAAAAACAAAGCGTAAAAACTTAAAACCCAAATTTACATACAAACTTGTAGATACATTATAGCTACTTTATAAGAAACAAGCTTGCAATGAGCTCCCTCAAGTCTATACAAAGAAAGAAGCAACTGGGGCATCCATGAAAGCCAAAACTGGTGAGGTATGTGGTCCAAGTACTTGTCAAATGCTTTTCTCATGGGCTCATTTAATGTGTCAAAGTGCACTAAATATAAAATATAAGCCAGATGACTTCTAGTGATTGATACACCATAGTTAATACCCTAAAGAAATAAATTACTTCATATTATAGATAGATATCTTAATTCATCTCTTGAATAACCTATAGTCATTGTCAAAATATCACTTCACTTGAGATACAAGTCCATTGGAAGCCTCATGGACTTTGTGTCACATTAAAAATGGGACCATGGATAAAGGGGGAAATGACATACTTTATCACAATAATTGCCCCAACTTACCCATCATTTTGATAAATTCTTTTTGGAATAGGAAATATTAGCACTTTCCCTCACCCAATTTTTGCAAAATGTTTCCTTTAAAACATAATTTCTCTACCTTACATTGAATAGGAAATATTGTAGATTGGTATTGCAAATAAAGTTGATAGAATTCACTAATTCACCTCTCATTTCCATTAGGCTTTTTCTTGCTCTCTTAGCTTCAAAAATACTTCCTACAAATGAATTTGAAAGCTCATGATCTTGGAGATATTGAAACTAAAAAATTGATAAAAAATACTCTACAAAAATTTGAAACATAATAATATATATATATATATATATATATATATATATATATATATATATATATATATATATATATATATATATATATATATATATATATATATATATATATATATATATATATATATGACACTTTGAACTCACTTGAACTCCCATGATTGCATAGTCATTTATATTGTTGAGCATAGCTACATAGACATCTAAAAGTCCTTTGTTGTAGGCAGCATGAGAAAGCTTGTTGACACTATATCCATTACCTTGATATCCAAGTTGATGAAGATGATGGCTAGTATTTGAATTTTTTTTTAATGCATTATTTACAATGTTGCACATGTGATTCCTTCATTGTAACAAATCATACTAGACATAAAGATTATCCCACTCATTAGATATCCTTTCTATGAGTTTCATAAATATTTTAAAAATCCATATAGCTACTATGAACCCCTCTAGGTGGAGTAACAAAAAAAAAAATTCTTTTTCTGATTACCAATTTCTACAAGAACTCTCACATATTCTGACAGTTATTAGGTAGTGGTATCATACATTGAGAGTCAAGAAATACAACAAGCAATACATGAAGGTTTACATTAAAGGGTAATGAAAGTCATACCAACAAAACAAAGGTTTTAACATAGAATATTTAGCAAGAAAATCCAATTTAGAATATGCTCCACAATACCTTCACATAGAGTATAGTATTTTGACAAGTATCACTTGCAATATAAAAATTCGAGGATATAGAGTTACAAAATCTGAAAACTAGAGACCATTTACAATAAACCATATAAGAATATATAAAATAGTACATGCATAGGTGTTAAACTAAATTTAGTATCCTATGGCCAATACCATATAATATAATAGTTATTGACTAACTACTTAGATTTGTACTACATCTAGGTAAAAGAGTAAATACATAGGTGTTAATAGTATTAAAAGTTTCTTAATTAGAGCCATTCTGTAGTCAAGTAAAAAGTTGCAAAAAGTGCAACAATGTTACAACTGCGTAGACTTGACCAAGAATCAGTTATGTGATGAAACTACATTGTGTTGGATATAAAAAGGATGCAAACATTCAAAACAAAGAGTTTGTTGGAATTTAGAGTGAACAAAATTTGTTCCTTACATTGAAAAGGATTGTTTTTTACTATTTTACCAGATTTGCAGTCTAAAAACATGACTTCTTTGGATTTGTATGGTCTGGTAAAAACCTGTACATGATTGGAAAAGATGAATATGGGTCTAACATTAAAAATAACTAGTTTTATTCAATTTTATAGAGTTTTGAGTAAGTTATAATATTTTTACCACAGGCTACTCTTTTAAAAAAAACTTTCCTATAAATAGTTCAAAAGAAACATGTTGCACAACTATATAACGAACGAAGGTTGCAAGCTTGAAAAAAATTAGAAAAGTTATCCTTGTGTCTTAAGAATCTAATGCTTTTGGTCTCATGTGATTTCATTAAGATTTTCTCAGCTTATAGTATTTTTGTGTTTTGACTACCCTAAATCCTACCTAGGGTTTCTAGTGGGCATATTAATTTAGTAAATTGACTTCCTACCATTTGAATTTCATGAAAATTGATGGGAAGGATTGGCTTGATGTTCTCTACTATCCTTCCAAAGGAGAGCTCTTGATATTCTTGTTTGTGCAAATTCTTAATGACTGTTAAGGTTTAATTTTATAGTGTGATAGTCCTGAGACCTTAGGTAAATAAGGGTTTCGATATACAATGCTTTGTTTTAATTAAATCAATAGGATTAGTGGTTTTTAAGGATCTCAAATGCATGATGAAAGACTTGAAAAACCTATAATTGTTTGGATTGAACAAGGTATGGTTAATGCACACTCATCAAGCCTAAAGAACAATATGCTTATGTTGTGAACTAGGATGCACCCAAGTTGAATTACTTTGGTAGGGAGATTGTAAGTGCGTGTGTTGAATCAATCCTTTCCTCTACATCATAATTCCCAAGGTTCCTTGTAGCTAAAGCCTTACTTTTTTATGTGCAACTCATTTTGATCCCCATCATCTAATTTATCCTTTTTGGCCACACCTACGAAAAAACATTTTAATCTCTAAGCCTTTATTGATCCTCTCAATGGATTTGATAACCCATTCATAATAATTTGTGGGATCTTGTGATAACACCCTTTCTAAAAAAATTCAACTATTTTCTTGCTAAATCATTTATGATTTTTATTGTGAAACTTGAATATATCGTGAGATTGAAAATTATTAGTTTTTGATAAATTTGTTGAATTTTGAGAATTTGAAAAACAAAGTGGTCATTATACTAAAGTCAAAAAATTAGGTGAAAGGGAATATAATCAATTTTAATATATTTTTTGTAGACAACATGTGATTCAAAGAGAGTGCACCACTTCCATCACAAAGCAAAATAGTGTTCTTGAAAGGATAATAATACTACTATTGACCAATAATAGGCTCTTATATATCAAAAATTTATTCAAGGATAAAACTTTGTTATCAATTGAAAAAAGGTTAGGATTATGATGAATTTTTAGTTGGATAGAAAAGGACTAAACCAAACACAATTAGATAGAATACTTAGATCATAGATTCAAACAAAAGAGAATATCTTGTAATACTTAAGTATTAGAATGATTCACAACCAACTATAAGATCACCTGAATAGTTTAATGCACATAACTAGTTGATTGCAAGGTAGAAAATTGATAAGGAGATCTATGTTTTCCTTGAACATGATGCCAATTTTTTTTTCCTTTTGTACAACTTGATATTAGTGTAGTGTATAGCTTGCAGTTAGCTTTCAAACCCATTTTCTTGACCAAGGGTAACACTAAATGTCAACATGATAAATAAATATTTAAAAAAATAGAGAGTTTAGAGAGGCACATGATAACCATATAGAGGAAGTTAATGTACAAAATAAATTTTAGATTTACCTTCTAGATCTCTTGTACAAGCACATACTATAAGAAGCATATTGAAAGTACTAAGCACTAGATTTCCAACCAGTTTAATGAATTAGAAAGATTCCTATATAGCCTTCTTCCCTCTACAAATCTCTAAGAACTTTACATGGTACACTTGGAGATTGAGAATACTAAATTTCATGTCATTAAACAAGGTATGCAGAACAATACAAATGTTTATAAACTTCTTGAAATGGTAACAACTCCAAAAAAACATAAAATCATCACACCTTATTAATTAAAGTTACTCATAAGCTTTAGAATTGGTTGGACATTTTCTAATATTGTTTTTCAATCTTTTGTCCAATTCATCTTTCCACCATGAAGAAGCTACTACTAACCTTACCTGGTACATCATTGTGAGCACTTGGACACAAATAGGATCATTTTTGGCCTTGACTTAGGCTTGGGCATAATTTTTTTAGAAACATTGAAGACTTCTATAGACTTATAACCATTACCATTTAGTGAGATTGAATAAGGGTTCTAAGGCTAGGTATGATATTTTTACATAGAATTAGTAAATTATAGAGAAGTTACATAGCTTTATGAAACTCAAACTACATGTGAATATGACTTTCAAGTAACATTGAAGCTAATCTCCATCTTGCAGCTAATTAAAGTGACTCTTTAGGATGAATTTTTAAATTGGTACTTTGAAATATAATAGTATGGTAGAGGTTGGAAAGCTTAGATGATAGAAATTGTATATTTAATTAATTTGATAAAAAAATGATCTCATTTGTTTGTAGATTGGACAACACCCACAAATGAGTCCTCTTGTTTCTTATCTATTATATAGAAGAATGGACATTGTGAAGACTTTTATTAAAAATGTTTGATTGGACTTATCGAGAATAAATACCCATTCTCTACTAAAAAGTTCATAGACATACATTTTAAATATGAAAGTTTAGGACAAAGTTAAATGAACATTGATTTTTAGTGCGAGTTTCTAGCATTCATTTAAAGCTTGACCTATTTATAGGTCATAGAATATTTTTTCTTAATCAACTATTATGATTAAATGACTGTCTAAGTATATGTCATGAGCATTAAGCTCTATCTAAAGGTTCATCAATATGTAGGGCAAGTAGGTTGTGGGGGATTCACTTAGTATTTTGTTCTACTCTATAGATAATGGTATCTAACATAAATTTTGGAAGTTCTATATGTTATAAACTTTTACCTATGAATCAAGTAAATCCAGGTGACTATAATTCTTAGATTTCTAGATCTCTACATAATATCATGTTTTTTGTTCACTATAATAGAAAATTTATATAGTAATTGATGCTTTTTGTTGCTACTCATCCTATCTCTTACCTATTTTGGCTATCTTAAAGCATTATCTAACCAGTTGGACATCCAAATATTACATCATAGGAATTTTTTTTTAGATTTAAGATAAGAATTCAACATTATTTGTTTTTATTATGTTAGTGTCTCTAATGAGTGCTATAGAAATTCCTAAAGGTTGTCATCTCCTATTTATAGATAACTAGACTCAGTGGCTAATGAAGGTGGCTCAACAACTGTTTCTCTATAAGCTCTACCAAAATTTGGCAGTTATACTTTCACTTTCTATTATGACTTAGCAATTTTAGATATTAAAATGAAAACAAGGCAGAGTCTTGATGAAATTATGCCAAGGGAAATAAACATGACTCCAATTCAATCATTTACTTGGCACATATCATCAATTTTTAAATTTGGGGGCAATACTCTCATATCCCACCTCCAAGATGGAAAATATTATTTTGATTTTAGATTTCCTTTCCATTTGTATCCCAAACAATACTAAAGATTAGTGCCACTCCATAGGGTAATAGAGTCAAACAAATTGAATCATATAAACCTCCTCCACCAATATGAAAATATTTAGAATTAGATTAATAGATTATGCATTGTATTAAATCCTACTGACATACATTCTACTTATCAAATCCAAAATTCTCTCTCACATTTACTACTACTTATTTCAAGTATCTAATTCTTTCCTTAAATGAAATCTAAAAATAATTAACAAAAATCCATAGTTTATGACTATTGAATACAAACATAGAGTTTCAACAATAGGCACATGCCAAAAAAACCCTTTTACGAAAAGTTCAAACAATACTTATTCTATACTACATGTTCTTATAGTAATTGGAAACTTCTTTATCTACTCAATTGGAATTGGAATTATTGTGGAGACAATTATTATGTATCCCATTCAACATAGGAAACATAAGGATATAAACATGGGTTAGCCAATTTTGGTCATTCAATATTTACCTTGGATTATAATTATATAAATATACATATAAACATGGGTCAATTCATTTGGCTCAAAAACTAGACAGTTGAATCCCGATAGCAATACCACGATATTACTTTTTGTGGAAAAAATCTCATACTTATCAATAGATATAAAAAATTAAGCATTATTAACTATCAAGTGGATTTCACTTTTCTTGGGATCCACAAAAGGCAAAATTTAGTGTGAGAAAGAGGTCATTCATTCAAAAACTAGGACTCTTTGTTGCTTAGAGTCAAATTTGATAGGTATTAGAGTCTACAAGAAAAAGAAATAGTGGGATTTTGTTGGAGTTGAGGAAAGCCAACTCTGAAGACGCCCAAGATCACCTGCATGCGAGAACCTATCAAAGAGAAGCCAAGGAGAGAGGAAGAGCATGGAGCAAGGGTAAAACCCTAAATGGACATGAGATAAAAATATGCAAACACAAGAGAAAATGTATTTACAATATGCACAATGCCTTATGATATGATAATACAAAGAGAGAGAGGTCACTTATAAAGACCTCATGGAAGCTTTTAGAACAAGCTGGAAGGTGGTAGAAGATAAGGATGACAACTCAGCACACATCCACAAAAGGTGGAACATGCTAGAAGGGAACAAACTCCCGTGTTGTCAACAACTAACCACTACATGCATTAAATACTAAGTATTAAATAAATGCATTTACCTAAGTAATCTTAAGTAAATAGAATAAATAATAAATAAATAATTAATTATTTACTCTAACACCCCCCTTAAGTGCAACTTAGGGAAATGCCTTAAGCTCACAAAACTAAGATGAATGCAGAATGGGTCCCAGCAACTAGGCCATTTTAGGTACCCAAGTACAATGCAACTAAATGCAACCTCTATAAACGGGGAAAGAGAGAAAACCACGTGGGAAAAACCCTCCCCCAAAAAGAGGTAAAAACCTAGTGAAGAACTGAAGAAGCCTCCAACTAGGGAAATTGTCCCCTAAAACAAGAACAAGAAGTGATCATGAAGAGCATCACTGAAGCATGAAGAAGCCACAAATTTTCCAAACTATTGATCTAAAGAACCTCCATGGAAGAAGAAGGCATGAACTGAGCATGTCTATATGGTAGATGATCCATCTCACCGAAATGCATAAGTAGCCAACCACTGCAATTGCCTTGTATATAGGATCAACCACTGAATACATAGTTCACACTATGAAGCCATCAAACCACGGATGCATTAGAACAATGGCATAACCCCCCCTTAATGCAGACGAGGTGTGATGATAGGTAACTGAGAAGGTGGGCCAAAGTCTCCTGTAGACGAACCAAGAATGACGAGAGAGGGAAAGAGGTAAAGACACCTATAAAGACATCTGTGAAGACATGGTCAAATGGACTCTGCATGGGGCTAATGTCATGGAAGGGACACTCAGTTGACAAAGGGAGAATTCCTAAAATAGTAAACAACAATCCCCCCCATGGTGCTTTATGAAAATAGTGCATGTAAAACTGACTCAAAACAACATTCATGATCCACAGAATGCAAAAGTGGTACTTTATCTTAGTGTGATACATAAAAGTGCTTCAAAATGATAGCTACAATGATCAAAACTAAAAACAAGCTGATACAAAAGAAAGTACAGCTAAAAACAAGAGAAACCATGCCAAGAAAATGATCCTCGAGCCTAAAACACTCAAAATATCCACCATATAGAGAACATGCCAAAACTATGATAGAAAGAGTAAAGGCCAAAAACTAAAGAAAATGACTACATTTCTGAAAAGGTGATAGAACCAACTTTCCAAAAATATAAATTTTTCAAAAAATAGGCATGGGATGCAAAAGATATGCTTGCCGGAGTCAAAAACACAACTTCAAATTTTGACTGAAAAATAGACAACAAAAAAGCATCAAAACTTAAAAATACCTACACCAAAGTCTCCGTCTTGAAACCAGATTTTTGATGCTTCTTTTGGATTGGAAAAATACTTCCGTATGCAAAAGTTATGGCCAAAAAACCACAAGTAGGTTCAAAATAAAATCAGGAGAGGTGCATGCGAGGGGCATGATGAGATAATGTCATGCTGACATCATCCTACAAGCTTAAAATTGATGGCTAAATGGTCTCCATCACAAAAAAGGTGCCACGTGGCAAAAAGGCTGACGTGTCAGAAAATGCTGATGTACAGCTGACTAGACCACAGACAAAGCATACTAGCCTGCTGACTGTACCCTGTGCTAAATTGTCGGAGCAGGGCAACAGCAGACTGGCACTGCACGGGTGGAGAAAGCCCACGATAGAGCAGTGCAAATAGTTTTTTGGGTGGAGCAGCTCACAGAGGAGAGGCGACGGCCAAAAATAGGTAGAGTTCATCGGCGGTGCAGAGGGAGGCGTCACCCAGCCGCGATGGCCAATGGGTGGCCCGCTGGCTGCGGCTCTGCTATAGTGGCACAACTGCTGCTAGCGGGGCTGCGATGGTGGGTGCGGCTGCTGGGTGGCCGCACAGTGACAGTGTCCTTTTTATATTTTTAAAATTTTTTTTCATTGCGCGTCCATACAAGCCATACGAAAAAACCCTACAACAACAAAAAATTGCCTTCCGGAGCTCTGTCTCCAAATTTGACAAGTTTAATATGAATCCTAACTGCAAATGGCCTTTCAGATCCAATGGTGATGTTTGTTTGGTCCCAATATGCTCCAAAAAATTGTTGATCCCCTAATTTGAAGAAAAAATGCACAAACAAACTAGGGTTTGTGACTTCAAATCACGGCTTCAAAATTCTTCAACCAAGCAGCAGCAGGAAGGCTCTGATATCATGTTGGAGTTGAGGAAAGCCAACTCCAAAGATGCCCAAGATCACCTACATGTGAGAACCTGTCAAAGAGAAGCCAAGGAGAGGAAGAGCATGGAGCAAGGGTAAAACCCTAAATGGACATGAGAGACAAATATGCAAACACAAGAGAAAATGTATTTACAATATGCACAATGCCTTATGATATGATAATACAAAGAGAGAGAGGTCACTTATAAAGACCTCATGGAAGCTGGTAGAACAAGCTGGAAGGTGGTAGAAGATAAGGATGACAACTCAACACACATCCACAAAAGGTGGAACATGCTAGAAGGGAACAAACTCCCATGTTGTCAACAACTAACCACTACATGCATTAAATACTAAGTATTAAATAAATGCATTTACCTAAGTAAGCTTAAGTAAATAGAATAAATAATTAATAATTAATTAATTATTTACTCTAATAGATTTGAGGTAGGTAGATGCAACATTTTTTAAGACAAAATGCTAAAAGAAACATCACTACTCGCACTATCATTAAGGGTCAGAAAAGGTTGTGGATGTAAAAAGAATTATTCAATGATATATAAACTTCAAAATTTGGAGTGTAGAAGGAATGAATTAACTTAGTTGCAAAATTGATGAAGAAAATACATTCACAAATGTCCTTATTAAGATTTTGTTCATAGAAAATAATGATAAGTACAATTCTCAAGAAACACTTGAGATTATAATCTCTACCATGCCATACCTAGACTAGGGCCTATTCATGGCACCATTTGGGAAAAAGCCCAGTAAATAGTATTACATCTATAACATGTTTGTCCTTATTGGAAAGTTTATAATAGGATAAAAAAAAGTTGTCAGTAGAATTAAACCAAACCATAGTTCCAAAACCTACATATATGGAATTTTGCACAATTGAATATAGTGTACAATTATTTCCAAGATGGTTGAACATATGAGCTATATCTTTGTCACTGCCTGGTATGTTCTCAATGACATCAAATTTTTTAAGTATGGAGTACCCTATGTAATTCCAAACCCCAACATGCCTATTCTAAATTTTATACTAGCTTTGGCCTAATAAATATACACTAGGGGTAAAGTAGGAGAAAAAATTTGAGCAACAATGTATTATTAAAAGATGCAAAAAAAGCATTGTGTTTCAAAAGTGTTGTTAAGTTGATCAAAGTTAAGTTGAAACCTTGATCTCCATAAGTTTTACATATATAAGACTTGTAGAGAATTGAGGGCTCTAAAAATGAGAGAATCTGACCTAAATTTGTTTTAAAGATGACATATCCCAATTCAACACAACTACAAATGATGGAGAAACCAGTGGTTCATATTCTATTGATAAAACTCTATTTTAGCTAGGTATGAAGAAGATATGGACACTTCACTATGATTTTGGTAATAAGTTTTAATTTTAACTTGAGAGAAATATAGTGCAAAGATTTGTTCTTTAAGTTTTGTTTGTATGATTTTTAAAGTTAAAATGGAACTATTATCTTCACTTTTGTTTGTAGATAGCAAAAATTAGCTCTTTGAGTTATCAGTAATAGCCACCTTGCAGCCATTATCTCATCTCCTCTTCCTCATCATCATCAAAAAAGCTATCTTGTCCACCATTATCCATGCTATAGTTAGCAACCACACCATATTCTTCAACACTCGTGTAAAATCCTCATCACAGCCTATTATCAAATTCTCAACACTTCAAATATGGATAACTGCATCATGTTAGGATTCAATTTGGTCAAAATCTAAATCATTCTATCATGTTTGAGAAATTGTATCTGATGATGGTGCTTCTTAATTTTCTCCATCATTTGAAAGTTGATGACGATTTGAATCAGATGCTCCATGATTACCCTATTTATTTTTGAATCTTCCTAACTTTGAATCTATCCCACAATTAAGGACTCCAAGGCCTTCAAAATTCTATTCACAATCTTAACCAAATTAGGATGGTCTAAGTCTAGATATTAAAGGGTTGAGCATAGTGCATTAACAACTCCAACATCAATTAATGTTTTTGACACTTTAGCCGAGATATTTGAGCCGGAAGGTGAATGTGCCACAAGAACATCATTCATAAAATCTATAAAAACATTCATTTGGGAATTAAGAGGTTTATATGCACAATCATTATTATCAAAATAAGCATTGAGAAAATCCCCATAAATACATGTCTATGTCCAAGTCTCAAAAAGATACACACTGCCATCAAAAATTGGCTAGCTTTGTTTGAGAGCTTTTGTTTCCATTCAACATTTTGCTACTTCTCTTTTGAGTGATAACCATTATAAGGAAGAAACCTATTAAGGATGTGGTACAAAGGTCCATTATGGCCCATAGTTGTAGCTCCTCCTTGTAATGGACCTTTTAAGTGGCCATTTTATGTATCACACTGAAGGACAACATTTATTACTGGTGGATACATTAATAATATTTCGATAAGTAACTTCAAAATAAAAGTAGCTCTTGCTAAAGAAGCCAAAGATTTTCATTCCAGCTCCACATTATCATTGCCAATAATAGAGTTCCATTTACTACCTAAAGGGTTCTCATCAACCTTCATATCTATGGCAAAACCCAAACATTGAGATTTCCCTCCAACATCACCTTTAGCAGCAAGTAAAAATTGAATGATTACATCCAAAAGTTGATCAATCACACTTAAAAACTTATGGGATGATCTCTTGTGGCTATTAGTTTTCCCTCTTACATCACAAATTTTAATAGATCCATTACCTAAGTTTCCAAGAAAGCTCTTTTCAACTTGAATGGTCTTATCCCTAGTAACCTGCTTATCATTTTTCCAAAAGATTTTCTTTTTCTTTTTCCTTTTCCCTTTCTTAGTCTTTTGAAAAAATAACATAAGATCTCTCTCCATGCACTTCAAATTGACAAAGTGCTCATATAGTCAAAATAAAAACAATAGGATCTCTTGAAATAATAGGAGCTAAATTTGATAGGAAAGTGTGAGGACTCACTCTTCCACCAATATTTCAAATTGAAGCTACTCTCATATTGTGGAAACTTGTAGACTCCATGGCTAGTTGAAGGGTATGTGAATCTTCAAGAATGTGATGAATGATAGTAGTTGTAACATTATAAAATCTAGAAAACAAGAACTTAGTTGGCAAGTTCAGCAATGTAGCCCATCCACCCTTTAAAAGGAAGCATAATGTTATAGCATGGACTCTTGTTAGCATTGCACATAGCTGAAGTAGAGATTGTGTGGTAGTAAATGGAAAATGAATATAAATGAAATTGCAGACAATGTCAATTGATCTTTTCTGCTCTTCAGTTGTCATGTACCCTTCACCCACACTAAGAGCATGTTCTAGACTCTTCTGCTGGTGTTGAAGTGTTGGGCCCACTTGCCGTTGCACCAAAAGCCATGACTATTAGTGAACATGGAACACCACATAATTAACCACCTGTGGGCAGGGGAGCGCGTCGCATCACCCAACAATCTCCCCCTCGACGCGCATACCAGGTGCTTACGCGGGTCGGGATGGCACCGGGGAGATTTGAACCCATGACCAAGCCAAAACCAGGCTCTGATACCAATTGTTGGGCCCACTTGCCGTTGCACCAAAAGCCATGACTGTTAGTGAACATGGAACACCACATAATTAACCACCTGTGGGCAGGGGAGCGCGTCGCATCACCCAACATGAAGAAGGAGATTGTTGATAATAGATTGATACAAGAATGATAAATATGTTTCAATAATTATTTTTTCATTGATGTCAAACCTACTATTTTCTAGTATGACAACTTCTTATATGATTTAAGTACTATCATTTATTTTATTGATGAAGAGAATTTGATAAAAAGATGTAACAATAGCAGCTAGAGGAAAGTTTGAGTTATGTTATGTAAAGGAGTACAAGAATCAGCAAAGATAGTGATAAAGTAGTGTATTGATAATCTACTTAAGGTTACAAAGGTTGGTCACACTAAGCAAGTTCAGAAGAACAAGTTAAACAAAGTTTGTATGCAAATTTTGATTGAGTGGATAGTAGGTGTTGAGAAAAGTCAATACAATTTGAGTAGAAAATTAGTTGGAGTTGAGCAAAAATCTATTCTTGTGTATGCTGAGAAAAATAGTGCATGTTGAGTAAATTTTAGTTGATGCCAAGCACTAGTAAACTTTAGTTCATGCTGAGTGATGTTTTAGTGGATGCCAAGCAATGCATTATGTGTTGAGCATCAAAAGTAAGTTAATGCCAAATATCAACATTATTTGAAAGATCATGAATTTGATAGATCTAAGATGACAAGTTTATTTTCTTGAATTACGTGAACTAGGTGGAAGATAAGATTGATGAGCTAGTGGAATAGAATTTATGGTAAACCATTTTGAGGTGAATTCAAAGAGAATTGAAGGAGAAGTTTCTAGAAGTGATATAGAATGAGGGGTAGATTCATTGTATCATACCTAATCTCTCCTAACCCTAAATTTTATGATGGATAATGAATGAAAAGAATGTTAATTCTTTATTTATAGGGATGGCTAGTCAAAAGCAAGGGTTGTCATGTACAAGAACCTAAGGAAGACAATGAGTGAAGGGTATTGCTTCATCAAGTGAGATAAGTGAAGAAGTCTACATTGGCATGTTAAGCAAGAAAGTTTAAAGGTATGAATGCTTGATGGATGAAAAGGCTATCAAAGCTAAAATTTTTGAGGGCCAAGAAGAATGGAGGACTAAAATAGAGATCTATAATCTACAAATTCTTTTGTAAGTTATTATCAGATCAAGCCTTACTATTACTCTCTAATAATTGTATCGGTCTAGGGTAAATCCATTGGATTAAGCTTGACCTAATAGTCATCTGTAAATCCTTTAACTGGGTCACATTCCAAGTGAATGGTCTAAAGTCCTCTAACAAGGATCACTCCTAACAGTATGATTAAAATCCTTTAACATGGTCACATTTAACAATGTGTATTATAACCTTTAACTGGGTTAGCCTTTCATGGGGCATCACTTCAAAAGAGTGAAATAAAGTAGCATTTTACTAGTGGTTTTTCAAAATTGGGTTTTCACATAAATCATTGTGTCAAGTGTGTTACTAAATCTATTATGTTTCATGTTTAAATTGCTGTAAATTTATTTGACAATAATCTACAAGTTTTAAGTGATTGCATAATCTTATGGATGTATGCATGATGATAAATGTTTTATGTGTTCACTAAGTTGTGAAAAATTTTATTTATAAATCTAGACCTTGGATAACTAATTCACCCCCACCTCCCCTCTTAGTTATACTAATGAATTCCAATAATTGGTATTAGAGCCATATACTTAAGAAGATTAGTTTGAAGGTACTATAAGCACAAGATCAAGATATCAAAAAGAGATGTACCCAAGCTTAATAGAGATAAATTTATTGCATAATAGAGTTTGATGAAGCTACACCTTGAAGGAATTGGAGATCATGCACAATCTACCATTACTATTCAGCATGTTGATCCTGTCAGAGCCCTAACTATTGATGATATGAAAAAGAAGAAAGAACACAATTAGGAAATGTTGGAGATTTCCTCTACCCTAAGCTATGTTGAATTTGATGATATTAAAAGTCTTGATGGTGCAATGAAAATGTGGGATGCCTTAACTATCATCTATGGAGGAGAAACTAATGTTCTAAGAGCCAAAACTAAAAGTCTCAAGGGTAAGTTTGATGATATGAGAATGCAAGAAGGTGAAAATTTTGCTCAATATGTCTCAAGGATAAGCAATGTTGTTAATGCAATAAAATGAGCTACTAGCACAATAAATGATGATACTATAATACGAAAATTTTTAAGAACACTATTGCCTATATATGCTATTAGAGTTTATGCAATTCAAGAACTGAGATGTATACTAGGGAATAATCTATCACTTGAAGGCCTAGTAAGTAGGCTTATTACTTTTGAGCTATCTAATTTTGATAATTAAAAACCTAAAAATATTGAATTTTCTTTCAAAGCTAAGCTATCATTGAAGGAACTTGATGAGAAGAAGAAGAAGAAGATAAAGTATGTGTCTAGTGACAGTGATACAGATGAGGAGGATGTAGATCAACTTGAAGCACTATTGGAAAGAATATTCCAAAGAGGTAAAGGAAATTTCAAAGGTAAATTACCTATCATTCATTTAAATTGCAATGAGGTTGGTCATATTGCTGCTAGATGTCTAGAGAAGAAGAACTATAGAGGTGGTGACAAGTACAAAAGTAGAAGAGATGAAGATGATAAGGATTACAAAGATGAAGGCAAGAAGTATTCCTACATTACTGAAGAGGAAAAAAAAGATGAATCTAATGAACATGATGATGAAGTGGTGTATGTTGCAATGAAAGATGAATTTGATGAAGATAAGGCAACAACAGTTGTGACTTGTGTGAACAAGAATGATAGGTGGATCATTGACAGTGTGTTCACATCACATGACTAGAGATGAAAATAAGTTCATTAACTTGAATTGTTATGATGGACATAGTATAATTGTTATGATGGACATAGTGTAAGATTTGGTAATCATGCACCATGTTTGATAAAAGGAAAAGGTTCTATCAAACTCACAAAAAAGATTTTGTATGACAATACTTACTATGTTGAAGGACTTTAAGTATAATATGTTGAGTGTGTCACAACTGAATAATCTAGGATATAAGGTTGAGTTTGAAAATAAATATGCTAATATATATGATAATGATGAAAAATTGATTGGAAAGGGTGATCAAACTAGGAGTAACTTATTCTATCTTGATATAGAGGATGCTACTTGTCTAATTGTAAAGTTTGATAATGTGTGGCTATGGAACAAAAGGTTATGTCATGTTAATTTTGATAACTTGGTTACTATTAGTAATATGAAAAAAGTTAGAGGTTTTCCTAAGTTGAAGAAGCCTAATAGTATAATGTGCAAACAATGTCAGTTAGGAAAAATGACAAAGTCAAGTTTTAAAAGTAAAAATCATACCTCTAAAGGAATACTAGAGATTGTTCATACTGACTCGTATGGACTGATTGAAGTGAAAAACTACAAAGAAGATAAGTACATTATGCTACTTGTTGATGATTATTCTAGAATAATGATAATTATGTTTTTGAAATAAAAATATGATCCTTTCTAAATGTTTAAGTGGTACTTAGCAAGAGTTGAGAAGAAAACAAGTAAAAGTCTGAAATGTTTGAGATTTGATAGAGGAGGAGAATTTATATCCAGTGATTTCAAGATGTTCTATAATGACAAAGGAATCAAAAGAAAAACATGTACATCTAGAACCCCTCCAAAAAATGGAATTTCTAAAAGGAGGAATAGGTCTGTAATGGACTATGCTAAGACACTCATGATGGAGAAAAATGTTGCTTTGAACTACTAGAGAGAAGCTATGAGTATAGTTGTCTATACCTTGATCCATGTACAAGTCAAGAAAGGTACTCATTCAATACCTTTTGAACTATGGTATGGACACTCACCCAATGTAAAATATTTTAAGGTATTTGGAAGAAAATGCTATATTCTCAAAGACTTCATGAATGGTAAACTAGATCTAAAAAGTGAAGAAGGTATATTCTTAGGATATTCCATAAGAAGTAAAGTTTATATAAGTGTTTAAATACTAACACTAACAAAGTTGTGGAAAGTGCAAATGTGAAATTTTATGAATATACAAAAGTATATGAGACTAAACCTATGATAGAACTAGAAGAATACAAATCATTTATATACTTTTATGAAGGTATGCCTACTGAAGAAGATGCTAAATCAAGCTACAAACCAATAGCAAGTTTCAATGACTATCAAGTCACATACTATGAATGCCAAGTTACATTTAGGAATTGAGCTACATTCAAATGCCAAATTATAGAATGAAGTTGAAGCACATTCTGTTTCTAAAATTAATGTACATGAGAGAGATATTGAACAATCTGATAGAGATAAACATAGTGACTTTGAAGTAAATAGACCAAATAAAGAAACTAAAGTAGATCCAAGATTGTCTAAATATGTCAAGAGACATCATCTTGCTGCACAAATTATTGGAGATGAAGATACTAAACCAATGACAAGAAACCAATTGAGAAATGATACATGCTTGTTGAGCATGGAAGAACCAAAATTAGTGAAAGATGCCTTAGAAGATGTGGACTAGAGTAAAGCCATGGAAGAGAAGATTAAAAAAATTGAGAAAAATAAATGTTCATGGACTCTAGTTCCTGGACCAAAAGACAAAAATCTGATTGGCACCAAGTGGGTACTAAAAAATAAGCTAGATGAAAATGGTGAAGTCACAAGGAACAAGGAAAGATTAGTTTGAAAAGGATATGCACAAGAAAAAGGAACTGACTACAAAGAAACATTTTCTCCTATTGCTAGATTGGAAGGAGTAAGAACTCTATTCGCTTATTTTGCATACAAAGGTTTCAAAGTTTATCATATGGATGTTAAATCTACATTTCTAAATGGTAAATTAGTGAAAGAAGTTTACATAGAATAGCCATAAGGATTTTTTGATGTTAACAATAAGAACATGGTATATAGATTATAAAAATCTCTATATGGTTTGAAACAAGCACCAAGAGCATGGTTTGAGAGACTTCATAGTTATCTTGTGAAGATTGGATTTGAAAGGACTGATGATAACAACAATTTGTACATGAAGATAGAGAAAGGAAAAGGTATTTTGCTATCTCAAATTTTTGTTGATGATATCATATTTAGAGGTCAAGATACTTTATGTAAGGATTTTGCAAATGAAATGAAGCAAGAATTTGAGATGTCTATTTTTAGAGAGATCAAGTTATTTGTGGGTTTACAAGTACAACAAATAGAATATGGTATATACATCACATAGTCAAGGTATGTCAAGGAAATATTGGAAACTTTTGGATTGGAGGATTCTAAACTAGTAAGTACACATATGGTGATAGGACATAAATTGCCAAAGAATGATGATTCAGCTGAGGTGAATCAAACATTATATAGGTCTATGATTGGTAAATTACAATGTGTAGTACATAGAAGACCTAATATTGCATTATCTATAGGGATAGTTGCAAGATTCTCTACTAATCCTAGGGAGAATCATTTGATGGATGTAAAAAGACTAATGAGATATCTAAAAGGAAAAGAGAAATATGGTCTATACTATAAGAAAAATGAGAAATTAGAATTAAGAGCCTATACTGATACTAATTGGGCTAGAAAAAATGATTACAAAAAGAGCACCAGTAGAGGTGCATTTTTTTAAGGCAAGAGGCTAGTTACATGGACTAGCAAGAAAAAAAAATTGGACTTCACAATCTACTACTAAAGCTAAATATGTGGTTGCTACTATAAATTGTAGAAACATTGTATGGGTCAAATAGATACTCAAAGATATCAAGGAAGAGATCACAGAACTAGTGACACTCTATTATGATAATATAAGTGCTATAAACATATCAAAGAATCTTGTGATGCACACAAAGACTAAGCACATTGCAATCAAGTATCATTACTTGATATAATTAGTTCAAGATAAAGAGGTGAAGATGGAATATATTAAAACAAAAGAGAATATTGCTAATATCTTCACAAAGGCATTACCTAAGGATGCTCATGAGAATCTAAGATGTAAATTAGGGGTGATACCCCTATCAAAGGCTATATAAGTAACAAAAGAAGTGCCTTGCATCAAACAAGTTTATTTTCATATGTTACAAATTGATGCAGTGGATCTTACTTTAGGAGCTACCTAAAGTAATCAAAGAGATGGAACTACAAATCAGTCACAAGCAAGGTGACAGAGGGAGAAACAAAATAAGTTTATATTTGCATATTAAGATGTGAAGTCTTTTGCATTGTTGTCAAAGAGGGAGATGAATATAGAGTTTGGAATTGAACAACAAAGAGGGAGCAATCCTAAATCACAATGAGGGAGAAATTTTGACTAATGAATAATGTATTTGCTGATTACATCTACCTAGCAAGAGGAAGATAATGTAGAGGAAGATATAAGAAGTAATTCAGAGGGAGTTAGAAGGATGACACAACAAAGTTTTGTAACCTATTGAGAAGATGAAATTTTCTCATAGAGGGAGAGATTTCAATACAAGGAATAATACAAGGAATTATTTCTTTTTGGTATTTTGTTGGTCTTACTATTTTAACTTAGTTAGTTTGGTTGATTAGTTTGGTTTTCCATCAACATTGCCAAAGAAGGAGATTGTTGAAGAAAGAGATTATTGAGAACATATCAATAAAATTATGATAAATATGTTCCAATCATTTTTTTGTCACTGATGTCAAACCTGTTATTTACTAGTAAGACAACTACTTATATGATTTAAGTACTATAACTTATTTGATTAATGAAGAGGATTTGATCAAAAGATGTAACAATAGTACCTAGAGGAAAGGCTGAGTTATGTTATGTAAAGGAGTGCAAGAATCAACTAAGATAATGATAACATGGTGCATTGATAATCTACTTAAGGTTGCAAAGGTTGGTTATACTAAGCAAGTAAGAAAGTTTTCCTATAAAGCTTGACCGAGTGGATAGTAGGTGCCAAGAAAAGTCCATACAAACCAAGAAGAAAATTAGTTGGAACCAAGTAAAAGTCTATTCTAGTGTATGCCGAGAAAAAAAATGGATGCCGAGTAAAGTTCAATTGATGCCAAGCACTAGTAAAATTTAGTTCATGTCGAGTAATTTTTTTAGTGGATGCAAAGCAACATAGTAAGTGCTAAGCATCAAAATAAAGTCAATGCCAAGTGTCAACATTATTTGAAAGATTTTGAATTTGATGAATTTGAGCTTACAATTTTTTTTCTTAGATTATGTGAACTGGCTAGAAGATAAGATTGATGAGCTGGTGGCATAGAGTTCATGGTAAACCATTTTGAGATGAATTCAAAAAGAATTGACGGAGAAGTTTCTAGATGGGATATGGAATGATGAGTAGATTCATTATATCCTACCTAATCTATCCTAACCTTGAATTGGATGATGGAAAATGAATGAAAAAAGATTGTAATTCTCTATCTATAGGGATGGATGGTCAGAAGTAAGGGTTGTCATGTGTGAGAACCTAAGGAAGACACAGATTTAAGGGTATTGCCTCATCAAGTGACTTAAGTGAAGAATTTTGCATTGGCATGTTAAGAAAGAAGGCTGAAGGGTATGAATGCTTAAAGGGTGAACAAGCAATCATCTTGAAATGTGTGAAGGCCATGGAGAACGGAGGATTGGAATAGAGATCTATAATCTACAAGTGGATTTGTAAGTTATTATTAGATCAAGCCTTACTGTTACTCTATAATAATTGTATTAGTCTAGAGTAAATCCTTTGGATTAATCTTGACCTAATAGTCATTTATAAATCCTTTAATCGGGTCATATTCTAATTGAATGGTCTAAAGTCCTCTAACAAGGCTCACTCCTAACAAGGTGATTAAAATCCTTTAACAGGGCCAGATTTAATAGTGTTTATCGTAACCTTTAACAGAGTTGGCCTTTCATAGGGCATCACCTTAGAAGAGTGAAAAAGAGTAGCATGTTACTAGTGGTATTTCCCAAATTGGGTTTTCAAGTAAATCATTATGTCAAGTGTGTTGTTGAATCTATTATGTTTCATGTTTCCATTTCTACAAATTGATTTGACATTAATCTAAAATTTTTAAGTGATTGCATAATCTTATGGATACATGCATGGTGATAAATGTTTTATGGGTGCAACCAACTATGAAATTTTTTGTTTATACATCTAGACCTTAGATAACTGATTCACCCCCCCTCTCAGTCATTCTAAAGAATTCCAACAATCACCCACATTTTTAGAATTCTTATTTCTTTCATCTCTCCTCTTCAACTAATTAATAGTCAACACAATAGAATCCAATTTTGTCTTAGCCTAAACCATATGACCCAGAACTAGTAAAATTGTTGTCACATATTTTAATTCTAGCATCTTCTCCATTTCAAATTCTACTAGGAAAAAGTTAGAGAGAACATCCAAAAAAACACTCACCAGACCATTTTCAAAATCCACTTGACAAGATACATTTTCCTCATGTAAAATTAAATCCAAGACATGTGACATCAAGGATAATAAACTATTATGGCTTCCTTAATTTCCATTGCAAAGTTTTAGCTGGTCAACAAGGAAAGTAATAAATCTTCCCCTAACCTGACCATCATTGTGTGTGCACAAAATTACTAGAAATTCTCTCAAAGGGAAGGCCAGTGATTCCTTGGTCTGGAGCATGTTAACTTTTAGCTTGAGTAATTGGGTAGATGATAGTGAACAACACATTAAAATTGGTATGACTACCCTCATCCTTACTAAAATCATGATCTACATTAGCATAGGTACAAAAAATCAAAATGAGATGTTATAAGGTCTTTTTGATTATTTAGTTGATATTTATAGTGATCTGGAGTCATATTGTAAGGCTAATAAGAGAAAACTACATTGTAATTATCAACAGGTCAAAATGGTCAAAGGATTCAAATACAAAGGGAAATACTATTTTGGGCCATCTAAATCCATTTTTGGCAAATTGGATGTAATATAGGACTTATTTAGTTGTCAGATCAATTATATGTCAAAAGTTGTAAGAAGTTGCAAATTTGCATGGCAACTTGTACAAAATTTGCATTAAAAGTTTTCAATGGTTTTTAAACCATTCAACATCCTTAGAAGGAGGGTTGAATTAGTTGTATCCAATTGAATGGTATCTATATACCCTATTATGGTTGAGAGGTAGGCAAAGTCAATGGAATAGAATGTGGAAAGTTAGTAAAAGAATGATTCTTAGTAATTTTCTAGTGAGTTTTGAGAGTAATGTATCTATCTCTCTATTATGAAGTAAAATTTTGAAGAGATAAATACTACCTTGAGTTTTCTGGTATTCTCTTCTTATTAACTCGTTAAATGCCTTGGAATTTTAGTTTGACAAGATCCAAGTCTACAACCTTTGTAATCCCCAAATCAAATTGTTGTATCACAAGGTGAAAATGTGGAGCTTGGTGTATTTGGAGAATAATTTGCCACATTTTCTTGAAAACACATAGTTGTCGTGAGCTTAGTAGATTTATGCTTTTTGATAGTTTCATCATGGTGATCCTCTAGTTCTACTCATCTTTTCATTGTTTTAGTTTTATGCGAGGCAAAAGTTGAAGAAGAAAAACATGGTAGTTCTTGGTGGAACCAAGGATATTGATAAAGATTACTCTCCTGGACAATATGAAATGGTGAATATGAAGATACAGTCTTATGGAAACCCTCCAAGTTGTTACACGGTGAAGTAGAATGGGTATTATTACATCACACATGAGAACAACATGTGTCAATTGTCAACATGTAATGACCTATATGGGGAAAATGTAATCTTTTTTGAGAGACTTCTAGCAGTGTCTAGATCACTTACAGTCAATAGGTAGTTATTACAAATAGAGGCTTATGAGAAGGTAATGTCCAAGCATTACTATTTAAGTAGAGGACCCAAATATGTAGTGCCAACATGCATAGACTATTTTGATTATAGCAGAAAGTTTTGGGGTACTCTAAGTACCATTCCCATTTGGCTTTAGGCTAGAAATTATAATGATTCTTAGACTTTACTTAGTCTTGTGATTATCTTTCTAGATTTCTTTAGAGGAAAATTTTATAAGCTTTATGACTAGCTTTCGAACTGCCTTACCAATTTTTTTGAACTAAAATTTTTCAAGGAGAGAACATACTTGTATGATTTCTTTTCAATGTTTAGCAATAGATGGAGATGCAGAGACACTATTAAGAAATATCCTCACCTTACAAAACTAGGAGAGGAAATGACAATAATGTGGAACTACAAAGTTAAATCCCTAGATGATGTAAATATTCTTTACTCACATGTATGAAATCATGATCCTACTAATTAGAAAATATTTATGGTGCTATATCTAGAAAGCTCAAGTTATACAACTGATTGTAGCTTTATGCAATATACTGAGTCTTATTTAAGAGTTGTACTAAGGAAGCATGTTTATATCTCTTGAATACAATCTTATAGATATTTATTTTCTTCTATGAGATTAATGTACTCCCAAAATGTTTGACTATTTATTAAATAACTTTATAGCCTTCATTTCAATTGTTTAGATTCTCTTGGGATATGTTTCAATTTATGTAGTTCACTAGTAAAGATAAATATATAGATTTCTTCCACATTTAGTAATATACTAAATTTTTTGTTCTTGATTATTTATTTGTTACATATATAATTATTTGATATACGTGAGATTACTAGTTTATACATATATATATATATATATATATATATATATATATATATATATATATATATATATATATATATATATATATATATATATATATATATATATATATATATATATATATATATATATATATATATATATATATATATAATCTAGGGTTTGAATTCTAGAAATTACATGCTAACACTTTTTCTATTTAAGCATGTTCATTTTAAAACCCATTTTTAGTAGGAGGCTCTTTGACTTGATAAACAATTTATCTTATCCAAATGCATCTAAACATCTTTAAGGTATTTGGTAAAAGTGTGAATCGGTCAACTCAAATTTCTATCTCTCATTGAAAATTGGTTTTGAAAAAATTGGCTGCACAAATAAAGACTATTGTTATTCTAATGAATAGAAAATCAACATAATATTTCAGAAGAGGGTCTATATTTTCATAATAAAATGAGTCTTTTAAGTAAAATTTGATATGTGAGTTTTAGTCTAAGGGAGAAGCTTCTATCTAAAATTTTAATAAATGTTTGCCTGCTTCAACTTTTGATGGAATTTAAGAAACTTGTCACTTCATATTTAGTAGATTCAAAAGTAACCATAGGTCTAACATAATTTTTTGGCTATAAGAAATTGAATGTATCAACACTTGATGCATTATTTGAATAATTTTCTTTCTATGACCTTGGATTAGGTATATCTTAAACATATCTTTATAGTGTATGGCATTATGGTGGTTACCACTACTTGTAAATCTATTCTTTGTTTAGTTAAGCCTATGCTAGATTAATCAAATGCAATTCCACTTATCTAGTTCTCTTGATTGAGATTTCAAAATAGAATATTTTAATTGGCCATGGACAAATTAAGAGGTTGAGTAGCTTAAGCGTATGCTAGGTCAATCAAATGCAATGCCACTTGTTCTAGTTTGTTGACTAGGATTTCAAAATTTAATACTACAATCAAATTGACCATGGCTCAAGTGGGAACTTTAGATGATTTATCAAAGTAACCATCCTTAGGTCCTTAGGATGTAGTAGAAGAGGCAACGATAGGGTTCAGTTTTCAAGGCACTATGATTCTGCAATGGGCACTATCATTCAATTTAAGCCTTAAAATAATAAGTGTCATTCTCAAGTTTAGAAGGCATAATCACCTATACAAAATTAACATGGTTAGTGATCAATGAATTTTGTGAAATTTTCCTTGATGCACCGAATTATCTATGTTTTTTAGTTGCAGTACTAAGCATATGGAGAAAATTTTGGGTATTTGATGTAAATTCCCTAGAAAATGAGGTGTTTATCCAACCATCAAAAACCAAAATCTTACCAATGAGGGAATTTAAAATAAAAAACTTAGTTAGATATAGATTTGTTATGGCTGACTAAACAATTGTCTATAGAACCTCTACTATCTTTCTAGCCTACAACTCATAAGTAGTCAAGCCATGTAGTTGTCACTTGTATTTCTTGAATCACCCCTTGTTCTATTTATCACCTTGGAGTTGAACCACTTTCACATCCTATTGCTCAACCCTATTTGTGGTGAGGTGTGACAATAGTGTAAGCTTGAAGTCTACTTGTGCAGTTGCAAGACTTGGAACTTAAAAATTATATTAGAAATCAACAAAGGTACTTAAAAGTGCTTCTACAAGTTGGCCAAATGCTACCCTAAACACTAGTGAGTTTATTTGAACTTTCAAAGATTCTTTTACTAGTTGATCCAAAATCATCACATGTTGTGAGAATCAACTACCTTTGCACTTTAGTTCGCATTACTATTTAAAAGTGCCTATTGTTCTAAAGAAGATACAATCAAGTAGAAAATGGAGTTTAGGAATATATCATAACTCTAGCATGCATTATTCCATGCAACGTAGATTTCCCAAAGTTTATGAATAATATGGTCTTATCATGGTCACATCTAATAAAATTTATAGTAAAAATCAACAATGAATTGGGTTAGAACATTGGAATGATGAGTCATGATTAACTCTCTTTTGGTTCATGGAGAAAAAATTTAGCACTGGCCATATAGACAATGTCATTTACTATATCAATTATTCCTAATAGTTTTATTCATGGTGTATGTTTATTTTAGTATTTTTATGTGAGTTAATGTGTTGTCCATCTATGATTTATTTGTCCTTCGTTGTAGATTTTTTTTCATCTCTATTATCTATACCATACGCTGTAAGTGTTTCCATTGTATTTATTATCATAAACTCCCTTTACCTAAAGATGGTGTAATGTAGTATTTGGTTCTTTTAGTTGGCTTACATGGATTGTTGTAAACTTTAAAAAAATTGGTAACATTGTACAATGTATTCATTACAATAGTGAAAATATCTAGTAATGTGAAAATCTCAGGTAGAATTCTAACTGCAACCCACTAGCAATAGACAATGCAACCTTACAATATCAATTGATGATGAAATATAGTCAACAACCCTCCTTTCATATTCATCACATCCAAACTCTACTCTCTTATGTATACTTTGTCTTTGTAATGCAACTCAAATTGCAATTCCTAATGTCTGAATTGACTACTCATCTTCATCTCAACACTCCCTTCTAGCTCTCTTTTATCTTTGTGAATATCTAAATCTAAAGATTTCAATTTACCAAGAAACTCAATGAACAACATCTAGGCCAACTGAAAATCCAATCTATGTAGTTTGTTTAATTATTATTCCATGTCTCATTTGGGAAGAGTTTAGTGTTAGAAAAACTTACTCATTTGTATTTATATTTATGGGATAGGTTCAACCATCACTAACATGTTTGGATTTGACTTCCCTAGCTAATGACAATCCTAATAAATGGAATTTTCCTCTCAAAGTATAATACAAACCTCTTATAGTATTTAAAATTGATATGCAACATTCATGAATCAAATTTGGATCCTTTTTAGAGTGCTACAATTTATTAGATTACTTACAAACAAATGAAATTATATCTACAAAATGTGTTGATACATCTTTTAAGGATACTTAAATTTTTATGTTGTTTGTCATAAAGAGTGATTATGGCTAATTTTCTAGCTCTAATTATTATTTTTTCTTCTAGTTTTGGTTGAAATGTTTATAACAAAAAGAAAAGAAAAATCAATCTATGCAAAAAGAATAAATATGAACTATTGCATAACATTGTAGGCACACAAAAAGTGCTCAACCTCAAAGCTTCTATAATTTGGATATGTATTGAGATATTCCCACACCCAATAAACTTGAATCATGTTCATTCAATAATTAGGATTTGATCAATCTAAAATATAAAATGTGTAAATTTCTTGGATGTAATCTTCATACAAGAATTTATAAGGGAAAGACTTGGAGGATTTTTCTAAGAGGAAGGGATGACATGGAAATTTTTTGGAAAAGGTTGAGTGATTTAACATTACATCTATTACTTTACCTCACTATTCACTACTTAGTATTTTGTTCACTTGGGGAGAAAAAGGAAGTTGTGTGGCCTACTGAGTTCACATACATTGGTAATGCTTCTGCATTTTTAAAATTAATTATCGGTGTAGTTGGGAGGGGATTTATACCTTTTTATTTTCACTTTGATTGCTATTTATACCTTATTCCAAAAACATCTCTTAAGCACAAAAAATGGAGAATGATGGCAATGGATGCAAAATTTGGCTTTTAATATTGCCAATCACATTTCCTTGTAAGTTTCTTAAGTTTTCTATACATTATATTTTTTTGCCTATCCCACATTTGTTACATTCTTTGATACCATATTGTTAGTAGCATTTTGTCAAATAGTTCACATCACTTATCTATGCCTTCATATCTATGCCTTTAAAGTATAAGAGCCAGTATAATGGTACAAAGTTGTGAAGAAATATGAGTGTATAGAGCATTTGGAGGAGAATGCAATAAGTTTAACATATGGAGATGGTCTAACATTGTGCATTATAGTAACATCATATATGAAAACAGTCATAGGTTAAAAAGAAGAAAAAAACACAAACTTGGTTTCTTCTAGAAGATAACAACAAAATTTGGTTTATATAATGAAATAAAACTTGACCAAAATTATCTGGCTATCTAGACTCCAAAAGGAAAAAAACTAAACAGTTAAATTTATATAATTTCATAATTAAATGTTTGGTTTATAGAGGATGGGAAGAGTACATGATGAGGATGGTTTATTTTGGATGATTAGATGGCCACCATCAAGCCCAATTCAGATGGCCCTCTAGCTACTTTGAAAATGAGAATGTTATGGTTAAGGGCATGCCCGTTCTATTATGGTTGAGCCTTACAAATATTTTATCCCGTAACCTAAGGAAATCCTCATTTTCATTACACTTAAATTTTGTGTTTTGTGTTGCAAATATAGGATTCCACATTTGGATTTTGGATCTAGAGCTAGACCATAAGAGAACCTAGGGCCATCCATATCTTGAACCTATATAAGGACTATATTTCTGCATAAATGGGCCTAAATAGGCAGACCTATAATACAAAAATAATAATTATATGTTATGAAATGTAACTAAAAACAAAGAATAGAATAAATGTGAATAAGGAAATAGGGGTTTAACCTATTGTGGTTTAAAGTCAAGCCATTAGACTAAGGACAAGCATTAATAGCCCTGTCAACTAAGGATCATTAAAAGAAACATTGTAGTTATGAAGCTAAAGAAGTACACCTTGAGTCATACAATTTTAATGCTTTGTCAACTTATGTAATTTTAACTAATTTAAATTCTTCTATTAACGGTAAAAATACTACTACTAGTCTGATAAAATAGGTGCAACAACTAAAGGTTTTTCAGTCTTATTGTCTTTCAATGCAACCTTCTCCTCAATAGTTTACTGAGGGTTTCTTGGAATAAATGGGTTTTAAATAGACTATACATAGGATGTTTTTGAAAGTTCAAAGTGGCACTAGAGGTTAATAAGGGAGTTTCTATGGGGTAGAAAAGATAAATTGACACAACCTAACACAATTGGTATCTCCACTAGATTAGCTAACAAAAGAACTTGCTATAGAACATAAGGAATATGTGCTTGGAGATGCAATGGTTCTTTGTAGAATTTAGATGGAATAGTTTATTACTTCTAGTTCTATTTAGGATAATATAGTAATATCAAATTGATTATATCAATACTTCTTTCTATAGCTTTGGCTTTATTGTGTTAAAAACTGTGCTTTAATATTTTAAGGAATATTCTAAAAATTATCTAATCTTGTGTACTAACTAAGATATAGCTGAAAGTTCACCTTGATATATTTTCTCCTTATCCAAATTAACTTCACAAGGCCATAAACTACAATAAAGCCAACAAAAAACACTTATAAGAAAAAGGTTTGCAGAATAGTAGATGAGTATGTAACACATATAATCATAATCAATAACTAAGAATAAATTTGTAACCTAGCTAGTGGCTGAAGAATCCAAGCTGACAATAGTTGGGAAAATATTGTGTAATGCAATGTGCAAGTGAAGTCATTGCCAAAATTCTTTCTTGATTATAGTCTCTTTCTTCTCATCCACTACATATTTTCCTTGAGACCTAATTTCTATCAAGCAATTTTAATATCTCTCACTAGAAAGAGAGGCTTCCTAAAAATTACCAAACAAATGAATCATATAGTGGAATGTCAAGAGCATCTATAGTTTCATAGTATTAAACATAAAATGACAATACTATTATTAAGAGTTCATTTTTGACTATGTTAGAATGTACTTCTTATAAAGCGTTTGGGTATGTGTAGGATCATGGTGTGCCAAAAAGTGGCGATTTGAAAAATCTATAGTTCTGAAATATCTCAAACCATTTCAAAATATATTCCAACTCTTCCCACCCACCCTGATACTAAATGAAAATAATAAATATCTTTATAAGGTCTACTATATTTTTTGATACCAAACCTATATGGTCAACTTTAAAAACATCCTAAAAATATGCTTTTGACCTGTTTTTATGTGATTTTTACTTCAAACATGTAGTTGACGACTTTCTTTTCACCAAAATTTGATGAAATGAAAAGGGTTTCTTAAGAATGTTCTTATCTTTCCATAAATGTAAGGTTTGTCAAATTATGAGTTTAGTAAGTAATTATTAAGTTTATTTTCTAATGGAGCTATGTATAAAGTGCTAACTAACACACTACTTGAAAAACAACTATAACTTTCAAATGTTACAACATTTTTTAAATCCAAAAGATGCATCACATTCTATGTTTCTTCTACTATAAGGAAAAAAAATTGAATTTTATAGAGTTTTGAATTAGTTAAGGTCGTCAGACATGAGAGTTTTTTTATTCCAAAAATACTAAAGTCAAAAATTAATTAATTATTATTTATTTAGAATAAAAAGACCCAAAAATATGTGTCACATCTAGGCATGAGTCTACTAGTTATATCTATAATATTATTAAAAAATATTATCATTTGATTTTGATTAAGGTGGTCAGACATATGTCTACTTCTTATTTTTGTTCTGAAATTTTTGTAATATTCCATTAAAATTCAAAATTTTGACCAATCAATTTTTATTTTTTTGAGATAAGTCCTAGTATTTTAGAAACTAGATTCAATTTCCTAGAGATTCTTTTCTCTCAAATTTTTGATATAAAGTCAATAACAAGTAGAAAATTGCACATGAAGTTGACATAACCCTGATTTTCTAATTTTTTATTGCCACTTAAGGGCATAGTTTGGCTAACCATGATCCTGCACATACCCCTTTTAGATATAACTTCCCAAACTACCATCTTGTGGGAATGTAAAAAGTTATCAAATAAAATAAAACACTAAAGTAAGCGAATGGAGAATACTATTTGAGAAATTTAATAGATTCAAATCTGTCATAGTTATAAGGTATCATATAATTCTAGTGGAAATGAGATTATGTTGTGATGTGATTAAGATTATTACAACATGACACTAAATAAAACTTGCTTAATCAAAAACCAATTTAGCCTTAGCAAGTTTAGATAAGTCCTTTTAGTATTTTTGGTTTCAATTATATATATTTTTGCACCAATGTTTGAATTACACTTTGTGGTTATCATCGGACTTTTCTACTCCTAAATGCTCTTTTATCATGATGATTGATCATAGAATGACATCAAACTAGTAGATCTCAATGGTAAAAGTAAAAAAGAAATACCACTTGACCTCATGGTAACCGAAAAGGGTCCACTCCCACCTTGTTGAGGAGATAGTCTCAAGTCCCAAAAAAGATAACAAACTCTGGTCCAAGGAGGGAAAATAAATAACTAGGGCCAAGGGCACACCTAGCTATCCCAACCACCTTGTAGAGTAACCACAACAAAAGAAATCAATAGAGAACAACACCAAGGAGAGAAAGAATGAAATATTTTATTGATTCATCAAGTAATCAATATACATGCCCAACTATAAGGCCTTCTAGTTTATGGCCAAATATAAAATACAACTTCTAGATCCATGATCTAGCTTCAATTTTGCATTTCTAGGCACATATGCATTCCCTATTCAAAATGCTCTAAGTTCTACCCCTCTAACCAAAGCCTAAGAACTCTATTTATACTTGCCATAATGGCTTACAAAGAATTCTATAATATTACATAAGAAAAAGGCCGACATCAAAATGGTCAAAACTCATCCCTAAACAAGATCTTATCATTAAATTCATGATCAAAATTAAATACGCAAGTCAGCTCCCACTAAGAACAAAAACACATACAACTTGGCTAAAGAAGGAACTGAGCATCACCAAATAATAGGCTCACTCAACGCACACTAGATAGCTCAACACATACTAGATAACTTGGCACATAGTAGAACTTGGTAGCAATTGGAAACTAGCACTCGACAACAATTGGAAATTGGCACTCGGCAATAACTAGAACTCATCAGCAACTAGAAATTAGCACTTGACAGTAATTAAAAGCTGGCACTTGGTAGTAACTGGAACTCGACAACAACTAGAAGAATGAACAAAAGGGAAAGATTACAAGGAAACCTAGGATGCTTCTCCATCAGATAACTAGGGTTGGAAGAAATGATTCTCTTGAATCATGCAAGTGTCACAACCTGAGTTGAATCTAACTCATATTGAGAGATCCATGTTGTATCTTCAACTAGTCTATTCTTCAACTTCATTGAATACTCATAGTAATCTTTTCCTCTTGTGCTCCTACCAATTCTTTGATCCAATACCTTTTCACCTTCTTCAATCTACTTCTTAGGATAATCATGTAATACAAAAATTTCATCATCTGACTCATGATACTTGTATAAATCAACCACATTGAATATAGGAGATATATCCATGTCATCAAGTAACTCAACTTCATAAGCATTACCACTATCAAATTTCTTCAAGATCTTACAAGGTCCAAACTTCTTCATCTTCAACATACTATATGTTCCAATAGGAAATATTCCTTTCTTCAAATGAACCATCACTTTGTCACCAACTTGAAAAACATGATGTCTTCTAGACTTATCAACATTCTCTTTATAATTTTAATTACCTCGTTCCAACCTCAACTTTATTTCCTTATGCAAAGACTCCATAAAATTAGCAAATTCTTATCTTATGTACAACACTTCTCTTCTCCTCACTAGCAACATCCCTCAAATTTGATACTCCTCTAGGCTACATTCCTGTACTCCTATTCACAGAATTATTTTATGCAAACTCAACTTATGCCAATATGATATCCCAATTACTTTTCTTATCTCTAACTAAATATCTTAGAAAATTACCCAAGCTTCTATTTACAACCTCTGTCTATCCATCTATTTGTAGATGGAATGTAGAGCTAAACCTTAATTTAGTACCCATCTTTTTCCACAAAGTCTTCCAAAAATAACCAACAAACTTACTATCTTTGTCATAAATAATACTTCTTGGTAATCCATGCAATCTCACAATCTCTTTGAAGAAAAGTTTAGCAACATGCTTAGCATTTGATGTCTTCCTACATGGTATGAAATGATGCATTTGAGAAAATCTATCCACAACAACAAGAATAAAATCATACCCCTTCACTATTTTAGGCAATCAAAGAACAAAATCTATACTAATGTCACTCCAAGGTTTCTTGAGAATAGTAATAGGTGTATACAAGCTAGTATTTTGACATACTCCTTTTGCAACTTGAAAAACTCCACAACTCTTAAAAAATTATTGAACATCATTATACATTTGTGTCCAATAATACTTATTCTTCAACAAACTCAATGCCTTATCAATTCCAAAATGTCCATCCAATCCACCACTATGATTTTTCTTGATCAAATAAACTCTCATAGAAATTTTAGGGATACACAATTGAATTCCTTTAAAAAAATACCTTTTTCAATGAAATATTGATCATACTTAAGTGTTATGTTAGATTTGGTGCTCTACACTCTCTCCACGCCTTAGAAAAATTAGGTTCAATATCATACAACTCTTTCATGTCATCAAAACCAAGAACTTCAACCTTCATCTCAGTCAATAAAGAATGTCTCCTACTTAATGCATTAGCAACTCTATTAGTAACTCCACTCTTATGCTTAATACCAAATGTAAAACTCTGCAAGTACTCAACCCACTTCATATGTCTCTAATACAATTTATGTTGATTTCTCAAGTACTATAAAGCTTTATGATCAGTATACAACAAAAAATCCTTTGGAATCAAATAATGTCTCCACTTCTTCAAGGCTTGAACAATAACATAAAAATCTTGATCATACATAGAATACTTCCTTTTAGCATCATTCAAATTCTCACTAAAGAAAGCAATAGGTTTACCTTTTTGACTGAATACAACTCCTATTGCACTACCACTAGCATCACATTCAACTTGAAATATCTTATTGAAATAAGGTAAAGCCAATATAGGGAACTCAACAAATTTTTGTTTCAAATTCGCCAAACTATTATCAACTGCATAAATCCACTTTAATTCCTTTTTATCTCCTCTCATTGTCTTAGTCATAACATTAGAAACAAAACTCAAATTACTTATAAACTTCCTGTAAAAGCTAGCCAAACCATGAAATAATCTTACCTCACCTAGATTTTCATGTGTAGGCCACTCTAAAATTGCTTTGACCTTCCCAAGATCCATCTTCAAACCATAAGTTGGAATCATAAATTAAAAATATACAATCTCTTCTTGCATAAAAGAACACTTTTTTAGATTAATCATCAACTTCTCCTCTTTCAATCTCTATAATACTTGTCTAACATGCTCAAGATGTTCTTCGTTAGTCTTACTGAATATCAAAATGTCATCCAAATAAACAATCACAAACTTACCCAAGAATCTTTTTAGAACTTCATTCATTAACCTCGTGAAAGTACTAGGTGCATTAATGAAACCAAAAGGCATAACCAACCATTCATACAAACCATTTTTTGTCTTGAAAATAGTCTTCCATTCATCACCTTTTCTATTTTTGATCTGATTATATTTTAAATAAATCTTAGTAAAATACTTTTCTCCACTTAAAAAATCCATTATGTCATCCATCCTAGGCATAGGAAACCTATATTTCACTATGATCTTGTTAATAGCTCTAGAATTAGCACACTCTATTCTCCATTCTTCTTAGGTGCTAATATGATAGGTAAAATACATGGACTCAAACTTTCTCTGATCAAACATTTCTACAATAACTCATGCACTTCTTTGTTAAGATCTTCATTCTCTATATGTGTTAGTCTATATAGTGCTATATTTGGTAAACTAGCTCTAGGAATTAGATCCATACAATGACTTATACTCCTTATTGGTGGTAAACAATCAAGAGTATCTTCTGCAACAATATCCTTGTATTCATTTAGTAAAGTTTCAATTTTTGCTAGTACTCAACTTCTACTAGTTTCTATTGTCACTTGGTCATTACCACCAAAACTCAGTCCTCTAGGAATTATAGCAAAACAAACTTGGCTTCTTTTCATTTATTTTTCAGTTTTTTCCCCATTGACCATGCAAATTTTCATAGTAGTACAATTATCCTCATTTGGACTTTCAATCAAGGGCATCAATATTCTATTTTTCCCATTCACCCAAAGAGTATATTGATTCAATCTTCCATCATGTATAACATATCTATCATATTTCCAAGGTCTACCCAATAAAATACAACAACAATCCATAGGCATAATATCACATATAACTTTATCAAAGTAATACCCTATAGTGCCTACGCTAGTTCACATTTTTGCTATTGTTGCCAAACCCTTTTAGGATAGTTTTATGTTCATGATTATTAGTAACATTATTTTGATATTATCAGATATTGTTTTAGATTCAGTTTATTATATGATGAGATTACTTGGTACTTTATAATTCATGTATGCATGATGATTATTCAAGTGATTTCAGTTATTGATGATGATTAGATAGATGATTTATTCTGTGAGTGTTTTCTTATGGATACTTACCCCATACTTGCACGTGTATGGTGTGCGTGTTTTTTTTCTTTTTGTATGGCATTTTTGATGTGGTTAAGGAAGGGAGTCGTAGTCACCTGCTAGTCAAGATCTACACAATGCACCACTTCCTTCCATTTCCTATTTAGCTTAGTATATGTTGTGCTTGTACATGCATGGATTTTATGCAGGTTACAGGTACCAAGTATGGACTTCCCTAAATTTCTAGGATAAGCGTACCCTATCGCATTATCTCAGTGGTAAGAGAGGAGAGATAAATTCTCAAGTCCAAATTCCAACCCTTTAAGCCATTAGTCCTAATTGAAAATTAGGACAAGTATCTAAGTCGAGTACCCTTCGAATATGTCGGATGACATAATTCATGATATTAACCCTTTTAGTTTGATTTTGTATGTGTTTTGCTATGATGGGTTTCTATATTTTACTTTATGAGTCTTTAGGGTATTTTCTATTAATTAAGTCTAATTAAAAGATTTAATTAATGGTTTAATTTAATGAAAAATTAATATGATATTTTAATATTTATTTTTATTGAATTAATTGAAAAATTAATTAAATAAAAAGAATAAATTTCAAGATAAAAGTTAGAAGTTTAAAGTTGGAACATGATAACATTTATTTAATTTAATAATAATATATTTAGAGTTCATTTTTAAATAAATGCTAAATAATAATATTATTTAAGTTAGTAAATATTTATCAATTAAGTTTTGAGAATAAATTTAAAAGTGGAAAAGATATTAAAATTATTAAAAGATTCTAGATTGCATGATGCGTGCATGTGATTAAAATATATTAAGATTAAGCAAGTAGATTTATTAAAGTGAGTGCATGAGATGTAAAATTAATAAATTAATTTAAATAAATAAATAAATAAATAAATAAATAAATAAATAAATAAATAAATAAATAAATAAATAAATAAATAAAGTGAGTATTAAATAAATTAATGTGTATTATTTGAATACTTATTCACATAGGAGTATGCGAACTCTCGTGAGTTGTCATGTTGAGAACACAAGAGTTTGCACTCTAATTATGCATGTGTTGTCTACACTTAGGAGTTAGCACATGGTGTCTACAAAATTTTAGAGACCTCATCATCTCTATCTTCTTGTCATGGAATTTATGTGCGTAGTTGTCATGCTTATCTCCTAGTTCTTTCTAGACACATTCTAGATGCATCTTAGAGGCCTTAATATAGAGGCTCTCCTAATGTGTATGGACATCCTCATATGCTTCTACAAGCAGTTCTAGTCATTTTGGGGTTTTAGCTCTTGGAAGAATTGTGAATGTTGGAGAAGGAAGGGATTTTTCTATGGACTTCTAAGGCATGGAAAATTAGCATTAGTGTCCAGGTGCACTCATGATTTTTGCATATTCCATTTGCATGCTTTCTCTTCCTATTTTCATTGTGTTTGTTATGTGTGTCTAAATATTCTCTGTGATTGAATCTTCAATCTTGTAATTGGAATTTAAATAGGCATGCTAATTCTATCTATGCATGACAAAAAAAAAACTAATAGGGAACTCAATTAGAAAACCCTAGCTTCCATTCATGAAAGAAATTAATTCGGGTTTGGGTTTGAATTAAAATAGAATCTTATTTTTATGCATTAAAAGAAGTGTAATTAATTATTAGTCAATTTAAGTGAATGGATTTTTAAATGAGGGCAAATTAAAAGAAAAATTAATAAGTGTTTAGTGGAATTAAATAATTGAATTATTAATGAGATTGATTTTACTTAAAATCAATGAAGATTATTTTAAATAAATGATTGTCCTTGAAGTTTTTAAAGGAAATTGCAAACTAATTATTTGAAGGTTGATAAGTATTATTCTAATAATTTGAATAATGGGAGAAGCTTCTTGGAATTATTAGTAACATTGATTTTTTAGTGAAATAATGTGAATGATTCTATCTAAAAGTCAATGGGAACTAGTTCAATGATTTAAATAAGTAAATAATTATCTTTTAATTATTTTAAGAAATTATTTTAAAATAATGGAGGGACAATTCTATGTTTTTAATCGATGAGATAAACGGGTTGACTTGTAGATTAAACGGAAAATCTTATACTCTTGAAATATACTTGAAATGAAAACTAAAACCTCATATTTGGTTTAACCATGTGATTGCAAAATCAAACCAAAACATGTGTTCGTATCTTGTTCTTTATGCTATCCATGTTTGGGGTTTGGGTAGTCCTAGAGTGTTGACTAGTTAGGATGTCTACCAGAGGCTTGAGAGTTATACGAATGTGATGGCATGTTGATGTTATTTGATCGTGATTCTTTTTAAAATCCAACCATGGTAATGTGATGGTATGCTCTATGAGATGTTTGTGTTTACTATTCATTGATGCTTTTCAGTCTTCTTGTGTGAAGCTGAGGTGTATGTATTTGAGACACTTGACTTAACCATTTTTGAGTCATCGATCAATTATCCTTGGATTACTTTCCAGTCGCCATGATGGGACTGAAATGTTGATTTATTTCTTGATGTTGTCATGTTGTAACATGTTTTGACTCAACCATTTTTGGAGTCTTTGATCAGTATTACTTTGAGATACTTTTTAGTTGCTTATTGAGAACCAATGGATATTGTGATTATCAGTGATACCTTCAGTTGCTAATAGAGGTATGTTATGGTCATGATTATCAATGGATGTTTTTCAGTAGATCATAGAAATTTGATATTCTTATTGTAGATTATCTTTTGATATTTTTCCAGTTGCTTATTTAGGACTGGGGTGATTTTGTGATTTGTGATTTAATGAGCTTAGGGTAGGTTATCTACTTGTAGTGTCAGGAAGTGGCTTGCAATGGGGGCCAGGGCCCTAAGTGGCTACTAGGGTAACTCATTGTAAGTTATTTAATAAGTGAAAAAATTTACACTAAATGGGGATTAAATGAACCTAATAAGATAGTTGTATGTTCTCACCCATGCCTCAAATGCTATTACAGACTAGGATGGGAGTAGAGAGAATGCTTCATTGTGACCTTGCATTCTGTAGTATGCCTCGTCAATACGAGAGGATACTAGTGGCCGCATAGGGATCACTAGTGGGCCGGGGTCTATTGAGAGACTACCAAGGTAACTCTAGCATGATTTGTGTGATGACACTTTCCCGCTTACATAGTAGGTTTCCTACATGTCATTATTGTGCCTCTGGGTATAGGTGTTGACTCTTTTATGTTGGAACCTTTGAGTTAGTATACTTTTAGGATTCATATACTTAGAGAGTACTTATGTTATGTGATTTTTTATCTTGTGATATGTGTTTTGATATCCTATTTGGGACTTGAGACTATCTCCTTAGTGCGGCGAGAGTGGACCATTTAAGTTCCATGCGGTCGGGTGGTAGTGCTTTTTCACTCTTATCATTTGAGATCCATTTAAGACACCATGGCTAATGCATTCCTTGTTGGCATCTATCTTCATTCTATTCTTGGATTATGATGATGGACATGTATCCTTATATTGATGACCAGCATATGATAGATGATGTTGTTTACTTATCTTATGCCTTATTTTGCATGATTAGATTTCTAATGCATATGTTGTAGCATGTTAGATTGTTTTCTGCATATGATGTAGTATGTGTTAGGAGTGATGTTCCTACTATGATAATACCAATGATATCTTTGGTGACTTGAGATGTTATGCATGGAGGGATGGCTAGGGCCCACGATGGTCTAATCATGCTATTTACGGTTGGGAGGAACCTTGCACTTAGTTAGTGATGTTTGTGATTTATGGTTATCTATTATGATGGATGTTTATATCTTTATTGATTAATGGATGTATCATGTATGGAATTTGGTTGCATTTACTTTATTGCACTTGCATCATGGATTAGAATAGGATGATGTACTTTATTTTCACACATGTATATTCTTTTAAGTACCCTGTGCCATGTACAGTGGATGATTGAGCATTCCAAATTTAATTGCTAAGAGGCATTCGAAACAAATGTGTAATATGGACATTGGACTTTATATTTATTCTTTCATGTGGGTGTGGTGGTATTAGACTTAGTATTAAATAGATTAAATGTGACTCAATGTCTTGGGATCCTTAAGAAATGTAACCTGTTATGTATGCTTTTTAGTTTATGTATGTTATTGCTTCCGCTACTATGTGTATGTTGTGAATGGTTTAACTTTCATGTTTAAAAAAAATTTTTTTTTGGAAAACTTAGCAAAAATTTAGGTTAATTCTTTTGGATCCCTTGGCAAGGCTTTACATGCCCAATCTTGAACTTCACAACACATTGTTCACTTACCAATATCTTATGCTCATCTTTGATCCATGAAACATTATAAGGTTTAGGATGCTTCAACCTCTACAACTAAAATTTTGCAACCAACTCTTCTAATGACAAATTTATAGAACTTCCACTATCAATTATTACCTTGCAAAATTTTCCAACCATCTTACATTTTCTTTTGAAAAGAATTCTCCTTATGACATGTTCCTCATCACTTCCCTCATTGCACAAGGTTCTCCTCACCATCAGATTTTCTCTAGTCTCAAGTCCACTTGGTGAACCCTCATCATCTCCTTGAATCATATCATTTATTTTACCTTGTCCACTTTTAGAGGATCTACATTCAAAAGATCTATGCCCTTCTTGAGCACATCTGAAACAATTACCATGAAATCTACCTCTAGAATAAGAATTACCTCTTCCTTGGTAAGAACTGGTAACTCCTCGGTAAGAATCACCACCTTTCCACTTAGTCTTGACTTTTTCATCATCCTTCCATTCACATTTTCCCTTATCTTGCACATAATTATCAAATCTGCCACCTTCTCCTTAGAATCTACCTCTGCCTCTCTAGAATCTACCAACTTTACCTATTTCTCTTTGTTCATGCTTCTTTGTAAGATCCCCTCAACTTTCAAGGCATATTGATATGCTTCTTCCACACTTTCCAATTTTACAAAACTTATTTCATCTTGAATTTTAGATATCAATGCATTTATGTACCTTACAATTTTCTCAACATCATCATCCACATGTCCAGATCTAATGGACCCAATATATAAAATTCCTCAGTATACTCCTTCAAAGTCATGTCACTTTGTCTCAAATTTCTCATCTTTCTCAATAAGCTAACTTGGTAATCTACAAGAAGGAATTTGTTCTTCACTTTGTTCACCATCTTCATCCAAGTTCTAAGCTTTTCCTTTCCTCTCCTTTTTCTATCAATTTACAACTGCTTTGACCATAGTGAGGCATGTCCTATCAACCTAATAACTTCAATCTTCACCTTCCTATTATCAAGAGTGTTTTCATACTCAAATAACTTCTCCATTTCAGAGATCCAATCTAACACAACATTGGTATCTAATTTTTCATCACAAGGAACAACTTCTATAGTAGGCCTTGAATTAGCTCTAGACAATACTATCAATAACCTTGCTTCATCTTGATCTTCTTTAGGTTCTAGATTAGGGTTTGGTGCTATTGCTTCATCATCACTCATATTAGATAGATGTGCTCCTCTCCTCTGGGCTATCTCTACAACATCTAATATAGTTGCAATTTGTCTCAATGTATCTAATTTTGTATTATTAACATTTTCTCTACCTCAAACAATCTTTACAAATGAGGTTCCTACAAGATTATAACCCTCTACAAGTTATACCTATCAAATCCTCAGATCTACTAAAACACAACCAAATTCACTCAGGGTTCTACACAATCCAATCTCCACAAGGATGAACCTCAAGCTTTGATACCATTTGATGCAGGAAGGGAAAATAAATAACTAGGGCCAAGGGCACACCCATCTATCCCAACCACGTTGTAGAGTAAACACAATAGAAGAAACCAATAGAGAAAAACACCAAGGATAGAGAAAGAAAAATATTTTATTGATCCATCAAGTAATCAGTACACATCCCCAATTGTAAGGTCTTTGAGGTTATGGCTAGTACAAAATACAACTTCCAAATCCATGATCTAGCTTGAATTTCACATTTCTAGAGACATATGCATTCCCCTCTCAAAACCATCTAAGTTCTACTCATTTAACCTAAACCTAAGAGCTCTATTTATACTTTCCAAAATGGCTTACAAAAGATTCTAGAATATTACATAATAGAAATGTTGACCTTAAAGTAGTCAACACTCATCCCTAAACAAGATCCTATTATTAAATTCATGATTCAAATTAAATATGCAAGTAAGCTCCTACTAAGAACCAAAACACAAACAACTTAGCTAAAGAAGGAACCAAACATCAACAAATAATAGGCTTAGTTTGCACACACTAGATAACTCAACACACATTGGAACTCAACAACAACTAGAAACTAGCACTCAACAACAACTAGAGACTAGCACTTGACAATAACTAGAACTCGACAAGAACTAGAATCTAACACTCGATAGTAACTGGAAAATGATACTTAGAAGTAACTAGAACTTAGTGGCAACTAGTAGAATGAACAAAAGTGTAGGATTACAAGGAAATCTAGGATGCTCTTGCATCAAACTCAAAATTCAAATCCAATATCTAAGTTACGAAAACATAAAATAAATCTAACTCAAAGGTACCAAGATAAAATGACATCTAAATCTAGAGGCTACAAAGACACATATGAAATGTATTATGTTAGTGGGCAAGTATCATTGCACAAGATAAATCTAGGGTTACATGACTAGTCTTTTAATCTTCTGGCCCCCTAGTGACTCTATGTGCCACTAGTATGGTTTTGTACTGACAAGGCATACTAACAATGCATGGTCACAACCAAGCATCCTCTCTACTCCCATCCTAGCCTATACTAGCACTCGAGGCATGGGAAAGGAAAGACAAAGACTATTTTTAGTTTACTTTACTCTCATTTAATGTAGATTTTTCATTTATTGAAATAACCTACCATGGGTTACTTATCAACCTCCCTAGGGACTCAACCTCCATTGTAAGCCACTTCCCAACATAACATACAGATAACCTACCCTAAGCTTAGCAAAGAAAAAATATTTGAAAAGACCAAATACCATACATCAATTCATAAAATAAGCAACTAACAAGTACTAAAATCACTTCGTCAAAATACAAACATCACTAATACAATCATCCTAATAGGATTGATCCAAGAAAGTACACATAAGCTAAATCATAACATCATATGTAATCACCAAAACAATAATTCTCGGCCTTTGGTAAACATCATAGAACTAGTCAACTCTCTAAGTTAACCCTAAACTTGACATACAAGAAAGCATTCAATAAACAATGTAGTTTCATAGTTTTGTTTGATTTTGAAAACGCACAGTTTGAGTTTATAGTAAGGTTTAAGTTTCTATTTCATTGCACGTTTTTGGTTTGATGAAGTTTACTATTTTCCACTTACAACTTAACCCATTTCACATTTAAATATGAATGCATCATTACCATTAACTCACAAAACTGATGTCTTTGTAAGGATCATTAATTTAAAATAATAGTTAATAAATAATTAACTAGTAATTATTTAACACTACTAAAAGATAAAATAAATCTCATAAAATGATTACCTTCTAACATCCTATTAACAAATCTATTAATTAATAATTAAATTAATTAACTTAAATTTCTAATAACATATAATATACTTAACAACTAATAATATTTTAATAATTTAAAAAAAAATTATAAAAACATATAATAATCAAACTTTAATTAAATTTAAATTTAAATAAAATAGCATTTTAAATAATATAAAAGTAAAATAATATAAAATTTTTAATAAGATTTTTTATGAATGCTAGTTCATGTAAAGGCCCTTTGAGCTACTATATAAAGTAGTCATGTCATGTCATAGTAGGCCCTGCTATGCCTGTAGCAGGTCCTGCATAAGTAGTACCTGTTGCTGTCATAGTAGGACTACTATGTCAATCTCTCTGCCATCAGCAAGGATAATCTTGGGGTTTTAGGGTTTGGTGGCCTCGTCTACAACCAAATTTATTTATTATATATTTTTTAAAAATATTTTTTCAAAAAAATAACAAAAAATGAAATACATAGCCCCCCCTTCAAAAATATTTTTTCTATTTAATTTTTATAAAGTTTTGAAAAAATACACTGATAGGGAAAATCCAATAAACCAATCAATTTTTGCATTCTATAATTCAATTTCTTTTCAAAAGCATTTCTGAATAAAATAACCAACTAATTAAAATTCATACAAGGAAGGTTCTAAAACTCAATTTTTGAATACAGATAAATTTGATATGAATAACAATAAAATTTACAATGAAATGTTCATCTTAAATAAAAATTTGAAAACAGATTTATTAGACACAAAGAAGATAGGAAATTCAAAGTACAGAAATCACCATGCGAATAAACCACAAGATTCTACTTGAATCTGATGCTAATACACAAAGACATGAAGCACACAAGAAATTCTCTTTCTTCTGAAACTCTTCTTTCTAAAAATCCCTTCTGTAAAATTCCAGTCCATGTGGAATGAGCTCTGGATCTATGATAAAGAGTTCTCCCCTAAATTTGGGACTTTGATTATGCAATCACATGAGGGAACTCGTTGATCAAATTATTTTTAATATTTTATTACATTTTAAATATTCATGCACACTTTTTCACAATTTAAAATATCTTTATTAAATTAATTTCTCTTTCTCTCTTTAATTAATTTTTGAAGTGTTTTTAATATAAATATTTATTAACTTAAGTAATAATAATATTTATCATTTATTTAAAAATGATCTCCTAAGTATATTATTCTTAAATTAAATATATTTTATTACACTCTAAAATTAGAACTATAATTTTATCTTTAAATACAATTCTTTTATTTAATAAATTTCTTAATTAATTAGATATAATTAAATATTGAAATTATCTTAATAATTTTCCATTAAATTAAATCATTAAATATTCATTTGATTTGACTTAATTAATAGAAAAATCACCATAGACCCACAAGATGAACTATGAAAACCCATCATAAAAAAATAACATACACGATCAAACTCAAGGGGTATAATCACGAATTTACATCATATGAAAAATTTGGAAGGGTAAACATCTTAGATATTTGCCCTACTTTTTAGGACAAATGATTTAAGGATAGGATTCAAAATCAAGAGTTATCTCCCCTCTCTTATCATTGAGATATTGAGATAGGGTATGCTCATCCTAGCAATTTAGGGAAGTCGATACCCGATACCTACAATTTGCATAAAATTTACAAATGTAAAAACACATATATTCTGAACTAAATGGGCAATGGTAGAAAGTGGTGCATCATGTAGATCTCAACTAGCAGGTGACTAGAACTCCTATCCTTAACCACATCAGATACATCAAACACAAAGAAAACATACACATACACCATACACATGCAAGTATGGGGTAAGTATCCATAGAAAACACATAAATAATCCATCTAACTATCATCATGAAATAACTAGAATCATTGTAAACAATCATCATCAAAGTATAATCTTGCATACATGAAATAAATAGTACCAAAGTAATCTCATGATATAGTCAATTGAGTATGAAACAATATCCAATAGTCTAAAAATCAAACACCACTAACCATCAAACATAACATAGTTTGGCCTAAAAGAGTTTAACAATAATAAATGAAAAGTAAATTAGGGGTAAGCACTAGACCCACCCTCCCCTAGACTTAGGCTTACCCTTGGAAACTTATAAGAAAGTGGGGGTATAAACCGCATAAACTAGATGCATCCTCCCATGTAGTTGATGACTCATCAATAGGGTCCCATTAGATGCTTACCTGATCTATGGTGTGACCCCTAAGGGTAAAATCTCACTATTGTAGAATGCAAACTAGCTCCAAAGCCAGCTGCCCATCCTCTAAATATAACACATTCCAATCAAGAACATGTATCAAATTAGGAATATATCATCCAAGTATAGAAACATGGAAAATATCATGAACATGAGCTAGGCTAGGTGGCAATGCAAGATAGTAGGCAACTGGACCTATCCTCTCAAGAATCTCAAATTGTCCCACAAAGTGAGTTGCTAGCTTTGAACCCTTTCCATAAATTGCTCACCCACATCAAACTGCTTATTCATACTATGAGCATAGACATACTTCTTCTATCTATTGTGTTGTAGACATGTGCTCACAGATGCACACTACTTGTTACTCCATATCTCAAAGTATCTCAAGGCCCAACAAGATGTAATCCTCTAAACTATCTCAACTCAAAGGTGTACTTGAAGGATGACCATACAAATCCTAAAAAGGCATCATCCTAATAGAACTATGATACCCATTGTTATAAGAAAACTCTACTAGGTATAGATAATCATCCCAAAGACTCTATCTTTCCATCACATACATCCTCAACCTATCCTCTAGAACTTGATTCACTCTCTTAGTCTGACCATATGTCTCTTGGTTATAAGCTAAGTTGAAGTTCAACTGCACTCCAAGATCATGCTACAAGGATGTCCAAAATGTGGATGTGAATATAGGATCCTTATCCACAATGATCTTTTGGGGAATACCATGCAATCTCATGATATCACGCATGAAGACATTAGTTACCAAAGCTACTATGTAGGATGACCTTATCAATGAAATTTTCCCACCTTAGTCAACTGATCAATGGTGACCATTATTGCATCATGTCAACGAGTAGCCAAAGGTAATTCTATAATGAAATCCATAGAGATGATATCCAATTTCCATAAAGAAATGAGATTAGGTTGTAAAAGCTTTGCTAGATGTTGGTGCTCCCCCTAACTCTCTAGCACTCAAGAAAACTAGCCAAAAAATTAGTGATATCACGCTTCATCCCTCTCCAACAGTATAGATGTCACAAATTTACATGCATCTTCTTAACACCTAGATGTACTGAGTAAGGTGCTTGATAAGCCTCTAATAGGATCAATGTATGAAGCTCATCTAGTAGTGGTATACAGATCGTTCCTAAATAGCACAAAAGGTCATTTGACTCCAAAATATAACCTAAAAAATTTCCTTTCAAAGGTCCACCTGAATCTATCTCCCTGCTCACCTCCTAATACCAAGTATCTATAGGAAGTGCCTGAAGTATACAATTTCTCAAATCTACACTAAGAGTCAAAGATAGTGTCACATGTCTCCTATGATATTAACCAGCTAGCCCCATGAAGCTACAAATTGCTTACATGGTAGTGGGTGAATAATTTATGATTGTCTAGATCTTCATAGGGTCTACATAGATACCATCACCTGATGTGATATGCCCTAAATATTGTATCTCTGATTGAAATAAATCACACTTCACCGAGTTGGCATAAAGTTGATTATCTCTTAAGAACTACAAAACCAAATGTAGATATTCCTCATGCTCCTTTCGGGATATAGAATATAACCAAAATATTATCTAGGAGCACAAGAACAAATTGATATAGATAGGAATAGAACACTCCATTCATTAGATAGATGAAAAATAATGGAGCATTCATCAACCCAAATGTGACTACTATGAACTCATAGTGCCCATAGCGAGTTTGGAAGGTAGTCTTATGAATTTCAGCATACTAAATGCAAAATTGATGGTATCCAAACTTTAGATCAATTTTGGAGAACACTATAGCTCCCTTGATATGATCAAATAAATCACCAATCCTTAGTAAAGGATACTTATTCTTTATTGTCACCTTGTTCAGTTTTCTATAGTCAATACACAAGCATAATGAACAAGCCCTCTTCTTCACAAAGAGCATTGGTGCTCCCCATGGAGATACACTTGGTTGAATACTACCCTTGGCCAGAAGGTCCTCAAGTTGTAGGTGCAACTCACTCAATTCATAAGTGGTCATCTGATAAGGAGCTCTATAAATAAGCTCTACTCCTCGAATAAGATCAATGTTGAAATCACTATCCCTCTTTGGAGGCATACCCAAAATCTCACTAGGAAAGAAATCAACATATTTCTATAGAATAGGGTGCTCTAAAGTCTTCCCTACAGGGTCTTCTTCTTCTAGCTCATTCACTATAATGGAAAACACTTGACATCCCTTATGAGATCTCTACTTTAATTGCATAGTGGATATCATCTATAGAGATATACATCTCTAGATATGCACAATCTCTAAGTCCTTCCCTTGATCATCTTTACACAAAATGGTCTTCTTTCTGCAATCTATACTACCTCTATAAGAGCCATGCCAATCCATACATAAGACCAGAACATGAGAGCCAAGAGGAATGACCCAAAGGTCGACTAATGTAACAAAGCCTCTGAGGATTAGTTTATACTAATACACTGTGGAATCTATGGAAACCCTAGCACCTAAGGCTAATTCCACTTGCCAATCCAAACCCTACTTTACCACCTCTAGCTTACATTTAATAACTATGGATGGTGAAATAAAAGAGTCCATAGCACCTAAATAAAAAAAGATAGAGAGTTGTATCTTAGATAGCTCCCATAGTCTAAACCATGGTTCCCTAATGATTTACCTAATGGTGGTCCACCACTGTAAATACTCTGTGATCTCTACTAGCAACTCCAACTATAGAATTAGATGTTGCTAGCCTAGAACTTGAATAGTGAGATGCATGTTGTGGTCAGTTGGCTACAATGTGTCCAAACTATCCACAAGAATAATATCCTATGCCTTTACCAGATCCCCACCTACTGGAGGTGCACTCGACTATTGGTGGCTATTTTTACTAGCAAAAGATTGGTTTCTTTGTGTAGGTTGAGTATTCTAATTTCACCTATTGTGTTGAGAGTTATAGTAGTTCCTAGCATCAGAACCATAGCCACCACTATGAGCCAGAGGGTATGATCCCCTCTATTGCTACTATTGTTGAGGTTGTTGTTGGTTTTGATATCCCTTAGGATAAGGGGGTTTCTTGTTCCCACCTAAGTTTTGGTTACCCTTGGATCATGATGTTGTAGGTGCTCCCACAAAGCCACCATGTCCTAGAGTGACACTCAAATATGCACTTTGAGTGTTTTAGGTTCAAATACCTTAAAACCCCCAAATAGATGGTTGTTCAAACTTCTTATAAAATGTTGTGTGAACTATGCTAGATTATCATTAATTTTGGCATAGGGCATGAACTCATATAATTTACACTCATACTGTACTATGGTCATAGTGAACTATCTCAGGATGTGGAATTCATCTACTCTCTACTAATTCCATTCCTCTGGTAGGAATCACTAATGGAAGTTCTCCAAAAATAACTCTCGTGTGACATCATTCATGTTTATCCCTAGCTTTTTCTCTTTGATAGTCCACCATGTGGCTCCAAAGAGCTATTGGTTGGTGATAGAAGACCTCATTTTGACGTTAGAGTCAAAGTCTTGTATAGCAAAAACCCTCTCAAGAGCAATAAGCCACTCCTCGACCACATAACTTGAATCCAATCCATTGGCGGGTTTGGCCTTAGACCTTTGAAAGTCCATCTAAGCAACTACAACTAATCTTTGTTAGTCCCTCTGAGAGCTCTTAGACCTAGGTCTCTTCTAATTCCCTGTCTCATGTGCTCCTTCCTAACCAACACCCCAAAGATGAGGTAGGTGATCCATAATGGCCTTCATCATTTGCCTCAGGTAAACCTCATTTGAGTTAGATTGTTTCTCTCTATGGTTCTCTTCCTAATGCTCACTAATATGGCCTTCCCTATTCTCCTCCTAAATAGGGCCTTTAAGGATAAACTAATGTACACTAATGTCTCTGCCTCATCCATGACCTCTACCATAGCCTAATCTATGACCTCTAACTAAAGATCTCATCCCAGATACCATTCCACAATAATATCCAAGATAAAAAGATGCTATAATAAATATAAAAACATAGTACTATAAAGCATACACATAAGAAACATGTTTCGAAAATAGTACAAATTCAATTTTTAGTTTTTCCTATTTTAAGTTTAAGTATATTTTAGTTTTTAAGCTCGAGTGTTCAAGTTTGAGAATATACAAATAATAGTTTTAAGTTTTGTTTTAGTTCAACTAGTTACCAACTAGTGGTATTCCAATATACTAGCTCCCAATGTAGAAACTCAAGCTCTAATGCTAGATGTAACACCTTGCTAAGGAATCCAAAAGAACTAACCTAATGTTTCACTACATTTGCCAAACATTTTTTTTTATAGATAACTATGATATCCCCATTTTCACATAAATAATTTAATAATTTATAATATTAAAATGATTAATAATGTATATAAATTGAAGATATAAATTATTATATATCATATATATGTATATATATCATATATATGTATATATATACATATATAGACAAATACACACACACACATACATGAGATATTTAAAATAATATACTATTGAATATAAATAATATATATATCAATAATGATATTACTATAGATATAATATATGTTATTAAACTTATATATATATATGGTATTATTAATATAAATATATAATTAATAAAATATAGTTATTATTAATGAAAGGACATGACTCTCTCTCTCTCTCTCTATATATATATATATATATATCAAACATTGAGATGGATGATGTATGAAATATTATCAATTGAATACAAAAAAAGACAAATAAGTAAATATCTCGAAAGGGGACATTACAAACAGTATCAGAGCATCAATTTGGCCATCCTATAGGGTAAACATATAAAGGTATCCATATAGAATGAATATTTTAAGTGCCATCAAAGTCTCCTAATAACCTGCAACTATTGTGAACTATTTATTAGATTGTCTCATGGAAATAACTCATAGAATGGAACAATACAAAAGACCTTGAGAAAGAAATTTATTGATAGATATTGTTTTGATGTAATCATTGGGCAATTGAAAAAGTTTGAAGTCTTTGAAAAGAATGTAATTATTAATCATGGACTAGAACTTGTAAACATTTCCACAATCTTCACTGCCATATAGAATGGAAGCTTCAAGACATTAAATTTTTCAAATAAATGTAGTGACATGAACAATGCTAATATTTTGAATCCTATCATGACAATGGTTATGCTATGGAATTCAATTTATTATACAAAATTCAATTACCTTGGAACTTTGTGCATTCAACAATACAAATTGTATCAAATCATGATTAAATTCTATATAGGATTTCTATATTTTGCTGAGGCTATCAAATACATGTTTGCATGACTATTCATTTAGATGAGACAGGTATTTTTGTTGATACTTACATTTATAATAACTTATTTTTGTTGATATTTTTGTTCAGGTCATCCTCAATGTAAGATATAAAATCCTTAAATCTCATTGGGCTCAAAATGTGAATACTTGCCCTTAAGATCCTAAATTATTTGTTGGTTGGTACACTTATATAAATGTAAATAATAGAAGCCATACTTGTGAGATAGAGAATCAAAACATAAAGCTAACAATGGCCATGTATGAGGATGAGGCATTCATAAATGATAAATTTATGACTTTTAGAGTAACTAGAGAGAAACATTGGTGAAATGGCATCCTGATTGTGGTTCAAAAAATGAAACATTCCAATCATAGTTATGAAATGGATGAAGGGTGTGACAAGACTAGTATTGAGGTGGTAGGAAGACATTCATTGAAATATCCATTAGTTTTGAAGATATTGCAGCAGTGCTCAATGACACGAATGCCAACTATATAAGGAATTATAAAGGTTAGCAATGTTATATGTAATAGAGTAGTACCATCATCAAGAATGAATATCAATTTTGAATTTAAAGGGATAAATGGAATTCAATAAAATAAAGGTAATTAATATTAATTTCTTAAATAAGGGAATATCTTAGGATAATAGTTGAATAAAACTTTAAATTTATAAGATCATAATTCTCCAAGATAACATAAGGCCTACAATGGAATGGGCTATGTGACCCCATGCAAAGGTACTAGGTAACGCCTATGGTGAGATGGGCATTGGGCTTCATCATCCAAGGATACTAGGTAAGGCCTATGGTGGAGAGAATATTTGAGGGTACATCATACAAAGGAACTATCTTGGAAATGATGATTGGAGAGAGATAACAATAATGAGGGAGAATGGTGAGGCCCATGAGTGGGTAATAGAGCACCCTATTATGATTTCTCCTCCTACACTTGAATGATAAATTAAGTATCTAACATTTTGATGAATTATATTTTTAAAAATATTTCTTATTGTGTTGGTCTGACAAAATCACTTTAAGATCAATTCTCTTTGTGTTCTCTAAAATTAAGAGTATAATTACCTTGCAAGGGGTTCAATATAGGGACATCCAAAAAGGGGACATTACAAGTGTCTTAAATTAATGATTTAATCAATCCAAAACTATTAAATAAATAATATCATCATCTTCCAAGATAAGATAAGGCCGAAAGTGGATGTAACGCCCCGCCAAGGGATCCAAAAGAATTAACCTAGAGTTTCACTAAGTTTGCTAAACATTTTTTTTTTTTAAAAGTAAGAATGTAAACATACACATCAAACACATAGTAGTGGAAGCAATAACATGTAATCATCAACAAACATACATCACAAGTTACATTCCTTAAGGATCCCAAGACGTTGAGTCACATTTAAATTTAATTAATTCTAAGTCTAACAACTACCACATACATATGAAAGAATAATCAGAAAGTCCAATATCCATAATATACATTTTCTCTGAATGCCTCTTGGAAATTTAATTCGAAATGTTCAATCATCCACTATACATGTCACAGGGTATGAAAGGCTTAAAAGAATATACATATGTAAAGATAAAGATAAATCATCCTCAAATCCATGATACAAAGTACAGTAAAATAAATGGAACTAATAACATACTTGATACATCCATACATCCATAATGATAAAACATCTATCATAAAATCTAACCATCCATCATAATAATCCAAGAACATAGTGAAGGTAAATGCCAACCAAGAAAGCTCCAGCCACAGTGACCACGGACAGATCTCAATGGTAAGAGTAAAAAGCACTACCACCCGACTTCGTGGAACCTAAATGGTCCACTCCCACCATGCTGAGGAGATAGTCTCAAGTCCCAAACAAGGTATCAAAACACAAAACACAAGTACTCTCTACGTCTGGGAAATCCTACAAGTATACTAACTCAAAGGTTCCAACATAGAACGACATCTAGACCCAAAGGCACCACAAAGACACGTAGGAAACCTGCTATGCAAGTGGGAAAGTGTCATCACAAAAGTCACGTAGAAGTTACCTGAGCAATCCCTTAGGAATCTCGGGTCCCTAGTGATTCCTGCGGCCACTAGTATCCTCTCGTACTGACAAGGCATACTGCGAAATGCAAGGTCGTAACCAAGCATTCTCTCTACCCCATCCTAGCCTATACTAGCACTCAAGGCATGGGAGAGAACATACAATTATCTTATTAGGTTCATTTAAGTCAGTATTTAGGTGAGATGTTTTCACTTGTTAAAACAACTTACAATGGGTTACTCCAGGCAGCCTCTTAGGGCCCCGATCCCCATTGCAAGCCACTTCCCGACACTACACATAGATAACCTACCCTAGGCTCATGAAATCACAAATCAAAGAATCATAATAAAATCACCTCAGTCCTATAGAAGCAACTGAAAAAACATCATAAAAGATAAGCCACAAAAATTACATCAGTTCTTCATGAGCAACAGGTAAGCATCAAATAATAATCATATGATCACAACAATTCTCTATCAGCAACTGAAGGCATCAATGATAAATCACAAAATCCAATGGTTCTCCAATGAGCAACCAGAAAGTATCCCAATAATAAATCACAATACTGATCAAAGACTCCAAAATGGTCAAGTCAACACATGACATCATCAAGAACATAACAAACACTTCAGTCCTCTCAAGCGACCGAAAAGCAATCCAAGTATAACTGATCGAGACTCAAAAATGGTTAAGTTAGGTATCTTATATACATACACTTCAATTTCATACCAGGAAACTGGAAAGCAACAACAAACAGTAAATACATCCATCATAGAGCATACTATCACCTTACCTTGGTTGGTTTGAAAAGATCGAGAACAAATCATCATAACCTCACATTCACAAACCCGGGCCTCTGGTAACAACCTAAACTGGTCAATACTAGAACAACCCCAAAACATATAGAACACATAGAAAACATCAAAGTCTCACAGATTGGATTTGAAAGTATATTATTGAGTTAAGGTAAGGTTTATGTTCCAGTTTAACGTCTATTTCAAGTAACTAAGTTTTCACAACTACCCCTTACGATTAACCCATTTCTATAATAACTTCGGCTCTGCCGACAGTGGGGGTGGGTATGGGGTAATTCCCTCCCCCCCACTATAATGTATAAAAATTTATTTTATAAATTTATTTTTATTTTTTTTATTTTTTTAAATACAATTTGTTTATAATAATTTTTTATTAATAAACCAATTAATTTAAAGATATATATAAATTTATAAATATATTAAAATAATTTCTTAAATATATATATTTTTCTTTTCAATTAAAAACTTTTAAATACGTTTCCTCCAAGTATTATATATACTATTTTTAAAAAGGATCTTTGTTTAATACATAAACTATCTAATCACTAAACATGTATAATTAAACATTTTATTTTATTTTATTTTTTTAAATTCTAATTTTATTTTATTTTATAAACTTTTATAAATATAACCCGAATTTCCAATCAAGATTTTCTTTTCTTTTCTTTCAAAAGCTCTCCCTAGTTTAAATTGTAAAATTCTATCATCTAGAACGAGGGTTTCAAATTGATTTATTCTTCCAATTCTGTTATATAGATGAAATACAATATAGTATCATAAGGTTCATAACAAGAGAGCGAAAGGATCAAACAGTGAAATCCAGACAATTCGGATTTAAAATCCGCAAGCACAAAGAAGACATGATTATCAAATTGCATAATTCAACCTGTGATCAAACACAAGACCCTACCTCAACCTGATGCTATTATGCAATCTCCAAAAACTGTAAGAGAATTCGCTCCTCTTCAATAACCTTCTTCTGAAAATCTTTTTTTGAATTTGCCTTCTGAAATTTGCTTCCAAAAGTGTCTCCCAAAATTTCTGTCTCCCCCAAATTCCTTGTCCAAATTCGTGTCCCCCAAAAATGAACCCCAAAGTTGTGATAAGGAGTTTTCTCCTCAAATCGGGGCACTAATTGTGCGTTCACCCGAGAGGACTCTTTGCTCAACTGAGTTAACTCAAAATTATCTTTTATTAATCTTTTCTTTATCTTTTTAATGCATATTAAATGAATCATTAAATAACTTTATTTAATTTTTCCACTTGACTTCTATTTTTAATCTTTATTACTTTTAATCCCATGCGCACTTTATGAAATTAAAATAACATTATAATTTCCTCTTATTTTATCTTTTTAATTAATTTCTTTATTTTCAACACATGCTCGCATCATGCAATCTTACAACTTTTAATAATTAATATATTTTCTTTTAAATTTATTTTAGAAACTTAATTGATAAAATATTTAATTAACTTAAATAACAATAATATTTAGCATTTATTTAAAAATGATCTCTAAATATATTATTATTAAATTAAATAAATATTATAATGTTCTAAATTATCCTTATACTTTTATCTCCAAATTTAATTCTTTTTATTTAATTAATTTCTCAATTAATTAAATATAATCAAATATTAAAATATCATAATAATCTTCTATTAAATTAAATCATTAATTAATCATTTTAATTAATTTCTATTATATTTAAACTCATGCTTAGATCATGCGATCTAGAAACCTTTAATAATTTAATATCTTTTCCACTTTTAATTTATTTAAGAAACTTTAATTGATAAAATATTTATTAATTCAATTAATAATAATATTTAGCATTTATTTAAAAATGAACTCTAAATATATATTATTATTAAATTAAATAAATATTATCACATTCTAAAATTATACTTAAAATTTTTATTTCCAAATTTAATTCTTTTTATTTAATTAATTTCGCAATTAATTAAATATAATTAAATATTAAAATATCATAATAATTTTCTATTAAATTAAATCATTAATTAATCCTTTTAATTAAACTTAATTAATAGAAAATACATCAATGACTCATAAAGTAACATACGAAAACCCATCATAGAAAAATACATACTAAATCAAACAAAAAGGGTTATAATCACAAAATAACATCATTTGATGCATTCAGAGGGTACTTAACTCAGATACTTGCCCTAATTATCAATTAGGACAATTGGCTAAAGGGTTTAGGAATTGGACTTAAGAGTTTATCTCCCCTCTCTTACCATTGAGATAATGCCATAGGGTACACTCATCTTGGCAATTCAGGGAAGTCGATACCCGGTACCTGCAACCTGCATAAAATCCATGCATGTACAGACACAATATTCTAAGCTAAACAGACAATGGCAGGAAGTGGTGCATCGTGTAGATCCCGACTAGCAGGTGACTACGACTCCCTTTTTAAACCACATCAGAAACACCATACATAAAGAAAACAAACATGCACACCATACACATGCAGTATGGGGTAAGTATCCATAAGAAAGCACATGTGATAATAAACCATCTAACTAATCCTCATCAATAATTGAAAAAATTGAATAATCATCATACATGCATGAAATATAGAGTACCAAATAATCTCATCATATAATAAATTGAGTGTAAAACAACATCTGATAATCTGAAAGTAATGCTACTAAACATCAAGTATAAAACTGGCCTAAAAGAGTTTGGCAATTAAAAAAAAATGTGAACTAGGGGTAGGCACTACAATGGAATGGGTTGGGTGACACCACTTAGAGGTACTAGGTAATGCTTGTGGTGAAATGGGCATTGGGCTCCATTATCCAAGGGTACTAGGTAAGGCCTATGGTGGAGAAAATACCCTAGGGTACATCATACAAAGGCACTATCTTGGAAATGATGGTCGGTGAGAGATAACAATAATAAGGGAGAATAGTGAGGCCCATGATTGGGTAACAGGGCACTCTATTATAGTTTCTCCTCTCACAATTAGGAAATAGTGAGTTAATATTATAATGACCTATACTTTTGATTGACAAGTCACTGTAAGATCAAATTTCTCTAAATATAGACTATAAATACCTTGTTAGGGGATTGATATAAGGAAATCCTAAAAGGGATTTTTTAAATATTATATATGTGTGTGTGTGTGCTAATGATTTTGTTGTTGTAGGTTCACAATCAAGGAATAACATAACATGTGTATTGTGTGTTTACAACATGTTTACTTCATGTCTTCAACTACCTACATCATGTTTACTTTATGTGTTTAACTTTCTACATCATATTTACTTCTTGTGTTCAACTATCTACATCGTGTTTACTTCATGTCTCCATTTGTCTACATTGTGTATACTCTATGTCTTCATCTATCTACATTGTGTCTGCTTCATGTTTTCATTCAGTAAAGATATATGTCTCATAAATCTTCTAGGCTTTTTTTATGCAAATGTATTTTGTATCTATGAAGGAGCTTATGTATGAATGATTTTTCTTGAGGACAAGCAAACTCGAGAGGGAAGGACTGTGATATCCCCATTTTGATATATATCATTTAATAATAAATAAGTATTATATATAAAGTTTATAATATTAAAATGATTAATAATGTATATAAACTGAAAAATATAAATTATTATATATCATATATATTATCGTATATACATATATATACACACATATATATGTATATATATATACACATATATATGAGATATTTAAAATACTATACTATTGAATATATACAAATATATATAATGATATATAAAATTAATGATAAATAATATTTATAACACTAATACTATTAATATTAATATCACTATGTTGATCTCAGATTGGTTTTGACAATTGAGTGTCAACACACTTAAGATATTTACCAAGTTCTTGTCGTGCTAGTAACACATGCCAAGTATAATATGTATAGATGTCGAGTTGCAATGAGTGCTGATTCACTCATGTGATGAGTGAATAATTAATGCTGAGAAAGTTCAAGTGTTGAGCATCAATATTATCAAGTGTCAAGTAACACAGAATGGACCTAGTTGTTTGTGATGACACAAACAACTATGTAAATTATTTTTATGCCAACTCATGCATAGATCTCAAAGCTTTCGAATGTAATATTGAACCTATTTGGTTTTCCTATGCAATCAAAATGCAACCAATCAGAAAAATGGAAGGAATTAAGTGAGAAATTAATGAATTGTAGTCGTAGATTCATACCTAACCCTAAGCCACCAAAGTCCTTTTAAGGAAGAAAAAGCCCCATAATTCAATATATGTGTGTGTGTATACAAGGAAGTGATGCAAGAAAAGAATTGAAGGAAGTGGAAGGGGTGAATTGATTAGAAAACATTCAAAGTGACTTAGAAGTGTGAAAGAATTGCAAAATCAATTTGCAAAATAGAGGAGAAGCTATACAACATTGTTATAACATATCAAGAGGATCAAGATGGACAAAACTGTGATCTAAAATCAGCAAGGCAAAGTTGTAAGTTATCAGATCAAACATTCTACTGTTACTTTCTAACAATTGTATCTACTAGGTGAAATCCTTTGAACTAAGATTTATTTAACAGTTGTTGTAAAATCCTTTAATAGGGTGACATTCCAAGTGAGTTTTCTAAGGTCCTTTAACCATGCACACTTTTAACAGGGTGTTAAAATTCTTTAATATGGTAGGATCTAATGATCCTTTGTAATTCTTTAGCACGACAAGCCTTTCATAGAGTAGATCATGAAAATGGTCAAACTATGTAACCTTATCAAGTGACACTTTATTGTTGCAGTAGTGAAGAATTTCGGGTGTCATCCCCTACACCGGTTTTACCTTCCTTGTGGAGGGTTTTTGGGTAATCATATTTGGTGTCAAGTGTTTATGTGGATGCATTTACTTTACATGTTATTTTAAAATTTTAATGCAGGCATTGTTTAAATTAAAAAGTTTTATTGGTTAAAGATTAGTACTTCTGATTCACCCCCATCTCAAAAGTATATATTTCCTATTTGTATTTCCAACATAGTATAGATATAATATATATATTAATATAATATAATTATTATTAATGAAAGGATATGACTCTATGAAACATATATATAGAATATCAAACATTAAGAGGGAGGATATATGGAGTATTATCAATCAGATACAAAAAAAAAAAGGACAAATAAGCAAATGTCCTGAAAGGGGACATTACAATAACATATAACAATAATTTATAAAAAAACGAAAGCAATAACATACAGTCATAGATAAGCAAAACATAAATAGATTACATTCCCTAAGGATCCCATGATGTTGAATCACAATTAAATTTAATTAATACTAAATCCAATATATAGAACACATCCACATTAAAGATTAGCTACAAGTTCAAATCCATTTAAATAATATCCAATTGTCCCGAATGCCACTTGGTAATAATCAAAAAGCACAATCATACACTGTACATGTCACATGGTATGAAAGGCTAAATGAATAGACATCATAAAATAGATTACATTATCTCTTTAAGATCCATGAAATAAGATAAATACAATAGGTATAACCATCCATCAATGTACACAAAGATAGAATGAAAGGAAATGAAGAAAAAACAACTCTAGCCATGACATTAAACTGATGGATCTCAATAGTAAAAGTAAAAAGAACTACTACCCAACCTTATGGTAACCCAAAAAGGTCCACTTCCACCATGCTAAGGAGATAGTCTCAAGTCCCTAATAGGATAAAAAACTCAAAAGTCAACTCCAACATCTATGTCAAGGAAAACCTAAAAGCAATCTAACTCAAAGGTACCAAGATAAAATGACATCTAAACCCAGAAGCTACAAAGACACATAGGCAATATATTATGCTAGTGGGCAAGTGTCATCACATGAGCCAACTCTAAGGTTACTTAGCTACTCTTTTAATCCTTTTTTCCCCTAGTGACTCTATGTAGCACTAGTATCCTTTTGTACTGACAAGGTAGACTAATGATGCATGTTCACAACCAAGCATCTTCTCTACTCCTATCCTAGTTTGTACTAACACTGAAGGCATGGGCGAGGAAAGACAAAGACTCCTATTAGTTCATTTTATTCTCATTTAGTGTTGTTTTTTCACTTATTAAAATAACCTACAATGGGTTACCCATTAGCCTCTTTAGGGCCTCCACCTCCATTGCAAGCTACTTCCCAACATAACATATAGATAACCTACCCTAAGCCCAGAAAAGAAAAAATTCAAAAGACCAAATGTCATACATAACTTCTCTAAATAAGCATCTGACAAGTACTAAAATCATTTGGTCAAAATATACGCATCACTACTATGATCATCCTAACAGGACTAACCCAAGAAAGCACACATAAACTAAATCATAACATCATATGTAATCACCAAAACAATAATTCTCAAGCTCTGGTAAACATCCTAGAACTGGTCAACACTCTAAGTCAACCACAAATCCAATATACAAGAAAGCATTCAACAAATAGTGTAGTTTCATAGTTTTGTTTGATTTTGAAAACATATAGTTTGAGTTTACAGTAAGGTTTAAGTTTCCATTTCATTGTACATTTTTGGTTTGATAAAGTTTACTATTTTCCCCTTTGAACATAACCCATTTTCACATTTAAATATGAACACATCATTACCATTACCTCACAAAACCATTTCTATAAGGATCATTAATTTAAAATAATAGTTAATAAATAATTAACTAGGAATTATTTAACACTATTAAAAGATAAAATAAATCTCATAAAATGATAACGTTTTACCATCCCATTAATTTTTTTAATAATTAATAGTTAAATTAATTAAATTAAATTGCAAATAATAAATAACATACTTAACAACTAATAATATTTTAATAATTAAAAAAGTATTTATAAAAATATATAATAATCAAACTTTAATTAAATTAAAATTTTAAATAATATAAAAATTTTAATGAATTTTTTTTATAAACCATATCACTTTTAAAAGACCACTGATTTGATATACAAAGTGGTCATGTCATGTTGTAGTACGTCCTGCTGTGGCCGTAATAGGTCTTGTGTCACCAGTACCTACTATTGTCACAATACAACTGCTATGGCAGTTCGTCTACCATTAACAAGGATAGTGGTGGGGGGGGGAGGGCAGGGGGGTGCGGGATTTGGTGGCCCTGCCCCCAACCAATTTTATTTATTATATTTTTTTTCAGTTTTGTTTTATGAAAAAAAAAACAAAAAATGAAATACACAAGCCCCCCTCAATTTTTTTTTTTGATAAAATTGTGAAAAAATGCTTTTATAGGGAAAATCAAATAAACCAATCAATTTCTACCTTATATAATTCAATATCTTTTCAATTCCCTTATTGATTAAAATAGCCAACTTATTAAAATTCATAGAATGAGGGTTCAAAAACTCAATTTCTTGAATACAGATAAATTTGATATGAATAACAGTAAAATTTACAATGAAAGAGTCAACTTAAATAAAACTCTAAAAATAGATTTATCAAACACAAAGAAGGTAGCAAATTCAAAGAATAGAAATCACTGTGTGAATAAACCACAAGATTCTACCTAAATCTAATGTTAATACATAAATGCATGAAGCACATGAGAAATCTTCTTTCTTCTGAAACCCTTCTTTTCAAATCCCTTCTCCAAAATCCTAGTCCCTATAAAATGAGCTCTATGTTAATCTCAGAATGGTTTTGACATTTGAGTGCCAACACACTTAACCACTTTCTACATTGAAGCCGAGTACACTATGTATGTTGAGTCAGAAAATCGAACAAGTGCCAAGTGATCTTCAGGTACCGAGCAGCCTTCAAGTGCCGAGTGAAGATCAAGTGCCAAGTGACTTCAGGTGCTAAGCATGATACAAGTGCTGAGTAATATTTAGGTGCCAAGTCATAGATGATGCTGAGCAAGATAGAATCACTACAACAACCAAGTAAGCTAGTTTCTTATATGTGCCGAGCATCAGGAATCAGTAAAGTGTCGAGTAACATAGAATGCGTATATGAGTTTGAAAAGGCACAAACTGATATGTAGATCATTTTTGTGGCTGACATATGATGAATCTTGAAGGATCAAATAGATAAGATCAAATTTTTGTATTTCCTATGCAATCTACATGTAGCCAATAAGAAAAATGGAGAAGGCATGCAACCAATAATAAAAGTGCAAAGAATGAGTGGGAAATATAGATTCAATATGGATCATAGATCCATATCTAACCCTAAGTCTTCAAATGTCTTTATAAGGAAGATGAAATCTCATTGTACGAGAGATGGATAAAGGAGTGAATGAAAAACTATAGTGGAGTTTAGAGTGAAGAAAAAAAAAAGACATAGAGGAAAAGGGCAGCAAATAGATATTTAGTTGATCAGAACTAAGCAAGGAATACGAATAGATATCAGATTTCATAGATCAAGATCAAAGAAAGTAGATCAAGTGCCTGAATTTAGTAATCAAGGATTGTAAGCTATTAGGTTAATTATACCTAATACACTCTAGCAATTGTATTAGAAAGGAAATCCTATGTTGATAGGTTAGCTTAACAACTATTTTGTAGATCCTTTAAATAGGTGATTAAATCCTTTAACAGGGTAACACTTCATGTAAATTTTTTTAAAATCCTTTAACCAAATCACTATTGACACAGTGTAAAGCCTTTAACAGGGAAAATCATAAAAAGTGGTCAAACATTATTGCTGCAGTAATTTTGTGGGTATCATCCGCACCCCAATTTTACCTTCTTATTCTTGGAGGGTTTTTTGGTTACCAAAATCTCAAGTGTTATGTGGTGATACATGTTTGTTTTTCATGGTTGTTTGATATGTTTACATGCATGCAATTTACTTTTAGTTAAAAATTTTAATGGTTAAACTATAATACTTCTGATTCACACCCCCCCCCCTCCCCCCCTCTCAGAAGCATTCTTCCTATTTGAATATTCCAACAATTGGTATCAGAGCTGAGTTCTCTCAAGAAGAAGCCTTACAACTTGGAGGAAAAGATCTAAAGATGGAAGTTTTCAAATTTGGAAAGATCATTGAGAACCAAGTGATAGACGTGCATCTCGCTCTACACAAGGTAGAGGAAGCTAGAGAGGAATTGAGAAAATCCTTAAAAAGAAGAAAGGAGATAGTCATAGCTGAAAATGATATAAACTAAAAGGATATTGATACCACACAAGTGTTTGCCAATAGAGACACTAAAGAGTTTGATGCAGCAATAGTAGAACTGATGGATAAAAACAAAGTTCAAGCAGAAGAGATAAGATCTCTCAAGATGGAACATGAATCATAGGCCATAATGTTGATGCAGAGCCACACCTTAGAAAAATCAAGAGGAATCAGACACTCAAATGAGTTGCTTCAAGGGGCATCTACAACCTCCAGGATCACACACTAAAATCAGATTCAAAACAAAACTTTGAAAATAAAATCTCCCAAAATATCTTCTTGCTGCCTCCGGATAGACGTGCACTCAGACATGAATAAATTTTGAACCAAAAAAGATTTACTCAATCCAACCATTGAGATTTTGCATAACTAGGTTTCAAACAATATATAAAAATTTGAGAGAAATCCAACGGTTCAAACTCGAAATATTGACCACACATCGGAGTACATTTTTTTGAAAAACATTGCTTCTTGCTATCTCTAGATAGACGTGTGAACAGACATGTATAACTTTTGAACCAGACAATATTTTCTCAATCTAACCATTGATATTTTGTGTAACTAGGTTTCAAACAACATATAAAAATTTGAGAGAAATCCAACGGTTCATTTGGGATATATTACCCATGCAATAAGACTAATTTTCTGCAAACATACCAAATTCGACCCAAAACTAAAACTTTTTAATCTTTTGCAAACTATCAACTTGTTTCCAGTGAGAAGATAAGAAAAATACATTCAAAACTCAGACCATCGAAAACTTGCACAAAGACAAAATAAAAAAATATTCCATATCTCTCCAAATTCGATTCGTCTTACATAGCCGACTGGCTCTCTTTTTAAAACTGACTTTCTTTTCCTATTAAAGGATGTGAAATGTTTTCTTCTTATTTTAGAAAAGAAGAACGTCTTCTATCCAAAAAAAGGATAAGAATCTGAAACATTTTTTCTACCAATATTAGACAGTCGTTTTCTAAGTTAGGAATATTCTAAAAATTGCTTACTACCTATTATTGGATTCTAAAAATCATTAAACACTCCACCTACGAACTAAAAAAAATTTATTCTAATTTAAGATCCACACACCTGGTCCTAGGTGGCTATATCTGGAGAGCTTATTGAACTGCTACTCTAGGTATGCCACCACATGTAGGACATTATTACAAACTTCAAAAACTAAAAGCATTTAAAACATAACATTAAATTCCCTATTACATTTTCAACAATGTTGCCTCCTATAGCGTTTCTCTTCTCTGCCACTGCAACATACTCCCCTGTATAATGAATCTCAAGTCCTCTTGAGCTGATGTGTTGTAGAAATGAATCTCATTCTTCTTTCGAACTTTCCAATTTCTTTGAACTAGGATCAGCATATCTACAAGAAAAAAAAAAATAATATCCAACTTCTCCACCTTGTAGCTTTGATTCTTTAATGCTGTAAATGTCACAGAAAATTCTCCAGCATGATTCACTATACATGAAATCTTCATCCCTGCATAAACATTTTTAGAAGAAAACATATCATCAGCATTAAGATTATTTGAGTTCTCTTTTTGAATATGAGCTTCCTTGTACACCATGTAATGTGCATCATATCTATCTTCATCAATAGTAACCATAAACTTATCTGCTTCTTGACTATCAACCAGTTTCACATCTTGAATCTTAAGAATCGTATTTATCTCTTCTTCCTTTATTAAACATTTATCATCATCTTGATCTTCTGTAGTAATCTCACTTTCAAATATCTCTTTCTTATTACAACTTTTCTGAAGAACAATAACAGTATTGCACTCTTTCCTTTCTTCTTCAAGCTGAGTTTTCGTACTACTGCCATGCCTTTTCCATTCTCCCACAATGGCTGCAAATTTTTCCCATAAATCAGATTCTTCTTTAGAACTTGGTGTTACACATTCCTTAGCTTCATCTTCATGCCATTCCTCTTGACATTTCACTACACCATGCATTTTGAAGGCTTCAATATTTTCCTCCAAACTCTCTTTCATAGGAGTACCTTTCAGCATTGTACTCATCTCTATTTTCAAAGGACACATTACTGTTCCAACCATAATTTTATCACAATCAAATCCCATAGGACTTTCCTCTTTATTCTTCTCATCAACATTTACTTGCTACACTGCTTCTTGCTGCAATTTATCTTCTTTCTGCTCTTCATGTTCTTTCCCTTCCAAAGGACAACTTACATCTATCATTGTTGAGATTTCTGTACCAACTTCACATACATCTACACTCTTTATGGCTGCCTTCTCTGTAGTTTCATTTGCCTCTACCAAGACTTCTTTTACTTCCTCTTTCACTTCATCATGCATTGGAAATGCTATCCTATCAATAAGACCTAAACTTCTTGATTCTTTCCATGTTCCATCATCCTTCAATGGAAATAAAAGCATCTTCTTCCCATTCTTGTTGACGGTATATGTGTTTTCTCTACAATCATATATGGTTGACCTATCATATTGCCATGCTCTTCCCAAAATCAAGTGACAATCTTTTAAAGGCATAATATCACATTCAATGGTATCAAAATATGGTCCAATATTAAAAGAAACATATGATTTTTCAAACACATCAATCCACTGTTCATCTCCTAACCCATATGCTCTGTAAGGTAAATCATGAGGTACTGTTGGACGATTCAGTTTCTCAACCATTTCTACTGAGATTATATTTTCAAAGGAACCACTATCAACTATAACTTTGCATACCTTATTCTTGCACTTGCACTTTGTTCAGAATATAGAATGTCTTTGGCTATAGCTTTATCTTTTTGCTTCTTCTTCTTCCATTATGATGTAGAGCTACACTTTGGAAACCTATCGTGGATATACTCAACTCGAAGGGTTGCTTCAAAGGATCAAACTCATCAATCTGGAAACCTTCACAAAGGCTCTGATACCAAAAATGATGCAGAACCAGACCTTGGAAAACTCAAGAGGAATCAGACACCCAACTGAGTTGCTTCAAGGGGCATCTACAACCTCCAGGATCAAACACTAAAATCAGATTCAAAATAAAATTTTGAAAATAAAATCTCCCAAAATATCTTCTTGCTGCCTCCGGATAGATGTGCACTCAGACATGAATAACTTTTGAACCAAAAAATATTTACTCAATCCAACTATTGAGATTTGGCATCACTAGGTTTCAAATAACATATAAAAATTTGAGAGAAATCCAACGGTTCAAACTTGACATATTGACCATGCATCAGAGTACATTTTTCTGCAAAACATTGCTTCTTGCTGTCTCTAGATAGACCCGTGAACAAACATGTATAACTTTTGAACCAGACAATATTTTCTCAATCTAACCATTGATATTTTGTGTAACTAGATTTAAAACAGCATATAAAAATTTGAAAGAAATCCAACGGTTCATTTGGGAGATATTACCCATGTATTGAGACTAATTTTCTGCAAACATACCGAATTTGACCCAAAACTAAAACTTTTTAATCTTCTGCAAACTATCAACTTGTTTCCAGTGAGAAGATAAGAAAAATCTGTTCAAAACTCAAACCATCGAAAACTTGCACAAAGACAAAATAAAAAAATGTTCCATATCTCTCCAAATTCGATTCGTCTTACATAGCTGACTGGCTATCTTTTTAAAACTGACTTTCTTTTCCTATTAAAGGATGTGAAACATTTTCTTCTTATTTTAGAAAAGAAGAACTTCTTCTATCCAAAAAAAGGATAAGAATCTGAAACATTTTTTCTACCAATATTAGACAGTCATTTTCTAAGTTAGGAATATTCTAAAAACTGCCTACTACCTATTATTGGATTCTAAAAATCATTAAACACTCCACCTACGAACTTAAAAAAAATTATTCTAATTTAAGATCCACACACCTGGTCCTAGGTGGCTATATTTGGAGAGCTTATCGAACTGCTACTCTAGGTATGCCACCGCATGTAGGACGTTATTACAAACTTCAAAAACTAAAAGCATTTAAAACATAACATTAAATTCCCTATTACATTTTCAACAATGTTGCCTCCTATAGCATTTCTCTTCTCTGCCACTGCAGCAAATGTTATGTGAAATCACTGAATAAAAGAAAAGAGCAGTTGAGGATAGAGTCATGATGGAAGATGAAAAAAGGAATCTTGCAAATATACTGGAAGAAAAATGTACTAAATTAACAAGGATCTCAAACATGCAGATGGATACACTCGCCCAAATGATGAACCTTCATCATGAACTCAATATGAAAGATATTGAGATCTCTACCTTAAGGATGCAGAATGGACAACTGTAGAATGAATTGAATAGAGAAAAAGAGATAGCAGAGAATCTCAACAAGTCAAGTGAAACCATCAAGTACTTTGAACAATTGTTGAAATTTCCAAGATCAACCCATGATACATTAAGTCTTGGATATAACATCACTGAAGTTGGGGCATCATCAAAAAGTGTTGAAAAAAGAAGTGCAAAAGGTAAGGATCCTATACCCACTTGTCATTACTATAATAAAAAGGGGCATACTTCTAATGTGTGCAAGAGTAGAATAATCAATTAGCCAAATACACCCAAAAGCAAGGGTTACTGTCACAAGTGCAACATACAAGGACATATGACACAAGATTGTAGGACTAAAGTCATAAGGACACACAAATTTGATGGACACTGCCATAATTGCAAGAAGTATGGACATAGAGCCTTTGAATGCAGATCAAAGCCTATGTGGACATCAAATCAACCATCAAATACAAAAGGCAATAGAAATCACTACTGGGATTACAACACCAAGTATAGCTATCACTATTGTCAGGAATATGGACATATCCCTAAAAATGATATAAGAACACACTTCAGATGGAATTATAGTAGGTGGCTAAGTCAAACCACTTGTTTCAGCTGCTTGAAAACTGGTCATATCAGCAAAAACTATCCTACAAGGTCAAAAGCACCAAAAAATGAATCCAACAAAGGAAAAGAAAAGATTGATGTCAAAAAGATAAGAGGGAAAATGAATAATACTTGGAAAAAGAAATATGAGTGCAGCACATTAAGTGAAGGGATCACTTCATCCAATGGGTCAAGTCATCACACTTCATCAAACTAAACATGAATAGATGCATGGGTCTGATATACAAAGTTAAATCATACATCAGTCACAAGACAAAGAAGTATTGCAAAGAAAAATCAGCATAAGTAGAGATGCCAAGTCATAATATAAAGATTCTTACAAAACTGCCAAGTTGTCCTCAGAGGCCAAGTAAAGCTCTAGTGGGTACTGAGTTCTTAACAAAGACTGAGTTGATAACTGATGCCAAGTTAAATAACTCCAATGGAAGCCAAGTGAAGTGGAAATCCTTCAGAAATTGAGTAGGTAGTTGAGCATTTAATAAGATGGAAATAGGGTATAATATCGCGATTTTAATCATTCTTCTTCATCGTGAACAAGAAGCAAAGAAGAGAAAGAGAGCAGCGCAACTTCATAGCAGAGAATCCAGTGTTCCAAGTAGATTCCAACCTCTTACAATGCGATTTCATCAATCTTGAGGTATTTTTATTTGTGCCGAGCTATGTAGTTTCATATTTCTTTATAAAGGAAACCCTAGTTTGCACAAATGGCTTCTAGTTCTAAATAAGGTCATGAGGTTCAGTTGGTCAGGAATGAGGTTAAACAACTTGAATTTAGGCCAATTCCAGGAGTTGCCTTCAGAAACAACCCTATTGGCACATTATCCATTGTTCCATCCAAAGTAGTCATAGTGTAGGATGTACAGAAGTGTTACAAATGCAAAATTGGCACCATAGGTGATCTTGAAATATTCCAAGCCTATGATAGATTATGTGAGAACAAGATTATGAAGGATGAATTCTAGATAGTCAAAAGAAAGGGTTTGACCAATGCCCTAGTTTACCCAATAGGATTCAAAACTAAATGGATACAAATTATTTTAAGCAGAATTCATGATGGATGCTTTTGGCTGGAAAAAGATCCAGTAAAGATTACAAAAAGGATAGTACATAGGGTTACTAGTTTTCCAACCCTAGATTAGACTAAGAACCTATGCAGTGATTCCAAAGAGGTCATTGAAAAGAATATAGGAGCAAAATGGAATAAGAGAGGTATGACTATTGATACCATCACTAATCCCCTTCTAGATTTTTCTATGAAGATAATATCCCACAAATTCTATCAATCCAGCAGATTGAATAGTGTACCATGCATAGCAGTTGATGTGGCCTACAAACTGGTAAAGATAGATCACACATATGATCTGTCAGAACTTTTGCTACAACAGATAAATGAAAACCTAGGAGCAATAAGGAGAACAAAAGGTGCTCAATGCAAATTTGGTTCAGTTCTTATATGTATATTCTTCTATATAATGGAAGAGTTTCCTTCTATAAGAAAGGTAAACTAGAATCCTAACAAAAATATAATTACACAAATTAATGAGTTTATTGATCAAATGGGTGACAACTTTGAAACCCATATGACAAGCTATTTTGAGGATTTCAAGAAATCCATGAAGCAAAGAGTAAGAATACTAGTTTCCTTAGTGGAAAAACATATTAATGACATATGCTTCTTAGTTGATATTGATTTCACCTACATCCAAGTAGTAGTTCCAAGGGTGAGATTGCTAAGACCATTTGGTTATGAACTAGATGTGGATGAAGCATCATCAACAATCACTACATTGCTTGCAGAAGAAATAGATAAGACTGCCAAGCATTTTGGCACATATGATGTTGTTAAATCTAAAGTTGTAATAGAATTAAAGACTACCTCCTTAATTAAGAAGAAAGATAAATTGGTGAAGAAAATAAAGAAGAAATTTGGTGAAGGAATTGAGGCTGAAGTAGAAGAAGAAGAAGATGATGACAATGATGATGATAAGGATGAACAAGCACAAGGCCAAATGGAATTGAATCAAGGCCTAGGCGAAGATAAGGAGAAAGGTGCTGAGATAAACAAAGTCAAGGAAGCATCAACCCAAGCCAAGCCAAAGAAAAGAAAGGCAACAGTACAGCCTCCAGCCCAGCCCAAAACAAAGAAGGATGCTAAGCCAACTCAAGCCAAGTCACAGATACCAGTCACAAGGGCTACCACAAGGGTATCTTCACAAAAAGCCAAGGATCAAATCAAAGAGAAGAAGAAGGCTATTGAATAGAGTGGTGAAGTGCTAAGAAAAAGAAGAAAATATGTAGCACAACCAAATTCTGATGAGGAGGAGAGAACAAAGTCAGAAGATATCAGCCAATTCAGAGTGGTAAGTCATCCTCCCAAATCAGCCTTAGATAAAATTTGTGAAAATATTAAGAATGTAGATTTTACTAATTTGAAAAGCAAAGATTTCAATAAGCTAAGTAAAGAAGAGAAAAATAAAATAGAGGAATCAACATATGCCATGATGGCTAAATTCAAGTCTACATCTCTAGAGCTAGACAATACCATGCCTAGAGAATTATATGAGGAAATTGAAAAAAAATGGCATTATTGTCTAAAAATTGAAAAGAAGATAAGAGAATATACCTTAGCACAGGTGATGCATGACCTAACAAGAGGTCAAATAACAAAGGCTAATAAGAAATATAGTGGAAATTTCACACCAAAGTATAGAGCCTTTGATATCTTACAATTTACAAGATTGAAGATGTTGTTAGTAAGTCAACAAAAATATGGAAGTTGATATATGGTTTGACTACTATCAAAGATGGAGAAGAAGATCCCCTTGAGGGACAAAACACAGAACATGAAGAGTGTAGTGAGAAAGAGGAGGAAGAAGTAAAGAATATAGAAAAAGGAGAAGAAGAAGAGAAGGAAGAAGAAAAGAAAGATGGAGAGGAGAAAGAAAAAGGTGAGGAGGAGGAGGCACAAAAACAAGATGAAATGACAACAAATGAGTAGGAGCAGCAACAAGACCAGAGTGTGCAAGACACAAAATTGCCACCTTCTAGCCCTCCTCTTGTACCAATCACACCTACAAACACTGTAATGATATAGGATGTTCCTGACACTTCTACTTAGAACATCAATCCTTTAACTACAGACAATCTCAAAAGAATCCTTGAACAATCCACACAACAAGAAAAATTATGTACAGATCCAGTATTGGTCAGTGTGGGTGAATTACAAAAGTTGGTAGAAGACACAGTTAGAGATAAGGTGAATCCAAAAGAACCACCTTCCATCATCTCTACAACTACTGGTGGTCAACTTCAAAAGCAAATAGTTGTTACATCAGGAATAGTTGACACCATAGTACAGAAGCCAAGTGTAGCAGGAGACAAAGAAGTAGAACAAATAGGATAGACTGTTACATCTGATCCTACAACACAAACACAAGGTGCACTTCCTAACATTTCTATAATATATCAAGGTAGTACACAAAAGGAGGAGAAAGCAGAGGAAACCCCAAAAGAGTAGGAGGAAATACAAACATTGATAAATTTGTGTACCTCAGGAGCTCCTTTGAAATAACCAAGCAATGATGCAATGCCACTGCAAATGTCAGCACTAGGATCAAGTACTACAAAAGTTGCAAGGGTGCTTCACTATGGAGACCCTGAATTAGATGAGGAGATAGTCATACCAAGTTATGACTCAAAAACAATAAGCATTGATCAAATAAATGAGGTGCATGAAGCATTAAATAGAAGAAAATGGTAGGAGATACTCAGGAAGGAGTATAAACAAAAGCAAACATTACATGAGATTAAGGACATCTTTATGGATGCCTTCAATTTGCAATCACCCGATGAGTCAAAGCATATAATGAAACAATTATCGAATATTGTTGACTAGGTGACAAATGAAGACCAAGAAACAAATGTAAAACTTATGGAATGGTCTGAAAGGAAATTCCAAGGGAAAGTAAATGAGAAAATATCTAATGAAATTGCACTTTCCCAAGTTGAATTGGCAAAGATGCTTGACAAAATGAAAAAGGTACTTGAGAATATATTCTCATTGTACAAAAAGTTGTGTGACTTTTCATACTTCACACAGGAGACAAGCCAAACAATAATGAGCCTGGAGAGGAATCTGAAGATTTCAAGCATGCAACTACCCAAAGATCTAGCTCAAAGTGAGAAGCATTTTGCTCAAATGCTTCATATCCAGAAAGAAGTAGTTGTGTTGACAACAGAAGAGGCCACCATCAAGGCCAAACTGATACAGCTCCAATCCTCCATTACCCCACATTTGGAAGTACTCCATAAAGAACAGGTCTATGTAGAAACTATTCTCAAGAAAGATCCTAATCTTTCTACTTTAGATGGACTTGTTCACCTTGCTACAAAGATTGCCATCTAGAACAAGTCATTGGAAATTGCTTTGCATAATTGGGATGCAACTCTCAAGATGATTATGGAAGTAAATAGTGTATTTTTGGAAAAATATGGTCTTAACCCTTAGCACTCTTTGACATAAGTGTCAAAAAGGGGGAGATATTGTAAAGAGAATGGGGGAGATAAGATAAAAGAAAAATGGGGAGCATGACATACAACACAAAATTTTGGTTACCAAGACAACATAGATAATGGCACAACCAACTCAGGGGGAGTTACAATAATTTTGAGGTATATATTGTAAGTTACAAAATTTTGATCAAGTTTTCTTTTAAAACCTTTGTATATATATACCAAGCAGATTAGTGAATGTACTCATAAGGTCAGATAAATGATGCTTAGTTAAGTGTTTTTGACACTCATGTCAAAGGGGGAGATTGTTAGTCTCAGAATGGTTTTAACATTTGAGTGCCAACACACTTAACCACTTTCTACATTGAAGCCGAGTACACTATGTATGCCGAGTCAGAAAATCCAACAGGTGTCGAGTGATCTTTAGGTACCGAGCAGCCTTGAACCGCCAAGTGACTTTAGGTACCAAGCATGATACAAGTTCTGAGTAATATTTAGGTGTCGAGTCATAGATGATGCCGAGTAAGATAGAATCACTACAACAGCCAAGTAAGCCAGTTTCTTATATGTGCTGAGTATCAGGAGTCAGTAAAGTGCCGAGTAACATAGAATGCATATATGAGTTTGAAAAAGCACAAACTCATATGTAGATAATTTTTATGGCCGACATATGATGAATCTCAAAGGATCAAATAGATAAGATAGAATCTTTTGTATTTCCTACGCAATCTACATGTAGCTAATAAGAAAATGGAGAAGGCATGCGACCAATAATAAAAGTGCAAAGAATGAGTGAGAAACAGAGATTCAATATGGATCATAAATCCATATCTAACCCTAAGTCTTCAAATGTCTTTATAAGGAAGACAAAATCTCATTGTATGAGAGATGGATAAAGGAGTGAATGAAAAAGTATAGTGGAGTTCAAAGTGAAGAAAAAAAAAAGACTTAGAGGAAAAGAGCAGCAAATAGATATTTAGTTGATCAGAACTAAGCAAGGAATATGAATAGATATTAGATTTCATAGAATCAAGATCAGAGAAAGTAGATCAAGTGCCTAAATTCAGCAATCAAGGATTGTAAGCTATCAAGTTAATTATACCTAATACTCTCTAGCAATTGTATTAGAAAAGAAATCCTATGTTGATAGGTTCGCTTTACAGCTATTTTTTAAATCCTTTAGACAGGTGATTAAATCCTTTAACAGGGTAACACTTCATGTAAAGTGTTTTTAAATCTTTTAACTAGGTCACTATTGACACATTATGAAGCCTTTAACAGGGCAGACCGTCAGAAGTGATCAAACATTATTGCTACAATGATTTTGTGGATATCATCCCCACCCCAGTTTTACCTTCTTATTCCTGGAGGGTTTCTAGGTTACCAAAATCTAAAGTGTTATACGGTGATACATGTTTGTTTTTTATGGTTGTTTGATATTTTTACATGCATGCAATTTACTTTCAGTTAAAAGTTTTAATGGTTAAAGTGCAATACTTCTGATTCCCCCCCCTCAGAAGCATTCTTCTTATTTGAATATTCCAACACTCTAGATCTCTAATAAAAAGTTCTCTTGTAAATTTGGGGCTCTGATTATGCAATCATGCAAGGGAACTCATTGATAAAATTCTTTTTAATATTTACTTACTTTTTAAATATTCATGCACACTTTTTTGCAATTTTGAATATCTTTATTAAATTAATTTTTCTTTCTCTCTTTAATTAATTTTCGAAGCATTTTTGATAAAAATATTTATTAACTTAAGTAATAATAATATTTAACATTTAGTGAAAAATTATCTCCTAAATATATTATTATTAAATTAAATAAATATTATTAAGCTCTAAAATTAGAACTATAATTTTATCTTTTAAAATTTAATTCTATTATTTAATTAATTTATCAATTAATTTTATATAATTAAGTATTGACATTATCTTAATAATTTTCCATTAAATTAAATCATTAAATATTCTTTTAATTTGATTTAATTAAAAGAAAAATCACCATAGACCCACAAAACAAACTATGAAAACCCATCACAAAAAACAACATACAAGATCAAACTCAAGATTTATAATCACAAATTTATGTCATATGATAAATTTAGAAGTGTAAACATCTAAGATATTTTCCCTACTTTAGAGGATGAATAGTTTAAGGATAGGATTCAAAATCGAGTTATCTCCCCTCTCTTGCCAATGATATATTGCGATAGGGTATGCTTATCTTGGCAATTCAGGGAAATCAATACCTAGTACCTACAATCTGCATAAAATCCATGCATGTAAAAACACATATATTATAAACTAAATAGGAAATGACAAAAAGTGGTGCATTGTGTAGATCCTAAATAGCAAGTGACTATGACTTCCTTCCTCAACCACATCAGATACATCAAACATAAAGAAAACATAAATGTACACCATACACATGCAAGTATGGGTAAGTATCCATTAAAAAAATAGATAAATAATCCATCTAACCATCATCATGAAATAATTAAAATCATTGTAAAAAATCATCATCAAAGTATAACCATGCATACATAAAATAACTAGTACCAAAGTAATCTCATCATATAGTCAACTAAGTATGAAACAATATCCAATAATCTAAAAATCAAACACCACTAACCATCAAACATAACATAAAATAGCCTAAAAGAGTTTGGCAATAATAACTGAAAATAAAACTAGGGGTAGGCCCACTACATCTCCCCCCCCCCCCCCCCCCTCTTTTTAGAATTGTCACTTCCTCCCTAACACCAACATCCGAGACATTGTTTTGGAGCACCGTTGAGAAAATTAGATCACCTCCCTCCCTCATTGTAATAGTTGTGTGTTTCTTTTGCATCACCCATAAGGAAAACAAGATTGGTTAAATGTAGAACTTCATTTAGGGGAAAGGCATGGTAGGTGCTATAACTAAGTTGATAATAGCTTACTGAATGATAGAATTCTACTAGTATATTCATGTTTAGGGGTATGGGACTAGGTCTTGGTTGGGAAAATCCTTAGCCAAATATAGGTTTTGATGGTGCGAGTCTCTAAAAATTAATGAGATCTATATAATTTTCTATGGTTCATATGATAAATGAAAACATAAATGAAAGTCAAATTTTCTCAAATGTTTTAGTTTTAAGTTCCTTGCTATATGTATGCAAAACAATAACATAGCACACATGATCTCTTTAATAAAAATCCTATAAAAAAATTGGTTTGATTGAGTGTAATTGATGAAGGATTTGTACATAGAATGGTTTTATTTAAAATGCCCTAGAGACTACACAAGATTTACTAGCATCATGCCAACCTTTCCCAAAATGAGAGCTTTAGAACAAAGCATGAAAATCCTTCAAATAATAGGCAATACATGGAAGTATTCATGGAAGAAAAAAGGTCTCATCAGTTGCAATATAAGAGTTTTTGAAAAAGCCATGTAGATTTTCAAGAAAATGTAATTAGCTAGTGTAATCTAGATTCAACAACTTTTTTTGGCATCCATCATAGCATAATAAAGATGGGGTTCTATCAAATATTATGACTGGAAATACTCTGGTAGAAATTCATGAATAAACTCACTTGATTAAAGCTTGAAACATAGAACCGATGCAGATGAATGAAATGCTTGCAAATCCTTCAATTTTTCTACCAATCAAGGCTATTCTTCTTGCCCACAACAAATAAAAATAAATTGCTTTGTGTCATTAAAATCCAAAATTATATTTCTTGTGTGCTTCTGCATAATTTTGCTTTCTCTACATGGGCATGGCCAATAATTGATGAAGTGGTGATATGATTGCTTCTTAGTGGTCATCGAGTGAAGAAAGGCGATAACTCTTTCATTAAGGATAAGCCTTAACTAGGGGTTGATTCTGAGATTGGGTGGGAATGACCCATAGAATTTTAGTATCCTAACACATAGGAAATGAAAATATTATTCATTACAAACTATGCAAAATGCGTCATTTCATTATTTTTGTTTGGTGACCATAATTCGTATGATTATTTTTAGTTAAATATTAAATTAATAAGGTTCGTTATATTATAACTCTTGTTTAATTAAGTTTTTATAATTAATTGATTTTAATTTTAATTTAGTTAATAATTATAATAATAATTGGGATATTTTAGGTGATGCACACTATATAGATATTGGCATTATAGTTTATTTGTCTTTTTAAAAAAGACCTAGAATTAAATTTTTTTTGGATCATAAGTTAGGTTTAATAGAAATTATTCCAAGTCTAGTTGCCTTTATAATTTATCTCAACTAGGATAATTTTTGAATGGTTCAAGCTCAAATTATTATTTTATTTGGTAACTTTATTTTATAATTTGATGAAGGGGAGCTTTTACATTTGAATCTTTGTAAGACTATACTTGTCTTTAAAATTAAGATTATGGACTTGTGAATGAGTCACTGTTATCTATTATAACTTGGTCATTCCCAAGGTTGCAAAGATATCTTTTAAATGTCTTAGATGAGTTATATTTGTCTTTCATCAATCTAGATAAGCATATAATGTCTTATGCCTTTTGTGCATATGAGAGTGTAAGACTAATTATGATGCATGATGCTGCTCCTGCATGGGAAAATTAAATTTTTTTTTTTTAAAAAAAAAAAAAAAAAAAGAGAGGAGGAAAAAAAAAATTTGTGGAGGAGAGAGAAAGTGATGAAAATAGAAGGAAAAATAATTAAAAAAGAGAAAATAGGAAAAATGGAGAAAAGAGGAATTTCTATTTTCAAGGTGCATGGGTGGCATAAATAGAAAATAATAAAAATAGTTGTCATTCCATTAATCGAGGTGTATAAGTGCCAATTTAGAAGTTTGTGGAAAACTCCTTAAATCATGTATTTAATATTTGTTGGGTGCTTAGTTGTATTTAGGGTGGGAATTTAATATTTATTTAAAGGTAGTTGTATTTACCTTTTATCCCACATTGGTTGTGTTTGTAATGTCTTGGGTTAGAAGTGCCTATTTAAGCAAGGCTTATTATCATTTGTAATCAAGTTCGAAAAATGGAAGCTCTTCTAATGGAAGTTCAAGAAATAGAAGCTCTTCAAGTGTAAGCTCTTCTAATGGAAGCTCTTTTTATGTAATCTCTTGTAGGGAAGTTGGGGAAATAGAAGCTCTTCGAATGTGATCTCTTTTAAGGAAGCTTGAGAAGTAGAAGTTTGGATCAAGTATTAATGGATGCTTTATGAAGCATTTTTGTCATCTCTCTATCTCCATATTGTTGCATTTTTGGTTGTGAGTTGGTATGGGTGGTGTGGCCCATCATCAGTGGTATCAGAGCAGGAGTTCCTGAGTGTACAAGCAGATCACCGAAGTGTGAGGCAGTTTGCACTAGGACCTTGAGTTGGGTGAAGTTTGTGAAGAAGTTCTTGATTGTGTAGATAGATCGCCGACTGTGAGGCAGTTTGCACAAGGTTCTTATTTTCGATGAGATTTGTCTTCCAAAGACTTTCTTATGGAGAAGAGAAAGAAGAAGATGACTTTTGTGATTGGATGGATTCTGAGGATTCCTCGACTAGAGAAAATTAGAGCAAGAAATCAAGGGGCATTGCTAGTTGATTTGCAGAAGCAAGTGAATGAATTAGAAGCTGAGTTGCGAAAACAAAGAGCACGTCACCAGAAAAGAGATGTTGATAATTCCTTGGATGTAGAAAAGAAAGAAGATCCAATGGAGTATCAAACATGTGGTACAAAAGAAGAGCAAGAGGATGAAGAGGAAATTATTTGCAAACCTAAAGTTGAAGAAGATGAAAGAGAAGAGGAAGAGCATGAAGATAACCAAATTTGTATGCCAAAAGTAGATGAAGGTGATTGGAAGACTAAAACAATGGAGGAAGAGTATAGTGCCTTAGTTGGAAATCAAGCAAGTGGAGTATTTACATGCATTGTTGATGACATAAAAGAGGCAAGCGAAGATGAAGATGTCAATGAGGTAAATTCTTATGAATCATGGGATGTTGTCTTTGATATGAGTTTAAAAGATATTAATGATGGTTTGCATGAGGATCTTGTTCGTGATGTATGGTATGCAAAGGAAGATTGGTATGGTGTTGCTAGATTTATTACAGGTGTGATTAATTCAACAAGATTGGATGAGGATGAGATTTATACTTGGATAGAGTTCATTGCAAAGGAGAAATTTCAGCATTGGATACTTGTTCCAACTATGTGTTGGAAGAAGAGGAAATTTTTTTTGTTAGCAATGGCTACTTCATTTTGTGAATCTATATTCACAAAACTTTTCCTACCATGGGAGTCAGATGCAGGAGCATCATGCATTAGCAAAAAAAAAAAATGTGGAAGATTTACATGTTGGTTTTCTTGTCCCTATTGAGGTGGAAGCTTGTGGTGAAGATGAAGATGGTTGTATATCATTCTTTTGGCATCAAAGTGTGGGACACACTTTTCTATCTACCAAGGGAGTCTGATGCAGGAGCATCTTGCATGGGAAAATTAAATTTAAAAAAAAAAAAGAGAGAAGGAGAAAAAAAATAAAATTGTGGAGGAGAGAGAAAGTGACAAAAATAGAAGGAAAAATAATTTAAAAAGTGAAAATAGGAAAAATGGAGAAAAGAGGAATTTCTATTTTCAAGGTGCATGGGTGGCATAAATAGAAAATAATAAAAATAGTTGTCATTCCATTAATCGAGGTGTATAGGTGGCAATTTAGAAGTTTGTGGAAAACTCCTTAAATCATGTATTTAATATTTGTTGGGTGCTTAGTTGTATTTTGGGTGGGAATTTAATATTTATTTAAAGTTAGTTGTATTTACCTTTTATCCCACATTGGTTGTGTTTGTAATGTCTTGGGTTAGAAGTGCCTATTTAAGCAAGGCTTATTATCATTTGTAATCAAGTTCAAGAAATGGAAGCTCTTCTAATGGAAGTTGGAGAAATAGAAGCTCTTCAAGTGAAGCTCTTCAAATGTAATCTCTTCTAATGGATTTCAAGTATTAATGTATGCTTTATGAAGCATTTTTTTATCTCTCTATCTCCATATTGTTGCATTTTTGGTTGTGAGTTGGTATGGGTGGTGTGGCCCGTCATCAAATTATTAGTGACTAACTATCCAATAACATTTTTAGTCATTTATCTAGTCATTTTTAGTCAGTTTTAGTCATTTTTAGTCATTATTAGTGACTGATTATCCAATAACTTATTTAGTAGTCTATTTAGTCATTTCTATTTGGTTGATCCTATAATTTTGCCCAGTGACTAAATTAGTCACTTATTTAGTCACTTATACCTATAAATTACAAAATAATAGTGGAATGTGATTAGGTTTAGTCATGTGACTAAAAGTTTTAGTCACCTAGTCACATATTTTCATAAATGTACTAGTGTATATCTTTGTGGTCATCCTAGAATTCAAGGTTAGGTTGGAGTATAGGAAATATTTCCTTATGTGGTAGCACCATCTCTCTTCATACTATAGCTCTTCTAGTCTAGTGACTATTCATCTCTCTAGCAGAGTCACCAAGAATATGTTGGTAAATAGATTACCCTTTCTAAATTAACTCTTTGAATGCCCAATATCTATGAACAATGTCTAATTACAAAAATTTGGAAAATTCACTAAGGGACTAATTTCCCTTTGAATTTATAAGTATAGATCCCTTGAGTTTTCATCTTGCAATGGATTTGTTTCTTCTTAATTCTAAAATGGGGTAGGTTATTGACCAAAGAATAGGAAAGGAAAATCAAGTTAGGCCTAGAGAGGACATAACTCGGGCTAGAATTTGGGTCTACAAACCAACCAAATTTGTGAATCCACACCTCTTATGAACTTGCAAAATTTGATGATTTGGTAATGAATTCTATTTATATGAATTAGATACTCTAACATAATGCCTTCAAGTCTAAAATGAAAGGAAATAGCTTAAGAGATAATACTAGAAACAATCTATTTTAACCTCTAACAATAGTATGATTATCTTTTATTTGATGTATTAAACAAGGAAACAAAGTTTTGTTTGTCCATTAATTCAATTCAACTAAAAGAGATTCTTCTAACTAAGACAAGAAATGGAACAATAAATAATTGATATGAAACACATTCAATTTTTCTCTACAATATGAAGTATCTTGTGAGTATGTGTAGGATCATGGTCAACCAAACTATGCTCTTAAGTGGCAATAAAAACTCAACAAATTAGGGTTATGTCAACTTGATGTGCAATTTTATACTAGTTGTAAAATCTAAGGATTAACCTCAAATAGAAATAATAGTTACATGCAAATATATCCAATACAAAAAAATAGTAGATCGCATAAAAGAGAACACAAGACACCAAGATTTAACATGACTCACCTAATCCCTGGGCTACATCCGCCAACAGAAAGTCCAATATTTTTATTATCCAATGATTACAACCTAATTAAAATCCATAATCCCTTATAGCTCAATACCACCACAAGAAGCTACAATATCACCATTCATAATGAAATCCCTAACCCTAAGCTTTTTTATACAAGATTTTGCCACTTACAAAATTACGGCTAGAATAATAGAAAAATGGTAGCTAACATCTCCTACAATATAAAGGAATTTTTGGCTTTAGGGGTGCTACCCCCAAAAACCCCTATGGGGGCATTGCCCCTTACCCCACCCTATACTGCGATAGGGAGTGCACCTAGGGCCCTTCCCCAAGATTATACAGGGGTACTTCCGCTTAACCCTATCTTGGGGATGCTACCCCTAAACCCTTGTAGAAATAATATGGAGGGAAATCACATTGAATAAACCTTTGAGTCTAATTAGGCTCCACACCACAATAATCTCTTACTTGGAGACTAATCAAACTCCACAATAATAACCTCCCACTTGGAGACTAAGCATAGTACTGCTAAACCTGTAGCTCCCACTAGAATATCAAACCACCCTAGACTTTGTCATTCTTTTATTCTATTAACTCAAGAAGGTCAACCAAAGCTAAAGAGGAATTCAACTTCTCCCTTTTCACTACCTTTGTAAACATCTCCATTGGATTTCCATTTGTATGTATCATCTCCAACATTAACTGTCCATTATCCAAAACTAAATAGATAAAATGGTACTACAATTGCATGTGTTTTGTCTTTGAATGCAGAGCTAAATTCATTGTAAGATGAATGACACTCTAACTATATATAAATAAATAATTATCCTTTTGAGGGTGTCCTATTTCTTCCAAGAAGAACTAAAGCCATATCATCTCCTTAGTTGCCTCTATAGTAGCAACATACTCTGCCTTCTATAACTTAGAAACCCAACTCATGACTACCCCGCCAATAGTAAATACATGACCTGTAGTACTCTGCCTCGTATCAATATCCCCTACCAAATTTGAGTCAACATAGCCTTGTAAATCAATCTTATATCCCCCACAATGTAAACACTTATAGGATGTTCCTTTCAAATATCTGAGAATTCATTTAACTGCTTTCCAGTGCTCAAGCCCTAGATGACTCATACACCTCCTAACAACTCACACTGCATGTGTAATATTTGGTCTAATACATACTCTAGCATACATCAAGCTTCCTATAGCTAAAGCATAAGGTACCTTAGATATCTTGTCCTCCTCTTCTTGTGTCTTGGGAGACATCTCCTTAGTCAACTTCAACTGACCAGGTAAAGATGTGCTGACAACTTTAGCATTCTCCATAGAGAAATGTTGCAACACCTTCTCAATATAATCAACCTAAAAGAATGTAAATTTCTTGTTCTTTCTATCTCTAAAAATATTCATACCAAGTATTTGTTTTTTTGCCCCCAAATACTTCATAGCAAATGCATGTGCTAACTAGCATTTTAGCCCCTTAATATGATCCATGTTAGACCTAGCTACATGTATATCATCAACATATAAACATAAAATAATGTAGTTTTCATCATCCAAACTCTTAAAATAATGATCCGAATGACACCTACTATATCCATGCTCATGCATAAAACTATCAAATTTAAGATACCATTGTTGAGGTGCTTTCTTCAAGCCATATAAACTTTCTTCAATCTACACACTAAGTTCTCTTTTCCTTTGACCTCAAATCCTTGTGGCTATGCCATATATATCTCTCTTCATCCAAATCACCATGAAGCAAGGTTATTTTAACATCAAGCTAATCCAAATGAAAATCTTCAATAGCCACAATAGTTAAAATAGTGCAAATAGAAGTTAGTTTAATAATAAGAGAGAATTATCTCATCAAAATCAATCCTTTTTTTTTTTACAAATCTTTTTACAACTAACCTAACTTTAAATCTTTTCTTACCTCCATCCTCTTCTTTCAACCTATAAACCAACTTATTCTATAAAGCCTTTTTACCTATAGGCATCTTGCATAAATCCCATGTCATATTTTTTAGAAAAGAGTCCATTTCTTCTTTCATTGCAGACTCCCACCGAATCTTTGTATCCACCTATACAACTTCATCATAACATTCAAGTTCACCAACATCAGTAAGTAAAATAGAATACAAATAAGGAGAAAATGTTTATGGAGGTCTACTCATCCTTGTTGACCATCTAATATTCACTAGGGTGTCTGGTATTCTTTGTTGCGATTGTTGCACATCATGAGCAATTGCCCCATAACATCAACTTTTGGAGTATCATCCAACACAACATAATCACTTTCTTCCTTCTCATGTTGCTACAATAGATCTTTGTACAAAACTTTCTCATTGAATATGACATCCCTACTTCTTATCATCTTACAATTGTCAAAATCCAAAAGCCACTAACCAAATTCATTAATGCCATATCCAAAAAATACACCTTTTATTGACTTAGCATCCAGCTTGGTACTATTTTTAGAATCTATATGAGAAAATGCTTCACAACTAGAGACTCTAAGAAAAGAATAACTCACCTTCTTACTAATCTGTGCTTCCTTTAGAATACCACAACCCAAAGGAGTAGAGGGACCTATATTAATCATATATATAGTAGTATTAACAACCTCTTCCCACATATTTAGGGGCAACCCTGCATGCAACCTCATGCTTTGTGCATGCTCTATTATAGTTTTGTTCATGCATTTAGCCAGTCCATTTTTCTATGGAGTCCTTGGAATAATTTTTTGCTATAAATAGAATTAGTTGAGCAATAATATTCAAATTCATGACTATAATACTCACCACCATTATCAGATCTAAGACATTTAAATTTCTTTCTAGTCTCATTTTCAACCAAGCATTTCTAGTTCTTAAAAGTTTGAAACACATTAGATTTCTATCTAAGGAAATAAACACATACTTTTCTAGTTGCATCATCGATAAACGTAACATAATAATGAGAGCCACCAAGGTAAGATACCTAAGCTAGTCCTCGTACATCTATATGCACAAGCTCTAATTTCTCACTTTTATTTTCTTTCCCAGTCTTCACAAAACTCACTCTCTTTTTTTTTCCATACACACAATTTTCACAAAAGATCTATATTAACACATTTTAGACTTGGTAAAACTTTCTTTGAATGAAGTACTTTCATACCTTTCTCACTCATGTGCCTAAGTCTATTGTGGCACAATGTTGTATCAATATCTACAATAGCTATTTGTTCTCCTTGCTCAATTGCAGTAACCATCCATGAACATTCATTTTTATTTGAAAAAATCAAAGTAGAAGCAACAATATGACCTGTACAAAGATATAAAGTGCCTACTTTCACACCTTTTTCTACTACAAGGGAACCTTTTGAAACCTTTCAATTTTTATCATTGAAAGTAACTACACAACGCTCATCACAAGTTTCCCTATTAAAATTAAATTCCTACTTAGCCTTGGAACATATCTTACCTCATGTAGTAGCTAATGATTCCCATTTTGTAACTTAATCTTAACTTTTACCTTTCCAACAATTTGATAGGGTTCATTATCCCGCTAATAAACAAGTCCAAAATACACTTGTAAATAATCAATGAAATAATCTCTATGAGGTGTAGCATGAAATGAAGCACTAGAATCTAAATCCCATGAAACATCAACACTTTCTAAAGATAAAAGAAAAGCATCCTCTTCGGATTTGTTACTTACCATATTTGCCTCCTTGTTCATTTCTAGTTTATCTCATTCATTGTTCTTTCGAGTCCAACAATCTTTCTTCTTATGCCCTAATGTTCTATAGTACCAGAAATCTCTTAGTACTCTAGATTGAAACCTCTTCCCCTTTGACTTTCCTCTTGATTTCCCTCAATTTTTTGAATTATTTCCTCTCTCAATCATTTTATCTTTTCTTTGTGTGTTCAAAGAATTTCTTGATGTAGATCCACCTAAGGTTTTCCAACGAGTTTTCTCACTCAAAATAACACTAATCATATCATCATATTTTAGGGGACTAGATCCATAAACAAAATTACTCACAGCTATTACCAAGCCATTTCATCTTTTAGGAAAAGAACACAAAATCAAGAGAGCCCTAATTTTTTCACCAAAATTGATACCCATAGAAGATAACTGACTAGTAAAAGTATTAAGCTCATTTAAATGATCTACAACATATCCACCTTATGCCATTTTCATATTAAATAAATACTTCATGAGAAATACCTTGTTTGAAGCAAAGGGATTTTCATACAATTTCACTAGGTTCTGCATAAACTCTTTTGTTATCTTCACTTTTATAATATTAAATGACACTGATAGTGCTAGGCATAATCAAATGCTTCCAAGTTCCTTTTTGTCTAAAAGATCTCAGTCGTCATTTGTCATAGATCCCTGCTTCTTGGTATTTCATTCCAACATCTTCCATAAATACTTTTGATAAAGATAGTCTTCCATTTACATTTTCCATAACTAAAAGTTCTACCCATTAAAATTTTCATCCCTCAGCTTACCCTTGTTTTCCATTGCTCCCATTCAACCATGAGATTCCCACTTAACTATGAGACCTTCCTGCAAAGGATTGCTACAAAGAAAATAACAATGGTCTAGCTAAAGAAAAAAAAGATGGCTATTTAGCTCTGATACCACTTGTTAAGATTAATCTCAAACAAAAAGAACAATAACATGAAAATATAACCAATACCAAAAAATAGTAGATCGCATAAAAGAGAACGCAAGACACCAAGATTTAATGTGGTTCACCCAATCCCTAGGCTACATCCACCAACAACAAGTCAAATATTATTATTATCTAATTATTACAACGCAATTACAATCTCTAATCCCTTACAACTCAATACTACCACAACAAGGTACAATATCACCATTCATAATGAAATCTTTAACCGTAAGCCTTTTTATACAAACTTTTCCACTTGCAAAATTAGGGCTAGAATAATAGAAAAATAGTAGCCGATGCCTTTTACAATATAAGGGAATTTTTGGCTTCTAGGGTACTGCCCTAAAACCTCATAGGGGCATTTCCCCTTGACCCCATTTTAGGGGCATTGCCCCCAAACCCTCGCATAAATAATTTGGAGGGAAATCATGCCAAATAAACCTCTAAGTCTGATTAGGCTCCATATCACAACATAAACTTTATATCAAAAATTTGAGACAAAATAATCTCTAGTAAATTAAATTTAGTTTCTAAATAACTAGGCTTTATCTAAAAAAAATAAAAATTGATTAGTCAAAATTTTGAATTTTAATACAATAGTACACAAATTTTAGGACAAAAATAATAAGTAGATGTATGTTTGACCACCTTAATCAAAATCAAATGATAATAATTTAAAATAATATTATAGATAGAAGAAGTAGACTCATGCCTAGATGTAATACATATTTTTATGTATTTTTATTCTAAATAAATAAATAATTATTAATTTTCTACTTTAGTATGTTTGGAATAAAAAAATCTCATGTCTAACCACCTTAACTAATTCAAAACTCTACAAAATTTAATTTTTCTTTTCTTTTTCTTAAATAGTAGAAGAAACATTGAATTTGATGCATCTTTCAGATTTCAAAAATGTTGTACGATTTGAGAGTTATAGTTATTTTTCAAGTAGTGTGTCAATCAAAACTTTATACATAATTCCATTAGAAAATAAGTAATAATTACTTGATGAACTCATAATTTGAAAAACCTTACATTTATGGAACACTAAGAACATTGTTAAGAAACCCTTTTCAATTCATCAATTTTTTTTGAAAAAAAGTTGCCAGGTACATGTTTGAAGTAAAAAACACATTTGCACGATGTTTCTAAAGTTGATCATATAGGGTTAGTATCAAAAGATATAGTAGGTAATATAAATTTATTAATTATTTTTATTTAATATCAGGATGGGTGGGAGAAAATTTGGAATATATTTTGAAATACTTTTAGGCATTTCAGGACTACATATTTTTCAGATCACCAGTTTTTGGCACACCATGATCCTACACCTACCCTCACACCAAAAATTAGTTGACCTTTCATTAATTTTTCAATTAGGTACATATAGGATTCTAAGATGAACTGTTACTAAAATTAGTTGAATTAGTTCATCTCCTCTATCAGTTACAATTCCACATAAGAATACAAAAGAGCAGAAGAAATATCATCTCCCTTTCTTCCCCTTCTCTAATTTTCACTTATAGGCCTTGGAAATGATGAGGATGATTGGAATGAGCTTCTTGTGTCTATGGACATGGATGTTAGTGTATCTGAGGATCCACTTGGAGTGTTCTCTGGCCTACTCCTTGATTGCACTAAACCGCTCTTGCATTTCCTCTATTGCTATGTGTATGCATCCAATGAGCTATTGGAGACCTGAAACTCTGTCCTCGTGGCTAGTAGATTTCTCTATTAATTTATCCAAGTAGCAAGAGAAATTATTTTGCATAACAAAAATTCCTACCACTCTTTTCCCTTGTCCACTTATTTGGGAGTTAGTGTGTAGGCCTTTCAACAACTCATAATTCTTATCTTGTTCCCCCTTAACTTTTCCCTCTATCTTCTATAGCCCTTCCTTTGCTACTAAGATCATTTCATCTTTGAATTGCAATCTTGGTTACCATTCAAACAAAGGCTCATCTCCTTTTTTTAAAATCTTTACTTCTACTACTTCTTTTGCCTTCATTTGAATGACCATATGTAGGATTGAGATGAAATCTTCACTCTTTACCCTGTTTGTTGATAGAGTAGCTCGATTAGCTAGGATGTTATCTTTTTCTATCTCAAGCCTCAACACTACATTTCCTAGTTGTTCTATAACCATAAGCCCTTCATACTTGAGTTTTTTTATTGTACTTCCTATTAATTTTCCCAAAATGCTTGTCCTTTTGCAATTAAGAGATGATGGCCTAGAGATCTGTAGCGGTAGGATCACTAGTAGGTGGTACCCATGAAATACTTGCTAATAGGGCAACTAATTTCTTCATGAAATAGTTCAGCTGATGGATATCTGCCTTCATCCTAACTTTGTCAAGCTTGAGGCTTTCAAGTTCTTCTTCTATTACTTCATGAGTTGATTTCCATAAGCCCACTTTGGTGTCATGCCTAACCTCTCCTAGATCTAGAGACTTCAATGTGAAGTTTGTTGTAGTTAGGTCTTCAATCCTAGCATCTTTAGTGGGCTTGGCAATCTTCATAGTCAAGTGCCCTATGCTTGGGTCTCAATCAAGGATAGATAAAGTCTTTTGCTTCTTCACTTTGCTCAATGTTGACCCAAAGTGGATGGCCAAAGACATTGTCTTTTTGTTCAAAGTTCCATATTCTATCCTCTCCCTCTTCTTATCTAAGGTATTCTTGAAAGCCATGACTAAGTGTCAATTGCTTTGGATGTAGTACCTAGTGTATCCACACTAAACATATTTCTCTTTTTTGGTGTAAATAAGTATTTACTTATTACACTTACTTAAGTTTTACTTAGGTTAATGCATTATTTAGTTATTATTTTAGGTGAGACACTTAGGGGTTTGTGAACTCTCATTGAGTTACGCAACTCTAATTATGCACATGGTGTCTACAACACAGGAGTATGCATCATTCACTAAGTTGTCATGTTGACAACATAGTTATCTGCACTCCTCATTTAGCACATGTTGTCTACACCACTAATTTGCGTGCTACACCATTGTAGGCTTATCCTCACATCATTACACTTAATCCCATGCTCAATAGAGGATAATCCATATCTGGTGGACATGTGCCTGGTTGTATGACATATGATGATGCTGACTTCTATGTATTCTAGAAGCTCTCTTGAGGCCTTTATATTTAGGCACTCCTAGTGTACTCTCATCTAGTTATTGAATGAATATCGTCATTTTAATCATACTCTGTCTATTTTGGTCTACTGTGTGCTTGTGTTGAGTTCTTTAGTTCTTGGGTGAATTCTAGCTTAAGCCAAATTCTTACATGGTATCAAAGCCAAGGTAGATTCTCATCATGTAGCCATTCGAGACCGTTCATGCTTTAGCACCTCGACACAAATTCGAAGGATCTGCAAAAATTGGGAGTGTCTAGAGCTAGATCTAATCTCACCATTAATTTTAGAGCATCAATTTGGTGAAGATCAACTATAAATTTGCCTATATTGGGTGAAAGTTGATTGTGAGGCAAATTTTTTTTTGCAAATCAGAACTCGGAGGCTCCAATTTGCAATCGGGTATGATCATTTTCGAATCTATTGAATTTATTTTTCAGATCTGAATTGTTTATTTTCTGCATTATTTGGCATTTTCGGGAACATTTTGGAATTTATTTGGCATTTTCGAGAATATTTTCAAATTTATTAGCCAGGTGCAGAATTTTTTTTTGCCAAACTGGGCAGTGACACCCCCGCTCAGCTCTATATTTTTGGTGGGTTATTTTATTACTTGCAGGGGGCTTTATTAGTTTACGAGTTATCATTTAACATTCGGCGGACACACATAAATCTGACTCCATCGTACTACAAAATTTGATAGTTATTTATCACAGTGGCGGCTTCACCAAGTTTTTGGCTAAACCTTCCCTACGGTCAGTGTGATAGGCTTTACATTACCACCTGCGGCAGTTTGTATTTAAACAACGCATAAAGCACTCCACCGACAATTGCGAAAAGCTTCTCCAACACAAAAAAAAAAACTTTGGTGATTCTTGCACAGTCCTAGCATATAGAGATCTAGACACATGCCATCTCCCACCTATGACACGCATCCTACCTATAGAGATACACATCAGTGATAGAATGGCACATCACTAGACACACAGGGATTTTCTTTACCATTCTGTACAATCTGTACAGTACAAAATCTACATAAGCTGCCACATCATCCAGTGGGTTTGAATTTTTGCTGACATCATCAGTTTACTACGCTGAATTTGATGCCTATCTAGACGTCATTCTACAGAAAATTAGAACTATTGCGATGGTCATATGACCGTCAAATTTAACCTTATGATTCATTGATGCAACCCCTCTCCAAATCAATTTTGGATTTTGCAGTCCGACTTTAGTAGGCCATAACTCACACATCCAAACTCCAAATCAGATGTAATTTTTTTGAAATTGGGTAGAATTTTCTGAACTTTTCAATGGTGCAACTATTTTCTTGTTTTGGTGCAAGGATTAGTCAAAAATTGTATTTTTTGGTGACTATACCTGCATAATCCTGCATTTTGCAACTTCAACTGTTCCGTATGGGCACATCTAGAGTAAAAAACAAGTTCCATTTTTTTTGAAAGTGCATTTTTTTTTGTCTACTTTCCAGATCTGGCATTAGATTGTAGGGTTGTGTGGACAAAATTGTCACTTTCAGCAATAGGGCCTTTCTCTGCTTTGTAATTCTTTAGTATTGTAGCACATTGTAAAGTTTCAAATTTGTACTCCATTAAGAGGTTGTAACAAGAAAAATCAAAAGTCCACAAGGCCAAAATTGGCAAGTGGCCTATTGTAATCGCACTACTAATAAAGTCACAAAGCATCTATTTTGGGGATGTTTCTTGATTTAGTGAAAGGGGGGGTGTTCTTGGTGTTGTGTTCTCTCTTTTCTACACTTTTCTTTCATTTTTGCATTATGGGAAACTTTAAGTTTCCTAAATTAACTCCTCATAACTATGCTTTGTGGTCAATCAAAATGTTGTATCACTTAATGCATAATGAAGTTTCACAATATGTAGATGGTACTCTTTCTAAACTAGCAGGTGATAATGTATCAACAAGTGTAATTTTAGATTGGGTAGCCATGGATAGGAAAGCCCTAGGTGATATATGTTTGGGGGTAGATGATAAAATCATGTATCAAATCAAGAAATGTACTACATCCAAGGAAGCTTGGGATTCCCTCGAAAGCCTTTCTGGTAAAATGTCTAAAGAGGACGTGTTCAAAATTAAAGATGAGCTTGTCTCTTTAGATCCTAAGTCATATGACTCTATACAAGACTTCCTCATCAAGGTGAATGAATTAAGGACAAAGCTTACTGATTGTGGGAGTTTTATCAAAGATGAAAAACTGATCTATCTCATCCATAACAAGCTGCCATCGAAATATTCCACATTTGTATCTTCTTTTAACACCTCAAAGACTACCTTAGGGTCTACCTACAAGAAAGTCACTTTTGATGAATATGCTAAACTGTTGGATGATGAAGAAAAGAAGTTGAAATCAATGGGGATTCTCAAATCACTTCAGTCCAAAGCATTCATGGCCAATGAGGGTTCTCAAAATTCAGCTGGACAATCTTCAAATAAAGGAAAGGGCAAGAAGAAATGAAAGAGAAAATCTGAGGATGCAAAAAAGACAAGACTTCAATCCAATCAACAAGGCAAGTCCTCAAATTCCAACAAGAAAGGGGACAACAATAAGGAGAAGAAGAAGTGTGCTTATTGCAAAAAATTGGGTCATGAAGAGCATGAGTGTTATCTTAAAAAGATTGATGAATTGACCAACATCATGAAGAGACATAATGTTCCATTGCCTAATGCTTACAAGGAGAAAGGATTGTCTTCATATTCAAAGGGCAAAGGGCAAGCATTCATGGAAAATGCAAACTCTTCAAAGGAATGGATATTTGACTCAGATGCCTCTTATCATATGGGTTCTTCAAAGGAGGATTTTACTTCATTGAATCACTCAAGGGTACCACACATCTTCATGGGAAATGATAGTAAAATGGAAGTTGAAGGAAAAGGAAATGTGGACATGGAAAATGGAGAGTTTTAAGAGGTTCTCTATGTTCCAAACATAAGTTTGAATCTCCTTTCAATCTACCAAATCACTCACTTCGGAGATGGACATAGAGTTGAGTTCCTTCTCGACTCAGTAAAAGTGCACAGTCTTAAAGATAATTCCTTGGTTGCAGTGGGGAAAGTGAATGATCACAAGAGGTTTTACTCTTTCTCGCATTTTGTACCCAAGTCTTCTTCAAAAGCCTTGTTATCACAATCACATTCAAACATTCAAATATGGCATGAGTGGTATGGTCATCTTGACTATCAGTATCTTTAGCAACTTTGCGCATACCACATGGTGAAAGGTCTACCTCAAATCAACTTTTCTAAGGGTGAATGTTCAACAGATTCAATGGATATGCATCCAGAAGGGAAGTTACAAAGAGGTAAGTCTTCAAGAGCAACTAGTGTTCTTCAGATGGTTCACATGCTATTAGTAGGTCCTTTTGCATTTAGACAGGGTCGCTACATACTTACCTTTGTTGATGAATTTTCAAGGTTCACTTGGGTCTACTTTCTACATAGTAAGAGTGAAGTGTTGGAAAAATTTCTAGACTTCAAGATTCATGTAGAATGAAGATCCAGAAAGGCCATCAAAGTACTCCACATGGATAATGGAAACATGGATGTGAATAGAAGACTTATGGAATTTTTCATACATGAGGGAATTGATCTTCAGACTCCTTCAGCATTCAGTCCACATAAGACAGATGTTGCAACATTGAGGATCCGAACTCTTAAGTCTATGGCAAGTTGCATGATTCATGCCAAGTCTCTTGATCCACCATTAGAAGTTGAAGCAATCTCTAGTGCCACTCACATTCTTAATCATTCTCCTCATCTAGTCTTAGATGGAAAAACTCCTTATGAGGCATGGTGTGGTAGAAAACCTATTGTGACACACTTCAGAGTCTTTAGTTGTCCTGCATGGGCAAATAGATCTTCCAGGGGATGCAAGGCATAGCCATCTTGACCTTGTACCTTCATTGGTTATGAAGACAGTGTGAAGGCATATAGACTTCTAGATCTTGAGAGACATCAAATTTTTGTGGAGAATCATGTACATTTTGAGGAAAGTTATCCAAACTTGTCCTTTACTCCTCTTCGCACATCATACAGTGTGGATACTAATAGTGACACCAACGATAGTGCTTCAATAGCTTCAGACATGTGGGCTTCTATCAATAGATACAATGAGAGGTCACTTCATCAGTTCAGTCTACATGCATACATAGCCATACTGATAGGTCCAGAACATCAGGGTACATCTAGTCTTCCAGATATAGGTTTAGTGACAAATTTGGGGGACAGTATTGATGATCTGCCTCTTCTTCTTGATGCAGAATTACATTATTCAATTGTCACCAAGGTTCCATCTGACTCTCTTGTTCATTCACTACATGATCAATCCTCCTAGGTTGAAGTGATTGTGGATACTTATGATCAGCAGTTGCAGTAGGGTTCTTCATCAATTGCAGAGATAGAGAGTTCTTTTGGATAGGTTCTTCAGCCAAATGAGCAGGTTTCAAAGAAATCACTTATCCATGAGATACCTCCCACACACAGTGGAAGTGTCTCATTTGTACCTTTGGCATTGTTTCTTCCTAAGGGGAGGAACACCATTCTGTAGTCTTGGATCAGCTTCTTCATCGAAGCACTCACTGTTCAACATTCTTCTTTGGGGGGGGGGGAGAGCCTATCCTATCTCTCTACCTCTTCTTATCATTCTCTTATGTATATACTAGATGTATATCATAATGGGGGGGTCTTGATTATTCCATCCATCTATGCATCCTTCTTTATATCTCTTTTTGGGGGAGGGTTTTTCCCATGAGGTTTTCCCTCTTTCCCTACTTTATGGGAGATTGCATATCATTAAGTAGATGGGTACCTAACATGGTCTAGTAGCCGAGACCCATATTGCATTTCATCCTAGATTTCGTAAGCTTAAGGGAATTCCCCTAAGTTGCATTTAAGGGGGGGTGTTGGTGTAAATAAGTATTACTTATTACACTTAAGTTTTACTTAGGTTAATGCATTATTTAATTATTTTGCATTATTTAATTATTATTTTAGGTGAGACACTTAGGAGTTTGTGAACTATCATTGAGTTACACAACACTAATTATGCACATGGTGTCTACAACACAGGAGTATGCATTATTCACTGAGTTGTCATGTTGACAACACAGTTATCCACACTCCTCATTTAGCACATGTTGTCTACACCACTAATTTGCATGCTACACCATTGTAGGCTTATCCTCACATCATTACACTTAATCTCATGCTCAATGGAGGATAATCCATATCTAGTGGATATGTGCCTGGTTGTATGACATATCATGATGCTAACTTGTATGCATTCTAGAGGCTCTCTTGAGGCCTTTATATTTAGGCACTCCTAGTGTACTCTCATCTAGTTATTGAATGAATATCATCATTTTGATCATACTCTGCCTATTTTGGTCTACTGTGTGCTTGTGTTGAGTTCTTTAGTTCTTGGGTGAATTTTGGCCTAAGCCAAATTCTTACACTCTTAATGGGATTCAAGGACTTTGATGATGAGGAGAAAGGATTTCCTAGAGAAGGGGAAACAAATTTTGGTGGTTTAGATAACTTCTCTACTTTAGATGTCTTCTTTACTACTTCATCTAACTCCATGGATTCTCTTTCATTGCTCTTGTCATCTCCAAGATCAACCACTTATATATGAGGACTACTTGGTAGGAGTGTTGTTTCACTTATAAATGGGATTGGACTACTATGGGATGGTAGAGCCACTATGAGTGCAATGTCTTTTAGTTCTTCTACTTTATTCTTTTGGGTTTCTACCTTTGTCCCGATCACTAGTACTGAACCATCTTGGCATGTTTTATCTAGTGGGATTTTCTTGTTTGGAGGGTGATCACCTCCACTATCTAGTTGAGTTGGTCCTTGAGTGAGAGGTAGGATTATTCTTGAAGAGCCACTATGGGAAGATGAAGTGGCTGCTAAATTTTGGGAGGGCTAAGCAGATACACTTTTGTTTCTACTTTGCCATGTCATGGTCTACTCAACCCACTTCTCGATCATCTGATAATTTTTTCCCATCATCACATCTATGTCTTCTTTGAAATATTTGAATAGGTCATAGATTATAGGAGTATTCCTTAACTTGGTCAAAAAGTTAGTGTTATTTATATCCTGACCATTATCCTCAACTCCATCTATATCTATATTTACCTTATATAGCTTAACTTGATCTACTATCAATTTTGTGAAAGCATATCACAACTTTCAAATTCATCTTTTCAATTAGCCTAGTAGTCTTCAATGGTGTTTACTTGCTTTATGATACTCCCAATCTGCAGGACATCTTTAGCATGTCTATTGGGGTTGAACATAGGTCTCAAGAGCTCATACATATCCAACTTGTACATTATCTCTAGAACCTTCATCATATTCTTGGCATCAAATTGGGTGTCACAACTGAATGCTCCAACCTTCATAGGGAACTCATATCCTTTCTTCTTTAGAATTCCACTTAGGATGTTTATCTGTAGAGCTTTTCAAATGATATCTACCAATACTATCATATCATTTAGATATCTTAGTATCTTTAGAGGAAATCCATCAAAAGTTCCAAGATGCACATAAGAAAAAGATGAGAACTGAATAAAATAACAACGAAATTGACTGATGGTGGCCATGGCTTTAGGGGAGAATCTCATTTCTAGGCACCCTTATAGTTCCCTAAAATTTATCATAGTAAATGTTCCATGAAGACTTTTACATAATCTACATAACTATTATGTAGTTAGAGACATGAATAAAATTCAAAGGACTTGACATCATTAGGGAAGTCATCGAAGCATCCAAGACTGGTTCATAATTGCAAAGATGTTAGCATATAAATTAGGAATTAATGCATATAAGATGAATTGTAAAACTTGGCTACTTGGAGAGCATTGGAAAGAATCTCACTTACCTCTTGCACCCAATCAATACACTATGTATCTAAACATATAACCTAAACCAAAAAGAACTATTGTTCAACAAAATTTAGGGCATCTACATCACCTCTCAATCTGTATAGGATAACTAAAAAGTCAATTATCTCCAATTTAAGGTTGGTTCCAAAAAAAGTTTTGGGGACTCTTCTCTTATCACTCTGTGGCTCCTAGAACCATTTTCACATGATTTCCTTTCTTCAGATCATCCTCTTCACTAAAAATTCTAAAATAGCCCCACTGATAATTAGGTCAGAAAACTCCCCAATTCTAGCACATGAAGGCAATTCACCAACATTTTTATGTTAATTGAAATCAATATAGTTTCATTAGGTGGAACTATCTTCTTGGTTTCCATATTGTAATGGTGAATACAATCATAAATCAGTTTTGGGGCTTGAACTACAACTAGGAAACCAATAGCTTCAACCAAACCACATCCACAAAGCTTCTTAGTGATAGGATGAATATGTTCAGATTTTACCCTCCTTTGGAAGTTTTCCATATCATAGAAATAGATGGATGTGTCTATGAAATTCTTCAGTTGAGACTTCATCCTAATCAAACTATCAAAACCTATGAACTTAGTGGTCATACCTTATGAATGAGATTTTGAATTTATAAATAGAAAAGACAACAAACACTACAATCACTGGCTTTCAAAAGCTGCAAATACTGATAAAATAAGAAATCAAGGAAACAAGGTAACTCATTCAATTGCCTATGATTTTTTATACAAGGACCTCGATTCATCCATTATAATTAAAATTCATGCCACACGAGTGAAATTTAAGGAAATACCTGTTAAAGAGTAAATGCAATGCTCAATATAAATTTAAAAGTCTTTTCACTATTCCATTGGATATAATGATAATTTTCCATTAACATGTTATTTACATTTTGGTTTCCTTTTAAGTTTCAAAAAGTTCCCCTTAGGTACTTCATTGATGAAAATCCACCAAGTGAGATCTTGACCATATCTTCCTTCCAAAATGGTTCATTTCATTCCAATATCATCCTAACATATACTAGATCTAGTACGAAGGCCAAATTTTACCTATTGACCTAAGTCCTCTACAGAGTCAAAAAGTTTCCTACATGGGTTGGAAACCCACTAAAGAGGAGACAATTTCTATTTTTATGCCAATGCTTCCTTATTGGTTAAATCTTTGAAAACTACATTTATGACTATTAAATATGTTTAGTTAAGGTGCATGGATCCACTTGGATATCACTTAGCACATTTTATTTCACTTTTATATGTTTTGTAGATAATCATCTTCATGCATTTGAAACCTATCAAAGAGAAGAAAAACTAAGGTTTTCTACCAAGGCTTAGTATTTGAGTGATAATGAATCCAAATTATATTTGAAGACTTCTTCCATATTCAAATATCAATTTTCCTTAAAATATGCACCCTTTGAATATTTTTTAGCTAGGTACGTCTCCAAATGAACCCCCATGGAAAACCACCCTCATGCATTGGAAACCCACCCTAGGGAAGGCAAAATGGGATTTTCCACCAATGATTATTTTATTAACCATTGATGCACCATGAGCTAGAGTTCTGAAGACATGTGAATTTTAGCAAAATTTCAAGATTATGGGAATGGAATAGTGAGCATGCTTCATCTATAATGAGTGAAAATCGATCACTATAAGATTGGATACTAAACTTACCCAAAAAATTACAAGAAAAAACAACAACAGTCTACCCTACTATGTAGAAAGAGAAGATGTATTGGGAAAATCTGATAAAGACCACCTAGCCTTTAGAAATCTAGATCTAGACTCAAATATTTTTGGGAACAAGATTGACTTCATCTAAACACACAAAACTCACTTTCTCCAATAAAATAGATAACAAAAGTGGGGCAACAAAATGAACTTAAACCTATGATAATGGAAAAGGATAAAAATAAACCTAAAACTATGATAATGGAAAAGGATAAAAAGAAACCTAAAACTATGATGATGGAAAAGGATAAAAATGAAACCAAAACTATGATGATGGAAAAGGATAAAAATGAATTTAAAACTATGATAATAGAAATGATCACTAAAATTAAAAAGATCATGATAATGAGTTAAGGGATGAATAGATATGATATGAAATGTAAGTAAGATGATAGGGAAACACATGTGCATATAGGAGGAAATATAGAATGGATGTGTAGCATGATCACTAATCAATCATAGCTTTGGTTAGGGTGGGGATGAATGTGCACAACTTTGAATGTAGGTGTTTGTAGGAGATATCAGGGAGATTTGGTAGGGGCAGGGATGGGAGAGAGAGGTGGTGGGACAAGATGTTGGATTGGACTTTTGGATTGATAGGAGAAGAGAGGGGCTAGGGATTATGTAGGTGATGGTAGTTTGATTTGATAAAGTGAGGTGGGGATTTGTGATGCTTTAATCTTAAAAGTGGGGTACTTTGTAAAGAAGTACCACCATGTAGTTTGAGTACTTAGTTTGATATAGGAATATTGGGGATATGCCAAGGTTACCAAGAACATAAAGGACTTTTCACCAATATTAAATAGGATTGACCTGAACAAGAATACATGGATTGCCCCAATATCACACATGAATATTAGGGGAACCAGAGTCGAAATGATACTAGGGGATTTACAAGAAAATGATATATCCCAATTACACCATGTGATCTAAAATGATCATATGTTTGGAACGTGCAATGGTCATATCCAACTAACTTACAAGTAGAAAAGTCCTGATTAAAACCTTGTGCTCAAGTGGCCCCATTCACAACACACTATGATATAAAATATTGTGGTGACCTTAAGGAGGGAACAACCAAATTACTTGGGAAAAATACTTCAAGAACTAAAAAGTGAAAACCAATATCGAAAGAAAGAACAAATTCATTAAAAGGTAACCTTTCACCAAAGAGATTGGTAGGACTTGATATTGATGGACCAATATCATACATGAGGAAGGATGCATCCTATAAGGACCTTTTGATAGTATTTAGAACTATGACAAATTTTGAAACTATAGCTCTCTTGGAACAACTCTTTGATGATAAGGGATTTTGCTATAGGCTTTGAAGAATAACCTAAACTAGGAAGGACTAGGAAAATAGGATATTTTCAAAAAATGGACCACGATATGTTCAAGGGTTTCTATACAAAGGTTTAGAGTAAAAGGCTAGTAGTATATTTACAACCAAAAAAGCTCAGGATGAGGAGGTAGCATGAATTATCTTATATAGGATATTGTTGCTAGAGTTACAAGTTGTATGATACACAAATATGTTATAAGAGAGAAGTTGTGATATATGATACATGTGATAGGATACATGGATATGATTCATGTGGGAGGAGATCATGGTATAATAAACTACTCTATTTTGATTTCCAAGCTCATAGATGAGGATAGTAATAGTGTGGTAACAGGATCTTGGACCACCTTGGGGGAAATGAGAACATGGGCGATGGTGATGTGGGGAAAGATGGTGAATGGATATAGATTTCTGATATATAATGGAAATGTCAAGTACACATGGTTCCTATTTTCTAGGTTTTCACCAAGATACTTATCTAAGGCACTTGAATTGCCTAGTTTTCACCATTGGATGCATATTTATTTTTACCTTTTTGTTGAAGTTGTGGTTGAGGCAATTTTGATAGACCATGAGATTTTCATAGGCCTATTTCCTTTTTTCATCAAGTAGGTCTAGCTATGTGAATATGGCTACTTTGTAGTCTTCAACTAACATTTTTCCTTGCAAGGAAATGTGCAAGGATGGGACTTCAACTTCAATAGGTAGAACTACTTTGACACCATAGACTAGGGAGTATGAGTTTATTTCCTATGGATGTATGAAATGAGGAATAGTAAGCGCATAATGCGGAGTTGATTTGTAGAGGTCAATTGTGGCTAGAATCATTGACAAATTTCTTGAGGAACTTGAGTAGGGTTTTGTTAGTTTCCTCATCATGACCATTACCTTGTGGAATGTAGGGCCTAGAAAAATGGTGATGAATGTAGAGGGAGTTGCACAACTCTTCCATATTAACATTTGAAAAGTTACTTCCATGGTCTATGAAAATAGTAGCAAGGATACCAAAGTGACATCTAATGTGATAAAAGATGAACTTTGATACTTGAAGACCTGTGGCAGTAATAAGTGGGACTACTTCTATCCACTTGGTGAAGTAATCTATTGCTATGATTATCCATTTGTAACCTTTCGAAGTTAGAGCTACAATAACACCAACAAGGTCAAACCCCCAACAAGAAAATGGCCATGGTGGTGCAATGGGTTGAATATCTTGCACTGGAGCTCATATTAAATTTGCATGCTACTAACAAGGTAGAAACCTTTTTACAAAGTCACAAGCATCATTTTCTAGGGTATGCCAATAGTATCTAGCTCAAAGTATTTTTTTGGCTAGGACTATACCACTTGGGTCAACACCACAATTTTTGGCATGCACCTCTTGGAGAGCCATTTTAGCTTCATTTTTCTCTGAACACTGAGAGAGAGTATCATGATAACCTTGATGATATAGCGTGATAGTTAAGATAGTGTAGAGGGATGCTCTACAAAAAAAGGTTTTGGCATTGGGTTCTTGTGAGATGAGGATATATGATACCATTTTAAAGATAAGCATGAATTTTCTAAATAATATGCATACCTATGTTGATTCTCATTCTCATATGTGGGATCATGTAGCTGGTCAACTAAGAATTCATACTATGTGGCTGCCTAAGGGATCTCCAAGAGTGAACCAATAATGCCCATGGCATCTACAACCTTGTTTTGTAACCTGGGCACTCATGTGAATTAGATTTGAATAAAATTTTGTTTAAACTAATCAACCAATTCTTTGTAGGGTTGAACTGTATTATCCTATGTCTAGTACTCATCAATGACGGGTTTTATAAATAGTTGTAAGTCTCCAAAGACTTGTAGTTTTGTAATGTTTCATTCAATGACTATCTTGAGCCCTACAGTAAGAGCTTCATATGCTAAGATTTTGTTGGTGCACTAGAACTGAGGTTTAAAGGATTTAGGAATGTATTCACCTTGAGGGGTGACCAAAAATATGCTAGCTCTAGATCTATGATTTGTGTAAGATCCATAAAAGTATAGTTTCCATGATGGTTGTTTTTCTATCATGTGGAGATGTTCATCTAGAAACTCCCTAATGAGATGGTGATCAGGGACTAAGGGCACATAAGAAAAATGATCTATTATAGCTTATCCATTGATTACCCTCTTTTCAACATATTAGATGTCAAATTCACTAAGAAGAATGACCCATTTGGCTAGGTGAACTATGAGTATTGTGTGTGATAACATATATTTCATAGGATCAATTTTAGAGATAAGTTGCATAATATGGCTTAGGATGTAGTCATTGAGCTTTTGAGTGGCAAAGACCATAGCTAACAAGATTTTTTTATAGTTTTATATTTAAGTTTGTAACCAACTAGGGTGTGGGTGATGTAGTAAATATCCCTTTCTTTTCTTTTGTTAATATGTTGTGCTAGAAGCACACCTAGTGCTATTGGGTTAGCTATTATATACAATATCAATAGTTGTCCAATAAGTAGAAGAACTAGGATAGGTGGGTTAGCCAAGTATTATTTGATTAGGTCAAAGATACATTGGTAAATAAGATCCCATCTAAAATTATGATCACTTTTTGGAAAATGGTAAATGGATGATATCTGTCTACAAGGTATGAGACAAATCTTCTAACTAATTACAACTTGCCTTCTAGAGAAAAAGGTTGTCACAGTGTTTTGAGAGAAGACATATCCATGATGGCTTTGACCTTCTAAGGTTCAATCTTGATACTACACTATCATACAATGAAGTCTAGAAGCTTCCCAGATATGACACCAAAGACACGTTTATTGGGGTTTAGCATGAGTCAATATTTGGCTAGCCAATCAAACACTTCCTCAAGATGAGATAATTGATCAAGGGCATCGAGATATTTAACCAAGATGTCATCCATATAATCTTTAAGGGTTTCATGGATGATTTCATTGAAGATGATTGCCATATTTCAACGATAGGTTGCCCCTACATTCTTTAACTTGAATGGCATCATGTTATAGAAAAAATTTCCCATAAGAGTAGTAAATGTTGTCTTATGTTGTTCTCTTCTGCTATCTAAATCTGATTGTACCCAAAGAAACCATACATGAGAGATAGGAGCTCATGGCCTATTTTGAGGGTGACAATCAATTAATATTTGGTAAAGGGAAATAATCATTTGGAAAATCTTTATTGAGGTCCCAGAAGTTAGTGTAGATCCTAATATCACCCAAAGGATATTGGAAGCATGAATGCTAATGATATTCTCATGGAAGATTACTATATAAACATGATTAGATCATTATCATGATGATATATTACATTGATGACTGTGTTTCTCATTGATGTCAATATAGCAATTTTCTGTGGCAACTAACAGAAGAACAATGGTAAAGATCAAGTTGTTACAAATAGATCATTGAGTACTATTAGTAGAAATTTTAAATAGAGATTCTACTAAGTGTTTAATATATGTAGCTAACCCCAAAAGCATAAGATATTAAGTTTGGAAGAAGTTATACAAGTTTCGGTGAATGCTATTTTGAGATAGAGTCTACAGAGGCATGTTTTGGTAAACTTGTTATATCTCTTAGTAGATTTTTTATTCTAAGAAGTTGAAGCTAAAGATATGAAAAAGACATATGAGAGATGATGTAGCTAAGCTTGATTATCATAATGTTACATGTACATAGTTTTATTTAAGTTACAAGGAAAAATATTAATGTTATCACTAAATGTAATGTGTTCTTAATGTGGTCCTATAATAATTAATTGACAAGGTGTAACAACCAACTCAGGAAAATGTTTTATGGATTTGATATAAAGGAAGGACATTTTCATTTATCATGTATGTTGAATGTATGGTGGAATGCAAATGATTATAAGTATCACAAAGAGTGGAATGTGAAGGTAAGTAGAGCAGAGTAGAAGTGAAGGAAACTTCATTTCTGAGGTTTTATTGTGTGATCCAAAGTTAGTTACTTGGATCCAAAGTTTATGACCTGGTCTACAAGGTCTAAAAGTGATTGGTCTAGTTGATAGGATAGAGGAAAGAAGTTAATGTTCAATACATACAATTATTATGCAAGGAATAGTTGAGAGATTAGTTGGATAATGAGTTTGGTGATCTTTCTCTAGAAGTGGTTTGGATAGTGGGTCCTTCTGCCTTCTACAACTCCTAACAAGGTTGGAACAACTTTTATCAAGGTTGGAATCTTCTAACAAGGATTCAAAGTCTCCTAACAAGGACTCATATGTACTAAATGTTGTAATAGAATCCTAATAGTTTCCATCCTCTAACAATGAACATTTATATTAGTACATCATCTTGTGGGAATAATTCCCACAGGGGTTTCCTCTCTGATCAAGGGTTTCTCTAGTTAACATATTTAGTGTAATTGTCTATATGCATCCTATTATAGTTGTTGCTTAGTTTAGTTGAATGGATAAGATAATTTAAGGTTGATAAATGTTTTAATTTGAATGCACAAGGAGGCCATCCCTATATAATGGTAGGGAAAGTTGGTGTACATGGTAGTAAGAGATGAAGTGCTTGACTGTTAGGGAGAGCCCTTAACCATCTGGTTTTGTTTTATGTCCAAACATTCTTCTTGGTGGATTATTGTTTCTAACAAAGGTGTGGTGGCTAGTACTTGTTGGAAATATAAGAGGAGTAATTGAAAGGGGAGGGGTGAATTAGTTACAACAAAAATAAATCCTAGATCCTTTAGATGTTAATACAAAATGAAAACTCATAACTAAATACTACTTAAGCTTAGTAAACACACAAGAATGTTGTAACTTGATAATAACTAGATTAGCTTGGTAAATGATTAACACATAAATCATTAGATATTATTTGTGATTATCATTACTTTAACTTAGTTGCAAACACATAAAAGAAAATAGCATGAACACGTTTGACACCAAGATTTAACGTGGAAACCCAATTTGAGAACAACTACCAATAGCAACTAGTTATTGATTTTCATTCTTTTGAAGTGAGCCCTATTAAGAGCCAACCCTATTAAAGGTTACAAAACAAAATGTTAGGTGTGACCCTGTTAAAGGATTTAATCACCCTATTAGGAGTGGCATGGTTAGAAGTCTTGAGACCAATTCAATGGAATTGGCACCTTGTTAAAGGATTTGCAAATAGCCATTAAGTCAACTATGTCAAGAGATTTAGATCACTACTGCAATGGTTAGAGAGTAATAATGAGATGACCTGATTTGAATGCAACTAATTTTCTTATTTTAGATCTCTGTTCTAGCTTGTACTTAATCCTTCCTGATTGAATATAGCTTTGTTGCACCATAAGGATATTCTTCTTATCCTTCAAATTCACTTTGTCTGCTCATCAATAGATCTTCAATCACATTATCACAATTTAGACATTCACTTCCACACTTTAAAATCACAACTTGACCTTATACTTAAATATCATCCACTATGTTAAGTTGGCTCAAATACAACTTAGAATAATCAATATTCATCACCTTGGTCAGCTAGAATCAATAGATAAATCAAATAAGCTTAATACAAAAAAGAAAAAGAAAATCCTTCATTAGCCAACCTAGCTCAGTAGAAAATAACTCTGAAATGATTTCCTTCATTAATATATAGAAGCTTGGTTAAAACTACAAACTTACAAAAATCCTTTTGGCAACTGAGTGAGCTCGATTAGTACTAGCTCCATCCAACTTTCCTTTGTTACCCAAGTGAACTCAGTAGACACTACCTTCTAAACTAGGCAAACATAAGAACACTCAATAGACATTGAGAACTATCTTCACTGCCTGAGTGAGCGCGACATATACTAACTACTAATGATATGACATTTGTGTAACATCAAAGACAACCCACAATTAACCAATTGTATCCAACAATCTCCCTCTTTGACATTGATGGCAACACAACATGTCATAGCATAATGAAATTTTGGATTTTAGACTTGAGAACTCTCTCTATTAGTATGAGCTCTTCTTTTCACTAGATTCTATCTTCAATAGCTATTACCAAGTTCATTCAAAATATTCTCCCTCCTTTAGCATACTTCTTCATTGGAATACCTTTCCTTCTCTGATTTCTAACTTTATTCTAGTTTCAAAAATTTCTCAGATATATGATAGTAATCTTCTCCCTCTTTGAAGACACATGTCAAATACAATAACTCTGTAAATACCAATGTACCTTAAGTACTGATTCATTTGTAATATGCCCTTGCCTATTTTGCATGAACTGATTGATCTTCAATAGATTCTAGTTGATGCATTCACCAAACTTCATTTAGTGAATTTCAGATAGGGGAATGACTCCTTGCTTACCTCTTAGATACATAAATGCATCCTAAGGTAATAGCTTAGTCAATATGTTTGCAATCTATTCATTTGTATTCACATATTCCAATCTAACTTCTTTATCTTACATTAATTCTCTTAAGAAGTGATATTTTATAGAAATATGCTTTGTTTTGCAGTGCATTATTGGATTCTTTCATATATTGATTGTACTAGTGTTATCACAATATATGACAACTAGATCTTTGATATCTACCTTCAATCCTTCCAATAGTTGTTTGAACCAAACAATGCTAGAACAATTGACTGCCGCTACTAAATATTTTGCCTCTGTTATGGATTGAGATGTACAATTTTTCTTCTTTCTTGTCCAAGAGACTAGTCTTTTACCAAGAAATAGTGCTCCGCCACTAGTGTTTTTTCTATCATCAAGACTTCCTCCCCAATCAGCTTCAATAAATATTATCATGCCCAAAAATACAGGGCAAAAATACACCAGCTTTTTTTTCTTTTTCTTAAATAATTAATTCACTATATAAAAGTATGCTACATTGAAACCCATATGGAAAGTTTGACCAAGGATAAAAATGAGTTTCAAATACATATCATAAAGATGTAGGGTCAGTATTCCAACACAATGCACAAGTTTGAAAACCTAAGTTCTAGTGTTACAGGAAAGCTTAGCTTGAATTGAATAAGTCAATCAATTAAGATTTAGGTTCAATTTACAAGGGCATGACTTTCAATTCAAATTACATTTTAGGGTTTCCAAATTCATAAGTCGAATATGAAGCTATCTCTTTTAACACTATACTACATCAATCTCTAAGGGGGATCTAGTTCTATATTTAAGGTTAATCTATCATAACATACTAAAACTAAATTCCAGATATGATCATAACCTATTTTAAAGTAATTTGAGACATTAAATATTCATCATTAAAACAATTTCGACATACATTTACCCAGCAAAAATAATCTCATGCTACCCTCAAGTTGGTTATACAAGAACCCCTTCAAAACTATAACCTTATTAGTTTGAATTAACTAAATCCATATTTAAATACAAAAAGATTATAATAAGGCATTATTAAAGTTTTTTCCGAAATAAAATAATTTAATCTTACATAATATTTTGACCTTATAATAAAACCAACCCACACACTTACTTAAATCTTATTTACTTATATTTTCTTAAGATTCACTACTTACCCACTACTTCTATCTCGAACGATTTAACATTCATATTAAAAATAAATAATCATTTTCATTTAAAATCTAGCTAATAATATTAAACATTCTTTACTAACTACTAAACATTTTTTTTTAAACTTTATCTTAGACCAACTACTAATTTCAGTTTAACATTATTAAATTAAAACAAACTAATACTACATTATACTTACTATACCCTAAACCTTCATCAATAAATACAATATATTTCAAACATGAAATGTCAACCTTATAATGAGTAAATAAATTAAGCTCTAACATTCTTGCTTTATTCAAGAAAACTATCTACTAAATTTTCATTAACAACCACTAACTATAATACTAACAACTAACTAAAACATAAATTAACTATAAATGTAAATAAATAATATTTAAAATAACTTATTGAAACAGTAACATTATCAATTAAGAGACCTTTACTAAATTCTAACATCTAAAAAAATTCTAACATTTAAATATTAACAACAATTTTAACTTACTAACAGTTAGCTAAAACAATACTAATTAAACAAATACTAATTTGACACCACAATTAAATTAAAGAAATAACAATCAACAATCTAATTCTAAGGTATTTCTAGATTTCTTATTTTATCAATTACTAAAATTAACTACCACTTATTACTAAAAATAATAATAAAATAAATATAAATATAAATTCAAAATCTTCTTATTTTAATTTCTCCTCCCCACAAAAATCCTCACCCATAAAACTTTTAGACATAACTCTTGAAGTTGACATTTTTAAATCAAGTAGAAAAGGTAATAATTTCTACCTCCACATGCGATGATGTCACCTTCTTCAATGCCTTGACTATGTGTAAAGTTATGGTTGTAAAGTTTATTAGGTGACATCTTAGGATAGACATAGGATAGTTAGATATTTATTTTATTTATTATTATTATTTTATTTCAATGTATTTTATGTCACTAAAAATAAAAAATAAAATGAATGTTAAAAAGAATCTTCAAAAAGATGCTCTATTCACAAAACAATTAATTGATTTTTCCATACAAAAGGAAAATAACTTTTTGCTCTAAAATGTTAAAAACTTTTTCCAAGTCTATTTTTTCTAAGTTATTTAATATACCAAAGGGAATGTTATTTTTTTTGTTTCCTTTATTTTTTCTAAGTATTTAATTGAATTTATTTTATTTTAAATCCACCTAGTTAACCTATATATATATATATATATATATATATATATATATATATATATATATATATATATATATATATATATATATATATATATATATATATATATATATATATATATATATTTGTAGCATCAGGTTTAATATTTGTTTAAACAATGACATAAGATTATTTTATTTCCTAATAATTATGAAAATACAATGAAGTTTCAATCATAACATTAAATCTTCTTAACATATTTTGAACCTAAATTTCATAACTTAATATATATCATCATTTTATTTAATTAACATTTAATCAAGTGAATGCAATTTTGAAGTATAAAAATTCCACAGTAAAAGTAAGACATCATCGAATACATTTTTCATAAGCACATGCATATAAACTAAATTGAAAGAAATATCATATGAAAGGATCAAACTCAATTTTTTTAAAAATTTCAATCATTTGATTCAAGGATTCCTTTGGAAAAGAACCAGGGAAGAAAACCTAAGATCGTAATCATTTTCACAATAACTTTAACAATCATATTTTTACAACAAGATCATTATCCTGAGGAGAAATCTCCCAATATTTGAATTTAAATAACAACTCTAAATTTCTTACTTGGCTCCTTAACAGGGAAACCATTACGAAGTCTACAACACATCTAGATGATCATGGAGAGAATAAAAACTGACTAGGAGACAACCAATCTTAACATGAAGACAATTTTAAACATTCACTCCTATTCAGGTTTGCACAACAGGTTTGTCATTGAACCAAACTATGGAGAAGGTGGGTTTTTCCAACATGAGACGTCGGCCACAACACCATAATAGGTGCCCTTTTGAGGCTATAATCACAAGAACTTCCGTTCTTCTATTTTTTAAATTCCAAAACTGAAAACATGATTTGTGCTAACGAGTAGGGGCCCATAACACCCTACTCTCTCTCCCTTTCGTTATCTTGAGGAGAGACTCTGCACTGTTGGAATTTGACTAAAGACTTCCTCCCATACATGAAAACTTCTGCCCTATTCGAGGGTGAGTAATGCCAATACAACCCATACAATCCCTTCAAAAATCAAAACAAAATACCAAGGAAAAACATTTAAGAAAAACTCATTTCAATCCCTCCCAAACATATTCATCAAACACACGAACATACATATGCAAGAAAACCACTTAAGCATGAAACAAAACATGAACAAATTGAGTTTGAGGGATTCCTACCTTGATAATAAGCTTATGGAAACTGAACAATTTGAGATGAGCTTCCCTTCCTTCTCCTTCTCCTTCCATCCTGAATTGCTCTCTAAAACTAAAGGTTGGGTGAACACTCGTTCTCTCTTAAATTTTCCTCTAAATAGGATATTAACTCAACCACCTCCAAAATGTAATAACTCCCCCACTTGCCTAAAAGTTCTAGAGTCTTCTAACTCAACTTTTCATAAGGCTAACCTCAATGTGGAGTTTAACTTATCCAACTCATGGTGAAACATTCAATTTTCGCAATAAAGCAAAAATAGGATATTTGGATGACCATAAAAGTCAACAAAAGGGGCTAGAGGGGTGGAAAATGCCCCCAACCCATACCTATACCCCTTAGGTACTTAGTTTTCATGATTTTTGGCCTCTAGAACTATTTAGAGACCTATCAAAAAGATTAAAAATTTTAAACCTTTTAACAACCCTCAAAAATGCATATTAATCACTAATCCTGATGAGGGTAATTAATCTTGATTACTAACTGATTAGTAAAAAGGTCACTAACCTATTCCAACTTAGATTTCTAGTTTACTTGGTTAACCCTAACTATCAAGTTGAAATGCATATACGAGTCACGCGTGTGAAGCGACACTATAAAATCACTATTACAAAATATTAACACTTAATACTTATAGAATGATACATTCATTCCATTCATGATACAAATAAAATACGAACAATGGGGTTTGTATCTTTTATTAGATTCAACCCTAGTTTTCACAAATGGTACATAGGGTCAAGTTTCAATTCTCTATTAGATTTCTTGGCTTATACATCATGCACACTCATTTCACACATCAGTAGCTCAAGAAAATCACATGCATATAGTTAAAACTTATTTGGATAGTCGCATAAATCAAAACTTAAATCTTTCATTTAAATAACCCTTTCTAATTTCGAAACACATATTTTGTCATCAATAATTACAAAATCAATATAACATAACTTTATTCACTAATTTAGATTAAAATATTAGAATAATCATCATTAGGCATTCATATACCTAAACATCATAAACATCACCAATTAAGGAATACTAAACTATCTTAATGCATATAACCTAATCATCGAGGTACTATAATCAACATCATCATCATTGGGTGAAAATACCTTGTATCATCGCTAGTGAAATTTGAAAGTTTAAATAGTTGAGATAATGTAGTAGTTCTAGAATCATTGAGCATTAAAATATGGATGTATCAACTAATCTCAATTTTCATTAAGACATTCACAGCATAAAACATTACTTCATATTTGTTTCAATCTCCTATAATAGTTTTAACTAAAAAATTCATATTTAGTAAGTACATACAAGGAAGGACCCTACAAATACTTTCAAGTTCAAATTGCCTCCAAGTTTGTACCATAAACCATAGTCTTCAGTACCTTTTAGATATCTCATGATTCTATTGATTACCATCATGTAATTTTCAAGTTAGGATTTACTGAGAATCTTTCCACCTCCAACTACTAGAGCAATATCAGGCCTTTTGTGTACTACATACTACAATTTTTCAATCATTGATCTATATGTGATCTTATCTACTTTTTTAGAATCATCTTTTTTGAAATTCTTATATGCAATAGATGTTTCAACTCATCTTGAATCTTACATTTAAAATTTCTTTAGTATCTCCTTGATATACTTAGATTGAGTGATGTAGATACCATCCTTGTTCTATTGTATTTACAATCCAACAAAGAATTTTATATCACCAAACATGGAAATCTCAAATTCTTTACTCATTTCTTCTGAGAATGCTTTGTATAAGTCATCATTTACTGTAAATAAGGTATCATCAACAAATATTTCTACCAGCACAATCTTCTTGTCTGGTTCTTCCTTGATAGATAGATTGTTTTTATCATTAGTTCTTTGAAAACCAATCTATGCTAAGTAATTATGGAGTCTTTCATGCCAAGCTCTAGGAGCTTGCTTGAGACCATATAAAGCTTTATGTAACTTGTAAACCATGTCTCTTTTGCTAGGATCTATAAAATCTTGTAATGGTTCAATGTAGACTTCCTCATTCAGAATTTCATTCAAGAATGTAGATTTGATATCCATTTGATATACTTTAAATCCTCTACGTGTTGCATATGCTAGTAAATTTCTAACACCTTCTAGTCTTGCCACAAGAGCAAAAGATTCACCATAGTCAATATCTTCTTCTTGAGAATAACCTTTGCATACTAATCTGGCTTTATTTCTTGATATGTTTCCATCTTCATTCATCTTATTTCTAAATACCCATTTTGTACCAATTACATTTTTATCTTTGGGTCTAGGAACAAGAGTTCAAGTTTTGTTCTTTTCTATCTGTTCTATCTCTTCATTCATTGCTTCAATCCAACTTTAATTTTCTAGAGCATCTTTAACACTTCTAGGTTCAAACCCAACTAGTAAACATGTACCTTTTAATTTTCTTCTTACCATTGTTCCATCTAATTTGTCTCTAATGATCTGGTCAGGTGCATACTGTCTTCTGACATATCTTGCTAACACAAGCTCCTTGGCTTTTGAATGAGTTCCACCATCTTCTTCTTGAAATTTGGTTTCAAGCTCAGGTCCTTCTATTTGTGACTTGGGTCCATCAGGCTTGGTTTGAACTAGCTTAGTAGCCTCTAATTGTGACTCAAGTCCTTGCAGGTCGGGTTGCACTATCTGCAACTAGGTAGCTATTGGAGTTTTTGGAGACTTAGAAGATGAAGCTTGTTTTCTCTCAAATAGATTTGGCAGATTATCAGGTTCATAGTAAAATAATCTTCTGTAATCTTTAAGTTCCTTGTTGCTTTCTTCTTCACTCTCTTTTGCAAATTCATCAATTCTAACATGTGCACTTTCTATAATTTTGTGAGTAGACAAATTCAAACATCTATATTCTTTACTTCTATAGGAGTATCCTAGAAATATGCCTTCATCACATTTTATATCAAATTTTTCTTTTCTAGATTCTTTCAATATATTACATTTTCTACCAAATACTTTCAAGTAACTCACATTAGGTATGTAGCCATACCATAGTTGATAAGGTATCTTGTTTGAATCTTTCTTAAATTGAACTCTATTCAAGGTATAAACTATATTGTTGATAGCTTCCTTCTAGTATTTGAGAGCAACATTCTTTTCATTCATTAGTGTTCTTGCACAATCCATAATAGATATATTTCTTCTTTCTACTATACCATTCTAATGTGGTGTACCAAGGGCTAATACTTGTATTTTAATTCCTCTTTTAAAACAAAAATTATTGAATTCATGGGAGATGAATTCACCACCTCTATCTGATCTTAAGCATTTCAACTTCTTTTGAGTTTTTTTTTCTACTCTTTCCAGATAGCACTTGAATTTTTGAAAGGCTTCTAATTTTTATTTTAGATACATTACTATCATCATTCTAGAATAGTCATCCACAAAGAGAATAAAAAAACTTTTCTCTACTATAACTCTCTGTTCCAATAGGTCCACATAAGTTTGTATGAACAATTTCCAAGACTTCTTCTAACTGATAGTCTTTTCTCTTGAAGCTTGTCTTTCCCATCTTGCCAATTTGGAAATTCTTGCATAGACCCATGTTAGGCTTCTTCAAACTAGGAATACCTCTTACTCTTTTATGTTTGCTTATCTTAACAAGATTATCAAAATTCACATGACATAGCCTTTTGTGCCATAACCAAGTTTTCTCTACTTGAGAAATAAAACATGAACAATCACTGAGATCAAGATACAATAGATTACCTTTTGTTTGCTTGCTAGATCCAACCAAATTTCCTTTCCCATCTAGTAGTTTGGCCTATCCATTCATAAATTCTACCTTGAATCCAATGTTATTCAGCTATGTCACACTCAGTAGATTATGTTTTAGTCCATCAACCCAATAAGCATCATCACACACAAGTTGTTTAGTCAACAAGATACATTCTTTTCCTTTTATGTTACAAGGTTCATTATTTTCAAATCTTACACTACCTCCATAATAATATTCCATATACTCAAATTTTTTTTTGTCATCAGTCATATGATTGAGTAGCCACTGTCAATAATTCATATATCATTTTTGCTAACATAAGAGATAAGTGCCATCTTATCTTCTTCATCATCATATTCATCTTTCACAATAATATATACTATTTCATCTTCACTGTTAGTAGAATATTTGACCATAAAAAAGATTTCTTACCTTTGTCCTTTAAGCTCTTGTAGTTATTGGAGTCCTTCTTCCCTTTATGGTTATTGCTTTTCTTTTCATCCTTGATTTCCTTGTTTGGACACCCAGTAGTAATGTGACCAATTTCTTCACAAGAAAATCAGATTAGAGTAACTTTACCTTTGTACTTTCCTCTCCATTTGGAATACTTGCTTGCAATTAAGGCTTCAACAACTTCAAGATCACTATCTAAACTTTCTTTTGATGATCCATCTTCTCCACTTCCTGATTGACTAGATTTTGACATTTTACCTTTTCTTTGAGTGAGAGCTTAGCTTTAAATGCAGATTTAATATTCTTTGAAGTAGGAACATAGTTATCATAATTGTATAACTCAAAAGCTATTAATTTTTTGACTAAAACATCCAAGCCTATCTTATTATTTGGATCTCATCTCATTTCTTGAATGCAGATACTCTAATTGCATAAATAGAGGAAGAGTTTTGAGCACTTTACTGACAATAGTTTCCTCCTTGATACCTCCTCTAGATGCTTTGATTGCACTCACACTAGCCTTGATCCTTTCCACATATTTTTCAATGTTTTCATCTTCTCTCATTTTCATTTGATCAAATTATCCTCTAAGGTCTTTTTCTTTGGCTCGTCTTATATTATCATCTCCTCCATAGATATCTTTTAGCTTGTTCTACATTTCAAAAGAAGTTTTGAAATATTTTACGTGATCAAATTTAGTGTAACTGAGAGTAGATGAAATATCAATCATCATGATATTATGATTCATCTTTTGAGAAATGTATTCAGCTAATAATGTTACAATGGGAGTCTTATATTCAGTATCAAGATACTTGCATGCTAAATCACTATTGGTAGCTAGATGTAATCTCATAAGTCCTTGCCATACTACAAAATTATCTCTATTCAGCTTGGGAATCTCTCTTTTGTAAGACATCCTGATCTTTAGCTTAGGTCCTTCAAACCTTCTTTGCAAGCACCAAAATCTCTAATACCAATTGTTGGAAATATAAGAGGAGTAGCTGAGAGGGGAGGGGTGAATCAGTTACTACAAAAATAAATCCCAGATCCCTTAGATGTCAGTACAAAATAAAAATTGATAACTAAATACTATTGAAGCTCGATAAACACACAAAATATTATAACTCAGTACTAAGTGGATTAGCTCAATAAATGATTAACACATAAATCATTAGATGTTATATATGATTACCATTTCTTTAACTTAGTTACAAACACATAAAATAAAATAGCATGAGCACATATGACACTAGAATTTAATGTGGAAACCCAATTTGGGAAAAATCACCAATAGCAACTAGTTATTGATTTTCACTCTTCTAAAGTGAGCCCTATTAGAAGCCAACCTTGTTAAAGGTTAAAAACCACACTGTTAGGTGTGATCCTATTAAAGGATTTAATCACCCTATTAGGAGTGGCCTAGTTAGAGGTCTTGAGAACAATTCAATGGAATTGTCACCTTGTTAGAGGATTTGCAAATAGTTGTTAAGCCAGCTCTGTTAGGAGATTTAGATCACTTCTACAATGGTTAGAGGGTAACAATGAGATGACTTGATCTAAATTCAACTAATTTACTAATTTTAAGTCTTTGTTTTGGCTTGTACTTGATCCTTCCTGATTGAATGTAGCTTTTATGTACCACAAGGATATTCTACTTATCCTTCAAATTTGCTTCCTCTACTCATCAATGGATCTTCAATCACATCATCACAATTCACACATTCACTTTCATAATTTGAAATCATAGCTTGACCTTATACTTATATCTTCTGCTATATCAAGTTGGCTCAAATACAACTTAGAATAATCAATATTCATCACCTTAGTTATTTGGAATCAATAGATAAATACATTAAGCTTAATACAAAAAAGAAAAGAAAATCCTTTCTAAGTCAACCTAGTTGGGTAGAAACTAACTCTAAAATAATTTCCTTCATCAACCAATAGAAGCTTAGTTAACACTTCAAACATACAAAATCCTTTTTCCAACTAAGTAAGCTTAGCTAGTACTAGTTGCATCCAACTTTCCTTTGTTACCTGAGTGAGCTCACTTAACACTCACTTTTTGCAACTTTTTCTTCGACTCTCGAGTGAACTCAGTAGACACTGTCTTTTGAACTAGGAAAACATATGAACACTTAGTAGACACTAAAAACTATCTTCATTGCCTAAGTGAGCTTGGCATATAATGACTACTAATGATATGACATATGTTTAACACCAAAGACAAGAAGTAACCAATTGTATCCAATAGTACCATGTTAGAGATTCACTCAGAATAGTCAACGGGGTGAATGATCTTTGCATCGGCCATCTTTTCAAACTCCTCTTTGGCTAGTAAAGCAACTTTGGGATGCATCTTACAGAGTTTTTTCTTGACTAGTTTAACCTTTGGCTCTACAACCAAGTGATGTATGACTAACTTAGGACCAAGTCTTTGCATATCTTGATATGACCGTGCAAAATGTCCTATATTTTCCTAGAGCACCTCAATGAGAAGGTCTTCTTGTTCTAGTGGTAAGGATGTTGCAATATATATGATCCTTGGTATCTCTATTAGACTAATACTAACTAGTATGATGTCCTCTGTTAGCATGGATTATACTATAGGCCTATGATCTTGTAGGGCAAGGATGAATTCTCCATCATCATGTGCCTGAGAAAGGTTTTCACTATTGGATATGTCCTTTATTTTTAATTCATTTTTTGAGTAATCTGATGGTGCTCTAGAAGAGTTTTCACCAAGGGATACTTTTTCTTTTCTCTATTTTTTCTTTCTTTCTTTTGATCATTTTTGTGACTATAGATTTCATCTTCTTCAAAGTAACCTTTGGGATTCAACTTGCAGACATAGGTTGATTGTGGTGGTGATGTTTTGTGTGGTGTCTCAGCTCCAATGAATTAAAGGAGCACATGCTCTATAGAAAACTTGTCAACATGAATAATGTGTGGTTGGCCCCAATCAATGAGTTCAAGATCAGTAGGAGGGAAGACTATGAGGTTAATGAATAGTATATAGGGCATAGAGGCTCCTAAGATAAGTTCTTTAAGGAAAATATCATTGTAGGCTTTCTTTTTGACTTCCTTAGGGATGTCTTCAACCTCGAAGAGATTGTTCTGGATGTTTAAAAAGGCATGACCATCTTTTGTGGTGCCCCTATTTGTGGGGAGTCCATAGTTGAGACCATTATTTTTCTCTTCCTCATATGCCTCTATAGGTTGCCTAATGGTTTGACTCTTCATGACATAGGCCACCTCCTTGATAATCCCACTATTTGGTAGCAAGGCAATGTGAGTGTGGGTATTTTTTTTTGAAGTATTCAAGGAGCTCTTTACCTTTAGGAGGTGGTTCATTGTATATCCATGCACTAATATCAGGAGTTATTTCCTCTCCATTCAGGATCCCATTTGTAACAAATGTGGTGTTTTGAAGTTGTTTAATCTAAGGATTCATGTCTAACTTTGCCCCCTAATAGGTTGGGCACCCCCAAGTATGTGGATCAAGTGGTAGAGTACAAACATTAAAGGCATCTAAAAGACTATATTCTCCATAACCTTGGTAGTTGATCTTAACTGTGGAAAGAGTGGAGGCTAGTATGGTATATGGATCATGGCAAGTATCAAAGGAGCTAGCTATAGTGTTTCAAATCTCAAATTTGTGGCATTGGTTATTAAATGAGGCATTAACTGCATTACAATAAGAAAAGGGTTCAGGATCATCATGGATGTTATCCTAGTGTCATTATGAGGAAATTCGACACATTGATGATGTGTGGAGGGAATAACCTTAATAGCATGAATCCATGGTTAGCTAAGGAGGATGTTGAAGTATAGGTTAAGATCAACTACATGAAAAATTATTTCTTGATTGGCAGAGCCAACTCTAATGGATAGAAAGATAGTTCCTTTAGTGGTCCTTTCCAAGTTGTCATAGGATTTGATAATGATGACCTTATTTATAATATTTACCTCAGTGTATCCTAATTTTTTGATGAAATTTAATGTACAGATATTTAACATTGATCCACTATCTATCATTATCCTTTTGACACAAAAGTCAAGGACCATGACAACTATGTGGAGTGGGAGAATATGATATGGATCAATAGTTGGGATGTCATAATATTTAAAAGAAAAGGTGTATGAGGTAGATAGATGGCTTCCCAAATTTTTTAATTCAGTGGAAATGTTATCAATGGGAATACGAGACTCATGAAGGGAACTGTTAAGTATTTATTTGTAAAGTGGGCTAGTGCGTAGGAGATCTAGAATATAAATTTGGGCTAGTGTGTGTCTAAATGTGTTCCAAGATATTATATTGTGGGGTTGTTGGGATATATGTAGATGGTTTGGTTATGTTGAGTCATATCCTCCTAGTGGTAACTGCACATTCGTTATCTAGACCTTTGATATTGATGACAATTACAAAAGGCTTTATTTGAGATATGCAGTTGATCAAATTTCCATAGTTGAAGTAGGTTGATGTATAATTCTATGATTTTTTGTAGTTATAGCCTTTTTTGGTTTGATCATTATTTGATTTGTTCATGTTATTAGTGGTAGTATCTTTCATAGGGGCTTTGTTCACATTTTTGTTGTATCGAGGAAATACTTTTTGATATATCAATAATCCTACATTTGGGGAAGTTTGTGCCCCCACTGTGATTTTCTTTTGATTGAAAAAATCTTGCATATAGCATTTGAGTTTCATGCACTTGAGGGTGGGGTGCCCTTTAACTTGTTGAAATTTGTAAAACTCATTTTCTTTGTACCAGGACATCCTAGAATGACTATTTTCTAATGGTTGAGTCTATGGGTATCAGATAAGATTAGTTTTAGCTAACTTTTCAAAGATGACATCAAGTGGTTCCTCCAAAGGGGTGTATACTTAGGATTGCCACTAGACATGTGGCCTTGACCCAATGACAATAGTAATGGCATTCTTCCAATTTAGAGGATTTTGTGTTTATGGATTATGTTGAGTGTGTTTTGATGGCAGCTATTGGTATGACTATTGATACACACTCTGTTAATAGGACTATTGTTGTTGTAGTATTTTTTGATAAGGAGCATTAGGTGCACTAGGAATGACTCCTAGAAGATGAAATTTTTGTGTAACAGTGGAACCATCGGTGACCATGTTTTTATTTTTGTTCAAATATCATGGTTTCTCATTGTATTACCCTCGTTATTGGATATTTTATTTGTATATTTTGATAACACTATCTTTAATGAGTCCTTGTTTAAGGCCCATTCCCTTTTCATTGATGTCTTTGTATGTCTACAAGAATTTTAAAACCATTTAGTGTGCAAGGCTAGGATTTTTCTTGTTAATGAACATATTGACAAGGTGACATCTAGGTATGGTGTATGAGATCCAAGCTGTGAGAGTTTTTTATTGTTGTAATTAATCTGTGAGTCTTTCCCCTCTTTTTTTGGTATAAACCAAATCCACTATAGATAACTTGTTCACAAATAAATGAGCATATTGGGCCACAAATGCTTTGAAAGATCAACAACTTAGGTACTAATTATGTCCTGGGTTATGTGATAGAACCATTCAAGAGTGGGTCCACCTAGACTTTTAGGAAATAGCCACATGAGAAATATTTCATTCTATGCCACTTCTTGGTAGTGCATATAAAACTCTTTGACATGTGTGACTGGATCACCTTTCCCACTAGATTTATCAAATTTTGGGATTTCAAGTGTTTAGGGAAGGCCATTATTTTTATAGTCTTGTCAAATGGATACAAACATTCATTTTGAAACTTGAAGGTTTTGGACTTGTTTCCATCTGTGAGTGATTTCAGGGAACTTTTCATTTCTTCCCATTTAGGGTTAATAGGAGTTATGATTGGTGCCCCTAGTCCCAATACCCTCTAGGGAGGGTATGTATCTGATTGTGTGTGTGAAGGTAGGTGGCTTTGGTTTGTATACTATGGTAGTTGAAATATGGATGAGAGTGATGGGTTGTTAGAATGGTAGTTCGACATACTATTGAGTTTGCTAGATGTAGCTTTGATAGGGAAGTTGTTGTAGTGGAGGGTAGGTGTGGGACTATTTTCCAGCAGGAGGATATTGTATGGAAGTTTGAACATGAGATGATTGTAGTGGGATTTTTCAGAAGGGTTATGGCAGTGGATATAGTGGTGTTGTAGTTTGGGTTTGAGTGCTTGGCTAAGATGGCAACTGGGAGCTATATGGAGAAAAATAGTTGGTGTAAGGAAACACACTTAGCACTAGTAATGACTAGTGTGGTATGGTTTGGTTGCTTCCTAGAGGTGGCATACCAAAATAATTCATGATGGTAGGTGTGGGGTTGATGAAAAATGGTGGTGGAAGTTTTAAATTAGGCATGAATGGATTGCTAGTGAAAATGTTTGTAGGTGGACCTTATGATTGCATGAAATTTTAAGGATCTAGTGGAAAAGAGTTGGCAGTGTTATGACTGGTATCAAATGGGTTACTATTGATAGTGGACAAGATAAAAGGTGGATTGTTGCACCCCAAGGATGGCATTCGTATGGTATAATGAGATATTGATTGAATATGTTATTGAGAGGGATGGACTATAGTGCTAATTGATGCATATAAAGTGGAAGTAGAGGGTGTAGTACTATTTGATAAGATAGAATTAGATGGATTAGTAAAGGTGGTGGTTTTTATAGATGTAGCATGTGTAGTGGTGGTATGGGTGGATGTGGTGTGGAATAAAGATTGTGCTATGGTGGGTTGATTGCTTTGTGGGATTAGAGCACTCAGTTGGGTTGATGGTATATTTGGATCCATGGGTTATGGTTGTGTTGACTAATATCCTCTATTTGGTATAAAAAGGAGGTCATTAGGATCAAATAGACTGATAGGTGGTAGTAGCCATCTAAACCAAGGATGTCTAGGATTAATTATGTCAAAAGGTGGTAGTCTTCCAAAGTCAAAGGCACAAACATTATCTCTTAAGAAGTTTTCCATGATGGTTTCCCTATTTTGATTTATGATTTCATTGATGGTATTTTCATGTCTAGGATGATTCATAAAGGCTTCTATGTCTAGTGAAGGGTGAGATACCTCTAGATTATATGGTGGATGATCATGTATTATTATATATACTGGTGGGTATGGTTGTGCACTAATTGAACTATCACTAAGACCACAATCCATGTCTTTCTTCTTCCTTTTATTCTTAGCATGATGTGTGGTAGGTGGCATGAAATGATGATCTCCATAAGGATTAAGTGCAAGATGGTAGGATAATGAATGCAAAGATAGATGGGTAGGTGATTTTATGAAAACGCTCTAAGAATATAACAACTATCATGTAGGGATTTTCAAGGATGCACAAAGATGTATGATAGATGTGTAGGAAGGATCCTATGTCTAAAGATGTGACACCTAGGAGACCTAAAGATGAGTGATGTGATGCCAAAGTAAAAGAAAGGATGTTTTTCCTATGTGTACACTCGAGATATGATGGTGACATCACCTCTAAGGTAGACTTGTGACCTTTTTGAAGACAAATGATGATAAAGTGTGAAGCCCAACCTTTTGCTCAAGGTCATGAGGGACACATGAGATGAAGATAGATTACCCTAAGAAATTCTTTGTTAAAGGATAGATGAGATAGTGTGATGAATGTACGATGTAGGGTAGATAGTTCTCAAAAAAGTGGCATCAAAGGCTTAAGTATGATGGAGATGGTGTAGGATTGTGATCAATGATGTTTGATTTGGATAAGTTTGGATTCCTAAAGCATGATCTAAAGATGATGGATCTATAAAATGCCTAAGTATGATAAAGATCTCTATGGAGACCTGATTCTATGATAGATGCCTAATATACAATATGATAAGTACAAAGTTTGTCTAGAATAACCAAATTCTAATCAAAGTGGGCATAAAGATCTAGTATAGTTGATAAGGCTTAGATTGACTCCATCTCTTAGGGTTAAGTTGTGAATTTTGTGATCTCACTCAATTATAAGGAAACTTCAACACCCTCTTCCTTAATCTGATCTAGTTTGGCAAGGCTTGGACTAGGTGTATGTTTTTTGTGCTATGCTTCTTTCTCTCTATAATTTGTTGTTTGTGGGAGCTTGATCTTTTTGAATTTGGTTTTGGGTTGGTCTAACATGAGGTATTCTCACTAAGTGTATTGCAAATGTGGGTTAAGGTAGTGACTATGCTAAGTATACCTTTTACTTTATGTTGGACAACATGGATCTTTTGGATAGAAAAATGGGTCTAGCTAAGAAATAGTGTTTTTCCAAAGGATTTAGTTTGAAGATAAGGAGTAGGATAAACTAGTGTTTAGGGTTGTTGCAAATAGACTTGCTAACATCTATTGTGATGGTAAAGAAAAGTTTATTTTTTTATAATAAATAGTAATTTTTTAATCAAATGATGGTGTAACAACTTTTTCTTTTTTGGAAGAGGTGAAGTAAAACCAACTAGGCTTAGGGTTGTTACGAATAGACTTGCTAACAAGTCCTTTTGAAATAATAAGGATAAGACTCTTTTGATAATTGGATATTATGGATTGTGAGACAACAATCTCTCAAAGGACAAAGCAACTTTCAGAGAGATAGACACATGATCTCTTTAGAAAAAATATTTTATAGTAACCATAAATGTGTATGTTCTACAAATATTTTTCTTGAGCTCTCTTGCACAAATAAGAAAATTCAAGAATACTTTTTTATCCCTAAGGTGAATTTGGTTTCAATGTATTACTCATTAGTCATGCTAGGTAGAGCCCATTTTGAGGTTTTCTAGATCTAGTGTGACAGTTCCCTCTAATTTAAGAGGTGAGTTGATACAAGAGTCAATCAAAAAATATACATGTCAATGATCCTTCAAGTTATGACAAATAGAAGCCCCCCTTTTGTAGGGATAATGGCTCTTGGAGATGAAACCCAAGTAGACTTATGCCTCTACCAAGGAAAACACATATGTCATATAACCTCAAAGAAGCCTTATATTCCCTTGAACCATGAGTAATACACCAAGGATAAAAGGGTAGCTACTAAATTGGTTCATAATTAGGTCTCTAGAGTCAGCCATTTAGTTGTTACATATGTGATCCACTTAAGAATCTATACTAGACATGTTGAAATAATGGGAAGTGTTTCCACCTCAGGCTACCCCTGGAAACACACTACCCAAAATTTCCTAATTGAGTAAGAAGGTTTAACCTTCCTCTCATTTTTATACCTACTAGATTATTTACTAGTTTGAGCTTCTAACCAAAGTGGATGTGTTTCCCAAAGGATGATGAACTCACTAGAAGCACTCTTAGGTTGTTTTGGATGATCTTGCTAATACTTTTTGTTACATGCATCATGTATTTAAATAGTTCTAGTTTTCATGAAATAGAGAAGTCAAAGATGTGCTAAAAGGCAGAATCTCAAGACACACAAAGCACTTGGTTCATTCTATTTTGAAGCCATAAATGTGTTCTTCGTATTGATTTACTTGAAAATACTCATCATTAACATAAAAAGTTTATTTCAAACTTATAGTGATGGTCAACATAATAAATAGAATGAGTGAAAGCTTTGAAAAGATTGGAATAAGGATGATTTTTCTCTAAGTTATTCAAGATTGTCTGCATTTCATTTTAAGCAAAAAAAATTTTAACTATTTTATCTTCAATGTTCTTAACATTCAAAATGAAAATTTTATTGCATTCATTCATTTTAGTACTTGGCATTCAAGATTTTGTTTTTAACTACTTAAGCATTCATTCCATGAAAAGAATGTTTATTTGTCCTAAAGGCATTCAAGAGTTGATTTTTGATTACTTAACCATTCATTCCATTAAAAATGTGTTAATTTTGTCCGTAGGAAATTCAAGATTATTTTCTTACAACTAAAACTAAGTAAACCTTCAAAAAATAATTAAAGGTTAAAATCTCAAAAATATGCCGGTGAGATATCCACATGTAAAAATAAAAAACATCAACTAGTTAATGAAAATAAAAAAAACTGCAAGAATTGACTTGCTGTTAGTACCCGATATGGTCACAATTTCAAAACTTCAAGTTCAGAGTTTTTGAACCACTTCGAACTAAAGTTTGAAGTAGTTCAAAGTGCTTCAAAGTAGTTCAAATGGGTTCAAAACACAAATTGGTTAGAAAGTTCAATGGTTCATCATAGAGATTCAGAGGCCATGTTTTGGAGATGCTCCTTGGTCAAGGAATAAAGTACCATTATAGTGAATCTTCAAAGTTCTTTTCATAGGTCTGAAATGATTCAATATGCTCATGCAGATCGAGAAACAAGAAACAAGATTTAGGCTCTTCAAGTTTGATGATCCGATGCAGGGGTATAACTGGTTCAATGGTTCAAAATGGTCCTAAGCAGATTGTCTTATTGCCTAGTGATTCTATTCCTCATTCAAGTTTTAGGTTTCATTCAAAAGTCATGTTGATTCAGATAATCGAAGATTCGGGATCCTTTTTTCAAGTTCACATATTTCAGCTTCACATCTATCATTGAGGGAATGTAGTGACATTAATAAAGTCATGGTTAATGATGAAGATCAAATATGCACAATTTAGATGGTGAATGGAAATAATAATAACCCCCAGTCATTCCACAAAGATGAGGAAAAACACAAAATACTGCTAGAACGATTCATTATCAATCATCGAAAAATGGACCCTATGAAATGATTGGTTTCCAATTTGACCTTTATGGATAACTGTGGGTAGAATTATTAATAATAGAATGATTGATAAAATACAGGAATATATGGTCAAATGAAGAGAGCTTCAATACAATGAATGTGCATGGGAAGTTGAAAATGATATATCTTCATTGAAAGATCCAATTCAAATAAAGATTAGAGGATCCCACTATAGGAAATATCATAATTAAAAACCACAACTTTCAGATCAAAAGCAGCAGTGAAATCATTGAATAAATCTTTGAAGAAAATAAGCCCGCGAGTGCTTTGAAATGTTTAACTAACGTGTGCAGATTGGTGCATCAGTTGCTATGGAATGAACAAAATGATAATGGAGGAGAACATAGAGTTGGCAAAGCATAGGGTGCTGACAAAGATTTGCATGTCTTCATCGGGTTGTGGATAGAAACAAGGTTGTTAAGGATGGAGATCCTTCTTGCAGGTCATATATAACTAGGATTTGTTGTATCTGAAAGTTTATCGTGCTTTAAAATTATATCGTGTTGCACTCCCATCATGGAGAAATGGTGTTGGAACCCACAAGTTCTCTCATTGTAGAGATTAATAATTGCAGAGAAGACACTGGATTCTGCAACATCTGATACAGCAGTGAGCACAATGTATCTCTCTCGAGTCTAGGAGTATGTGGAGTTCAACAGAGGGACACTTATGTGACAGGAGCTTGTCGTGGTAGTGTTAAGACAATCTTGCTCTATGCCTCTATCATATCTAAGAGTTCTTGGAAGGCCATTACATGAAGGGAATGTTGCAATAACCATCCAAAGATGTAGCTCAGGTTGGGAAAAAGCTCTTCATTTTTGTATATAATATGACTTAACATACTATGCCCTCTCCTGATTGATGGAAACAGACCCGCAAGACAAATACATAAAGGCTCCAGGCACATAAAGAAGACTACTACAAAAACATGCATGTGTATCTTTGTGATACCGAAGCACTGGGTATCTATTCTTCGAAGTAAGCTAAGCCCACATCCAATTTTTGAAAAATGTGATGGTAGAACTTGGAAGACTTCTTATTTATGTCACCGAGAGGAGGGTAGTGATTACTTTGGAATGCTATAGCATGATAAAGACCAAATTTGAATAATGACTTGGTAAGATGAAGATAGGTACCTGTGAATGGAAATAGACAGTGAGGAGTAAACTATACTATATTGTTTTATTCGACATGATATTGGTCTTTAATACATTACCTTTCCTTAATAAAAGGATATGTAACATTCTTTAAATAATTGGGGGCATATCAAAGGAAGAGTTTTGATAACTTAAAAGCAAACAGATCTATAGAAGTAAAATAGACCATGGAAATAGAAAGAGGAGGCGAAAAGGATTTTCAAGAATTAGTTATAGACACCGAACAGTTTGCCACCAAATTTTATAAATGGTGAAAGCATTAAATAAAGAGGGGTTCCACTTTTTCTTCTAGCAGCTACAGACTGTGTCCTGTTAGCAAGGGGGAATTCTTCCAACTTCCAAAACTACACACTTCGGGCTTCAAGCAAGGAAGGAGGAAATTTTGACAGGACAGTTTCATCTTCTTGAGGGACAGAGAGATACAGAGCATGAGCTTTTCTGCCTCTTTTTCAGAACTGTGTGCTTGAGATAGAAATAGGATTTTGATGGTTGATGTAATATTGTGAAAGGAGTTTCTATCTTTCTTGAAATAGCGGTTTGGTTGTAATTTGCACAAGATATTTTGTGATCTTTTGCTGTCAAAGAAGGGAGACTGAGGGTTAAGTATATCAAAACTTTGATTATGGTGTATTTTCCTTCCACTGATTATGAACTTTGTGTCATTTTCAGTTTTCTCTGAATTACATTTCAATATCATTGTTTTCTTGTTACATCATCAGTTCAAACATCTTTAAAGGCTCTGAGTTTTATTTCTCTCAAGAGAATGGAAGATATATTTTATTTCATTACACGATGCAATGTTCGGCAAATGTACTTTGTGTCACTTGCTATTCTTTTCTTTCTTTCTGTGCAGTAATATAAGTTTACACATCTACGCTGTATTTACGAGTAGATGTTTGATATCCTTTTATTCTTTTTGGTAAAAGCATTCACATTTGATTCATTGAATATTTCATATGAGGAGCTGTACTCGATAAAATTCAGAGGAAGGTTATCAACCCCGTGATAACCTATCCAACTGTTGGTGTCAATTTGTCCTTTCATTTGGGCATTCGGGGTCAGATTTGCATACATTTTCTTGAAGGACAATCTGTTCACTAACAGATTTTTGGCAACTCTGCTGGGGAATCGAAGTAAAGATCTAAGTGCCTACCTTTATTTCCTCAGTTTTATAATTATCTCCGAGTGCAGGATATTGGCGACTCTATGTGAAGACCATGATGGACATGAAAGTCATGGGAAAACAAAGGCCAGATCCTTCTCTCTTAGAGCTTTGTCAAATTGATGATAAAGTGTTACATGATTTTATGGATAGTTTCAGAAAGAGTATTTCCAAAGGTATCTGGAAAAATTTGAGTTTTGAAGATGATACAAGTTCTTGGCTGCTATGGAAAGGCCTCTGCAGAAGATTTCATAAGCTGAAACACTTGCAAAACCTTGAAGAAGAAGTGGCTCAGTTAAAGGAGCATTTGAAAGAAAATGATGATGGACCTCCTGTTATTTTAGTCTCACCCATGTATCTCAATCTCCTTGTCATGAGTGATCAAGAAGTATGACCAGAAATACTCCAACCTCTAGTTGATCCAGCTTCAGCGGATGAAATTATTTGTGCCAATAATGGAGAAGAGGTAAGCAATAATAGTGAAATCTTGTCTCAAGATCTTTCTTCATCTCATGCTGAAATTTATATAGTAGAAGGTCATGGTGATTGTTCTTTTCCTAAAGGTTCTATTGAGATACTTTCTTGGGACATTTTATCTAAAAGTGAATCTTTAAATGTCACAAAAGATTGTGAGGGTATTGGTTTTTTGGAGGAGAATGTAGAAAAAGATTCTTTTCTTGAATCTTTTCATTATGAAAATATTGCAGTAGCAAATCTTGTAGATAATTCTAATTTTAATGGAGGTGCAGTCAAGTCCTTTTCCCCACATCTTGAAAGTTTTAGTTCCAGGAATATTGATAGTCTTCTTATTTTAGAAATCCCTATTGGTGAGAAAGTAGACAACTTGCCTCCGGATCTTCAAGCTTTCACTTTTGATGTTAATCATTTTTCTCTGGAAAATCTTCTTGATGAAAAGATTCAGGATAGTATGCAGCCTGAGACTGAACTTCTTATTTCTATGAAGAAAGAAAATGATTCCTCATGCTTGCAAACTAATAATCAGCCCATGCAAAGATTGTTTGAATTTGATGATGAAATCTGCAACTATGACAAGGTGAAAGTGCATGAAGAAGAGTTTCTTTTCCATTCTGAAAATGCTGAAATCAACACTCAACCTGTAAACTGCCCAGCTGAAGCATGGAAAGAAATATCATTTGATCAACAAGAAAGGGTCATTGCTGAATTTTTGCTATGTTTTCAGCTTGAAGATGTCTCTCAAACAAGTCCTTCTGATGGTGATTCAATTCTTCATGGAGATTAGACAAAAATGCCACCAGACAAAGACGCCCCTGCTGAATTCCTCATTGAGACAAAGAAATATGAAGCTAACCCTCGATCAAATAGTGAATCAACTGATATGCTTCAGGATGCAATTCTTAATGAAGAAGAGGAAGTCATAAACACATTTTTGTCATCACTCAATCTGGGAGACTTCTTCAATAATATCTCAGGTACCTATTTATATCAGTTTTAGAATGACGCATCTCTTGAGATTTTTCCTCTTCATCCATCTATGCATAGTGCTACCGATTGGGATTATGGAAGAAATGCTAAGATGTGTGATGGCACTCTGAGAAGAGAAGGGGATGGAATTTATGATATATTTTATGATAGCTAGTTCCTTGAAAGGAATGAAGAAGATATATATCCAAGGTCTGATCCTATGCTGAAAGAAGCATCATTATGGCTGCAAGTTGATCATAACCATGTGCAAGATTCAGATCTTCGTGATAGCATTTTGAAACATTGTACACCATCTTTTGGTGAGGCATTTTCATTTCACATTTTTCAATTTGAAGTGGAGTCTAATCCTGATAGTGTGAAGGATCAATTCTTAAATAGAGATGAATACTATGATGAGTTATGGCTCTTTGGAAAAGAGAGTTGGATCAGCATGTGCATGCACACTATCAGTTTGAAATGGGGTATTAAAAGAGTTGTCATCGAGCAATGGTTTGGAGCTGGTCCATTGAGGTACACTTTGTTGATTCAGAAAGGCTCCTATTTCTCTCAACCGGTAAATGGATTCACTTAACTTCTTCTTTCTTCCGATCTCTTGGTAGGTTATTTACCTACCTTTGTAAATATTGTAAATAAATTTTTGTTGTGCATAGTGTAGTTTGGAATAATGTCCAAGCCTCGTGCTTGTTGGTAGTTTAGGTGTTGGTTGTTGATTTTGGTTTGCTGGTGTTGCCCTGCTCCCCTCTGCCCTCTCTGCAAGCAACTCTCAATTTTCTTCTCTTGCTAACTCTATTTGCCCAATGGATAAGGCAATATTCTTTTCCCAGAGATTGTTGGAGTTCTCTAATTTTGCATCAAAATCAGTCCCACAGTTAGAGCCCCTGTTAGTACCCGATATGGTCACAGTTTCAAAACTTCAAGTTCAGAGTTTTTGAACCACTTCGAACTGAAGTTTGAAGTAGTTCAAAGTGCTTCAAAGCAGTTCAAATGGGTTCAAAACATAGATTGGTTAGAAAGTTCAATGGTTCAGTATAGAGATTCAAAGGCCATGTTTTGGAGATGCTCCTTGGTCAAGGAATAAAGTACCATTATAGTGAATCTTCAAAGTTCTTTTTAGAGGTCTGAAATGATTCAATATGCTCATGCATATCGAGAAACAAGAAACAAGATTTAGGCTCTTCAAGTTTGATGATCTGATGTAGGGGTATAACTGGTTCAATGGTTCAAAATGGTCCTAAGTAGATTGTCTTATTGCCTGGTGATTCTATTCCTCATTCAAGTTTTAGGTTTCATTCAAAAGTCATGTTGATTTAGATAATCGAAGATTCGGGATCCTTTTTTTGAGTTCACATATTTCAGCTTCACATCTGTCATTGAGGGAATGTAGTGACATTAATAAAGTCATGGTTAATGATGAAGATCAAATATGCACAATTCAGATGGTGAATGGAAATAATAAAAAACCCCAGTCATTCCACAAAGATGAGGAAAAACACAAAATACTGCTAGAATAATTCATTATCAATCATCGGCAAATGGACCCTATGAAAATGATTGGTTTCCAATTTGACCTTTGTGGATAACTGTGGGTAGAATTATTAATAATAGAATGATTGATAAAATATGGGAAATATGTGGTCAAATGAAGAGAGCTTCAATACAATGAATGTGCATGGGAAGTTGAAAAAGATATATCTTCATTGAAAGATCCAATTCAAATAAAGATTAGAGGATCCTACTAAAAGAAATATCATAATTAAAAACCACAACTTTTAGATCAAAAGAAACAGTGCAATAATTGAATAAATCTTTGAAGAAAATAAGCCCGCGAGTGCTTTGAAATGTTTAACTAACGTGTGCAGATTGGTGCATCAGTTGCTATGGAATAAACAAAATGATAATGGAGGAGAACATAGAGTTGGCAAAGCATAGGGCGCTGACAAAGATTTGCATGTCTTCATCGGGTGGTGGATAGAAACAAGGTTGTTAAGGATGGAGATCCTTCTTGTAGGTCATATATAACTGGGATTTGTTGTATCTGAAAGTTTATCGTGCTTTAAAATTATATCGTGTTGCAATCCCATCATGGAGAAATGGTGTTGGAACCCACGGGTTCTCTCATTGTAGAGATTAATAATTGCAGAGAAGACACTGGATTCCGCAACATCTGATACAACAGTGAGCGCAATGTATCTCTCTTGAGTCTAGGAGTATGTGGAGTTCAACAGAGGGACACTTATGTGACAGGAGCTTGTCATGGTAGTGTTAAGACAATCTTGCTCTGCACCTCTATCATATCTAAGAGTTCTTGGAAGGCCATTACATGAAGGGAATGTTGCAATAACCATCCAAAGATGTAGCTCAGGTTGGGAAAAAGCTCTTCATTTTTGTATATAATATGCCTTCACATACTATGCCCTCTCCTGATTGATGGAAGTAGACCCACAAGCCAAATACATAAAGGCTCCAGGCACATTTAGAAGACTACTATGAAAACATGCATGTGTATCTTTGTGATACCGAAGCACTGGGTATCTATTCTTCGAAGTAAGCTAAGCCCTCATCCAATTTTTGAAAAATGCGATGGTAGAACTTGGAAGACTTCTTATTTATGTCACCGAGAGGAGGGTAGTGATTACTTTGGAATGCTAAAGCATGATAAAGACCAAATTTGAATAATGACTTGGTAAGATGAAGATAGGTACCCGTGAATGGAAATAGACAGTGAGGAGCAAACTATACTATATTGTTTTATTCGACATGATATTGGTCTTTAATACATTACCTTTCCTTAATAAAAGGATATGTAACATTCTTTAAATAATTGGGGGCATATCAAAGGAAGAGTTTTGATAACTTAAAAGCAAACAGATCTTAAGAAGTAAAATAGACCACGAAAATAGAAAGAGGAGGTGAAAAGGATTTCCACGAATTAGTTATAGAAATTGAACAGTTTGCCACCAAATTTTATAAATGGTGAAAGCATTAAATAAAGAGGGGTTCCACTTTCTCTTCCAGTAGCTACAGACTGTGTGCTGTTAGCAAGGGGGAATTCTTCCAACTTCCAAAACTACAGACTTTGGGCTTCAGGTAAGGAAGGAGGAAATTTTGACAGTTAAGTTTCATCTTCTTGAGGGACAGAGAGATATAGAGAATGAGCTTTTCTGCCTCTTTTTTAGAACTCTATGCCTGAGATAGAAGTAGGATTTTGATGGTTGATGTAATATTGTGAAAGGAGTTTCTATCTTTCTTGAAATAGCGGTTTGGTTGTAATGTGCACAAGATATTTTGTGATCTTTTGCTGTCAGGGAAGGGAGACTGAGGGTTAAGTATATCAGAACTTTGATTATGGTGTATTTTCCTTCCACTGATTATGAACTTTGTGTCATTTTCAGTTTTCTCTGAATTACATTTCAATATTGTTGTTTTCTTGTTACATCATCAGTTCAAACATCTTTAAAGGCTCTAAGTTGTATTTCTCTCAAGAGAATGGAAGATATATTTTATTTCATTACACGATGCAATGTTCAGCAAATGAACTTTGTGTCACTTGCTATTCTTTTCTTTCTTTCTATGCAGTAATATAAGTTTACGCATCTATGCTGTATCTATGAGTAGATTTTTGATATCCTTTTATGCTTTCTGGTAAAAGAATTCACTTTTGATTCATTGAATATTTCATACGGGGAGCTGTAATTGGTAAAATTCAGAGGAAGGTTATCAACCCCGTGATAACCTATCCAATTGTTGGTGTCAATTTGTCCTTTCATTTGGGCATTCAGGGTCAAATTTGCATACATTTTCTCGAAGGACAATCTGTTCACTAACACCTACAATCCCACAGTGTGGGAATGCAATCAAACAACATAGGACTGTTGTACAAACTCTCGTGAAAAATAGAGAATATGTGGGCTACAAGAAAAACTTATAGTGCAAAACTATAATGGCATGATCCTATAGGTTAGATAAATATTTCTACTGACAAATGGATCCCCAAGTTTGAAGGTGAAGTTTTGAAATGCGCTTTCTAGGTTGATTTCTTTTTTACAAGTGATCTTGGTGGTTTTTCTAGTGAACATGCTAGCAATAACAGACATTCTTGTAGGTAGTTTTTTCAAAGGGAATGAAGGGGAGGGTTTTGACAACTAGGTTCTAGGTAAATATGGTGAAAGGTTCAATCCCATGTTCATGGGTTTACAATCCCATGAAAATATTCCCACAAACTTGTAGCCATGAGTTCATGAATATGATCTATTTTTGTTATTTTCTATGAAAAAATGGATGATATGTTTGGGAGCACATTGTCAAGATTCTGTTTTATGCACCTACATATAATGTTAAAAACTTAGCACCTAAAATAAGAAGCACAACATGTCAGTTTGGTTAATTAGCAAAATAAGTACAAATAGGATCAAAAGTGGCCTGAACACAAGGTCCCACCAGGCATTTTAAAATTTATGCTATGGAATCTAGAATGATAAGAATATTCACAAATGAAATAACAAGTAATACTTATGATAAGATGGTAGGAAACACTTTGGAGGAAGGAAAACCAAGAATTTTAAGCTCCTTTAGTGTAACCTTGATACTTTGATTTGTCCAATGATGAGGGATGTGTGCTTATATATGCTCAAGCTTCAAGTGGTGGGTTTTGTGGTCAAGCATGGAGATGGGTGGAGGATTCAACAATGAAGGTTTAGATGTATTTTGACATGGTAAGGATGCAATAGCTATGTTGTGGTGGTTAATGGAGTATTATAAGTTTGCATTCAAAGTTGATGATTTGTGAGAGGGGAAGGGTCCAATTTATAGGCTAAGGGGTAGTGAGATGGAGGGTTAGGATGCAAGGATGAGATATTGGTGAGGAAGTATTAGGATGCAAGGAGAGGAAAGCACATGGATTGTGCTTTGTAAAGCTCTAGCCTTGTGACAAGTGTCACAAGGGGATTTGATGGTCAAGATGGAAGGTCAAAGGGAGTAATAATGAAGGAGGAGTGTGGGAGAGGGTTGTATGTGCATTTAAGGGCATTTATGACATGTAAGAAACATTAATGCTCTTAGATAGGAATGTAAGAAGGTGAGGGAAGAATTTTGACTTTGGCTTGGGTTAGAAAGTTTTAACCAATGCTTAAAGTTGTGCACATGTTTAGGAGGAGAATTACGCTTAGTTTTAGAGGGGATTATGACATAAGTGGCTTAGCATTGATGAGATGTGTTAGTTAGTTGGCTAAGAAAGGTTAGTATGGGTGAATTTGTAAGTTTAGGGTTTTGAGATTGATTTATTAAATGTTTTATTTAATAAGTGGGAATCTAGAATTAAATTAAATAGATTTTTGCATATATTTATTTTATAGAGGAATAGGGATCTAATTGATAAATTGATTTTGGGTTATCATTTGGTTTTGTCAATTAGATTATAGTTAATTAAATTAATTAATTAACTAGTGGATGAGGATTAATTATTTAAGTATAAAATATTTAATCAATAATATCCTAGAAGATGACTAAAAAAGATTACTTAGTGGTGTAATTAGATTTAGGTGTCTACATTTCCTACCATGGGTGTTTGATGTAGGAGCATCTTGCATTACAAAAAATAATGGGGGCATGATTTTTTTTTTTTTTTAAATAATAAAACAAAATTAGAGGAGAGATAAAGTGAAAAAAATAGAAGGAAAAATAATTTTTAAAATATAAAAAATGAAGAAAAAAATCATTTAGCAAGATGCATGGATGGCATAAAAAGAAAAATAGTTGTCATTTTATTTATCAAGGTGTGTAGGCGGCATCTTAGAAGTTTTTTGAAAGTTCCTTAAATTATGAATTTAATATTTGTTCTGATCCACAAAGACAATGTAATTGGTCCACATGGTAGTACTTAATTGTACTTGGGTAGGAATTTAATATTTTTCTAAGGTAGTTGCATTTACCTCTTATCCCACATTGGTTGTGTTTGTAATATCTTGGGTGGTAAGTGTGAATATAAGAAAGGCATATGAGCATGTATAATCAAGCTCTCACTATGTAATCTCTTGTAAGAAATCTTGGAGATTAAATATCTTAGTGTGTAATATTTTGAGAGGAACTCACTTCTTGGTGAAGCTCTTATTTGTGGAAGTTCTCTTGGTGGAAGCTCTTAGTGTGCAAGCTAGTTGGGAGCTCTTAGTTTGAAGCTTTCTTTTAGGGAGTTCTCTCATACTATAAGAATTTGGAGCTCTGTCATTTGAATAATATTGTAAGGATCTTCAAGTATAATAAAAGTGTGCATTGTGAAGCATTTTATGTTCTCTTTATCTCCATATTATTGTCTTTATGATTATGTGTTGGTAAAGGTGGTGTGGTACTTCATCAGTGGTATCATAGCATACCTCCATTAGTGGTATTAGAGAATACCTTTGTTAGTGGTATTAGAGTGTACCTTCATCAGTATAATTCCTTATCCTTGCAAGAGTGTTTTTCCTTTGCGAGCTACATATTAATTCATGGACTCTGGAAGACATGGGAGTGAGGATACATACTTAATCAAGTCTATTTACACAAAAAAGGGTTGATCATGTTTGAGTGAAAGATATAATCTCAATGATTAATATTATACTACCTAGGGTTGGTCCATTGATATTATGGGAACTTTTAATGGATGACCATGTTTACATTGACTAAAATTCCCATACAAATGAAGCCATGTTCTAATTGTTCTATGGTACTTGGCCTGGAGTGGATTTTCTAATATATAAGGTGGCAATTAGTTTGGATAGTACCATGCTATAAATAGAATCAGCTATCCAGGCATGAGATTATCCTTGGATGGAAATTCCCTTTACACCACCCCCTGATAAAATTGATATGGAAGGCCATTCCCCCTATATCTACTAGAATATATGGAAAGAAAAAAATAACTATATCTTTAGAGATACAAGTACCCACTACCACATTTGGTCCCAAATTGTGATGGTAGGCTATTTCCCAAGTGACATTACTCTAAATTGTCTCCCATCAAATAGGCATCAAAATTTTTATGTTGCAAATTGTGATGGCAAGGTCATTTATCACAATTGCGACAAACGGATCTATTGTAACTTCAAATAAGAAAGGGCAAGAGTTCATCTTCTTTTCATCCCAAGTTTGATACTAAGCCATCCCCATTGTGATAGTAGACCATTGTAAGAGAAATGGTGTAAGATTTTAGTATATGACAATCATGTTGTGGGAATGATGGCTATCCTTTAGAAATGTCCATCATAATTGTGATGGCTTGCTGAATTATTATTAAGAAAATTTGGCACCAAATGTTGAACTATGGCATCTTTTTACATTACCTGAAACTAATAGATTCAAATAGTTAGTTGTCATGAAATCATAGGTTAATATTGAGCTTCACTTGATTTCAAGAGTAGTGTAATATTCTTTACTAGTTAGGGTCAATTACATGAAATTGGAAGCTTATTCCCCCCAGCCCCTCAAACATCTAAATTCCCTAATAACATCTAAAATCTTTAAGAAAGGATCAATCTTTAAAGTACAAAAAAAGATTCCAAACTTGCAAAAGTGACATCATTTTCCCATCTTCTTGTGCATGTCATTTTTCGTCACATCCAAAATAAGATTCTGCCACATTGAATCGAGAATGCATGTGTAGTTGTGTTCTATATGCATGGACAATAGGAAGAGCTGAGAAAATCCACCATATTTACATTTATTTAATAGGTCTATGCAAACCACTAACAAAAATGCAAACTTGTTGGGCTTTTTCAGCTCCCCCTAATGTTGTATGCATATGAACTAAGTTTGCATATTGAACTATGGCATCCTTCTACATGGATAATAGATGCAGCTAAAAAAATGCAACATGATTACATTTATTTAATAGTTCTATTAAGTTTTTAAAATTATAGACCATATACATATGTATTTAATTGGTTTATTAAGTTTTTAAAATTATATATACACACTTATATACATATACATATACATACATACATACATATACATAGATCACAAGGGCACGAAAATGAAATGTAGTGATCACAAGAGCATCGCAATGAAATCCTAGATCTCCACTGATCTCCATAATCCACAAGATCTCTCTCTATGCATACTTGCATGAATGCATACATACATACATACATACATACATCATTTGCATGGTTTGAAGGTAATGTTATTGTGGTAGAGGCTTCTATAAGGGAATGAGCCTCGTGATTATAGTATTTAAATGAAAGCGAGACTTTCTTCTTCAACTCCTTACATCCAACTCTTCATTGAAGTTATTCTTCTAGTAGTGAGAATAGCTTCTACAAACTCATGGGAGCCAAGGGACACTGAGCCTATGCTACATTTTTTGGAGACATGGGAGAAGTTACTAGTAGCTTCAATAGTTAATAACATTGTGGATCATATAGTGATGCCCAAATTAATATTAGTAGTAGGTACTCTAGATCTCCAAAGGGAGAGTGTGCCAATACATGCATGGCTATATCCTTAGCTTCCATTTTTGGGACAACGTATGGAGCCCTGGTTACATCCTTGGCTTCATGCCTAACATTCAAGTGATGTATGTCCATATGCAATTTTATCACCTTGGAAAACTATATTCGATCTTCCTAGCTAGGAACAACTAATTATATTTTTATTCTACCTAATCTGATGACAGTTCTATAGGAATTTGTAATCAACCTAGCTAATCAACAAGTAGACCAATTTACGTAGGTTATGGATTGTTTCTTTCTAAAAATATCTGTTAAGATATATTTTTGTAAAATTTCTTGTGAACTTTGCCCCTTTTTCCTGGTCTACATTATTTTTGTGTAGAATCTTGAGGTATGTCACTTAGCATAGCTTGAGTGAGTTTTATTGTAAATTATTATTTGGATTCTAGAATATGTATGTAGTTGGATCAATTTTTTTTTGCCAAGATCTCTTTGTATATATACATACATAGACACACACACATGTGTGTGTATGTATATATACACATATATACATGTATATGCATATATTTATATACACATATACATTTATGCATACTATATCATCTTAAAATAGAAGAACTCCCATTTTAAGAGTGTTGAGTCCCCCAAGTAAGTAGTTTGGGGTCATGTCAAGCACCTTTAATAGGTCTCTACATGGATTTGGTTGTCTTCCCCCTATTTTGCTCCTCTCTATCTATTTTTCATCCTATATCTAACAATATGGTCTGTGATACTAAGGACTTTGACTTTCTAGGTCATGGACAACCTTTCAGGTCAAGCTTGACCTTGACCCTGACCTAGCGTAGGGTTGACCTCATCTTTGACCCTAGGTCCATTTTTCAATTACTGAGAGTTTTAGTATATTGAACTTTGAAAAGCTTCATTTTCCCACTTTTGAGTTAGGTATTTTGGGTTGCAGAATGGTACACCCTTAAATTAAATTTAATCTAGGTCCACTTCTAAGGGTTGTGGTTAATTGGGATATAATGCTCCCATGTTGGCCTTCACTAGAATTTTGTGTCCTAGATCTCTATATAAGGAAGCCTTCTTCGCTCATTTTGCAATCCATTATACATAAGTGCATCCACTATCTATGAGCAAAGTTTTTATCTACTTACTATGAAGTGAAAATCTACTATCATTCTACCATTCAAGCATTCAAGTGTTCAAGCATCCACTTCATCAAGGAGGTTCATTATTAGCCATTGAAGGATTCAATCTCTATGGAGCCCTATTGTTGAAGATTTCTCCATCCACACTCATCCAACCATTTTTCTATGCAAAGATCCATTCAAGATTAGTGTTGAAGATATAATGTCATTTATTTGAGACATCCTATATACATTTCTACATTCATTTGGAGCATCCATACTTGTGGATTCAAGGATTCAAATCCTCCACAAGGATTTCAATATAGGAAAGGTGAAGAGTATTATTTACTTTGTTTATTCATATTGCAATTTAAATTATATTTCAAGGTTGATTCCAAACTAGGATTTGACCAAGGAAAATCCTTTTTCTTGTAGATTCAATTTTGGAACAACAAATTAAAGTGTAGATTTGGATAACCTTTTTGTCAAACTTCAAGATTCACAAACAAATTTTTTATTGAAACAATGTAGGTCAAGGTCAACTTTTTGAGACACAATTGTGCCTTAATGTAAGATCCCACCCCTTTATCTAGGTCAAAGTTGACCTACATTCAAAAGGACAAAAGTTTTCTAGGTTTTCTCCATCTTGACATTCCTAGTCTAGAATAGGTTGCATAATTCTCTGATACTATACAAAACATCAAAAATCAACATTTTCTAGATATATCCTACTTCAAGGTTAGTATTTATTTTCTATTCATTTTAGATTTCAGGAACTTATTTTTCCATAGCTAAGATTAAAGGATCTCCTCCTTCCCTATTCTCCATTGCATGATCCATTAGTTCATTGATCACTTCCTTTTGGTTAATCAATTTGGATCATTCCTTTTGGGAATTCGGGTTGAGGATAGGCCCTATTTTCTCCCTATTCACATACATACATACATACATACATATCATAAATAATAATGATATATGTATTGCATCTGCATTTGCTTTGCCATTACTTATAAGAGTGTTTCAAGGTTGAGAACCACTTCAACATCCTTTGCATTGTTTAGAGGTAATTTCATTGTGCTAGAGGCTTATGCAAGGGAATGATCCTTGTAATTTAACATATAATATCTTAAAATAGTTAAGTTCTACCTAACTATATCCAAGGCATCTGCACACTAGAGGCATGCTCTACCTACCAGGCTACCTACATATCTAAATCCACTAGATCTTGACTCTTGAACTACTCACTCAAATGAATATGTAGTTCTAATTTCTAATTTTTTTTTATGCATCTATATTCCTATAACCACTAGTGAGCTTTACTCATCTAGTACAACTCTTCTCCATCACACAGCCACTTAGACAAATTAGACAATTTTCTATAATTGTAATACTGTAATACCCTACTGTAACCTTTGTGTTGTAGTTTAAAGTTAATGTAAGGTTAACCTATATATGTCATAACTCACTCCTTATATAGTTATATATAAAATCTTGTGACAATAATCAATGGGTCTAAATAGACTAGTCAAGTTAATGTTGAAACTCTGAGCTTAGCCTTCTATCTTCAAAAGCTAGGTAGACTAGGTTGCATCTATTGAAACATCTTAAGATAAAACACAATCATAGATTCTTCATTCTATAAGGGGAAACTTTATTCAAATGTAAAATTGGTTATGCATGAATAATTATTTTGTTTAATGCAAAACTAGTTTTGAAGTACATATTCCTTTTATTAAATGTAAGGTTGATTACCTAAACATCCATACATGTATAAGCATGGTAAGTTACTTGGAATGTTATGAGATCAATCTTTAAAGTACCTAGAATGTCCTCATCACCTCCTACTACTCTCATAGGAAGTCTATCTTTATTTCTCATGAGAAATTCATCTAAATTCTTTATTTATTCACATACATGTAATAAAGGTACATCCTCAAATATCCTCATCACATCCTGCATAAAATGAATTCAATATTACAAAATTCACCCTAAGAAAAATAGTTCAAGTAAAATAAACACATGAAAAATGGTAGATAAAAACAAGAATCTACTTACCAATAGGCATTGTCATTGCATCTATGGTCATGCTATGCATTGAGTGAGTTTTATTATTTTCTATTGTGCCAAGATCTCTCTATTTATATACATACATGCATACATGAAACACACATATGTGTGTGTGTGTATGTATGTATACATATATATACATATACATATACATATACATGTGTTTATATATGTATATACATACATACATATACATAGATCACAAAGGCACATACATACATACATATATACATAAATACATACATACATACATACATACATACATGTATATACACAAAGAGTTCTTTTTTAAGGTGCTAAGTGACTTACCTCAAGATCTTGCACAAAAATAATGCAGACTAGGAAAAATGGGCAATGTCTGCAAGAAATTTTATAAAACCATATCATAACTTATATTTTTAGAAAGAAACAAGCCATAATCCAGTTAGATGGGTCTAGTTACTAATTAGCTAGGTTGATTACAAATTCCAATAGAACTGTCATTAGATTAGGTAAAATAAAATAAATGAGATTCAAAGATCACAAGGGCATGACAATGAGATGTAGAAATCACAAGGGCATGATAATAAAATGTAGCGATCACAAGGGCATGACAATGAAATCATAGATCTATACTAAACTCCACAATCCACAAGATCTCTCTCTAAACACACACACACACACACACACACACACACATACATATACATATGTATATATAGAGGGTATAATTGTGTAACATCTTGGGGATAGAGATAATGTAAGATATCTTAGGCCGATGGAGCAACACCAATTTGAGGAACTTCAACAGTAGCATATTCTCAACAACAAGCCTCAACTTCCATGGGTAGTGGGATTCACTTGAATAATTCCATGGGTGTACCTTAGTTGAATTTGAAAGAAGTGATTGAAATATATGCACAAGAACATGACATCTAATTTTTCCCTAACTTGGAATGCACACATGATGGTCTTCAAGTTTATTGGTTTAGAACTCTTAGTAGCTATCTAGATTATGTAAAACAACAAGTGCTTGCCTAATATAGAGATAGATGGGTGATTGCATCATTGGAGAAACTAGTTGAGATGCACTATAATCAAACTAGAGGAAAACATTGATAAACCAAGCATATAATGAAGAAAAAACTTGAAAAATTGAATGTTGAAATGCTAAAATGAAAGCTATCAAGGATCAAAAACCTAAGCTAGAGTTACAACACAATGTGAAGTTGATTTTAGAAATAAACAAAAGAAGAAGAAAACATGACATAAATCATTCCCCACATATTTTGGTTATGGAGAGTTGTGCACAAAAGAGGGTGGAGAGCTCCAAATGAGGCTGGAGATATCTCAACATTGCTGGAGAGTTCTAAATGTTGATGGAGATTTCATTTGCATGCCCTTCTGATCACTGCATTTCATTGTGCCCTTATGATCTTTGCATTTCATTGTCATTCCCTTGGTGGAGATTAGTGGAGATCTAGGATTTCATTGTCACACCCTTGTGAATGCTACATTTCACTATCGTGCCCTTCTAATCTCTGCATTTCATTGTCATACCCTTATGATCTTTGTGCCCTTGCTCTGTGATTTTTTTGTCTTGTCATACCCTTGTGATCTTTGTGCCCTTGCTCTGTGATTTTCTTCATGGGAGATAAAAGCCTTAGATGAGATTTAAATAAAATTATTGTGATGTTGTTTTACAGAAAAGTTATATGGGTTCATATCTAATGATCATAGGCCAAAGATATTCATGTGTATCATACACTTTTCATGAAAATCCCCTAGTTATAGAAGCTGCTTCTACCACTAGAGCAAGTATTCTCCTTTGAGTTTCTTCTATGTCAATAATATTCAAGTCTGTAGTTATTTGCATTTCTTTTTCAAAGATATGAACAATGATTGATTAGAAATTCCCACATTTGTTTCTAGATATTACCCTAAATCATTTCCTTCCTCTGGACATTATTGTCATCTTTAATTTCCAAAATCTATCCATACACACCTTCCTTCTACCCCTCCATAGGCATGGGCTAGATTTGCATGCAACCCTTGTTCTCTAGCATGCATATGGTCAAATATAGACATGAACTACATAGCCATTATTTTTTCACCTACATATGGTCTTTTATTTTACACAGTCCTCCATATGGCCTATTACAAATATACATTCTAATTTTAAGAAAAATAATAGTCTTAAATGTATATGATTAAATGAAATAAACAAGAGTATTAGCTATAGCTATATAATTCTAGTATTATTGATTATGTTAAACAAAATGTTCAATAAAACAAGTATGAAGTAACATAAATGGATCATCTACTTGATCCTATGATGACTTAATGTGAATGAATTTGATCATTACCTAGATGATATTATGCATGAGATATTTACTCAATCACCAAGAGATAATATAATCCATAAATATAGATTTTTTCATACTCAGTTTGGTATGAATAGTTTTGATTGAATGCAAGGATAATTTCTTGTGTGAATTCAAGACATGAATGCTTAGTTTAATTTAGCACAAGTACTATGCAAGTGTGTATGTATGCATGTAAAGTAGTTCATATAGTGAATTGATATACATATATACATGCACATATGCATACAACCATCATAATAAATTATCCTTGAATCTAACCAAAACTATTATATATGAACAAGAGACACATATTTAGAAGGAAAAAAAAACATTTAAATAGGGACCTCTTCTCCCCTTGAACAAAATTGCAAAGCAAGGGCACAACATGGGAATAAATTGCAGTGATCACAAGGGAATAGAAAAAAATCTCATGATCTCCACCAACATCCTAAGAACTCCACCCTTGTTTGGAGCTCTTTACCCACTTTTGAACACAACTCTCCACAATCAATAAAGAAAAAGGGTAATGATTGATGTTGTGTTTTGTTTTCATTTTTGTTTATTTTATGTAGTCCTCCATATATCCTATTACAAACATTTAGTCTAATTTTAAGAAAAATAATAGTCTTAAATGTATATGATTAAATAAAATAAATAAGAGTACTAGCTATAGTTGTATAATTCTAGTATTACATATTATGTGAAAAAAATGTTCAATAAAACAAGTATGAAGTAACATAAATGGATCATCTACATGATCCTATTATGACTTTATGTGAATATGTCCTATCATTACCTAGATGATATTATGCACAAGATCTTTACTAAATCACCAAGAGATAATAAAATCTATAAGTACATATTTCTGCATACTTAGTTTGGTATAGATAGTTTTGATTGAATACAAGGATAATTTCTTGTGTGAATTAAAGACATACATGATTAAATTAATTTAGCACAAGTACTATACAAGTGTGTATGTATGCATATAAACTAGTTCACATAGTGAGCTGATATACATACATACATGCACATATGCATACAATCATCATAATCAGTTATCCTTGAATCTAACCAAAGCTATTATATATGAACAAAAGTTATATGTTTAGAAGGAAAAAAAGAACATTTAAATAGGTATCTCTTCTCCCCTTGAAGAAAATCTCAAAGAAAAGGCATGAAGCTCACAAGAGTATGTCAAGGCAATGAAATGTAGTGATCACAAGGAAACAACAACAAAATCCTAGATCTCCACTGATCTCCACCAACTTTTAGATCTCTCCACCCACTTTTTCATGTAGCTCTCCATAATAAATTTCATTTTTTCCTTTCTTTTTTATTTATAATCCATAATCCACAATCCACAAGATCTCTCTCTATATATATACATAGACACACACACACACATATACATATACATATTTATATAAATGTATATACATACATAAATACACACACACACACACACACACATAGAAACAACAATGCACTTTCCAAGAGTTTACAATTGTTCAACAAAATTAATATTTTACAAGAAAATGCACCTCAAGAACTTTTAGCTCAGAAGGAAGAACATGGTGTTGAAATAGTAGAGAAAGTGCTTTACATGAGAGGTCCACAAATGAGGGTGTTGACCAATCTTGAAAAGAAAGATATTGAAGATCAAACAACTATGCCAGAGTTACAGCACACTGTGAAGTTAATTTTAGATATGGTAGAGGTAGATATTCAAAAGTCTGGTAATCAAATTTTAAGGCACAATAGCAAAGGAGAAGGAGTGGCTTTAGAAAGAGTAGGAGAAGGAGTGACATTAGAAAGAGACTACATGGCATGAACAACAGGTAGACAACATAGAGGATATTATGGGAGCCACTGAATAGAATCTAGGAGAGTATTGTGGTAGGTAGTATGACATTGGAATCACTTGCAAGTGTTCTTAAGAATTTATAGTCCAAAAAATAGGACTACAAGTTGTGCAATTTGTATGTATTGCATCTGCATTTTCTTATAAGAGTGTTTCAAGTATTGGCACAGTATCCTTGCGATGATCCCAAGTATCAAATGCTTATAACAGTGTTCCATGGTTGGAAATGAGCCTTGTGATTATGGCATCTATACAAAAGAAAAACTTGCTTCTTCAACTACTTGCACTCAACTCTTCATTGAAGTTATTCCTTTAGTAGTGAGTATAGTTGCTACAAGTTCCTGGGAGCCAAAGGACCTTCAACCTATGCTACATTTTCTAGAGATATGGGATATGTTACAACTAGCTTTAGTACTTCATAACATTATGGATTATATAGTTCTACCCAAATTAACAACATCAATAGATACCTAGGATCCTTGTATGGAGAGTGTGCCAATACATGCATGGTTACATCCTTGGATTCCATTGTTGGGCCATTGTATGGAGCTTTTGTATCCAACCATTCATTATTAATTGGAGAATGCACTGCATGCCTGGCATGCAAGTGATGCATATACTGTTGGATACAATTGTTTAATTATGTATTGTCTTTGATGTTACAAAAATGACATATTAATTGTTAGTCAGTGCTTACTAATCTCACTTGGTCAACAAGATACTTTCCCTTATCTAATGAGTGTTCTTAAAGTTTACTCTGCAAAGAATTCAGGTAGGAACTAGTGTTAACTAAGTTCACATGGTTAACAAAGGAAATTGGATAGAGTTAGTGTTCATTGAGTTTTCTTGGCTCCCAAAGGACTTTTGCAAGTTTGCAGTGTTAACCAAGAATCTATTGGTTAACACAAGAAATCATCTCAAAATTAGTGTTTACCGAGTAGGGTTGGCCAATGAAGGATTTTTTTGTTTTGACATAAGAAGCTTAATTATTTTAAGTATTATTTTAACCCAAATATGGTGATAATTATTGGTTATTAAAATTTGAATTTGGGAAAACTTGATAATCTAGATGGTATAAATGAAAGGTCAAGTTGAGATTTCAAGTGTGTGTGCAAGTGTGTTGATTGAATTAAGAAGGAAAGAGTGAAAGCGAACTTGAAGGATAAGCAGGTATCTTTGTGGAGCAGAAAAGAGTTATTTGATTAGGAAGGATCAAGTATGAAGCATAATAGAGATCTATAATCAGAAATTTAGTTGCATTACAATTAGGTCATTTCATTGTTACTCTCTAACCATTGTAGTAGTGATCTAAAATCTCTTAACATAGTTGATTTAATAGCCAGATGTAAATCCTCTAACAAGGTGATAGTTCCATTTAATTGTTTTAATACCTCTTGCAAGATCACTCCTAATAGGATGATTAAATCCTCTAACAAAGTCACACCTAATAGTGTGTTTTGTAACCTTTAACCAGGTTGGTTCCTAATAGGGCTCACTTTAGAAGAGTGAAAAATAGTAACTAGTTACATTAGTGGTTTTTCCCATATTGGGTTTCCACATTTAATCTTGGTGTCTCATTTGTTCATGTTATTTCTCTTATAGTTGCAAATTAATTATTGTTAATTTTCTAAGATCAGCTAAAAGTAATTCACACTCTGCATTTACCAAGTTATAACATTTTCAGTGTGTTTATTGAGTAACTATAGCAATCACTTTTCTCAGTCTAAATTTTATTGTTGACATCTAAGGGATTTGGGATTTATTTTAGTGGTAATTGATTCACCTCCCTTCTCAGTTACTCCTATATTTCCAACAATTGGTATTAGAGCTTTTGGTGCTTGCAGGAAAGGTTTCAAGGACCTAAGTTAAAGATTAGGATGTCTTACAAGAGAGAGAGATTCCAAAGCTAAACAGATACAACATTTCATCATGGCAGAGATTCATGAGACCTCACCTAGGCACCATTAGTGATTCAGGCTTGAAAGACCTTGATGAAGAATATACAACCCCTACTAGTACATTATTTGTTGGAGATACTACTAATAAAAAGAACCATAACATCATGATGATTGATATTGCATCTACTCTCAACTACAATAAATTTGATGAGATCAAAGACTACAAAACTACTTTTGATATGTGGAATAACTTAAAGGACATCTATCATGGTGATGACAATGTAAGTAGAGCCAAAGTAGAAAACCTTGGAGGATAGCTTGATCAGATGAGAATGAGAGAAGATGAAAATGTTGCCAAATATGTGGAAAGAATCAAAGCTAGTCTTAGTGCAATTAAAGCTTCTGGAGGAGAAATCAAGGATGAAACTATTATAAGTTACTTAGAACATTGCTTCCTATCTATGGAATTAGAGTATCCACTATTCAAGAAAAGAGGTGTGAGCTAAATCACAAGTTATGTTTGGATGCCTTAGTAGGAAGATTGATAGCTTTTGAGCTAGACAACTTTGACAATTATGTTCCATCTTGCAAAAACATTGTATTAACATTTGATGCCAAAATTTCACTCAAAGAGAAAGGCAAGAAGATAAAGGAAACTTAGTCAAAAAGTGAAGAGGAATCAAAGGAAATTTTTGATAGTGATCTTGAAGTTGTTGAAAATTTACTTACAAATAAATATTCTAGAAGTAGAGGAAAATACAAAGGTAAAGTTCTCGTAATCTATTTTTCATGTGAAGAAATTGGTCATATTCCTGCCAGGTGCCTAGAAAAAGAAAGCAAGGATGAGAAGAAAAGTCACAAGTACAAAGGCAAAAAGGACTTCGAAAATCACAAATCATACAACGACAAAGGTAAGAAGACTTGTTTTATGCCTAAAGATTCTAATAACCATGAAGATGAAATAGTATACATTGCTGTGAAAGCTAAATCTGATGAAGAAGAAGATAAGATGGCACTTATCTCTCATGTTAGTAAAAATTACACATGGATCATAGATAGTAGATGTTCACATCATATGACTAGAGAAAAAAAAAAATTAGAACACTTTGAACACTATGATGGAGGTAGTGTAAGGTTTGGAAATAATGAACCTTGTTGCATAAAAGGGAAAGGCCAAATCTCATTAACCAAAGAACTTGTATGTGACAATACCTATTGGGTTGAAGGACTAAAGCATAATCTGCTGAGTGTGGCATAGCTAATCAACATTGGCTTCAAGGTAGAATTCATGCATGGCAAGGCAAGACTACTGAATGACAAAGGGAATCTAATTGGATTAGGCAAACAAACAAGAGGTAACCTATTTTATCTCGATCTTGGTGATTGTTCATGCTTTATTGCTCAAATGGAAGAAATTTGGTTATGGCACATAAGATTATGTCATGTAAACTTTGATAATATGGTCAAGATAAGAAAATTTAGAAAAGTAAGAGGTATCCCTAGTTTGAAGAAACTAGATGTTGGTTTATGTAAAAATTGTCAGATTGGCAAAATGGGAAAGACTAGTTTTAAGAGAAAAAACTATCAATTTGAAGATGTCTTGGAAATTGTGCATACTAACCTATGTGGACCCATTGGAATAGAAAGCTATAATGGAGAAAAATTCTTTATTCTTTTTGTTGATGACTATTCCAAAATGATGACTGTTATGTATCTTAGAGAAAAGTCAGAAGCATTTGAGAAATTCAAATGGTATCTAGCAAGAATAGAGAAGGAAACATGGAAAAAATTGAAATGCTTAAGATTAGATAGAGGTGATGAATTCATTTTCAATGAATTTAATAACTTTTACATTGAAAGATGAATTAAAAGATGTATATCAGCCCCTGGTACTCTTGAGAAAAATGGAATAACTGAAAGAAGAAACAGATCCATCATAGATTGTGCAAGGACTCTAATGATTGAAAAGAATGTTGCTATCAAATACTAGAAGGAAGCCATCAGCACTATAGTTCATACTTTGAACTAAGTTTAGTTGAAGAAGGACTCATACAAAACTCCTTATGAATTATGGTATGGCTACAAACCCAATGTAAGTTACCTAAAAGTATTTGGCAGTAAATGTTATATCTTGAAAGAGTCTAGAAAAGGAAAGCTTCATGTGAAAGGTGATAAGGTATATTCTTAAAATAATCTTGTAGAAGTAAGGCATATAGATGTTTGAATTTTTCTACTCATAAAATCATAGAAAGTGCACATGTGAGAATTGATGAGTTTGCAAAAAAGATTGAAGAAGAAAGAAAAAAGGAACCAGAAGATTATAGAATATTTGTTTACTTCAAACCTGATACATTGCCACACACATCTATCAATAAGGAGACTTCACCTCCCGAGTCTTCCTCAGCTACCGAGTTGCAAGAAGCTCAAACCAAATCACAAGGACCCATGTCACATTTTGAAGCTACCAAGCCAATGCCTACCAAGACTGAGCAACTCGAACTAGAAGTTGAAATTCAAAATGAAGACAGTGCAATTCATTCAAAAGGAAAAGAACTTGTATTGGCCAAGTATGTCAGAAGGCATCATGCACCTGATCAGATTATTGGAGATAAATTAGAAGGTACTATAACAAGAAGTAAGATGAAAGGTACATGTTTACTAGCTGATTTTGAACCTAGAAGTGTTAAAGATGCATTGGAAAATGAAAGTTGGATTGAGGCTATGAATGAAGAAATAGAAAAAATAAAGAAGAACAAAACTTGGACCTTTGTTCGTAGGCCTAAAGATAAAAAATTGATTGGAATAAAATGGGTATTCAAAAATAAGCTAAATGAAGATGGACAAGTATCAAGAAACAAAGCAAGACTAGTGTGTAAAGGCTACTCTCAAGAAGAAGGAATTGATTATGGTGAGACTTTTTCTCCTATTGCAAGATAAGAAGGTGTTAGGACCCTACTCCTTTGATCTGATTTGGTTTTTATTAATATTCTCTAACTGACTTGAAATATCTCCCTTTCAATGATCAAAACCATTTTGTTTGCCCAAAATTTAAAAACCTCATGAAATGCTAGTAAAAATATGGGCTTAAACTAAATGAAGGTGATCAAAATCATCCCTAACCACATTTTCAATTTTAGCTCATTTCAGTAAGAAGGCCCAAATTTGGCATTTCTGGCTATAACTCGAACCAGTGAATTCCTATGAAAAAACAAACTCGATAATAGGAAAGTTTGTCTTCTCCTAGTTCCAACGATATATAATATGCCTATATTCACCTCTCAAAATCTCAGTTTGAAAAATATGCCCCCCTATTAAAGCCTTTGGTCTACAACTTTGAAAATTCAAAAATTTAAAATTTCTAAAGTATAACCTTTAGAAAATACTTCTTTAGATTTGAAATTCTGTATGTGCATATCTTTTTGAAAATAATTAAAATTATTTTTTTCATTTTGAAATTTAGGTTCACTCTTGCCACTCGAGTAAACTAAGGTTTGACTTAGTTGCCACATGGTAGCACCTGATTAGCCAACCACTACAATATCAACTACCACCATGCACTAGGTGGCACCTTCCCATTTTTTCACTAGGCACTACCACATGGAAACCTCTCATTTTTTGCTCAAACTGCCACATCAATTTTTGGATGCACCTACCATGTCATCACCATCTGGGACCCACTTCCAAATGGCACTTAGGTGCTTCCTTGCATTATTTAAATTTTGAGCAACTTTATAATGCAGGCAAGCACCCACCATAGATTTCAACCATGTGTCATGATCTGGTGCCTCCGTCATTTGAGCCAGCCACATCATTGAGTGAGCATGTTTATTTAAAATTATTGCATGGTAACCTCTAGTTGGCTATCCATGGGCCCCACACACATGAGCACTACCCTTTCAAAAGGCGGTGTCTTAAGACACTTAGCAATATGTAATGAAAAGTATTTAAATATTAGAAATAATCCTCACATGGGAAATATGGGATTAATGTTTTCCCTTTATTGTTTGCTCTGCTTCCATGGTGCTTTAAAATTTAATGTTGCCTTCATCTTTCTACCCTTGCAACTCATTCCTTAAACACTTGGCATGCCTCCAAAAACTTGTAATTTTAATATGCATTCTTGGTTTTTCTCTTCAAATTGCTGCCTTAGAATTTGGACATGCTCTGACTTCTTTTGAGCCCTTCCAACATATACTGTCTTTCAGGCCAATTGTGAACCATTCATACTTTCCACTGCATTTTTTGCATCATCTGGACTTTCAAAGTTAACAAAACAAAAACCTTTTGAATTTCCATTTTCATCCTTCATGAAAACTACATTCGTAATCTTGCCAAATGCTGAGAATTTCTCTAACAAAAGTTCCACTGTCACATCTTTTTCAAGATTCCTTGTATAAAAATTAGTAAACTTTCAATCACCAAATGATCCAGATCTTTCCTGTTTCTTTATGAACTTTTTGACGTTTACTTTCTTTCCCTATATCTTAATTCCATTAGTATTCTCGATTGCTGTAGCGATAGCTTCTTTCGAATCAAAATTCACAAATCCATAGCACTTGCTTTTTCCATCCTCTATAACCACTTTACATGACATGATTTTCTTGAATTTGCTGAAGATTTCATGGAGATGGACATGGCTAATAGATTCATATAGGTTCTTGATAAAAAATTTTCCAAGACTACTCTTTCTGGTGAGAGGATCTCTTTGATACCACATGGTTATAATGGGCTTACCCTTAAGAGGCTTATAGTTTAGAGTCTCCAAATCTTTTTTAGTGTTAGCATATGTAACATAATTGACATAGCCATAGCCTAGAGAGTGTTGTGTAATGCTATTCCTACAAACTCAAACCAATGTTAGGAATCCTATATTTCTAAAGGAAGCAATGGGTTCATTCTCCATTATCTTTGCATTGAGGTCTCCCACATACGAAGAAACTGCATCTCCAAAAGATGGTGCAGTTTCCACTACAACTCCTGCCATTGATAATTTTTGTATTGGATTGTACTAAAATCTATCGCTTTCTTCCTTGAATTCTTCTCTCAATCGCTATTCATAGTTGGGACAAAAATTCAAAAGAGCAAACAACAATCCACTTCACCTCTACTTAGTAAGGCGATAATTCTAATGAGGAATTTGGTTTCTTTCCTTTACACAATGTTTTAATCATTTAAAACTTTTATGAAGTTCTAATAAGGTTGGAGTACCAATCTTATTAATTAATACCATGCTTTACTTTCTACCATAGATATAATTCTACACATTTGATCACCTTCAGAAAATGACATTCCCCACTTACTCTTGATCCCCATGTGATTTCTTTATAGATCAATATCACTTTAAAAACTCAAGGCATCTTTAGGATCCCAAGACATTTCATTAATATGAAGTAGTTAGTCATACCCCACAATGGGTCCAACTAAAAAAAATTTCATTTTCAAACAACTGATCCATCAAATTGACCCATTTGGACATCTTATACTAACATGATTCAAATTCAATCATCGATTCATTATTTAAAACTCACTTTTAATCAATTCTAGAAATTGTGAATTTGTGTTTGGAGGCTCGCCAACTAGCCTTAAAAACTAATTCAATCAAGTGACCAAGCAACAAAAATCGGCATGAGTTTCCAATCCTACATGCTCTACCATTTTTAAAATTCTCAACCCATGATGAATTCCTAGTCAAAATATTTTAATCACCGAACATCCATACTTCAATTATCTTGCAAGCAAATAGTGGTAAAAAACATAAATTGGGCTCAAGTTTAGCATTATAAACTAGGTTATTGATCACTTGGGGTTCTAAAAACTAGGGTATAAGTTCTTTTCCATTCAAAGGATAAGAATCCATAATTAGGGCTTATGAGACCTAACAGGACGAATTTGTCAAATTTCTAAAAATAGGCACTTGGAAATTTTAAATTGGGAAATGTGTCAAAAAGTTATTTTTGGTAAATGGATAGACATAAGAAAGTATGCAAATGGATTCATCATGACTTGATAATTGGTATACTTCAAGGAATTATAGGACACAATGTGATGGTACAATCCATTTAGGCTTACTAATCATGGCATCAAAGTTATAATGTGCTGAACAGGGGTACAGATCAATCTAGATACCTCAGTCATAACAAAACAATGTAAACTAGGTTTTTAATCATGTTAGCAAACTGATCAAATAGATTTTTTATGATCTCAAAATTGGAACATATGAAATTATTGACCCCTTGAACAAAATGCAAAAAGAATTTCTTCATTTGGATTAACTAGTTCAAAGATATAATTGGTCGAATAGGGCTTCCTAGAATTGTGAACAACTACACAAATGCACGAAACAGTAAATGATCAACTTTTAGGGGTTCGAAACCTAGTCAAATGGATTCAAAAAAGGATGAAAATTAAAATACATGTTCTTTGATATGCATACTAAACATCCCAAAAGAAAAAATTGATGAAAATTTTTTGGGTGTAAGATATTCAGTTGCAAACACAGCCTCCTATCACTTTTTGACAATTTGGCAAAAATGCAGATTTGGACATTGCTCAGAATGAGACTTAATGAAATGACTCAAAATGGAAATTTATCTTCATGAAAAACATAGGAACACTAAATCAAATGTTTTATAAACCTTAAACACCTCTTAGGCCTCACAAGGATGACCAAGTACATGTGCATCAAAAAGCACTTGAAGGGCTTGATATTTCAATGGTACTCAAAATCAAGGGTTCAATTTTGAGTGCCAAAAGTGGTTCTATCTGGGGATGCATGTCCCTTGTGGGCATGACAAGGATTTAGATCTTTGGAATAAGCAGACCATGCACAAAAACTTCTCTTGAACAACTTTATTGAAAGTAAGAAACTACTCCTACTATGTACAAATGATGACTCTGGGGCATCGAACTTGAACAAAACTTCTTACCTCTATCAAAAACCTGATTCTCATTGACATTTTCTTGAGGTAAACTAAAATTATCTTTCTCATAAATTCCATCAATCTTATTAGCATCTTGAAATAGAACACTTGGCAAAATTGAATTCACACCTTCATTCTCATAGTGTATGTACAAATCAATATTAAACTCTACATCATGCTCACTATGAGAAAATAAATCAGCATGCTCATGTAAAATAGAATCATTCTAAAAATTGTCATCTACATATGATTGATACATGTTCTCAACCAGAAACAAAAATGATTCATATTCTACCTCGTTCAAAAAGTTGCATATGTCAAAACTTTGCAACTCACCTTGTGTATTCGGATGTGAAGAGTATGTAAAATTTGATTGATGTCTACTTGCAGTCATGCCACTCATTAAATTAGATTTATTTTCCACTGAAACCTCTTCACACTCAAACAAATGATTAGTTACCAAGTATGAAAACTTATTCAAAAAGTGATCTAAACTATGATGATCACAATCATTTTCTTAATCTAATAGAATGTCAGAATGAACCTTGAACTTATCTCTACAACGATTATCAACACATAAAGAAAATTCATATTTAGATTGACAACATTCACTATTTTTCTCTTCATTACATGAAACATCAAAACATATTGTAGCATAACCAACAGAATTTGAAATAGTATCAAACATCCCTTCACTAACACCCTCTACATCCAACAAATCATCATGTGCTAAAACATTTGAGGTATTGTCATATACACCTTCAAAGTCTAGTAAAGATTGTTTGGATTCTACCCCTCTTTCCAAATCAAACTTTGGGGAATTGATTTGACTAAATGAAGAAATATTATGATGGAAAATATGAGGATTCTTAGAAACAATTACATGCTTTTCAAAATCACGAGCCAACAAAATTGAAATTTCATCAGGGCTCAAGAAGACTGCCGTACAAATCTTCTACTGGATGTGATTATCCTCTGGATAACATGAAGAACTTACAACAACAAGGACATTAGTATAATAATATGGAAAATCAGCATTATTATGACAAGTTTATTTTCACTTTCATACTTCCTTATGTTGATTGCAATTACCTGATTCATTTGCATTTAAATCCTTCTCTTCACATTTGAAAGACAAATTATCTTTCTCTATGGATTCATTATATTCATTACTACCTTGACTTTCAGTGCACTCATTATTATCATTAGGAGATATAGCATGAACTCTATAATTATCACTTTCCATCTCTTCAATGAATCTTTCAATTTGCAAAATTCTTTGTAATCTTATAGGTGCTGGCCAATTGACTAAATTAGGCACTAGAATATCAAGGAAAACACTAGGCAAGGAAGATTCCTTGGGTCTACAATGAAAAGACATCTTGTTGATTACTGATTTAAACCTTAAATAACATTGTTTGGCATTTAAACCTTGAGTACTTCCTACTTCAATTCTTATAACAATGATAATCCTTTTGTAGATCAATTTATTAAACATAGCAATGTTATTAGCCATAGTCTCTAAACTTTCAGAATTTGACAAACTAATCTAAGATCTAAGATTTGACTCCATCATAAAGTAAAACTTCTACCTCTTCCTTCTAGTGCTGAAAATCACTAAATAGAGGCAACCATGTTTTTAACATTTGACTTCCATGAAAAGAAAACATGAAAACCAAAATACCTCAAGTGTTGATTCAAGATTTTGATTTGCTGATTTGGCATAGGTGCAAGACTGAAAATCCTTTACAGCCCTAGTCAAACTTTGTAGAGCTGCCACGTCTTTGCAAGAGGAATAAAATAATCACTGGTGTGATTTACTTTTACACTTTACTTTCTTATAATAGAAAAATGAAAACAACACTTTAAAAAAAATCAAGAATTTAAAACTTTCTTTTCAAGACACTATTAAAATTTTATGATCTGCCCACACAACTGAAAAGTCCTTCAATATATTACAATGAGATCAACTAGGAACAAATTGGTACACAGATTTGAGAGTCGGCACTCACACTTTGTGAGAAATAAAACATAATTTATCACTTGACAAATCTCAACCATACCTTCCATGTAGGGGAAACTTGCAAATCATTAACACCTTGAAAAGAAAATACACTTCATAAATCCATTCTTGACTCTGAATTTTCTCAACAGCACTTGCAAAAACTAAATTGATTGAAGATAGACCTATAACAATCATAGAACACAATTTACACCCAATTTTACAACATACTATTTTCCATGAATAAAACTTAACTGGGGTGCATGATATTTGAGTAAGAAAACTGGAAAACACATTAGATGACTTACTACTACAATTTTTCACACACTTCTTCTACTATATTGAATCTCTTCTTTTAAATTCTCAAGGTTTGCCTACCATTTAGATTCAATACATCCCCAATAGAGTCACCATTTTGTTGGTGTTTTGAAATGCTATAGGTTTCAAGTTACCCTGATGAGAACAAGACACATCTAGGGGTGGCTTACTCCCATCTTCAACATGCTATTTCATAAATTAGGCCAACTATAGGGCTAAACCCTTCTTCTACTTCGGGCTCTACAAAACCTAGGAGGGTGGATCTCAGATTCACTTATATGGTACCAGTGCAAAAACATATTCCTGAATCGATTAAGCAGATTTAACCCTTATTTCTCCTAATGACTCATGCAATAACATAGATCTATAGTAGCTCAATGCAAGATAATGAAATTCATAAGTTGAGTGAGGGCATCCTTTTTATCTCATTCAACATGAAAGGGAAAATGTTTGGTTAATGATGTTGATATATCAACACAACCCGAAATCTATAGCAATATGAACCAATGATCCTATAACTAATTAGTGCCTTATCTATTGGGAAATTTCATGAATTCAATACATACATCTATGATATCGAGGACATATTTCATACACCCAAACATCAAATGTATCCTATCACTTTGTGAATCAAACATCAGTGTTCATCAAGAATCATTCACATGAAATATCCTTCTCAAATAACTGGCAACCCTATCAAACACATCAAGCATTTACTTGGCCCTTTGTTCCAACAAAAAAAAAATATTAGACATACAACCTTGAGGGGATGCAAATGGGTCTCATTTATTTGAACATAGACCACATAAGACTACAAATTACTAAGATAGGATATGAGAATTAGAATGAAACTAAGGAAATTCTCTCTCATTGGTGTTCACTTCCTTGAAACAATACATTCAAATGCATGAAATCAAAACATAAAAAACCTAACATATTAGAACTAATTGTATTATTTTTCCTACTGTTATTCATACAAGAGAGAATATGCTAAAGAATGTGGTGTCACAGTAATGGGAACACATCAAGACTGGAACCCTAGTTTCACAAATCTGAGAGAACTCTAGATTGAAATACATATGGTATCACTATAATGAGTCATTTTTTCTCCAAGACTAGAACCAACCCTTTACAATGGATGAAAGAAAGAAAGATATAGAAGAGGATGAATTCCTAGATCTGATTTGAACACGACATGTGTCCACTTGAAATTCCCTCCTTTGCTATTGCAAAACCTCTTTTTTTCTTCCTACTCCTTTAATCTAATTTCGTTTTCATTAATATTCTATAACTGACTTGAAATATCTCATGTTCAGTGATGAAAACCATTTTGTTTTCCCAAAATATGATAACCTCATGAAATGCTGGTAAAAATTTGGGTTTAAATTGAATGAAGGTGACCAAAATCATCCCTAACTACATTTTCACCCTGTTTTACCAAGCCCATAGCTACATTTTCAATTTTAATTCATTTCACTTAGAAGGCCCAAACATTACATTTCTAGGTGTAACTTTACATTTCTAGGTGTAACTTGAAGCAGTGAATTTTTGTGCAAAAACAAACACCATAATCAAAAATTTCATCTTCTCTTAGTTTCGGTGATATATAATATGCCTATATTCACCTCTCAAAAACTCCCAGAATCTCAGTTTGAAAAATATTGCCACTGTTAAAGGCTTTGGTCTACAACTTTGAAAATTCAAAAATTTAAAATTTCTATAGTATAAACTTTAGAAACTACTTCTTTAGATTTAAAATTCTGTATATGCATATTGCTTTGAAAATAACTAAAATTATTTTTTTCATTTTGAAATTCAAGCTCACTCTTGTCACTTGAGTCAACTAAGTTTTGACTGGGCTGCCACATGGCAGCACTTGATTGGCTAACCACTGCATAGTTAGCTACCACCAAGTGCCATGTAGCACCATCCTATTTGTTCACCAATCACTGTGACATGGCAGCCTCTCATTTGGTGCTCAAATTGCTGCATCACTTTTTGGATGCACCTGCCATGTCATAATCATCTAAGACCCACTACCATATGGCACTTAGGCACTTCCCTAAATTATTTAACTTCTAAGAAACTTTATAATGTGGGCAAGTACCCACCATAGATTCTAGCCATGTGTCATGATTTGGTGCCTTGGTCATTTGAGCCTGCCACATCATCAAGTGAGCATGTTCATTTAAAATTATTGTATGGTCGCCTCCTGTTGGATTTCCACGGGCCCCACACACATGAGCACTACATTTCCAAAAGGTGATGTCTTAAGATACTTGGCAATATGTAATAAAAAGTATTTAAATATCAAAAATAATCCTCACATAGGCAATATGGGACTAACATTTTCCCTTTTTTGTTTGCTCTGCTTCCATGGTGCTTTAAAATTTAATGTCGCCTTCATCCTTCTACCCCTGCAACTCATTCCTCAAACACTTGGTGTACTTTCAAAAACTTTTAATTTTAATTTTTGTTCTTTGTGTTTCTCTTCAAACTGTTGCCTTATCATTTGGACATGCTTTGACCTCTTTTGAACCCTTCCAACATATATTGTCTTTGAGGCCAATTATGAACCATTCATACTTTCCACTACATTTTTTGCATCATCTCGACTTTCAAAATTAACAAAACCAAAACCTTTTCAATTACCATTTTCATCCTTCATGACAACTACATTCATAATCTTGCCAAATGCTAAGAATTTCTTAGACAAAAGTTCTACTGCCACATCTTGTTCTAGATTCTTTATATACAAATTAGTAAACTTTTGATCAACAAAAGATCCAGATCTTTCCTATTTCTAGTGAGAGGATCTCTTTGAGACCACATGACTCTAATCGGCTTACCCTTAAGAGGCTTATAATGCAGAGTCTCTAGAGACCATTGTGTAATGTTGTGCCTATAGATTCAAACCAATGTCAAGAGACCCATATTTCCAAAGGAAACAATGAGGTCTTTCTCCATTATCTCTGCATCAAGATCTCCCAAATATAAAGAAAATATCTCTACAAAAGATGGTGTAGTTTCCACTGCAACTCCTACCATTGATAATTTTAGTATTGGATTGTCCTAAAATCTATCACTTTCTTCCTTGAATTCTTCTCTTAATTGCTATTCACAGCTGGGACAAAAATTCAAAAGAGCAAACAAAAATCCACTTCTCCTCTACTTAGTAAGCCAATGATTCTAATCTGGAATTTGGTTTCTTTCTTTTACGCAATGTTTTAATCATTTAAAATTTTTATGAAGTTCTAATAAGGTTGGACTACCGATCTTATTAATTTATACCATGCTTTACTTTCTACCATAGATATAATTCTACACATTTGATCGCCCTCAAAAAATGACATTCCCCACTTACTCTTGATCCCCATGTGATTTCTTTATAAATCAATATCACTTAAAAAACTCAAGGCATCTTTAGGATCCTAAGACATTCCATCAATCTGAAGTAGTTAGTTGGACCCCACAATGGGTCCAGGTAAAAAGAAAAAAAAAAATTCAAACAAATGATCCACCAAATTGACCCATTTGGACATCTTAGACTGACACAATTCAAATTCAATCATCGATTCATTATTTAAAAGTCACTTTCAATTAATTCTACAAATTGTGAATTTGTCTAGAGGCCCACCAACTGGCCTTAAAAAATAATTAAATCAAGTAACTAGGCTACGCAAATTGGCATGAGTGTTCAATCCTACACACTCTACCATACTGCAATTTATCATCCAATGAAAAATTCCTAGTAAAAATATTTTAATTGTTGAACATCCATACTTCAATTATCTTCTAGACAAATAGTGTTAAAAAACATAAACTACGTTCGGGTTCAACATTATAAACTAGGTTATTGATCACTTGGGGTTCTAAAAACTAGGGTTTAGGTTATTTTCCATTCAAAGGATAAAAATCCATAATTAGGGCTTATGAAAACTAACAAGAGGAATTTGGAAAATTTCTAAAAATAGGCACTTGGAAATTTTAAACTTGGAAATATGTCAAAAAGTAATTTTTGGTAAACAGACGGACATAAGAAAGTATGCAAATGGATTTTTCATGACTTGAGAATTGGAATACTTCAAGGAATTCTAGGACACAACATGATGGTAGAATCCATTTAGGCTTACCAATCATGGGATCAAAGTTATAATGTGCCGAATAGGGTTACGGATCAATCTGGATACCTTTGTCATAACAACACAATGTAAACTAGGTTTTTAATCATGTTGGCAAACTAATCAAACTGATTTTTTATGATCTTAAAATTGGAACATATGAAGCGTGTGACACCCTGAACACAATGCAAAAATAATTTCTTCATTTGGGTCAACTAGGTCAAAGATATGATTGGTTGAACAGGGCTTCCTAGAATTGTGAGCAACTACACAAATGCATGAAATAGTAAATGACCAAATTTGTGGGGTTCAAAACCTAGTCAAATGGATTCAAAAAGGGATGAAAATATGAACACATGTTCCTTGATATGCACATTGAACATCCCCAAAGTGGAAAATCATGAAACGTTACTGGGTGCAAGATATTCAGTTGCAAACATAGCCTCCTATCACTATTTGACACTTAAGCAAAAATGTAGATTTGGACATTGCTCAAAACAGGACTTCAAAAAATGGCTCTGAATAGAAATTTATCTTCATGAAACAAGGTGCACTAAATGCAAGGTGTTAGAAACATTAAACACATCTTAGCCCTCACAAGGACAATCAAGTACATGTGCATCTAAAAGCACTTAAAAGGGCTCGATATTTCAATGGTACTCAAAATTGAGGCTTTAATTTTGAGTCCCAATAGGTAGATCATACCTTATACAAATCAATGATTGGAAAATTATAGTATGTAGTTCATACAAGGCCTGATATTTCTTTAGCAGTTGAGATAGTAGCAAGATTCACAGCTAAACCCAGAGAAAATCATATGATGGAAATTAAAAGAATCTCGAGATATCTGAAAGGTACTAAATAATATGGTTTATGGTACAAACCTAAAAAAACTTAGATGTAAAGGTATTCAATGATGTTGATTGAGTAGGAATTATTGATGACAAAAGAAGTACAAGTGGTGGAGCATTCTTTCTTGGTAAAAGGGTGGTATCTTGGACAAGCAAGAAACAAAACTACATATCCCATTCTATAGTAGAAGCAAAATATGTTGTAGTAGCAGTGAATTGCTCTAACATTGTTTGGTTTAAACAATTACTAGAAGGCATGAAGATTGAGATCAAAGAACCAATTGTCATGTATTGTGATAACACCAATGCAATTAACATATCAAAGAAGCTAGTGATGCATTCCAAAACTAAGAACATTTCTATAAAATATCATTTTGTCAATAATTGGTGTAGGAAAAAGAAATCAGATTGGAATATGTTCACACAAAAGAACAAATTGTAGACATATTCACCAAGCCATTACCTAAGGATGCATTCCTGTATCTAAGAGATAAGTTAGGGGTCATTCCCCTATTTGAAGCTCACTAAATAAAGTTTTAATGATGCATAAAAAAGAACCAAGTTGAAGATCAATCAGTTGGTGCAGCATAGTCAAAGAGAATATCACATATAAATTAGTACTCAAGGTATGCTAATACTAATTTGGTATGTGTTGTGTTTGGCATATGTTGTTAAAGAGGGAGAATATTACTGTCACATCTTTCTAAAAAAAAATTATATCTTTTTGAGGGAAAAGTATACTATCATAGAAGTTATGTAATCCCTTCATAGAGGGAGATTACTGCATGAAAGAAGAAGAAGCTTTTGGTGAAAAATCTAAGAAGGAGAAATTTTCTATCAAAGAAAGTTGTGTTCTCAAATTTCATTGTGTTATAACATGTTGTGTTGCCGTTAATGCCATAAAGGGAGATTGTTGGATACAATTGTCTAATTGTGTCTTGTCTTTGATGTTACAAAAATGTCATATCAGTTGTTAGTCAGTTCTTACCAAGCTCACTTGGTCAGCAAGACAATTTTCCTTATCTATTGAACGTTCCTAAAGTTTACTTTGTGAAGACAATGTCTACCAAGCTCACTCGAGCGTCAAAAGAATTCAAGCAGGAAGCAGTGTTAATCGAGTTCACATGGTTAACAATGGAAAGTTGGATAGAGTCAGTGTTCACTGCGTTCACTTAGCTACCAAAGGATTTTTGCAAGTTTGCAGTGCTAACCAAGCATCTATTGGTTAACATAAGAAATCGTCTCAAAACTACTGTTTGCCAAGTAGGGTCGGCCTATGAAGGATTTTTTTGTTTTGGAAAAAGAAGTTTAATTATTTTAAGTATTGTTTCTAGCTGACTATGGTGATGATTATTCATTATTATAATTTAAATTTGGGCTGACTTGATAATCTAGATGGTATAAATGAAAGGTCAAGTTGAGATTTCAAGTGTGTGTGCAAGTGTGTTGATTGAATTAAGAAGGAAAGAGTGAGAGTGAACTTGAAGGATAAGTAGGTATCATTGTTGAGTAGAAAAGAGTTATTTGATCAGAAAGGATCAATTATGAAGAAGAATAGAGATCTGTAATTGGTAATTTAGTTGCATCACAATCAGGTCATTTCATTGTTACTCTCTAACCATTGTAGTGGTGATCTAAAATCTCTTAACATAGTTAGTTTAACAACCAAATGTAAATCCTCTAACAAGGTGATAGTTCCATTGAATTTTTTTAAGACCTCTTGCAAGTCCACTCCTAATAGGGTGATTAAATCCTCTAACACGGTCAAACCTAATAGTGTGTTTTGTAACTTTTAACTGGGTTGGCTTGTAATAGGGCTCACTTCAAAATAGTGAAAAATAGTAACTACTTACATTGGTGGTTTTTCCCATATTGGGTTTCCACATTAAATCCTGGTGTCTCATGTGTTCATGTTATTTATCTTATGTTTACAAATTAATCATTGTTAATGTTCTAAGATCAACTAAAAGTAATTCACACTTTGGATTTACTGAGTTACAACATTTTTAGTGTGTTTACTGCGTAATTGCAGCAATTAGTTTTCTTAGTCTAAATTTTATTGTTGACATCTAAGGGATCCAAATTCCTCCTTCTATATTTTGAACATATTCATATGAAATTTTATCACCTTGGAAAATTGTATTTGATCCTAATAGTTGGGAACAACTAATTGTTCAATTTATTGTACCTAATCTTATGACAAGTCTACAAGAATTTTTGATCAACATGGTCTACATTATTTTTCTACAAGATCTTGAGGTAAGTCATTTAGAATGAGTTGAGTGAGTTTTATTGTTTTATTATTTGGATTCTTCAATATGTATGTAGTTGGATCAATTTTTCTAGTTCTGCTAAGATGTAATAAGCACCTTAAAAATAGTCTCTAAGATACACATGTTTAGAAGAAAATATAAAGAGATACCTATTTAGAAGGAAAAGAAACAAACATTTACATAGTCCTTGAAGAAAATTGCAAAGCAATGGCATATAGATCACAAGGGCATGACAATGAAATCACTTAGTAAGGACACAAAAAAAAAATGTAGAAATCAAAAGAGCATGGCAACAAAATTGCAAAGCAAGGGCATGACAATAAATTGTAGAGATTAAAATATTGAAATTATAGAGCAATGAAATGGAAATGAAATGCACTAATCACAAGGACACGACAATGTTCAAATCTCTCCACCCTCATTCAAAACTCTCCATCTGCTTTCATGCACAACTCTCAAAACAATAAAAACAAATAGGGAATAATTTATGTCATTTTTTATTTTATTTTTGTTTATACTTAGGAGGGCATTGTAATTATGATGCCAACATTGGTATTATGACAGTGTTGGGGATAATTGAAAAAAACATGAAAATCACCACTAATTACACAACCATTGCAAATTGTTGTCATAATTTAACCCCAAATGTTGTAGTGACCCCTCCAGAAATTGTCATACTTAAAATTATGGAAGGATTAAGTGAGGGTGCCCTAAACTAGAAATATAAACCATGCCCTCACCCCCCACACAAATTGAATAGGATTGGGCAAAATTTTGGGGCATCAATCAGGTTATTAAGAGAGTTGGCAATATTAAGTTCCAAAAGAAGCTAGAAACTAAGTGGCAACCACCTCCTTTGAAGTACTTAAAATTGAATTTTTATGGGTCTAAGAGATGGGTGGGCATTGTAGTGGTAGGAATACTTTGGAATGCACAAGAAGCATGTATCAAGGGGTATTCTAGAAAATGTGGATGTGTTTTGCATAATGAGGTAAAGAAGCTTGGGTTCTTGTAGGGAGTGGAATTAGCTAACATAATGGGAATTCAAAATTTTATTCTACAGGGAGATTCTTTGTTAGTCATCAAAGCTATTAAGAGGGATATTATGATGAGCTGAAATCCCACATTGATTATCAAAGACACCTAATGTATTTTGAATGGTCTTAATGATTTTAAGATACACTACACCTATAGGGAAGGAAATCAAGTAGCAGACAGCCTAGCGAGATATGTACACAAATTCATCAATGCTCAAGTTTGGAAAATTGAGAAAGATATTCTTATAGAAATCAAACTGCTTGTTTGAAAGGAGGCCTTTTAATGATGGAGTATAATTTGATGATGTATGACATGGATAGTCTCATCACGATAGGCTTGGTGAAGGTTATCAACATGGCACTAAATCTTTAGTTTGTCTTGTGAGCCACATCATGATGGTGCCAACTTTGGGGAGGCCTATATGGTGATAAAAAAATTGGTGCTAGCTATAGTGAAAAGTTGGCAATCACTACTTGTGATGGGAATTGAAAAGTTGGTATTCAATGCAATATTTGGGATAATATTTTATATCATATAAAATCTAGATTTCCAAATATTTAGAAAAATTATAGAAATATTATGATGTGGTTTTCATAGTTTCAAACTTCACTGCATAGTGTGTGAGGATTTGACTATAGTTTTTTTGAAAAATTTGATGAAATGGGTAAAGGATATAGTAGTTGAACTTAACCAAGGGGAAGAAGATCTCATTGTGGACCTCAATGAAGAAAATGTGATGGAGAGAGAAAGGTTTGAAAACTATGTGATCACATTTGAAGAAAGGTTTGTTTCATCCCTTTCATGGAGAGCATGGAGGGCCATGACAAGATGGTCACCTGGTAGTTCATTGACTCATAGAGTAAGCATGGGTTAAGGTCACTTAAGATTTAATAGCTAATGCAACTGGCCTATCAATAGAAGGAAAATCATGGAGGAAGCAGGCTAGAGTTGTGGATGAGATGAGCCTTACAAATTTCTTTCCCTCTAATGAAGCCCCTATCTATTTTTGTGGTGATTTTACATAGGAAAAACTACCAGACCCATGGATATGGTCTTCTATGTCATAATGTGATATGTTACCATCAAAGATAGATTCAACATCTTTTACTATTACCACTTTCCTATACTAAACCATTTTCAGAATAAGGACTATATTTCCTTCTATTTTCTCCTATTATATTGCATGTAGAATATTAGGAAAAAATGTGAGGAGGGAAAAAAAAATCTATTAATCACCAAACCTTGATTTTTGTCTCTTCAAATATTACAAAGGTCTTCACCCTCAAATATTGAGCCTAAACCCTTTGCCTTTGAAAATTACTAAAAAGGCTCAAAGATCTCCCCACCCTATCAAATCCAAGATTGATATGGACCCCACTGCCTTGGCTACCAAAATCAAGAGGGAAAAAATTAAAATCCTAGATGTTAAAAATATTGTCACCACCTCTTGGAAGGGAATCAATTGGTCAAGCAAAAGGCTTAGACATAAAACAAACCTTGAAAACTCTCGGTGCATCTAAACATGAGAACTTTAGAAAGAAGTCTAGCCCTAGACCTAAACACATGGCCACTAGAAGCAATTATGGGAAACAAGAAGAGGAAGAAAGTGCTAGCAAGGATAAGAATGAGGATGACATGGAGGAGGGTCAAAATAGTCTATTTCCCTCTAAGGTTTTAGATACTTTCAAAATCGATACCAAAACCCCAAATTCTGGTAAAGACGAGAATATTGAGTAGAGAATAGTCATTTGGTCAATTACAATGGGTAGCTTGGGAAATCATACCTAGGCAGAGGTTGTTAGGGGAGATGGGGACCAAAAGGCTAAGGATTTTTGGGGTGACCACACTCAACATAAAGATTCCATGGTGGAAATAGATTATAAAGTGTAGGGAAATCTAGAGGTGGAGAAGCTAGAGAAGTCCATTTCTGACTTGATAAAAAAGAACATGGACCCAAAAAATAAGCTTACCAAAGTTTCCAATTTGTTGGTGTGTATTATGCACTCAACAACCACTACCCTCTACCTCATGCAGATTAACAATGATGATGTAACCGATGAAAAGGAGGTGGAGACTACTCACTCTCTATACAACTTCCTAGCTGATGATTGCCTTCGCATGCTATTGGACAACTTGAGGAATTGGTGATTGGTTACCTCCTAATGGTTTAATTCAAATTTACTTTTTTTTTCTTATGGTAGTTACTTTCTTTGCCTTCTAACTCTTAGGATTTTTATGCTAGAATTGTTGACATATTAGTCAAGTTTGTTATTAGTGACACACGCTTATTTAGATTGTAAATAGCTACCAAGCTTATTGTATAGAAAAAAATGTTTTCCAAGCATTTCAGTTGTTTCTAAGTTCTATAGTTACTACTAAGTCCTTTGGACAAGTTCTAGTGCTTAATAAGTAGTTATAGTTATAGTGAAGATGAGTAGTGTAAACTAAGCATCTCAGTGTATGTCGAGTTTACTAGTGCAAACGAAGCTATGTAGTGTTTATCGAGTTTGTAGTTTATGTGAAGTAAGTCTAGTATTAACCAAGCTACTCTATGTTAATTAAGTGACTCAGTTTATACTAAGCTCAAGGTGATATTTTTTACCAAGCTATGCAGTGGTAAACAAGTGATTAAGTTTATATGATGAGTTTCCCAATATCTATCGAGTCACTAGTACATACCAAGTTCAAGAATACTTGGAAGTGATTAGTGTGGATGGAGCTTCTACATTTATTGAGTGCATGATGATACTAAGCATTGATAGTGAATGTCAACTATCAAAACTTAACTGAGTCAGTCTTCAGAGCCCAAGTGTCTACAATTGAGCCAAATTGGTAATATTTGTGTAAACTTGTATTGTGGCCAGCTTTGTAATTTGTATAATTGGATTGGTATATGTGTAATAAATTGTATCATATCCAAGTTTGTGAATGTGAATGAAATGTAATCAAATATAATTAGAGAAGAGTAGAAAAGAGCATATTACAAAGGCTACAATAGTATAAGGAGAAAAATAGACATATCTATCATAGCAAGGTGATTAGCACATAAAGGTATCTCATTCAACAAACCAAGTTGTAGATCAAAGATTAGCTACTACTTCATCCTAATAGGTGGATCAATCAAATCCTTTAACAAGGTATACCTAAGAGTATTTTGTAAATCTCTTTATCGAGTGCATACTTCATTGTATGTTTGTAAATCCTTTTGCAAGGTGGACCTAGTAGTCCTTATTGCTCCTAACAACATAGATCATTAGAAGTGATCAATGTAAGCCTTAACAGGCCAACTTTATACTATATTACTAAAGCATGTGGGTATAATCCCCACCCTAGTTTTACTTTCTATTTGGTAGGTTTTTGGGTCACCAAATCTTTGTGTCACAATGTTATGCATGTTTTCATGTTTTCAGTTTCGTATGAATGCAATTAGATCAGATTATATGTGAAGGATTAAATGTCAATTAGACTATTGTATTAAGAGTTGAAATTGTAGAATTTTTAGAAGTTACTGATTCACCCCTCCCCTCTCAATAACTTAGCCAAGTTAAGAATATTTCCAACAATTGGTATCAGAGCATTGTGGTTCTAAGGAGAAAGCTTAACAACTTGAGCAAAGATCAAGGCCATGAAGATATTCAGACTTGGCAAAACCATTGACAATGAGAAGTTAGCTTTCAAAATAGCTATTGCCTAAGTCAAGAAAGCAATGGAGAAAATATCTCAATCCCTAAAAAGAAGAAAAGAACTTGCAATTCAAATGAATGATCATCTCTACATTGAAGAAAGAATTGAAGATCTTCATTCAAGCAATCAAAGAACTCTTAGAAAAGAATGGTTCCTTGTAAGAATAAGTAAGAAAACTAAGAAGAGAACAAGAAATTTAGTCAGTAAGGCTATGTGAAGTCATGGAGTACAAAAACATGATAAAAGAAGAGATGGAAGGAAAGAATAATGAAATCCAAAACCAATCCCTTCAGCAAGAAGACATTATTGATCAGCTCTCAAATGCAAATGAAGAATCATAAGCCTAAGATCTGAAAATGAAAGATTACAAAATGATCTAAAATCTAAAAGGAAAATCAATGAAAGAATGATGAAATTGTAAGAAGACATGAATCAATTGAATGAGAAAAATCTCTATAGAGAAATAGGAAAAATAGGAATTGGATATATAGAAGAAGGAGAATCATCCAAGCAAGTAGCTCAAAAGAGTCAAAGACCTACTTGAAATCATTGTGATTAGATAGGTCATACTTAAAACAAATGTTGGAGCAATGGAAAAGAAAAATTCAATGGAAAGTGCTAAAATTGCAATCAGCATGGTCCCGAGGCTAACAAATGCAAAGAGAAACCAAGATTTGAAGAAAAATGTCACTAATGTAAGAAACATGGACACAAGTCATTAGAATGCAAAACCAAGATATTGAATCCAGCTAAGAAATTTGTGAAAGTAATATTTAGTTGGGACTACAACTCCTGGTGTAGATGTCATTACTGTGGATAATTTGGACACATTGGAATGAATTGTGTAAAGCATCATTTGAGGAAAAGAGTTACCACTAAAAGATGTTTCACTTGTACAGAACTTGGTCATCTTGCCAAGAACTATATGAATACTGGTAGAATTGAAGATGAGAAGAAGGAAAAAGCTAATAACATCTAAAAATATATGAGATAGCAATGGGTTCCAAAGTCTACCAAGAGTACAAGTCCTAGCAATGGTGATCAAGTCACTCAAGAATTGGGTGACTTCACCATTTCTACTTAAGTTCTCAAAGGAGAAACTGGGACTATGCTACCAATGAAAAAATTCAAAATAGTTCCAAATTGAAAGAAAAAAATTATCCAAATCTATATTTAGGATATAAAGGGATCACCAAGTAAAAGGGTACTAGTGTCTACCAAGTTACCTTCTCTACTGAGCGGGGTTGGGTCACAGACTCTACCGAGAGAGGTTGGGAGTAACTAAATTCTATATGGTTACCAAGTAATCAATGCAAAGAAGTGAATGGTAGTCTATCAACATAATGTCAATTGATCTACCTTTCATACGCAAGCATTTATGGGGAAATTTTAATAAAAGTCATGGAATCAAAGTCATTTTTATCATGAAATTTTTGAGAGCTATTGCAAATTGTGATCTTTAGAGAATCCAAGTGGTTTGAGTCAATTGTCAATGAAAGATTTCAAATTCTCTCAAACCCTACTTAGCGAAGATGGCATCCAGTAGTAGAAAGGTAAAGTGAGGTTTAAATATGTTGGTTCATGGAGTGGAATGGAAGGCATCAGACTTCATGCTCACTCCTACAATCGCCAAAACCCTAGATTCGAGTGGAGTGTAGTCTCAAATCCCTCGAAAGGTATTATTGATCAATGATATTTACACTTAGTTTAAATGTGTTATTCAAGATATTGGCAATTTGGAAATGGATGATGCCCAAGATAAACTATGTGTAAATGGAGTTTTGAAACCTAAGCACCAACACCTAGAAACTAATGGGTTAACTCACATCCCTCACATGCCCCATGAATTTCAAGTAAAATAGATCAAGTTTATCCTTAGTCGGGTGCATAATGGGCAGTTATGGTTGGAGCAACTAGTATTGATCACAAAGAAGATGATTCATCGAATTACTAGTCTCCCAATGTTGGCCAAATCAAGGACAACCAAAACCCTTGGTCAGGCTAAACTAGAAAAGAAACCCCTAGCAGAATGGGATGAAAAAGGAATGAATATTAGCAGCATCACAAACATGGAGTTGAAACTCAAAATCCATATCATTGCACACAAGATTTATAGCTTAAGTAGGTTAAACAACATGTTGTGCAAAGTAATTGACCTTGCATAAATGTAATTAAGAACAATCTATCTTTTGACCTTGCTAAGCTACTATTGAGATAGTTCAACAAGAACATGGAAACATCAAGACATCAAAGAATAACTCATGTAGGTTTGGCTCCCTATTAATTTGTTTATTCTTTTATCTTCATAAATTTTTCCCTTCAAAAGGCTTTGTTGTGTGGAGAAAAGATGTGCTAGTGCTATATCAGATTAATGAGTATATTATTGAGATGGTTGAGAACTATAATAGTTTTATGGACAACTATTGATGCATTCAAGGAGAAAATGAACAATATATATTGAATTCCCAAGAAACTTGGTGAAGATTATAAGGTTGTTGTGTGTTTCATGGTGGATAGTGACAAAGTATACATTCAGGTAGTTAGGCCTAGAATAGCATGGGTAAAACCTCTTGGATATGAGGTTAATATTGATGAAACAAAAGATATAATTGAGGCACTTGTTAATGAACCAGTTGATCCTAAGCCTACATATTTTGGTACATATGATGAAGCAAAAGCAAGGATAGAACTAGAAATAAATCTCCCTTGGGATATTAACAAAGGAAAGGAAAGAATTACTAAATTGAAAATAAGTTCTACCATTTTTTTGATTGAAGGAAAAGGTGAGGATGAGGAAGCAGAGGATGAGGAAGAATCTAAGGAAGAAGAGCCATCAAAGAAGAATGGCAAGGTAATTATCACCAAGCCACCACAGCCATCCAGTGAAATATTTACAAGAAGATCCTCCAAGAAGAAAACTAACATGGAAGGAGACATTATATTCAAAAAACCTCCACCCACCTTCCAAGATAGATTGAAAGATTTGGAAGCTGGAGCTGGTATAACAAAATTTAAGGCATTAAAGTATGAAATTAGAATAGCTGAAGAGTAGAAGCAGATAGAAGATTTGGTGATGGAAAAAATGGGTAAATGAAAATACTCACTAGACCAACTTGCTTCTTAGATTCCTAATGATTTGATGGAGAAAATTAAGCCAAGATAGGAATTTTCCATGCAAACTATCAAAGACACATATGCGAAAACTCTGAGGTAGCTTATACTAAGCATATTAGATGTACAGGTAAAAGAGTCACAAAAGAAAAATGACAACTCTGAAATTCAACACTTGTCTGATTCTAATGAAAGATATTGAATATGTTGTAAGGAATACAACTAACACTTTGAAAAATGCTTATCATCTTCATAAACTGAGTGATTTCCCTAAAAATATAAATGATGATGATGATGAAGATGATAAGGAAAAGGATGAAGAAGAAAATGTTGAAGAAGCAACTCATTTTGATAATGTAGAAGATGAAGAGGAACAAGAGAAAGAGGCTATCAAGGAAGCAACACAAGATGATGAGGAAACTGATCTAGTTAAGATAGCTGCAATAGTCATTACCTCACTTTCTCACTCTCCAAGCAAGCCAGTGACAACATCAAGCACAGAGACAACCCCAACAAGATTGATTGTGACTACCAATGACAACCCAAATGTTTAATCACTCTTTACTCCAATTTAGCTTAGCACATCATTGACTGAAGTGACCTCCACTTCATCTACCAAGCTGCAGAAACTTCCCTCTTCTATTGAGTTGGCTACATTAGTTTTGACCACAAAATTTTTTGACACATCTATGATTGTTACATCAATTTTGGATTCTTCAGGAATTTCAATTAGTATTCATTCAATAAGTACAATATCAGTTTTTACACCTAGTCATAGTATGTCTACAATTATTTCTACTCTAGGCACACAAGAAATAAGTGTAAGGACAATTGAGACCAAGGCTCAATCGAGCACAAAATTTTTAGGAAAAGGAAAAGAGATGGAGGAAGAAATAGACCTAGATGAGAAAATTGTAATCCCTAATTAGGACATCTCCAAGCTTAATCTAGACCAAATGAAGACATTTGGTGAACTCCTCTAGAAGAAAGCCAAACAATAGAGATTAAGAGAGGAAACAGATAAGGAATTTAAAATTATTGAGGATGCCAAGAATATTTTGCCAGAAGCTACAGGTATAGAGGTTGATTCTTCACAACCAATTTTGTATAAACTAATAGAGGCAGTCTAGAAGTTTAATGAAGATTTCAATGGACAAGATAAATTACTACAAAAGGCAGAAAAAAAAAGTTTAAAAACAAAGTGTTGGAGCACTTTGCTCAACAAATTGCTATCTATCAAGTAGAACTTTCTACAATTTTAGGTTCTCGGGAAACATCATGTACAAATGTATCGTCACTTTTTGGTAATCTATGTGATGTTTCTAATTTTACCAAGGAGATAAAGGAAAAATTGTCCAATATATATAAAGATCTTAAGTCAAGTGCTTAGTAGTTGCAACTTGACCCTAGTTCAAGATTTTCACACTTCAAGAAGATAAGATTTTTGACAAATATGCAAGCACAATTGCTTAGAGAAGAAGCAAGGATCATATCTACATTGGTAGATATATAGAAAATAATTCTTCCCAACATGGATGCACTGTAGAAACACATTGCATATTTTAAAACTCTCATCCATGGAAACAACTTCTCCATAGCAGACCATATGATAAAGTTGTCTACAGAAGTGTAGATTGCACTTTACACATGTAAGGTCCTGCAAGACAATTGGGATAAAACTTTGGCAATCAAGGTAAATTCATAATTTTTTATCTCATTTTTGCATTACTATGTAAATAAATAAAATAAATCTTTCACATTAATGTCAAAAAGGGGGAGAAAGATATATGTATAGGGGAGTATATACCGTGAATAAGAAGATATAAGAAAGATGTATCTGAGGAGATAGATGGACAAAGATGTAAAGATTTATGGGAGAGAAAGATATGTACAATAAGTATATGTTGTATATAGCAAGAAGATGTATAGTATACTATATGAAAGAACCTTGCCATATCTTACAAAATGAATTTTGAAAAATTTCAAAAATACTATACTCTATTGAGCTAGTATCACAAGGTAATGGATAAAAGGTATTCTAGAAATTTTTTGAATTCAATTTTGGATGATAAGTGTTTTTGTCACTAATGCCAAAGGGGGAGATTGTTTACATATCAGTCAAGTTTGTTATTAGTGACACATGCTTATTTAGATTGTAAATAACTATGAATCTTATTGTACAGATAACAATGTTTTCCAAGCATTTCAGTTGTTGTTGAGTTCTATAGTTTCTATCGAGTCCTTTGGAAATATTCTAGTACTTACCAAGTAGTTATAATTACAGTGAAGATTAATAGTGTAAACTAAGCATCTCAGTGTATGCCAAGTTTACCAGTGCAAACTAAGCTATGTAGTGTTTACCAAGTTCATAGTTTATGTGATGTAAGTCCAATATTTTTGTAAACTTGTATTGTAGCCAACTTTGTAATTTGTATAATTGGATTAGTATATATGTAATTAATTGTATCATATCCAAGTGTGTGAGTGTGAATGAAATGTAATCAAATATAATCAGAGAAGAGTAGAAAAGAATGAACTAAAAAGGCTACAATAGTATAAGGAGTAGCAAAGACATATCTATCACAACAAGGTGATTAGTACATAAAGGAATCTCATTCAAAAAACCAAGTTGTAGATCAGAAATCAGCTATTGCTTCATCCTAATAGGTGGATCATTCAAATCCTTTAACAAGGTAGATGTAAGAGTCTTTTGTAAATCTCTTTACCGAGTACATACTTCATTGTATGTTTGTAAATTCTTTCACAAGATGGACCTGACAGTCCTTATTTCTCCTAACATGGCAGATCATTAGAAGTGATCAATGTAAGCCTTAACATGAAAACTTTATACTGTAGTACTAAAGCTTGTGGGTATCATCCCCACCTCAGTTTTACTTTCTATTTGGAAGGTTTCTGGGTCATCAAATCTTTGTGTCACAGTGTTATGAATGTTTTCATGTTTTCAATTTCTTATGCATGCAATTAGATCAGATTATATGTGAAGGATTAAATGCTAATTGGACTCTTGGATTAAGAGTTGAAATTGTAGAAGTTTTAAAAGTTATTGATTCAATCCTCCCCTCTCAATAACTTAGCCTAGTTAAGAATATTTCCAACAAGACTAGTTTAATGGTCAATTTGTATCCTATGGCCAAGTTTAGGTATAGTTTTAAGACTTTCATGGTTTTTAGCACTATTGATTTTTCTATCATGCTTATGGGTGAGTTTTTGATATTGAGAAAGGAGGTTGGGTAATGGCATGGTAATGACTTCCAACTAATCTTCAGTCAGTTGTTTTCTCTATTTTGGGTCAAACCCCATTTTGGTTGCTTCTTAAAGTTTCCAAAAATATTTGTTTAAAATTTGTAATATTAATTTAACAACTTTATAATTTACTATATAATGTTATTTAATAATGTCATTATTTAGTCTTAAAAGAATCTATAGTTTTTTAAAATGTAATTATTTTTAAATTGAAAATAATATTAAACTATATATTAATATAATCATAAAATGTATCATTATTAATTTGATTAATTTTGAATTTTTATAATTAATTTAAATTTACAATTAAATACCACTTGCAATATAATACAAAAGTTAATTTTTACATGTGTTGGTTTAAATAAATTTTAATTTAAGTATAAAATTTAAGATTTATTTCAAATTATTATACTTTCATAAATTCTATCTAAAAGAGAACACTTTGACTTGTATTATTATATTTAAATTATAATTTTTAAAAAATCATTATAGTCTTGAATTTTTTTAATGAAGTTAAAATAAATAATTCCTTGTCTATGAGATTATATAAAACTATTAAATAAAATTATATATTGATCTTATCATTATATTAAAACATATTTCAAAAATAAATAAATTATATGTAATATATTTATAAAAATTTAAAAATGATATTATTAAATAGATTTATATAGCATATTATAAACTTATTTTAAATTCATTATAGATTAATGCGATTTAGACAACAATTTTAGAGCATAAATTATATTGAAAAGAAACATTTTAAGTTATATTATTATATTTAAATTATGATGTTTCAAAAATATATATTTTTAATGAAATTAAAATAAATAATTCCTTGTGTAACTGGACAACTAATTATCCAATTGTTATTTATATAAACTTTATATTGAATTTATATGACATTATACAAAAATATAATCTAAAATTACATATTAATATTACTATTATATTAGAACATATTTTAAAAGAAATATTTAAATCTAAAAATAACTCTATATATCAATTATATGTAATATGTTTCAAATTTTAAATAATAACATTTTAAAATAAATTTATATAACATATGTTAAAATTATTAAATTTATATTATATTATAACATAAATATTATTTTAAAATTAAAGAATAATTAAGATCATACTGAATGCTAAAATTTGAACATTTAACTTCTGTGGGTTTCAAGTGTCTCTTGTGTACAACTCTCTGTCTGAGCTTTCCTTCTATTGTCTCCATCTATCAAACTGCATTTAGTGCAAAAGTTTTTAGGGCTAGTTTATAATGGCCCCAACTAGCTGTTACCTAATAGTTGATACTGGTGTTCATGTTGCTAGTTTGGATAACCATGGTGCCTCCATTGAGAAAATGTCCTCGCAAGTTCATCCTAAAGGTCTTCCATGAGGTAATCCTGATATTATCCTTCCTTTGCAAGAATTTGATGTTGCATCTAAATGGTTAAAACAACATACATTAATTGGGTATTTTTTAAGTAAGACTCCTATTTAAGCCATGCTTAGAGAATGGGTTACCAAGAGTTGGACTCGTCATAGAGTCCACCTTGAAGCTGTGCAAAACATTACCAAAGATTTTCTTTTATTCTACTTTACTAACCCATCCCAAGTTGATGCAATCATTAGCAATGGCCCTTGGTCAGTTCATTCCTCTTTGCTTGTGTTTCAAAGGTGGTCATGAGAATTTATAGTCTTTGATGACAAAGAGCTTAGGGTTCCTATTTGGGTTAAGTTCCCTAGTCTCCCCTACCATGCTGACCTTTTATTGAGTCTATTGCCAACACTATTGGAAAAGTTATTACTAAGGAACATGATAAAGTTTTCAATGCTCACCCTTAGAAATACATTTCTATTGAGGTTGATCTCTCCAAGGATCTCAAGAATTCTATGGAGATTTAGATTTGTTCCCACACCTTCTCTTAGAAGGTGCTCTATTTGAACCTACCAAACACTTGTTATAGGTGTCAATTGGTGGAACACAAGATTAGGTATTATCCTTTAGCATTGCTTAAGGTTAAACCCCCACCCAAGGATGACCACGTTAAGCTAGTAGAAGGGAAACAAAAAGAGTAATTGACCATATTGGGTGCAAGGGCAAGGATTCCATAGCTTCCAAACAGTCAAATGTTGCTTCAACTTCTGCTCCTCCTATGCATAATGGAGCATAAACCTCAAGCATTGTAGGGTTGATAATGGTTTCACTAGAGTCAATTCTTGTTGTTTCATAGGATTCAAACCCTATTATTTTTTAGGGGAACAAGAAAGCTATGAGGGCTACCACTACTATGGTGGTTAGCACTCTGCATGATGTGTTCTCCATTGAGACTCAAAATTTTCAACATTCTTGTAATCCTTCTAGGTGTGCTGAGAAACTAGATAAGAAGTAGCATGTCATCTTTCCCTGAGGATTTCCCTCTAGTTTAAACCTGGTTTCTACTTTTTTGCAAAATAGTCAATCCTCCCTCGAGGATGAAGAAGATATGGAAGATTTTGTTAGAAATAGGGATTACTGAGAGGGGGGTGAATTAGTAATCCACAAATATTACTTGCAAAATGGATATTATTACTTACTTTAAACCATGCATAATAAAGCAATAAAGTAATGCTAAATAGTAACAATAAAAATGCACAAAGATAACTCATAACACCAAATTTTGTTAACTAGGGAAACCCTGGCCAAGGGAAAACCTGGTGGGGATGATACCCACTCAATAATATACTAATATATAAGTTCCTTGTTAGAGTATGGACCCTATTAGGAGTCAATGAGAAAATTTAGTATGTGGAGTCCCTGTTAGGAGACTTTGAATCCCTGTTAGGAGATTCCAACCCTGTAGGAGTTGTGGTACAATGTATGCAAGAAGAGCCCACTACCCAAAAATGCAATTTCAATTACAAGAAGAGCTCACTACTGAAACAAGTAATTTACTATTATCTCTTTTTGTTATGATCTTCAAATTGATCTCAAATCACCAGATAGCTCATATAAAACTTTGCATATATTGCTTTCACAAGAGTTCACTCTTTACAATTCGTAATTCACATTTTCATAATAGCTCACTACTTCTTATCCCAAAATATCATTTGCATAAATACCATGCCTTTACACAAATTACTACTAGGTCACTTGAGACCACAAACCATTTTCTCACATTAGAGTAAACATCTAGGGTGTCGGCCCTAATTGGATAAGTAACTTTTTTATAAACAAGAAAATTCTTTCCTTCAATTCCACTATCCCGATTCATCAAAACATGATTATCTCTATTCAATACAGTCTATACTAACTTCCAAGGTCATACATATCATCACCAACATGTATACTATATCCATGTAACTTTGCTATTCATATTATGATGTTAGCAATACATTATAAACAAAATAATACACTGCTATAAATCAAATTCTATACATAGACAATTTTCTCATTACCAAACATTAAGTATCTTTGTTCCCAAGGTTTCTTGTTAGCATGTACATCACGTGTTGCCATAAATCACAACAATTTCATATCACTATTAGCCAATTGCCAACAATCTACCCCTTTGGCATTTATGGCAACAAAATAGGGAGAATTCACTAAGTGATAAAAACTTAATATAAACAACATATAAACATCACATATGCTCACCCTTTCGATATACTTCACTACTTTTATTTACATTGTATCTCTCCCATTTTTGACATGTATAAAATTTTCACATATATCTCCCCCCCTTTGACATCACAAAGGTAAAAATGTCAACATTCTATCCAAAAACTATCAAAAACTATTGTCCTTCCTTTTGTTAATATGATTAATCATACAATCATCAAACATACCCTTCAAACTATCCATATCTTTGGTCCATGTTTCCTTGGCAGACTCAGCTAAGGTAAGAATTGCACATAAGGCATATGATGCAATGTTAATTGCATTAATATCTGAATATAAAAAGTTTGAATATGTGTCCTTGGCCTTGACACATTCCTCTAAATATTTTTCAACGAAAGATAATTTAAGATCAATAGATTCTCTGAAATCAAATGTCCTCCTCAAGATTTGTTCTTTCCAAAGTTTGAGTTTCCTATTGTCACTTTGAATATTGGAAACTTGACCTTCAAAATCATCTACTTTACAAGATGGATGTTGGATTTGGCTAGATAAAGTCTCTAGCTTATTCATCTTTAATTCTATCTAACCGTCAATATTTTTAGTCAGCCTGTATGATAGTGTACACTTAATATACAAAGTTTTCCCATCCTTCTATCCACAGTTATTTTATACAAGTATCAAGATCAACTAAATCATTCTTGATATTCTGACAGATGGTGCTAAATAAGTTAGAATCATGGGAAATTTGTACCTTTGCCTCTACAACATTCAACAAATTTGTAAACTCTTCATAAAAAGATTGTAGCATAGCTTGTGCTCTTTGTTTAGGATTTTCTTTAGTGTGTTGAACTGCTAATGTATTGTGTAGTCTATCTATACTTCCATTAATGTTTTCTACAAAAAATTTACTATCTTATTCTTTTGTATAAGTTTAGATAAGGATGAGATTAGATTTGTTTGATCATCATCATCAGTAGCCAAACTGGAAAGAGAGAGCAGAGTGGATGAACTAGATGGGTTAGTCTCATCCTCCCTCTATTTCTTTGCTACTTCTTTTGTTCTTTTCTCTTCTTCTTCTTTCTAGTCCTTTTCTTCTCTTTCTCTCTTTTCTTCCAATCTTTTCTTTTCATCTTCTCCTATTTTCTTTTTCTTTTCTTCATCTGCAATTCTTGTCTTTACTCTTCTTGTCTTCCTTAAGAAATTTTTGCTTGGCTTCCTCTATTTTCTTCTTTTCTTCTTCTAGTAGCCTCTTCTCTTCCTCAATCTATCTCAAATTACCCTCAATATTCTCAATGTTTAGTTCATTTGGTTTGGAACCACCAAATGGATTGGTATCATCAATATTAATGGTAACATAAGTTTGATCAATTTGTATAGTGTCACCACTTACTAACACTTTTGAGGTTCTAAGAGTTGGAGGAGATGGTGACTCTCCCAACATTTGACTAATTGTTGTTGCAGTCTCACTTCTTAACTTATGCATTCCTCCAATCATAAATAGTAATGGTCTCAATTTATTCCTCAAGTATGGAGCGAGGTTATCCAATAGTCTTTTAATTTTATCTTCAGCATCAGTCTTGCAAATGGTCATGAGTGTAAACTTTAAAAGTTCAAGGTCTTCTACCCTTGTAGGAGCCTTCTTATTAATGAGTCTCTCATAGAATTTCTAGTTTATAATTCTCTCAAGGTCTTTTAGTTTTAGATTATTAGCCACAATATATCTCATCGTAGATACATCCACCAAATATTTCTCAAAATTGTTGTATAAATTATAGAACTTGTTCATCTAAACAAAATTACCTTAATTTAAAATAGCTATATTGATCTTTTCTATCTTTGGCTTCTAAGGTTTCTAAGCATTTCCTATTAGTTTCTTAGGTGGAATCACCTTTTCTACTTGTTTAGTTTCTTGTTCTTCATCACCTTCATCACTAGAGTCAATTGTCAACAATGTTTTCTATCTTTGTCCTAGTCCTATGGCCAGCTATATGTCTCTCTTTGTCATTGTAGACACTGCTTCTATTAGAAACAATAGTCAACCAAGTTAACTAATAGTGGGGCTGAATTAGTTACCCAATAATTAAAACACTTATCTTTATTAAACAAACTTATTCATTCAACCAAATTAAACAACAACAATTCAAAGATTCACATAGACAATAACACTAGATATGTTCACTAGGGAAACCCTTGATCAAAGGGAAAACCCTAGTGGGAATGATACCCATGAGATGATGTACTAATATAAATATTCCTTATTAGAGGATGGACCCTATTAGGAGTTTGTTACAATATTTAGTACAATGAAACCCTATTAGGAGGCTTTCAATCACTGTTAAGAAATTCCAACCTTGTTAGGAGTTGTGGTAAAATGTATGCAAGAAGAGCCCACTACCCAAATACCCAATTTCAACAAAAAAAGAAGAGCTCATGCTCAAACAAGTAATTTACTAGTATCTTCTTCTTTTCTTTGTTCTTTCCTCTATCCTGTTAACCAAAGCAATCACTGTTAGACCTTGTAGACTAGGTCATGAACCTTAGATCACTTAGAAAAACCTTGGCAATGAAGTTTCCTTCACTTTTGCACTACTTAGATCAAATTCACATTCCTCACTCTCTACTACATTTTGAACATTCATAATTCATAATTCACATATCACCATATATACACACTTCATGATAAAGGAATATGTCCTTCCTTTATACTGAGTCCATAAAACAATTCCTAAGTTGGCTGCTTGTCCTTCTCAATTAATTATTATAGGACCTCACTAAGAACATGTTACACTTAGCAATAACACAAATCTTCCACCTTGCAACTTGAGTAACTTCCTATACTTGCACTATTGTAAGAATTTTCCTAAGGAAATAACTAAATGGGAAGATCAAGAAGCTCAGTAGATAACATAAGAGAGATAAATAGTGATCAAATGAGAATCTCAATAATGATCAAAATGATAATGGATATCAAATGAATAAAAACTAAAAGTGTTTGTATATAAAGGCAACTATAATGACTAGGAGTCAGCAAAAAGATAATCATAACAAATAAGCACATGTCCACTAAGTGTGGATTATCCTCCATTGTGCATGAATGTATGTGCAACAATGAAAGGATAAGAATACAAAGGTGTATCTCATAAAGAGATGTAGTAGACAAAATGTGCTCAATTTGAGTGCAAACAACTATGTTGTCTATGTGACAACTCATATGAATATGCAAACTCCTAGGTGTCTACATGACAACTAATGTGAATATGCATTATCCTAAGTAAACTTAAGTAAAGTTTAAATAGTAAGTACTTATTTACACCAACAAATATCATGATGAGTGAGCTTAGCCACATCGTCCTCAACATGTCTTCTTCATGTCCTCAACCTCAATCCTCAAGATATCAACTATGCTAAGAGATATAACAACTTTACATGAATATACCTCTATAAACTCTATCTTAGAATAGCCATCACCAAAAATTACATAACTTCTTCTAGACTTGTTCTTTATAATTTTGATGTTAACTACATATACCAGATACTCCAAAGTATCACCCATAACCTTGGGTGGTTGTCATTCATAGCTAGTCGTTCTTACCAACTTGGTGTTTCTATATTTCTTCTATTAGATACCACAAAATACATCAAATATGCTATGTTGACATCAATGACAAACTTAGTCACAAATATAACATATCATCATCTTTCCAATCTTCCAAAAATTGTACACTTTGGCATTGATGGCAACATAGATAAAAAAAACATTGTTCCAAGAAAAGCAACAAAAGACAAACAATCTTCACATCCTCTTCATCAATTATACTCCATCATTGATATACCTCGATGTGCTCTATACCAAATTGTTATTATAAATACATGTCACTTTCTCCCATACTCATGCCAAACATCTTCTCAACATGCTGTCAAACTTTTCTTTCACAGTATAATGTTTTCCATGCCACACTTCTACCCTATTTAGCACAAGTTTTTTCATGCCAATCTCTCCCCCATTGATATCAATATCAAAGGTTTCTGCAACCAACATCTCTACATCAAACTCTACAACAACTAGTACTTGTTTAGCTTAAGTGTCAAAAGACACTATTCAAAATCTCAAATTAACAACATCAATAAGAGTCCTGAATGATTTTGTTCGTCACAAATACTCCCCCATACAAGAAGCATCAAAATCTAGTCTAGACAAACAATGTTGCTCTATTACACTAGATTGATGTACTCGTGCATCTTCTACTTTGATGTAGGAAGGGGAATGACCCCAAGAATACTTTTTAAATACTCAAAAGTCTCTTTGGGAGGAGGCCTAGTGAATATATCTACAATTTTCTCTTTTGTGTTGACATACTCCAATCTAATTTCCTTTTCTACAACTTTTTCTCTCAATATAGGATACTTAATAAAAATGTGCTTTGTCCTTGAGTGCAACACTAGATTTTTAGACATATTTACCATACTTGTGTTGTCACAATGTATAACAATAGGTTCACTGATCTCTATCCTTATATCCTTCAACATCTACTTCATCTAGATAACTTGATTGTAATTATTTGCTATTGCAACATACTCTTCTTTTTTTGTACTTTGAGATGTACAATCCTACTTCTTGCTTAACCAAGAAACCAACATTCCTCTAAGAAATAAATCTTCTCCACTAGTGCTCTTTCTATCATCCATACTACCTACCCAATCTACATTAGTATAAGAACTTAAAGTAAAATCATTAGATATGTCATTACATAATCCAAACTCTGAAGTTCCTTTTAAATATCTAAATATCCTTTTCACTACTACATAATGTACTTCTCTGGGATTGGCCTAGAATCTTGCAACAATTCCAACTATATTTGCTATATCCGACCTTGTGTGAGTCAGATATTGCAAACCTCTAATCATAGATCTATACTTCTTCTACTCAATAGTAGGTGTCTCATAATTTGTAGATATTTTGTGTCCAATTACCAAAGGTGTTCCAACACGTATAAATCTTTCCAAACCAAACCTTTTTAGAAAATCCTTCAAGTACTTAGTTCAATAAATAAAGATTCCTTCTTTATTATATATTATCTACAATCCTAGGAAATATTTCATCTCACTTATCATACTCATTTCAAATTCTTTCTTCATTTCTTCTACAAGCTTCTTACTTTCTTCATCATTTCCTACAAATATGATATCGTCAACAAATATTATCAAAATCATCAAACCATCATCAGTTTCTTTCCAATATAGATTACTATCGGTCATACCTTTTCTATATCTAAGCTTTGTTAGATGCTTGTCCAACCTTGCACACTAGGTTCTAAGTCTTGATTCAATCCATACAATTCTTTCCTTTGTTTGCATACTATGTCCTTGTCATTTGTCAAAGGAAATCCTTCATGCTACTCAATGACCTCTTCTTCAAGTTCTCCATTCAGAAATGTTGACTTGACATCCATCTAATATACTTTGAATTTCTTCTATGCTACATAGGCTAAGAATAATCTTACAGCTTCTATTCTAGCCATTGGAGCATAAGTCTCCTCATAGTCTATTCCTTTTTGCTATGAGTAACCTTTACATACAAATCTTATTTTTTTTCTTACAACATTTCCTTGCTCATTCATCTTGTTCCTGAATACCCATTTGGTTGCTATCACATTCTTATATACTGGTCTAGGGACCAGTTCCCATGTCTCATTCTTTACTATTTGATCCAATTCCTCTTTCATAGCTTGTTTCTTGTAATCATCTTTACATGCTTCATCTGAATTCTTTAGTTCAACTTGAGATATCAAGCATAGTTTGAATGGGTTATTCTTTATCATGTTCTTTCCTAAAGTGGGATATTTTATCTCAACTCTTGTCTCTATTGAAGGTTCCAAGATTTATTCTTACCTTTTCTCTCCTTCATTTTGCAAATCATTGCTAGCCTCAAGAAATACCTCATCTTTCCTTGGCTTAGTAACAACATCATCATCTGAACTATAATAAATTATTCTCTCTTATACTTTGAACTTCTCATCAATTCTCACATTAGCTCTTTCCATAATAGTCTTAGTTCTTTGATTATAACATCTATAAGCCTTTCTTTTCAATGAATAACCAAGAAACACACCTGCATCACTGCTAGCATTGAACTTACCAATGTCATCATCTCTCTTAATGTAACACTTACTTCCAAATATTCTAAAGTACTTAACTATAGGTGAGTGACCAAACCATAGCTCATAAGGTTTCTTTTTTGTATCCATCTCGACTCGAACTATGTTCATAGTGTAGACTATTGTAGTCACTGCTTCTCTCCAAAATATCTTGGATACATCATTTTTTGCTAACATATCTCTAGCTACTTTTGTCACAAACTTGTTCCTTCTTTCTACAATGCCATTCTATTGAGGGGTTCTTGGAGTTGAGTCTCTTAGTTCCATTTTCTTCACAAAATATATTAAACTCATTTGAAGTAAATTCTCCTCCTCTATTTGATCTTAAGCATTTAATCTTTACACCAAATTCATTTTCAGCTCTATTCTTGTATATCTTAAACTTTTCAAATGCCTTATATTTCTCTTTAAGAAATGCAACCAACATCATTTTAGAAAAATCATCAATAAGAATCATAAAATAGTTTTCACCATAGAATCCTCTAGTCTTTGAAGGACCGTTGAGATCTATGTATACAATCTCCAACTTTTCTAAGGTGGTAAACTTCTTACTGGGAAAAGAAATTCTGTTATGCTTTACCAAAACACACTCCTTGCAAATTGTGTTAATAGGTTTTACATTCTTTTGCAAATCTATAATAGAAAACATTTTACTATTCCTCATAATACTATCAAAGTTTATATGATAAAATCTCTTATGTCATAACCAACTATCATCTACCTTTGCAACCAAACATGTCATTTTAGTAGGATTCAACTGTAATACATTACCTCTAGATCTACTTCCCATTCCAATTACATTTCTAGCTTTATCTCTATTAGTTGTCCATGAGTTCCCATATTTTAAAACTTTTTCCTTAGGTGTTTGAAGTCTTTCCTTCATCGCTCCATGTACTCATCATCATTCAAAGTGCTATACAAATCCTGAATGGTTCCTATCACAATCCCTAATTTTGAACCACTTTGAACCACTTTGAGTTCCGATTCAAAGTAGTTCAAAGTAGTTCAACCAAAGGTTTTACACTAACGAGTTTTCTTGCAGAAAATGTGCACCCATCTAGCAAAATGTTCTTCTAAATCACCTTGAACCACTTTGAACCTCAGTTCAAAGTTGTTCAATGGAAAAGGCATCTTGGTGAAATTGGATTATGGTGTATGATGCACTGTCATTTTGCAAGGCATTGATGGTTATGTCAGAGAGTAATGATTTAAAGGAATTTTTTGTTCCTAATGCAAAAATCATCATTATGAGAAAAAGTGGAAAATCTTTGGTCGGACAAAGGATTGGATGTTGCAATAAAGCTAATCATTATTGATATAGCCAAAAAGGGGATTTATTAAATGAAATAGTTATATCACAAGGCATTTGAACATGTGATCTTTAACAAGGAGTGATTTAACATAATCAAATTTCCACAATCCATTAGTATGTGAGCAATGTTTCTGGATTAGATTGTGTGAGTTTTTTAAGCATCAACGTTTCGGATCATACTACATGATCCATCATCAGGACAAGAGAACATCAGAATATGGAATGTGTAGACCAGGACACCACAAGAAGTCCTAAAAGGAGAGGGGGGGGAGGGGCACAAAGACCAAGAGGACCAAAAATAAAGACATAACCACCAAGAGAACCGGTACAGAATAACCAATCATATGAAAAAATGCAGATAATGTGTATAGATGTAAAGGAATTTTTAATATGCATTAAAAAATGATAAAAAAAAAAAAACTAAATAAAAATTAAAAAATAAATAAATAAGTAGATAAATAAAAAATTAAAAAAAATTAAGGATCAACGTGAAAAAGGGAGGAAGCACACGATTATGAAAAAGAATAAATAACTATAAGAGGTTGAAAATACAAAAATTAGGACTTAAAAAATTAAATATTAAATTAATAATAATAAAAATAAAGAAGGCTCAATCCCTTACATAAATATATAAAAGAACAAAAAATAAATAAATAAAAGCATGTGCAAAAATTAAGAACTTATATACAACTATATCTAAATAAAATCGAACAAGCCAAAATTTTTTTTTTTTTATATCCCCAAGAGAAAAAACAAGAAGAGAAACATTAGAAAGGCCCTAATACCAAAACAAAGAAGCTATACACAAAATAAATAAAAATAAGCTCAGGAGCAAATAAAACCTAAATAAATAGATCGAACCTAAAAACTAAAAATGCTACTATAAGAAAATGTGTAAATATGCCATTAGTGCGAAACAAACACAACACTGGAACCAACCCAGATTAAAGACAACAAGCACAAAGAGATAAAAAACAAATCATAAATAAATAAATGAGGATATAATAAAAAACAAGACATCAAGATGGAAGACCCAAGGCTGAAACCACCTGCACAGGAAAGAGCTCGAGGGTTAGAGCGACACAGAGGGCTAAGACGGAATGAAAAAAGAGTGGAGAGATAACATGAAGCAACCTGAAAAAAGAAAATAGAGAATATGAGGAGGGAGGAGCTCGGAGACCACAAGGTGGGGCCAAGAGACTGAAGACGAAGGGGGGGGGGGGGGGGGGGGGGGGGGGTTTGGGGGGGGGCTCCCCCATAAACCGAACAGGCCAAAATGGGGGAGTGACAGGGGAAGGCTAGGGGACATACCAGGGGGGGCAGGAAAGCTCGAGAAGCATCAAGGGTGATGTTGAGTATTAAGCAAGCCCAGGAGAGGTTGCCAAGACAAGCTGATGGACCATCCATCATCTCGATTGAGGTTGATGGGATGATAGTTAATTTCAATAGCTTCCTTAAGTTTTCTTTTGAAGAAGTTATCCTCCATGGAAAGAATTTTGGCGGCCTCCAGACAAATGTGATGCTTGGTGGCCGAAGAATGCTGAGAAAGGGCAGATTTATGGGTTCTATCATGTCTAATATCTGCACCATGCTCCCGAATTCTGGTACGAAAAGAATGGCCTGTTTCCCCTATGTAAGGGGCCCCACAAGAGCACTCAATCTTGTAGACTCCCGAGTCGAGGAAAGAGTCTTTGGTGTCCTTAAGGGGAGGAACTCGATGATGTAACTACGAAAGGGGTTTGAAAGCAGTATGAAGACCCTTTTTAGATAAGATCTTGGCCAACTTCTGAGAGATGCCATCAACAAAAGGAAGGGTGGCAAACCGGGGATTCTGGTTGGGTGGAGGACTGAGGGTACACCTAGAAAGAAAGAAGGACTTGGCTCGGTTGATAGCCTTAGAGATCTGCCTGTGAGAATATCCATTTAACATGAATACTTGACGAAGATGAGTGAGCTCTTCATGCAAGTTGTCATCATCACAGATTCTGAAAGCTCTAAGGGCGAGGGTCTTAAGGATGCCAACCTTCTGGCTGGGGTGATGGTGGGAGGATGCATGCAAGTACAAGTCAGTGTGGGTGGTTTTATGGTGAACCTTGTGACCGAATGACCCATCAGCCTTTCGGATAAGAAGGACATCTAGGAAAGGCAACTGATAGTTAGACTCGAGCTCTTTGGTGAAGGAAATGTTGGTGACCAAACTGTTGATGTGAGAGTGAAATAGTTCAAGGTTCTCAAGCCCATGTGGCCAACAAACATTAGTGTCATCAACGTATCATTTCCACCATTTGGGTTTGAGGGGGAAGGACTGGATAGCCATCTCCTCAAAATACTCCATGAAGAGGTTGGCAATGACCGAGGAGAGGGGCGAACCCATGGCTACTCCATCAACTTGTTCATAGAAGAAATTTTGGAAAGAGAAGAAGGTGGATCTTAAACAAAGCTCAACCAACTCTGCGATCTCATCCCCGACCTTGTGTTTGACAAGATTGATGGAGTCAAGAATGGGGACCTTGGTGAAGAGGGAAACCACATCAAAACTAACCAAGATATCGCTAGGTTCCAACTTGGTGTCCTGAATGGATTGGACAAAATGGTTGGAGTCTTTGATGAAAGAGTCGGACTTTCCTAGCAGAGGCGAGATGATCTTGGCAAGGTGGGAGGCCAACAAGTATGTGGGAGAGCCAATGGTATCCACAATTGGTCTTAAAGGGATGCCACGTTTGTGAATTTTTGGAACCCCATAGATGCGAGGGGTCATCTCTTTAGAAGGAAACAATTTTTTCTTTGTTGACTCATCAAACGAGGACTTGGCCAAACTGGACTTGACTCTCATAAGGATCATAGAGCAAGGGTTGCGAGAGAGGATCTTGTAGCTATTCGGATCTGAGAGTAAGTCCAGAACTTTAGACACGTAGTCCTGCCTGTTCATCACAACAGTGGCATTACCTTTGTCCTCTTTGGTAATGACAATGTCATTACTGCAAATTAAGTCATGGAAGGCGCGCATCTCAGAATTGGGGATATTGCGCTTGGGTGGCTTGCCATGCCTCAGGGCCACTGCACAGTCTTGCCTAATTTCTTCGGCGACATCCGCAGCTAGGCCACTAATGGCATTCTCAATCTCAATCAAAAATTTGGCATGAGGGATGGCAATAGGGGTGCAAGCAAAATTGAGACCTCGCTTAAGAAAATTAAAGGACAGCAGGTCAATGTTGGCACTAGATAAATTGACCACGATTTTATTCTCCCAATCATGAACCAAAGAGGTGGAAAGAGGAGAGCTCAGGGGTACAGGCAGAATAGGGGGAGTGCACAACGAGACCGAGGAGGGCGAGACATCCCGAAAGGTGAAAGGAGAGGAGGTCTCACCGGGAAGGGAAGGCAAGGAGGACAAAGGGATAGGAGAAGACGACGCAGGCAAGGTCGAACTGAGGCCTAAGGCAGTGGCTGCGGGGGCTACTGACATAAGGTCAGCACACCTTTGGGTGACATGACCCGCACCAATAAGGGGAGGTGGTAGGTGCGAGGGGCACCTCAATCCATCAAATCCATGATCTGCTAATTTAATGCGAGACTTATCAAGCACGAAAGAGGAGGACGCGTGAACAGGAGGCGTACCTGTGCAAGTTGGAAGAGAACCATTGAGAAAAGATGACCGTTGAGAGGGGGAGGACCTCTGATCGAGTGCGCCAAGGATGGGAGACTGCTGCAACCGATTACTGGAGGACCCCGCGTTAGGAATGACCAAGGGGTCATTGTGCTGCCTGCGCATATTAGCCGCCAACGAGTGGTGAGGATCAGGGCTGGAAGTGCTCCGAGGAGAGACACACGGGTCCAAGACGGGAGAAGGCACTAGAGTGATGCTCTGCAGAGCTGGAGCCAAGCGTCTGGGTGAAGAAGAAACCAGCGAGGGATAATGGAAGACTTGCGAGGAAGGAGCACGCCGGGCTGAAGATAACTGGTCTGGATCATGCGAGTGATGAGGACACGTAGGTGCAAGAGGGGCCATGGGATTGCCAAGCACAGGAGTAGACAGGCCAGCGTGGTCTACCACTGCATTGGGGACATCAGCCAAAGAGGAGGCTGAATGAAGAGAGGAGTCTACCATGGCTTCCTACTTGACTTATAAGGAGTGATTTGTCATTAATGCCTTATAATGAGCTTGTACTTCTGCATGTAGGTTCTTTTCCTTCTTAAAATGAGCTTGGCTTTCTTTCTTTTTCAATCATGCGAAGAGTTGAAACTTTGGAGAAGAAATTGTTAAGGAAGGGAAAATCATTGTTTTTTTGCAAATTACAGGTGAGAAACATAGAAGTTCTTGTTTTTGTTCTGCAATCTTTGTGTTTTCCAAGAAAATTAGTTTGAAGCCTTGTTGTTTTGATTAAGGATGAAGTCTATTTTACATTTCTTTGGCAATGTTTCAAGTTTGGAATGTAGAAAGCCTATCATAAGTGATATGAAATTAGAGGGTGGTAAGTTAGAGAATTTGCAAGAAAATTTCCTTGAGTATGTTGATAAATTGAAAGGGTGTATGGAGGTTCTAACCAATGGACTACTTGAAGCTGCGACTTTTCCCTCATCTCTTTTGAGTCTTGAGTTGCCCCAAATGTGTATTGACCATATGATGTTAGGAGAAAATGTATTGTAAGTGAAGATGGTGAAAAAGTGATCTCAATTTTGAGAGATACAATTGCCTCTGTATTGCATCTACTAGATGGCACTTTTTCTACATTATCCCCTATTCAAGCCTAGGCCAAATATCAAGAAACTCCAAACCAATTTTACAATACCCTAGCTAGGAAATGGACTAAGACCATGTATGGTGGAGGTTATAGGGTACCAAAAATTATAACTAAAAATCACCTCAAACCTCATATTCACGACCTTGTGGTGTTATTGCATAGAGTCAAAGGTTCTGTTGATGTCTTTCTCTTTGAGGAATGGATGTATAGATATATAGAAATCATTTTGAAGGGAACACAATGGATGAACTATGTAGAGATTATTGCTAGTTCACTAAGGACGTAACTTAAGCATGACAAAGAGCCTAGGGAAAATTTATATATGGCTTCCTACTTGACTTATTGTATTGCCTGTGTTTGTGACCTTACCCCCCTTCCTCACGGAGTCTAGAATGAAGAAATAACAATGTACAAATATTGCCCTTTGATGCAAAAGGAAAAATCAATGGAGAACTTTAAGAATGTTCATGATGTGTTAATTGAGAATGTGCATATAGCCTTGAAGAAACCACCAATGCCTAGGTTGTCTTCTGAAGCTCAAAGGTTGATTAAACAATATGAAAGTTATTTCATACAGTTTCCCAAGTTCACTTACTTGAGAATAGGTAGATTCAAAGAGCAACCTATAAGATTTCTGTGATATGCTTTGGATTTCTTTGTTTTAGCTGAGATTTGTAGGAAACTATTCTCTATTGTTAAGGATAATTTACCACAGGAGGATTGGGAGACAACCTTCTCAATTAAGTTGGGTTCTCTGGTCTATAATAGTATGACTAATGCTTCTATTATTGGGAGCAATTTTCTTGGATTCAATTTTGATTCTTATCATAGTAGAAGAAATTTTGATAATAAAGGATATGTAGTTTAGATTCTTAGGCTTGTAGGTCACCCATTAGCAACTCCATAGTTGAAAGATCTATGGCAAGATTGTAAAGATGAGGAGAAGGTTTTGAGGAGAGATCATTCAAGGTTAACATTACAACAAATTGTTTCCCTAAGGTTGAAGTTCAAAATAAAGGGGATGATTGAGGATGGCTCTGACATGGTCAAACTAGGCTGGGAAGAATCTCATGAATCGAAGTCACTGGTAGTAGATTGGAACTAGGATGAGGAAGAGGATATAAGTCTAAGAGCTAGATTTATATTTACTTACACAAACAACTGGCTAAAGAAGCAGAACAAGAAAGTTGTCAATGAACCTTCTTCAGGGGTGGTTTCTTTTTCTGAACCATCATCTTCTGACATCCCACTTTCCTCTCCTATTGTAGGTAGTGAATTGGTTCAAGGTAAATAGAGGAGGATTACCATCCATTTACAAAACACAATTCCTAGGACTAGGTCTCAAGCTAAATCTGAGGCCCTTAAGCGACACAAGGTTCAAATAGAGAAGATGTCAACTTATGGGCAGGATTCAATTGATGGTCTTAATTTCTTAGATGACATTGATGGTGATGTATAATTCATTGAGGCTCCTAAGGTGGATCAACCAAAGTTAATGACTCCCACTAGAGATCCTTAAGCAATTTCTGTAGTTCCTACTATCCTTGCCTGGTTATCCAACATAGTCAACAAGAGAAGAAGCCTATAACTAGTTACATTGCCTGTGAAGGACATTGTAACTAAATATGTTTCACAAGGTTCAAAGGTCAAAAAGTTCAAAATGGATGCCCATGTAACCAAGGACCCCGTGACTGGGAAGATTACTACTGAAATAGCCACATACAAATAGAAAATAGAGTCCAAACATGTTGATGATGAAGGTTTCAAAGTTACCTCGGTTGAATTAGGGACCATTAAAAGAAGCACTAGTAATAACTTTTTCAAATTCTTTGTTGGCCACATGCTAACTCAATCTGAGAAGGATAGCAAAGAGAAAAAGGAACTTAAGGGCATGGTGATGACTATGGCCATGTATATTGATTCCTTGATGAATCTTGGTGCATTTCTAGTTGTTCAAGCCCCCCAAGCTTTTGACCCAATTTTTGTAGGAAGTCAACAATTGGTGAAGCAAATGCAAAGGGGAAAGTTGCTAGCAGATGCCATGAACAATTAGGTGGAAGTCATCATTAAAGAAGATAATAATTTTATTTAGAAATTCATAAATGTATATGTTGAAGGGGAATCACTACTAGGAGAGGTTCAAACTTTGATCCGCAAATGGGAAGTAGTGCAAAGCCAGTGTCAGGCAATTATTTTTCAAGTAACTAAAGTCAACAGTTTTGGGGTGCTTAAGTTTTTTAAGGAGAATCCAATGAAGAATGTAAATCCCTACATGCTATTTATCATTAAAAACAACATTAGTTGGAAGGAGTCTGTATATAAGGAAGCAATTAAAGAAGTACAAGACATCAAGGACAAAGTCACTGGAATGCATGAAGAACTCCTTAAAGATATAAAAGTTGTAAATCCTATGGGATTCTATAGTTTGATGATGGGAATATGGATTTTGAGAAACTAAGAGCTTCAATGAAGCTATTGAGCAGATTAAGGATAACAAATCGCCAAGCGCCGATCACTTCACTACATTGGAAAACATCAAGTCAATGTTATGTCTCAACAAGAACCTCATGCTACATCAAAGCTTGAAGATAAAGGATTTCAAATGGTAGGACATGTGTAGGGAGAGGTTGTTGAGTCTAAAATATCCAAATTTCCATGCAATGTAGGAGTTCATGAACACTTTCAAAAGCTTGAAGTTGGTGCGTTAGACCATGGGTGAGGAAGAGAAGATAGTCGGCAAGGCTTGAACAAGATAGTTATTTTAGTTACATTTTGGACACCTATTTCTTGTTTTAACTAAGATGGTTGGGTTTTGATGGAGGCCTTTTCGATTCTGTAATGGAACTATAAATGCTAGAGTGTTGAACTAATTGAGGTTAGAATAGAGGGTTAGAAACTCAAATAAGTAGATACTTTATACAGTAATCAAAAGATAGTATATGGATGTTTTTCTGTTTTTCTATATATATATATATATATTGAATTTAGCCTGGAAACTTGGTTTTTGAACTATTTAGATCATTTTTACTTTTTGAACTCTGGTTTATTGGTTCGACATATTTGATTGTTGTTCTTACTGTAAGTCATTTCAATTAAGGTGCTTGAATGATTAATATCAGTTTATAGTGTTATTCATTCCTTTGAAGTGGATATTTTTTGGAAGTATTGTTCAATGAATGTTTATTTTTTTGTTTGAATTAATTCTAACCTCACTATCGAGGAGTAAGTGAGAGACCCTTATGTGCTTTCTGGTAAAAGTGAAAAGACAATTTTGAATTCATTGCAAAATTTATAAGGAAGCTGTACATTTAAAATATAGAAAGAAAATCAAATAACATGAGATTTTCTCAACTGTTGTGAACATTTTCTACTTTCCATACCTTGGGCATAGAGTGAGTTTGTTAAATAGTTGAAAGGAAAATCTGTTCACCAACAATCTCTGATCATGCATGTCTTTTCTATTAAAATCAACTAATAACCTTTTTCTACTAGTTGTCCAACACTCAAAAGATTGTTCTTTAAACCATCAACAAAGTATACATCCTCAGTATTAGTTTTACCATCAAGAATTATAGACCCAATAGCTTTTACTTGGCATTCTACATTGTTCCCAACTTTGATAATTCCTCCATCCTAACTTTTGAAGTCAACAAACTTGTCCATATCAGCAATCATATGATTTGAAAAACCACTATCAATTATCCAATTAGATGTCTTCTTAACTTGTGGTACGAAAGCTTCCTTCTCTAGAATTTCCTCTTTAATTGCCAAAAATCCAATTTCATCATCACTAACACTTAATGCTTGATTATCAGTATCATTGTCTTCATTTGCATACAAACAATCTCTATCTTTTCTAGACTTATGACTTCCATTATACTTTTCCTCCCTTTTAGGACACTTAGATGCTTAATGACCATATTCATCACAAGTTCAACACTTAAAGATTTGCTTACCTCCTTTCTCTTTTTTTACTAGAAGGGCTACTACTTCATCAATCTTTTTGTCTTCTTCAAATCTACTACTGCAAGAAAAATCTCCTCTAGCACTTGTGCTCCTTGATAGGTTAGGTCAAATATTCAAGGCACTAAAACGTATCTCTATTCTAGTCAATTCTCTAGATTGTCTGAGCTCATTCTCAACTGCTTCAAGTCATTTAAGCAACGTCTCCTTTGTGAAATCTTTGCTACATGATATCAAAAATTGTATCATATAAAATGTTGGCTTGAATGGTCGTGTTAGAGTCTTCAATACCTTCTATATAACTTGATCATCTTCTTTGTTTTCTCCTTGAGCTTTAATACCTATAGTAATTTCTAATATCTTGCCTATATATGTTCTTACAGATTCATCTTCCATCATCTTAGCATCTTGAAATGCACAAATCCAACTTTGTAGCTGCAACTTCTAATAATGTGCATCACCTTCAAAACTATTTTCTAAAGCTTTCCAAATCAATTGTTAAGTAGGAAGTGATTTTACCTAATTGTACTCAATTTTAGGAAGTGTAGTCAATAGTGCTTCTCTAGCTCTCATTGCACACATGAAAAGATCTCTTTCTACCTATGTGCAAGTTTCCAAATCCTTTTCTTAAATGATTGTATTTTCTAATTTAGTCAAGATCAAATATCCCAGACCCATACACAACAAATGTGTCTTCATCTTTTCCTTCTAGCTATGATATTTTTTTCCATCAAACTTTGGACTATCTGTCCTAAACATGTTCACCATAGATCTCCCAAAGCTGTTAAACATTTTCTTCAAGGACCTGGTACTTTGATACCAATTTTTAGAAAAAAAAATAGTCCACCAAGGTAACTAGTGGGGGGGGGTGGGGTTGAATTAGTTATACAATAATTAAAACACTTATCTTTATTAAAAAAACTTATCCATTCAACCAAAGTAAAAAACAACCATACAAAGATGCACATAGACAATTACTCTAGATGTGTTGACTAGCAAAACCCTTGATCAGAGGGAAAACCCAAGTGGAAATGATGCCCACAAAATGATGTACTAATACAAATATTCCTTGTTAGAGGATGGACCCTATTAGGAGTCTATTACAACATTTAGTACAATGAGTCCCTATTAGGGGACTTTGAATCCTTGTTAGGAGTTGTGCTAAAATGTATGCACAAAGAGCCCACTTCCCAAACATGCAATTTCAAATGCAAGAAGAGTTCACTGCTCAAAAAAGTAATTTACTAGTATCTTCTTCTTTTCTTTGTCCTTTCCTCTATCCTATCAACCAAACTAATCAATGTCAGACCTTGTAGACTAGGTCATGAACCTTGGATCCAAATACCAAACCTCGAATCACTCAGAAAAACTTCAACAATGAACTTTCCTTCACTTTCACACTGTTTAGCTCAACTTCGCATTCTGCACTCTCTACCGCTTTCCAAACATTCACAATTCACATATCACCATACCCATACACTTCATGATAAAGGAAAATGTCCTTCCTTTATATCGAGTCCATAAAACAATTCCTAAGTCAGCTGCTAGTCCTTCTCAATTAATTATTATAAGACCTCACTAAGAACATGTTACACTTAGCGATAATAGAAGTCTTCCACCTTGCAACTTGAGTAGCTTTCTATACATGCAATATTATGATGAGTGATCTTAGCCACATCATCCTCAACATGTCTTCTTCATGCCCTCAACCTCGATCCTCAAGATATCAACTTTGCTAAGAGATATAACAAGTAACCAAAACACACTTCTATAAACTCTATCTCAGAATAAACATCACCAAAACTTACATAACTTCTTCTAGACTTTTCCTTCCTACTTTTGATGTTAACTACATATACCAAATACTCCAAAGTATCTCCCATAACTTTGAGTGGTTATCATGCTCAGCTAGCCATCTGTACCAACTTGATCTTTTTGTTGTTCTTCTTTCAGATACCATAGAATACATCAAACATGCTATGTTGACATGAATGACAAACTTAGCCATGAATCTAACATATCATCATCAAACCAATCTTCCAAACTTGCCAATTTTCCAATGACTTACACCAATCTTTCAAATTTTCTCTTTTTTTACTGGGCTTAACATTGGACACTATTGCATATAGAATGCTCTGTTCCAAAGATGTCTTAGCAACTAATACTAACAAAGGTTGTAATATTTAGTGTACCTTGCTTCATTGTCTATCTTAAAACCTCATACTCACTCTTTTTCATTCAATCCTCTGATAGTATCTTTTTCATTATAGATTCAACCTTCTTTTATGATGCCTTCTCTAAGGTTGCTTGATGAGCTTTTTGTGTGATCTCATCATATGTACCAAATTTATACTCAACTTTGTCTCTATTTGAATTTAGTAATAAATTGATATAAGCAACTGCAACATCATCATTCAATTCATAGCTCAAGGGATCTATAAATGTCTCTCAAGGTTCCACTACTTGAATAGATGTATGATCTATATCAACTAGAAAACAAATGTCATCCTTGAATTTGTCCACAATTTCTAGTGCAATTCTAAATGTTTGTTTCATTTCATTCTGAAATGTTTTCATTATCAAATTTCTATTGTCCAATATTTCATCTATCAGATGCCTTTTGCATATGTTTGTAATCTTTTACATAGTGCATCTTTCACCCCTCATTATATATATGACTAATAAATAATGAAATATTTAAGTACATCCAAGAATATGTGATTGATTAATGACTCAAATCTAAATACACCATTCTTTGTTCTCTTAATCTTTTCTAGTTTCTTTAGGATTTGCATTCTTAATATTTCACTGAGATTCACAAGCTCTTTCTCTACACATATCTTGCATGCTGCATATATGAATCTTGCTAAAAGTTCATCAATCTTTGAACTTGCACAAACTGAATAAGTAATAATTCCACTTAGAAATTTCACATCATCTTGCTTGATGGTGTTGATCACCATAGCCTTACCAAATTACACTACCTTAGTATAGCTTTCAACATTCTTTTTGACCATTTTCTAACCTACAAGTACACTACCTCATTTGATGAGACCAATTAGCTCATGAATAAGGTCAATAGAAATGTCTACTACATTATCTTGCATCCACAATTTTCTATCATGTATCATTCTCAATATAATATGTGTCCATTCATCTATGTCTAATTCATAGTAGAAATGATACTTAAACAAGTCTAATTCCCTTAGATGTTCAAATATGGGCTTCATAGTCATGTCATGCTTGAAAACTAATTCCATAGCTTTGTTCAGGAATTCACTACCAGTCAACTCAAACTTGCTCTTTAAATAACTTCCTATGTCTTCAAGATAAACTAAGTTGTTCAAAATGATAGACAACGATGAGTTAGGGTTTCCTTAATTTGGTTTTAAAGAATCAATATTTAACTTAGGTCTATCCTCATTCTCAAAATTGTGTACCATCTACATATCTATGATTCTATCAATTGTGAATTTTTACTAAATAAATTTGCAAAAAAATGATAAAATACCTCTTTCCAAAAATAGGGTTTTCTTTGAAATCACTCTAACAAGTCACTTTAGAATGCTCTTTTCTTTGGATGTATTTGTAATGAAATGAAGTGAAAATCAATTATGTACTCCATTTATCCCATCAACTTAAACCTCAATTAATTGTGCACTTTGCACATATGAAAAAGTTGTCAATTACATTATGTACTCAAATAACTATTCAAAATCATCTATCCAATCTTTAGGTGTCACCGAGGTTTACTATAGCCTCCTTTCATCATGACAAACATTTTTGAAAAAACATACTTTTCATATTCAATCACAAAATCATCTTATATTATAATATCAGTAACTCCAAATTCCTTCATAACTTGTTTAGATGAGCTCCAAATTATAAGTTAGGTATCATCTAAACATAACTAGATGCACCTTTTCCCAACTTTGCTACCTGTAATTGGGCTTCTGAATGAAGTTCTTAAATTTTGATGCTGTGGAAAAGCTTAATTCAACTCAATTAAATCAAACTCAACAACTGACTTCAATCTCCCTGTCTCATCATCATCTCACTTTTTTTTTGAGATATCTACTATTTTCACAAATACTTCATTAAGTTCTTCTTGAAGTTCACTAATAATGTTTCTGTGTTCCTCTTTTTTAGTTCCGCAGTTCCTTTCATGGTTCCTTCTATCATTTTCAATGTTCCTTTTGTTCCCAAAGTTTCTTACATTATTTATTCTAACTCTAAATTTTTTGTCCATTCTATAGTACTTTGTTGTGTTTTTGAAGTTGTTGCATAGCTAACATATTGGTGCTCTACTTCTAGGATTTTGATGATCATCAAGTGCATGACAATTCTGAGCAATGTGTCCTAAGTTGTTACACTTACAACACACGATCTATTTTCTATTTTCATAAGATCTTCCTTCTCTTGATGTCCTTTCATTAGATCTTCTTCTATATGTAGGATTAGTATTTCTAGACATTCTACTATTTCTTCTGTTATTATCATACTTAGGTTTCCTACAATCAATTGCATTATGTTCCATATCATGACAATTATGAGAGTAAAGTTCCTTAACATGATTAAATGACTTATTAGTACAATCTATTTTCATATGACCTATTTCATTACATAAAAATCAATTACGTCTAAATTCATACTTGGTTTCCTTAAGAGTCTCCACTCACTTTGGGTCATCCAATATTTCAACTTCCTTATTTTGCTCAATTTCTTTAGGTTTCTTAGAAGATTGACTTGATTCAATCTTATCATCAGATTTGTCTTTTCTTTTGGATCTCATCTAATCTTAGGTTTCTTTGTAGACATGTTAATTAGATAAGCAAGAACAATCTTATCATAAGTACACCTCTATATTGACATTGAATCATCAAGATTTTCTCTACTAGAATAAAGCTTCTCAAGCTACTATTTACACTATCTCAATCCACCTTTCACAATAGCATTGTATTTATGGAGTTCTTCACGATCTTCTTTCAATGTTTCAAACTCAGATGTATTCTTTACCAAACTTTCTCTTAGATCTACATTTTTAGTCTATAAATCAAATTCAATTTTACTAGGGTCATTTCTCAAAGTCAACTTCAGATTTACAATCTTCAACTCATGCTTCAAGATCTTGTACTATGTCTTCAACTTTTAATAGTCATCATCACTAGTTCCAGATTCAGTAGACTCAAGCTTGGATTTGAAATGTTCAATCTTTTCCTTTAATTGACCAATGTATACTTTGGAGTCTTCATATCTATCCCTCGTCTTATCTCTTTCTTCAGTAAGGAGATTAATTTTTTCAAGAGCTTATTCAAGGCTCTTCATCAGCTATTCCATATCCATATGGATCTTACTTTAGTTCTTAAGCCTTTTCAAAGTAACTATACTCTGATACTAATTTTTAGAAATAGGGATTACTGGGGGGGGGGGGGGGGGGTGTGAATCAGTAATCCACAAAGTTTATTCACCAACTAGATATTGTTACTTACATTAAACCATGTATAAAAAGGCAATAAAGTCGAATAGTAATAGTAACAATGCACAAAGATAACCCATAATACCATATTTTGTTAACTAGGGAAACCCTAGCCACGGGAAAATCCTGGTGAGGATGATACCTACTAGATAATATACTGATATATAAGTTCCTTGTTAGAAGATGGACCCTACTAGGAGCCAATGAGAAAATTTAGTATAAGGAGTCCCTGTTAGGAGTTGTGGTACAATGTATGCAAGAAGAACCGACTACCTAGACATGAAATTTCAATTACAAGAAGAGCTCACTACTCAAACAAGTAATTTATTATTATCTCTTTTCCTTATGATCTTCAGCTCAATCTTGGATCACCAAGGAGCTCATATAAAACTTTGTATATATTGCTTTCACAAGAGTTTTCTCTTTACAATACACAATTCACTACTTCTTATCACAAAATGTCCTTTGCATAAATACCATGTCTTTACACAAATTGTTGCTAGGTTGGCTAAGACCACAAACCATTTTTCCAAGTTAGAGTAGACATCTAGGATGTTGGCCCTACTTGGAAAAGTAATTTTTTTTGTAAACAAAATAATTCTTTCTTTCAATTCCATTTTCCTACTTCATCAAAAGATGATTATATCTATTCTCTACAGTTCATACTAACTTCTGGGGTTATGCACATCATTACTCGAACATGTATGCTATTTCCATATAACTTTGCTAGTCATAATATGATGTTAGAAACAAGTTATAAACAAAACAATACACTATTGTAAATCAAATTCTATACTTAGACAAATTTTTGATTACCAAACACTAATTATATTTATTTCCAAGGTTTCTTATCAGGATGCACATCATATGTTACCATAAATGAAAATAATTAAATATCACTATTAGCCAATTATCAATAGATTTTTCATGAGTTTTTTTATCATTGAATGTGTGAGGTCTTATATACCTCTCTAGAAAGTACACTGTTTGGGATACATATCATAGACTTGGTAATCTAGATTTCCTTTCTATACAAGAAGCTAAAATCTATAGTTTCATGCTTTCCTCTACATGTCGCATCATTTGGTCAAATGACATTATGTTTTCTTCTCAACATGAAACTAGTAGAGGTGTTGTAGTTACTCTCATATCACCTTTTCTTGATTCTATCATTATTTTGCATGGTTATGACCCCATGCATAAAAATTTTTGGATTTTACTTTCTATCAATAATCATTCCTTTAGTATAGTTAATGTTTATGCTCCCAATGATGTTGTGGAAAGATCTCAACTTTGGTGTTGGATGGCTAACAACTTATCTCCAACTTCATGGGTTAATGTGTAGTAATTTTAATATGTTAGAGATGGCTTCTGACAAGGAAGGTATTTTTCCTTTTCACTGGATAGTTAGGCAAAGGGAAGTGTGGTACTACATGCACAATAAATTGTTCCTTTTTTATCCTAATGGTAACCACCACTAACAGAGTGACGTCTAGCACACTTGATCTAATTCTCACATTGGCTTTGGTTTTATATTAAAACATCTCAATCATGCCATGATTACTACACAATCCTTTTTCTACATTTTTGAAGATTGAGATTTACCTATCATTTCTCTATTGGAGGTGACATTATTAGACCAATATGCCATTTATTTTACCATTTCTTGGCAAATTGTTGTCCAACAATCTACAGAAAAGAAAATTTTCCTCAACACATCAGTGTTGATGCATGCTTGCATTATCACTCACATCCTATGTTTCTTGAATTTGGAGCCATGTCCCCATTATCAAACAAGTTGGATTCAATAGTGGAATGATGTTGCTACTAGAATTTCTAGGTTTCTCCACATCTATGCATGGAAATTGGCTATTTTCAAAAAAATATCTTATGAAGCCAATACCAAGGCTCTTAGGAAGGCTTTCAAAGCTCTTAACCTTAACTTGTTGGATTCTAATTTTTAAATCTAGCTTGCCAAGCTTCACCATGAGAAATAAATTGTAGATATCTATGTTTATCAGGGATTCCAAATCAAAGCTTGCCTCCATTGGTTGGAGGTTGCCAATAAAGCTTCTAAATAATTTTTTCAAGCTCGTAGATCTCATCATAAGAATTTTGGGATTAAAAAGATTAAACACGAAAATATTTTTCTTTCCAATCTCCTTGAAATCCTACAAGCTTTTTTCTTAATAAATAAATTTAGTTGTAGAAGAGAAAGCTCTCAGAAATTGTACTTCTAATACTCCAAACTACCTAGCGGTTGAGCAATGGGCTTTTTTGTGAAAAGCTTCTCACCATTAGGGACCTCAAGGAGGTTTTCGTTTCTTTAGTAGATAACAAATCCCCTGGGTGTGATGAGTTCCCTAGAAACACCTCAGGGAGTCTATTGGTCAAGACTTGCACAAAGTTTATCTTGAAGCTTACCATAATAAGAGTCTAGGAGCCATATTTAGAAAAGGAAACATTAAATTCATACCTAAAGTTGGAGACCCTAAGGATATTTGCAACTTGTAGCCCATCACCTTGCTTAATGTGTCATTAAAAATCATTTCCAAGGCCTTACCTCTTAAGATTCAATGTCTTCTTCCCTTAATTGTGTGCCCAAACCATATTGGTTTTATCAAGTCTAGGTATATTCTTGACAACATCATTGTTGTTTGAAAGGCATGGAGTGGGCTCACAAGTCTAATCAACTGACTTTGTTTTTGAAAATTGATTTTTCCAAAGCTTATGATCTGATTGAATGACCCTTCATTTTTGGCTTTGCTTCAGGCTTTAGGTTTTGGCCCTAACTCTTTTTAGTCTGTGGAAATTCTTTTTGGTGATGCTAATGCTTATATTACCATTAATAACTATCAATTTGAAGCCTTTGGGCTTTTTTGATCTATCTATAAGGGTTTCCCTCTGGCTCTAGCTTTGTATTTTCTTGTTACTAAAGGGTTTGGTTACTTATTTGACCACTCTATTTCTGCTATTTAGGTTTGTGGGATTTCCTTGCTTGAGGTTTCTTCTTAGCTTGTCAATGACCACTTTCTAGATGACTCTTTTCTTGCTCTCCTAGAGGATGAGGAAAATATCACTAATGCTTTGCAATGCTTGGACACTATTTCTTAAGCTTCTAGTTTAGCTATTCAATGCCACAAGATGCTTTGTTATAGGAAATCTTTCCTTCTACTGTCACCATGAGTTACTTAATTTGAGTGGTAATGGGTTACTCATGGGGAGATATTCCACTTTTTGGGCATCTCCTTTTCCCTTCAAGCTTAGCTTGTGGAATTGTAAAATGTTGTGCACATGAAAATTGAGAAAAAGATGGATTACTATATTACTAATCCACTTTCTCTTGTGGGAAAATTCTAGATTTTCTCTAAGATGTTGGTAGCTACTCATGTGTATTACTCTTCTCGTTGGGCTCCTTCCAAATCCTATTATCTTAAGCTAGAGCATTTACTTTGTGATTTTCTTTGGGCTTCTAGATCTAATCATCATCATTATCATAGGGTTGCCTAGAATTTTTGCTATCTCCCCAAAGATTCTAGCGGCGTTGGCCTTCTTTCCACATAGAAGCAAGAGCTCACTATTTGTGCTAAGTGGATTATCAATGCTCTCATCAGTGATGAAACTTAGAAAGTGTTGGTTTGGAATTGTATCTCTTCTAGATTCCATGTTATTAGGCCTACATGGAAGGGGATTGGTCTTCAAACCCTTCGCATTATGCAACAACCTGTTCATAGCTGGGGCTCTTTTGTTATCAAAAGTGTTTGGAAAGCTTGGGAACCTATAAAGCCTTGGCTTTGCTAGGATGGTGATGAGATTCATGATGGGCTTTCTTTGAATTAGCAGAACCTTTGGTGGTCCCTGTTGTTTACCATTTAGGTTTCCTCTAGCAAAGACTCAAGGTGCTAGTGCTCTAGATTTTTTCAAATGAGACATTAAGACACCTAATGACCTTTTTTCTAGGATCTCTATGAGTCGTAGATCTTGGAATGATATGTAGGTCCAATTCCTAGATTGACAAACTTTTGATCTTCTACTCTTTGCTCTTCTAGATCATTTAATCCACAAAGTGGGTATCAAGTCTATGTGACCTTGGTGGAAATATTGGAAGATGTATCCTACCATGCCCTTCACCAGTGATAAGTGCATCTTAGGATGTCATTGGATTTCTCCTAATCTTCCTATAGTGGATGCTCTCAACCAACACTCATATCTTTAGTCTTCATTTAATATTGGAGGATGTGATTTGACACTATCTAGAGTGTTATCACTAAGCCAAAGATTTCCCATTTTCTGGGTGCCTACTATTTCAAAGGCTTCCACTTGGGACATGGCATGTTGAGTCTTTTTTGCATTTTTTTTGGGTTCTATAGGTATGCTCAAAATTATTAACATTAGATACATAAATTTTTTAAGCCCTTCCAGCTAGAACCCTTTTCTTGGCACATCATTGTTTTGGATGATTCCCTCAAGATTCCTAGGAAATTTTACCAGATATGGCATGCTTTCAAGATGGAGATTTAGTTTACTTTATGGAAGGATGGGAATTTTATTTTTTTCACTCACAACTTTCTTGATATCAATGTTTCTATGTACACTAAAGCATGCATTTGTAATAATGTCATGTTGCAAATTCATGTCCAAGCCAACAAGGTGGCTCTAGAGGTGGTCCACCTTTAGGAATTGCTCAATCACTAGGGTAACATGCCTTGTACAGTCACCAAAGTACCTCTTAACTAATCAGCTGACCATACTCTTCCCTGTGGTTGTTGTTAAGGTTGCAGTTCTTATGCTCACTGCTCACATACACTGTGCTAGCAAGCTCCCTGCCACCAATCTTCTAGTGGTGGTGATGATGGTTAGAAGCATCAATTAGCTTCTCTACTTCACCTTAGCTCTGGCTAGTTCCTGGTTCCTATAGATCACCCTCCTGTTGCTCCTCCTAGTTCTAGCGGCTCCAAATGTTCCTTTTTTCATGGCTGAAGGTGAAAGATAAATAAAAAGTTGCTAGTGATGATGTTGCTAATGACTGGATTGTTCCTAGTCCACCTACCAATCCCAGGGATGACTTGGGTCTTAATGATCATGATAAACCACCTCACTCAGCTATTACTACTCTAGTGGCCTGAGGGAGTTGCTTATACATTTTTTTGATGAATAGTTATTCATTTTGGCTTTGATGGTAAGAACTCTCACAAGGTGATCTTGTATCCCCAACCCATATTTTGTGAATTTATAACTAGTATATTAATTTATTAATAGAAAAGAACTATTCATAAAAAAACATTTAACTTTTTAAATTTTTAAAAATTATTTTAAAATAGAGTGTTCAAAATGTTTGAAATTTGATTATAAATAATAATTATCACTATTTTGTAATATTCTTTTTTTGAAATTGCATAGTTGAGATTGACGGCAATATAAATTTTTTCTTGAGAATACTCATTTTTAGATATAGTATTAAAATATAATTTAAAACTATATTACATTTTATTTAAATTACAAGTGTTTGCCTATACTTTATTCAAAACTAGTATTTCTCTAGATGCATTAAAAGGTATGTTTTATTCCTTTCAAATATGCACAACAATAAAAGTGTATGATAGTACTTTAATTTATCACAAAATATGGATTTTCAGGTATAATATGGCATGGGCATACATCCACTAACTAATCTTGTGGCTAGATAGCCAATATCGCAATTGATAGAGGCTCACTAAAATGATTCAATTTAAGGTCTTATGGGGAAGATTCTTTGTAGTGCACATAACCCATTCTATTCTAGAATGAAATGAAAGGAAATTTTAGACTTCCTTAGGCTGCACTTCATCATGTGATTGAAAGTGTTTATATGAATTATTTTAGATAATTGCTAATAAAAATATTTTGGTTTTAATAAAGATATTAAATTTAAATTTATAGAATAGTTACTATAGATTTACTAGTTAAAAATAAAAAGAAATGTTAATATTATGATGTGTTATTTATTTATCTAAAAAGTAATCTAGAATAATGTCATAGTCTTATATTGTGATCATATGAGTGAAAAAAATAAAATTATTATATAAATAAATGAAAATGTGCTTTTGATAAATATTGTACATAAAACAAATGTTTACAATATATTTTGGCAAACATAAATTTTTGGATACTTTATATCATTGAAGTTTTGTATCACATTCTATGATTTATCTTTTCTACTTTCTAATGATTTTCTTTTTCTTGATAATGAATCATAGAGTGTGATCTAAATTGTTCATGATGACTATGATGCACACAATTTAAGTCACAAGTGAGAAATGTAACATATAAATATTTGTATGTCTAATATTTATATCCAACACACATGACCTAATAATTGAACACAAAATATCATCTATTCATAAAAGAATGAAGATATTGTTATTTCAAATATTACTTATATTCAAAATGGAATGATCATCAAACTTTTTGTCAATCTTTGAAATTCCATAATATAATACAAAATATTTCTAATGCTCAACTTTTAGATTTGTAATAAAATGAACATATTTTATAAAATTATTCAATACATTTGCATTAGGATGAATCATTATATTCATAAAACAAGTGACACATAGTGGCATGTACTTATCATTTTAGGTAATTGCATGGCTATTAGAAATGTATTCAAACATGGTCATAATTCATAATTTTATAATTATACTTTTAAAAATTTCATAGATTAGACATTGAAACAACTATGCACATGAAATAACCATCACATAAAATCTATTATGAGACATTAATTAACTTTGCATATTGATAATGAAAAGTAATGTAGTGTGCAATAAAATTTGATATATGACTAAGTGTAGGAAGATATATTGTATTGTTTTTAATGTTAAATATATTGTATTTTTTTGAGTGTAATGTATATTTGGGCCATCACATGAAATCTATTAAATGACATTGATTAAGTTTTCATATCGATAATGAAAAGTAATGTAGTGTCAAATAAAATATAAATAATCTACCACAACATGTATCAATATTAAGAAATAATATAGTGTGCAATAAAACATGCCTTCATATAAGACTAAGTGCAAGAAGATATATTGTATTATTTTGAGTATAATGTATGTTTAGTATTACAAGGACTAAAATGTCATGTCCCCTTTTCAAATAATTAAAAAATAATAATCTTTGCTAAGGCAGGCAGGCCCAAGAAAGTGAAGTTTCAGAAAAAGGGGGTTAATCTTTGGAAACCGTTGGACTAATAAATGAAAATTATTATTAAAATATGTTTCATTAACCTCTCTTGGACGTGAGTTATGTTTATGCCCTCTTTTAAGGGGTTTGGAGGCATTTTGGGCAGATTCCAGAACTTGATTTTTGCTCATTCTTTGTTATTCTTCAGAGGCTGGCAAACTTGTGGAGAAGGAGACCCAAGAACGGGAGTTTGCAGGTTTCCAAGAAGGCTAATGGCAGGAGTTTGAAGTCATTCCATGTGCATGCTCATACAGATTTTGCCTTTGTGCTGAACAGTGTAGATTTGTGGGTTTTCGAGTGTTTTTTTGTATGAGTTTGGTGTTTTCAGTTGAGTATTTCATATCGGTTTGGGTTTCTGCTGTAGTTTAGACTTTAAGGTGTTAAAATAGAGCTGAATATATGTATTAGGACATGATTAAACTTCTGAGATAGATTATTAGTGTTTTTGTGGTATTTTCGAGCATTTTTTTGTTAATTTCGGGAGCCCGATGAGCATAGTTTTGGTCTTACATTTGTGAACTATTGTGTAAAGGCTATATGGATCTATAAATGTCACTTTGTAGGCTGTTATGCTGTTGAAATTTCTGTAAAAATGTCCATTTTCAGATTTATTAATAATTTGTGAAGTTGTGAAGCTTTTGGCACTATTTTCAGCATACTCGATTTGGGGTTTCTTGAGAAATTTGGTGGATCTTTGTGATATTAGTTGTTTGATCTTGAAAATCTGATTAGAGGTTGGAAATATCATACAAAATTAGAAAAGGGACATTTCAGTGGTATCAGAGCTATGATCTTGCCAGCTTGAGGGTTTGTAGAAGTTTGCATGTCATAATTTATGGTTGCATGTTGCTTCTAATCAGTTGCATGTAAAAATTTATGATTGCATGCTACTTCTAATAATTTTCATGTTAGTTCTTGGTGAATTTGGTGGTTGTAGAAGTTTGCATGTCAGTTTTGACAACTACCCAGATCTTGCATGTCAGTGTTGACAACTACATAGATCTTGCATGTGAGTTTTGACAACTACCCAGATCTTGCATGTTAATTTTAAAAAAACTACCCAGATCTTGCATGTCATAATCTATGGTTGCATGTTGCTTCCAATTAGATGGATTTCAAAATTTATGGTTGCATTCTACTTCTAATCATTTGCATGTTTTTGATAAGGTAAACAAGTTTTAAGGGGTCCTGAAACCCATAAGTTTAACAACAAGAAAGGCTGAAAATAAGCGAAAAAATGCCCAGCCAAAACATAAGCCTTACGGCTGAAAATAAGCCCAAAGGCCTAGCCCGAAACAACTGCCCACTAAAAAGGCCAGAGAACCAACCAGAAAAACAGAGACCAGACAAAAAGCCAAAGCTAGGAGAAACAAAAACCAAAGGACAGAGACCCAACCTAGCAGACTACTTCTCCATCTCGAGCATGGTCTGGGCAGCTTCGGCGCACTCTTGTTGCTCTTCTGCCTTATGATCCTGGGCGTTCATCAAATCCTGCTCCATAGTGCTGTCCTTGGCTTTATCCACATCCAGCCTATCTTTGTCTCTGTTCTGTTTATCATCTTCCTCCATCTGGTTCCTGTCTTTGAGATTTTCCAAGAGAGAGAGGATGTTGTCGTTGATCGAAGCGAGGAGGGAGATCATTTGACTTGCCAGGTTGTGATTGTAGTTCTCAATATTTTTTACTCTCCTCTCCATCAGAGTCTCCCAGCTATTCCGGTCGCCTTGGCTTTCTGCACCTGTCTTGCTCTTGATTTTTTCCATTTGGGAAACCCTATCTCTGACATCCTCAAGCTCATGGAAAAGCCATTTAATTGATCTGAAGTTGTCGATCATGCTATTGCGGGCATTGTTCAACAGATTCATGCCCGTTTCTCTTGCATTATCAGAAATAGCCACCATAGCTGGGTTAATTAGCTCATTGAGTCTAGGCTTCTCGAGGTCGTCCACCAGGAGTTGGGGGTTCATCGCCTCTCTGTAGATTCCCATAGTGGTCGTTCTCAAATTGAAGTTCTTCCAAGCCTTCCTTCTGTTATTAACTTGCACTTCCCCCTCAATCTGTCCAGAGTTGTCATTTTCCTCCAAAGGAGGCTGAGGATGTATAGGGGAGAGGGGAATGGGCAGAGAATCCTTTCCCTGACTACTGGAGCTCTCCATGCTCTCTCCCTCCCTCTTCTGTCTTTTTCTCAGTTTCTCCTCATCCAGCTCCTCCTTTGAAACCTTGTCAGAATCATCAGTATCCATTTCCTCCTCCACCTCAGTAGAGCCAGTTTTAGCTGGGGTATGACCTCTAGGGCTCTTTCTGCTGGGTAATTTGATAGAGGGGTAATCCTTCTTATGGCTTTTAGTCTTCTTACCTGAATGCTCAAAAAACTCATCAGAGCTGATGCTCTCGACATCATTAGAATCTGAGGAAAAATTGGAGCTACTCTTGTCAACATCCGCCCCCTGGATAGGGTTTTTGCTAATGGTTTGAGCATGGAAATGCTCATGAATCAGAAGCAGAAGACCCTCATGCAGGGCCGAGTTGACGGTAGCTTTCTTTTTAAAACTAGAAATGGCCTTGTTCATCGAGTTAAAAAGATAATACGGGAAGGAAATCTTACTACCATGGCAAAAATGATTCAGAATCACAAAATGGTGAGTCCTAACCCTATCAAACCTGGGGTCTAGGGTTATATATTCAATGACAGCGTAGAGAACATACCTCCAGAGCTTCTTTATAGTATCTGTTACAAAAAATGTCTCTTTCTTGCCCAGCTTGTTCAGCTCTTCAGTGTTTTTCACAAAATCCTTGATTGCATTAGAAGACATCTTCTTGTCTCTGAAGAATTTATGCCCCTCCATTAGAATCCCCGTGACTTCAGCAACCACATCCTCAGTAATTTGAAAGTAGACCCCGTTCACCTTAACCTTACCATTATTCCACGAATTCACCATGCTGTTAGTGATCTTAGGATCCAAGCCATGAAGTTTCTCGAAGAAATTAGTAACCCCACCCTTTTCCAGCTCTCTCCAAACTTTGGCCTTGTTCTTCCACTTTTGAACTTCCCCCACCGGCTCCTTTCTGCTCCTCTCACTCGTCATGTTTACCTGATCAACTTCCACAATTCTCATGAACTCTGAACTGTGCAAGTTATTTGCATTCAAAAAAATGGTGATGTTTCTTTTATGATACCCGTGAATATACCCCTTTCTGAAAATAATGGTATCGTCCTTTCGAACGTGTCGAAATGTCAGAGGAAACCCCTTTTGCTGTTGAAAATCATGATGCCAACAATGGCACTTACCATTTATTAAGCAATCTTTATTATCCATAATTGCATTGGATTTGAGCCGTCCTTCCCAAGATTTTATCTTGGTCAATAAGCGACTTTGCCTTTGTCGAAAAATCTTTTCCGGCATGCCAGGTCAGATTATTGGTGGTGTTAACCCCTTTATTAGCAAACCAATCAGCGACTGGGTTTGCCTCTCTGTAAACATGAGTGACGTGGACCTTATCGAACTTTGTGAGAGTGGCGCAAGTCTCAGCAATTATGTTCGCAATCGTCCACGAGGGAGGGGAAATACCATTAATGGTATTAATAATGTTTTTGGAGTCCCCCTCAAGCCAGAGTTTAGTAATCCCGGCTTCAAAAGCCAACTTGACCACCTTACTCGCAGCTCTAGCTTCAGCCAGGTGAATAGTCTGGATTCCCAGCGGGGAAGCAAAGGCAGCTATTCCCTCCCCATAGCTATTTCTTATGATTCCACCGCAACCTGAAGGGCCTGGGTTACCCTTAGAAGCCCCATCAAAGTTGGCTTTTGACCAACCATCTAGGGGGAGAAGCCAGCTAGCATCCTGCCTTTTGAGGTTCCTGTCTTTTTCTTTAGCTATCTTTCTGTCCTCTTCTTCTTGTTCTTCCTCCTTCAGTACTTGGAGATTTTCCTTTATATTCTTCGAGACCTTCCTGCCAAGGATTATAGCCGGCTCCTCTCTATCTCTAAATATTCTATTATTCCTTTCCTTCCAAATTCCCCAGCAAAAATGGGGTAAAATCCAGTCCGAGTGATCCTGCCGACCAGCAATCTTACAAAGACCTTTCCACTGATGGAAAAAATCCATGAGATTAACCGGTTTGCACCAGAAGGTTTCATTATCATGTGTGATGACATTCCACACCTCCCTGGCATAGTCACATAAGATGAAAATGTGATTTTCGGTCTCAACCTGATTCTTACACAAGGGACATCTACTGGGCATAACATGTCCTCGCTTCATGAGATTGTCATGAGTAAGGATTTTGTTCTGAAGAGCCAACCAGTAAAAAATGTTGATCTTTGGAGTGAGACCCAGAATCCAAGCCTCCACCCAAGGGGCCTTCTCTTTTAAGCTCCAAAGGGAATTATAGCCTGAGGCATCAGAGTATCTTCCATTGGGATTATCCCTCCAGACCAGCTCATCCCCCAAATTGATAGGAATCGTGGAATTGAGCATAAGCATTATAGGAGTCAAGTCCTCAGAGATGAGGGATAGGTCACTCCATTCCTGGCCATTCCAATAATCACAAACTTTGGACCCAATTTGATCAGTACAAGCTTGCATCCATCTCTCAAAAATAGGGTTATTGATAAGTGGATCTTGGGAAAGCCATCTATCCGACCAGAACTGGATGTCCTTCCCATTTCCCAATTTCCATGATATCCTGGCCTTAGCCAGGTCCCTAGCTTTCATGATCCCATTCCAAATGTTCGATCCTTTTGGGATATCTTCATTAAAAAGGGTGAAAAGAAGAGAGGGTCTTCTAAGGTACTTGTTTACCAGGGTGTCCCTCCATTCACCGGTGCTACTGAAGATCCACCATATTTGTTTAGCTAGGAGAGCCTTATTGAGGTGGGTGATCTTTCTAATGCCCAGACCTCCGTACCTCTTAGGGAGGCAAACCTTCTCCCAAGCAACAAGAGGGTATCTTTTCTTCCCTTCATTACCATTCCAAAGGAAGTCTCTCTGGATTTTCTCCATTCTTTCAGCTATTTTCCTCAGAATTCCAAAGAGGCTCAGGGCGTAGATTGGCAGATTTTGAAGAGAAGATTTGACTAAGAGGCATTTCCCTGCTTGACTAAGAGAGACCCCTTTCCAACTAGCCATCTTCATGTTGAATCTATCCAAAATACCATTCCAAAAAGACTCAGGGGGTGAGGATCCCAAAGGGAGACCAAGATAGGTAGAGGGGAAAGAGCCTACCCCACAACCTAGAATCTTGGCGATTTTTCTTTGTCTAACCTCAGAGGTGTTGATGAAAAAGAGCGAGCTTTTGTTCCAATTAATCAGCTGACCCGTCCCACTGGAGTAAGTATCAAGAATCTTCTTCAGGGCTCTGGCCTCTTTGACAGAAGCTTCCCCCCCCCCAAGATAGTATCATCAACAAATTGCTGATGAGTGAAGGGAACGCAATTAGAGGAGGGAAGGATCCCTTTGATACAAGCCTCACGCTTTCTACAGTCTATAATCCTTTCTAAGCATTCAGCTAAAATGATGAACAAAATGGGCAAAAGGGGGTCTCCTTGTCTGAGGCCTCTGGAAGGTTTGAAAAAATTAGAAGGGACTCCATTAACCAGAACAGCCAAGGAGGAGGTGGACACCAATTGAGAGATAATTTTGCAAACTTTACTGTCAAAGCCAAAAGTCGAGAGGACCTTTCCAAGGAGAGACTAGTCCACCCTGTCATAAGCTTTAGAAAGATCCAATTTGAGAAACATACCTTCCCGTTTGGATGCCACAAGAGAGTGGATGACTTCGTGCACCATCTGGACAGAATCCAAAATTTGTCTCCCTGGAACAAAACCCGATAGATGTTGCGAGATTATCATGGGCAAGATCTTGAGCATTCTTAAAGTGAGAAATTTAGAGATGATCTTGTAGAGTGAGTTGCATAGACTAATAGGTCTAAAGTTGTCCAACGAGTCCCCCCAGGGGATTTAGGAATGAGAACCACAAAAGTCGAGTTTAGCTCCTTGAGAATAGATTTGGCTCCAAAGAATTCCTGGACAGCCTGAACAACCTCTCCCATGATCACTGGCCAGAACCTTTGGAAGAAAAAAGTGGGAAAACCGTCCGGGCCTGGAGCCTTGTCAACAGGCAGAGAAAAGAGAGCCTCTCTAACTTTCGAAGCATTAGGAATAGCACAGAGCTGTTTATTATGGATAGGTTGAATGAGCTGAGGGATACAGTGTAACAAATCCTCCTGGTCCAAATTGGAAAGCATTGGGTCCTCAGAGAGAAGGCTAGAGAAAGCATTGGGTCCAAAAGTTTTTTCTATCTCTCTTATTATTGGGGGCGTAAATATTCACTAAAAACCAGGAATCATTGGTGTGCAAATGTTGAACTTTGCAGAAAAGAATGTTATCTTCATCATACTCAGCTACTATATTGAAATACTTATCATTGAAAAGTAACAGCAGTCCTCCAGACACTCCTTCAGAGTTAGAGGCTATGCCCTTCATGCTATTGTTGAACTTAATATTTTCCATCCTTTCCTTCTTCATTTTAGTTTCCTGGATTAGAAACACATCAGGCCTTTGGTCCCTTATCATATTTCTAATAACTTCTTGCTTGTGGATTCCATTGAGTCCACGAATATTCCAAGATAAGATCTTCATGATTTAACTACTGAACATGCTTCCTGGATGGTGCGCTGCGTACCATCCTTAATGTTTCTTCTGGCTTCCTCTTTCCTGATTTCATTCTTGTTTTTCCTTCCCACTAGGTTAGATTTGTGGCCGAAATCAGCCTTGGCCATGCTTCTAGTAGAAGGGGGAGATACCAGAGAAGGGTCCCTGCTATTCTTCTTCTTTCTACTCCTGACTTCTGTCCAGGGATTGTCTTCTCCCTCTAGTCCTTTGTCTAGCCAAGCATCAATTCTCTCCAAATCTTCCATTGTCGATGCAGACAGCCTCTCTATGATTCTGTTTACTGTTGAAGGGGGGGGACAACACACCGGGTTAGGGTCCTGGGACATGGGTTCCCCCTCCTTTAGTTCTTCCATGGAGTTCGAGACAAAGGATAGTTTCAAGTCATCCTCTTGAGAATCCAGAGGGGGAAGAGTCATATTTTCACCTGTCTCCTCAGGTTTCTTCTCAGATTCCTTCGCATTGGGGAGAGGTGTTGAATCATCTTTCACTCCTTTCTCTTCTCCCCCTCCTACGTTTCCAATCGCCCGAGGAGGCCCTAATTCCTCTTGGGGCGCATTAGGAGTAGTATTTGTTTTTCCTTCTGCCTCTCCATTTGCCTTGACTTGCGATGCTTTTTTCCTCCATTCTTTTTTGGGATCTAGAGAATCTTTTATCCCCCCTTGTGGACGAGCCTTTCCCACCGTACTCTTCCCTTTGAAAAGTGGGCATGATCCAGCCTTGTGGCCAGCCTTCTTACAATGGAAAAAAGCAAAAGGCACACTTTCATAGTCAATCTTTTGAGATCTGTTTCCCAGACGAGATTGTAGTTCTAAAACTTGAGGCATGTCCTGGCCTTCGATGACTCCTACACAGATTCTTGCATAGTTCAATCTTTTCTTAGCTGCTGTGACAGGGTCAATGGAGAGGAGCTCTCCAAAGGTCCTAGCTATGCCATTAAAGACATCCTCATGCCAATATTCCAAAGGAAGTTCCGGAAGTCTTAACCAAACTGGAACCTAAGATTGGAAATCATTGTTCAAATCCAAGTTGGATGTCCATTTTTGCAATATTAGGTTAGATCTGCCCAAAGACCAGTTCCCAGCACATAGTATACGGGAAAAATCTTCCGAGCAAGAGAACTCGAAAGACATGAAGCCTTTGGCCATAGTAGTCACTTCTACATGCCCTTTAAGGTCCCATTTTCTCCTGGTAAATGTCCTCACTACATCAATATTAGGTCTTGGCCCTACAAATTTTCCTACCAGAGTGTTCGCCATGCTTAGGATATTGTGGTCAATAATTTCCCTAGGGATTTCTAGAGCAAAAATACCTTTCTCCTTATCAGATTTGTCAATGACTTTTGGGAAAGACGATTTACCTGATGGTTTTATCTCGAATAGATTTGACCAGCGTCCCCATGCCCCAGACGGCCCACTGCCCACATGGGGGGGAGGGGGAATCTTCTCACCTGGATGGGGCATCATAACCCGTGGGTCCCCATCCTTTGAGGCATCCTCATCTTTCCCCTCCGTTTCCTACCCTACACTTGCTGCATGCCCTCCTGCAGACGTGCTCTCCTATCTCCCACCTTTCTCCAGATTTGAAACAACGTGATTCAAATTGCAGTTCCTGCCCGCTCCATCCCTCTCTCTCACCGTGCCCATCCCTCCCAATTTCTATTTTCAAAAATTGTTTCAATTAATTCTTGGTGTATTTGGTGGTTGCATGTTGCTTCTAATCAGCTGCATGTCAAAATTTATGGTTGCATGCAACTAAGTGAAAGAGAAAAAAAATATTTGCAGTGAGAAAAGAATAAAGAAATTTTGATCAAACCTCCATTTGAAAGTAAAAGTACAAAATCCAAGGAAGGGAAAAGTATGGCTGATCCAGATGAGATGGCAAAGAAATTCTTCCAAGACATCCAAAATACTCAGAAGCAAACAGTGGATAGTTTGGCAGAAACTAGAGAGGCTTTGCGAATATTGACAGAAAAAACTACAAGGAGTTGCATCTATTAATGAGAAAGGGAGCACTTCAGAGGAGCCAAGAAATCTGAAATCCACACCATCTAAATCAACCAAAACTATTTTCTTGCCTGCAGATGAGCCACCAGTACCAAATCCAGCCATTAATCATGTGAAAGAGGTTACAGGTATCTTGATTACATTAAGAGCTACTTACAATGGCTTAGATGATGACTTTCATAGTTCAGTTCCTTTTAGAGAATATGTGGATATGATGAACACTTTGATGCCCAAGAAAGAGTATAGAAGGGAGCATGACATAAGTGGAAGAGAGCTCAAAAATAAAATAAGCAAGTTTATAGCACCTACTTTTGATGGAACAAATACAATTTCATCTAGAGCATGGCTACAAAAATTACAGACCTTCTTCACACTTAACCCCATGAAGGAGAGTGATGTTGTTCAAATTGCAAGTCTACACTTGGAAGATGCAGCCTATGATTGGTGGTATCGTAGAATGATTACTCAAGGTCATGATCAGGTAACTACATTTGATGATTTTAGTCAAAGAGTGATAGATAGATTTGACCTCAAGGATGATGATTATGAGGATGTTATTGTGCATGATGGTGAGATACTTGGTAGAGATGAGTAGACATTGAGCATTCATGACTTTTCTGAGAGAGAGTACCAGGCACAGTTAGATGTTTCATCACATGAGGTTGAGGCTAGTAGTACTTCACATGATTTATCCCGCCAGCTGAAGGTGAGTGAAGATAGTATTGTGACTACATTATCTCATCATGACAGGAGTTTATCCGATGTTGGTATTAGTTTTTATACACCAATGTTGGGCTTTGTTCATATATCTAGTCAACCATACTTGCTGGAATGTGTTGATGATATTTCATATTTGGCCATGTGTATAGATGAGTCCCAGGATCATATTGGCATTAATGACATCCAGGAGGATGCAATGGGCAGTTTTGAAGACTTAGTTTCCTTGGGTATAGAGGAGTTGGATAGAAATGCTAATGTTTTTGATACTCCGTATGTTGATATGAGCTTTAGATTTGATTCACAGGATATGGATGGTAATACTCTAGAGACTAGTAACTTTGAGGATACTCCTTTAGACAGTGCATCAGAGGAGGTTTGTAGGAGACACTCAAGCCAATGCCATCATGTGTCTAATCAGTTGAGAGTTAGTGACCAAGACATTGCTATCATTTGCCAGCATTTCGATGCTGCTCGTCAATTGTTAGCAGTTTATGGATGGGGTTCTCCTACTAGTGATGAGAAGGAAGGCAGTTATCTTTCCTTGACAGAGATCCACTCTTTATGGGAGGCTATTTAGATTTTGAGACAGAATTATATGCAGTTGGTAGCCGACAGAGATAATCTTATGGAGTGGGGCAGTATAGCATATGATGCATTGTTGGCCAAGGAAAATGAGGTGAGTGAGCTTACTGAGCAGCTTGAGGTGACTTCTGAGATTCTTGAGAGTAGACAGTTAGCTTTCAAGGAGTCACAGTTTCATTTGGCTAAGGTGACCATGGAGTTAGAGCGACTACAGTCTTTACTTGATTCTATACAGTCATAAGCTATGGTGTTTGGTGATCCGAGGATGTCCATGACCGAGATTGTCAGAGATAGTGGAGATGGGGATGCATCCATTCTTGATACTAACATTGGCATATTAGGTTCATTCCCACTAGAGTTAGGTTCAGTTGAGTTGGGTGTTATAGCAGATTGTTGTATGCCTGACATGGTGGTGGCCTCTAGTACTGATGGCACAGAGACTAGAGATGTATCAAAGATCATGTGTGATGTTGGTGAGTCGACAGTTGGCATGGTTCCTGCTAGTAATAATACTCCCTTGGTGATATCTTCAGAGGTAGTAGTCAGTTCCAACATGGGTAATGATCAATTGCAGTTAGTTTCATCTAGATTACAATCTGAGCCACTGACTGAGATTGGCGAATTCTATCGGCATTAGACTATGAGGTATGCTCATCAATTTACCTTTGGTGACCATGTTGAGGAGATGATGATACAGAGTTGTACTTTGGTTCCTAGTGCTTCTCATCAGTTATGGGATAGTTTGATGCCTCGGGATGAGAGTTGTGATGGGCACAACATGGTGATAGGTTTTGCAATTGATAGCTTGATAATACATGACTTAGAGCAGGAGTTTTGGAGTGATGCTTCAGCGGGTGTTGTTATTGATTCTACTCCTTTGGCTATGACATCTCCTGACTTAGCTAGTGATTAGTCACAGTGGGTTGTATCACTTGTTCATGGTGAGCTATTGACTGAGGTTGGTTTTTTTAATCAACATTATATTGCAAGGTATGTACATCAGTTAGCATTTGATCCTTGTTTTGAGGAGTTGATGGCAAGAAAATTTGGTTTGGATTCCATTTCTTACTCTTTATCTTGTAATGTCTTTTCACCATCAGCAGTGCATGGGAGTTATGGTTATGAGATAGTGGCCAGTGATTTGCAGAGTTGTGTTGACTATAGGAGTTGTACAATGTGTGGATTCTCCATACTTGCTATAGTTTCATTTGAGAGCATTCACCATTGTTGCAGAGTTGGATTGTACATTCTGTATAGGCCAGTGGGATGCGTTGATGGTATTTACTATGTTGGTAGTTTGATTTGTAAAATTTACTTGGGTTTTGATGTTCTAAGAGTTTGTGTCTCATGGGTTTTTGACTGTGGTAGTGGTAATTTTGGAGTTTGGTTGAGCTATAATTGTCAGTTTGATTATGAATTCCTCTTGGTCATATTGCAGAGGATATTGTAGGAGCTTGTGTTAATTGGTAGTAGTATAGTTCATGACTACATTTGGGATCCAGGTGGATTGATTGGTTTATTGTTCAGCCATTGCTTGAGGACAAGCAATGTTTGGGAGGGGAGGACTTGTCATGTCCCCTTTTCAAATAATTAAAAAATAATAATCTTTGCTAAGGCAGGCAAGCCTAAGAAAGTGAAGTTTCAGAAAAAGGGGGTTAATCTTTGGAAACCGTTGGACTAATAAATGAAAATTATTATTAAAATATGTTTCATTAACCTCTCTTGGATGTGAGTTACGATTATGCCCTCTTTTAAGGGGTTTGGAGGCATTTTGGGCAGATTCCAGAACTTGATTTTTGCTCATTCTTTGTTATTCTTCAGAGGCTGCCAAACTTGTGGAGAAGGAGACCCAAGAACGGGAGTTTGCAGGTTTCTAGGGAGACCCAAGAATGGGAGTTTGCAGGTTTTGAAGAAGGCTAATGATGGGAGTTTGAAGCCATTCCATGTGCATGCTCATACAGAGTTTGCCTTTGTGCTGAACAGTGCAGATTTGTGGATTTTCGGGTGTGTTTTTTGTATGAGTTTGGTGTTTTCAGTTGAGTATTTCATATCAGTTTGGGTTGCTGCTGTATTTCAGAGTTTAAGGTGTTAAAATAGAGCTGAATATATGTATTGGGATGTGATTAAACTTCTGAGATAGATCATTAGTGTTTTTGTGGTGTTGCCGGGCATTTTTGTGTTAATTTTGAGAGCCTGATGAGCATAGTTCTGGTCCTACATTTGTGAACTGTTGTGTAAAGGCTATACAGATCTAGAAATTTCACTTTGTAGGCTGTTATGCTGCTGAAATTTTTGTAAAAATGTCCATTTTCAGATTTATTAATAATTTGTGAAGTTGTGAAGCTTTTGGCACTATTTTCAGCATACCCGATTTGGGGTTTCTATAGAAATTTGGTGGATCTTTGTGATATTAGTTGTTTGATCTTGAGAATCTGATTAGAGGTTGGAAATATCATACAAAATCAGAAAAGGGACATTTCATAAAATCCAATGTCAATAAGAGTATAATGTATATTGGGTCTTTTTAGAGGCCAAAAACTCAATTTCAATAAGAGTGTAATGCACATCTGGTTTTATAGGGACCAAAAACCCAATGTCATATATTAGTGGAATACTTTTACATGAAAAGAAAGAAAATAGTTAGGAGTACAACAATATTTTTTTTTGTACTACATAATTTTATTTTTATATCTATTAATATTAAATTAGTAGAGAGATAACATTGTGATCACTCCAACATGCTTCTATCATTGAGATTTTGTAATAGATTTTATTAATACTTGACCAAGGATGGACAATAGGTGATGTTTGAGAATGATTTATTTTGTTAAGAAGGAAATATGTTTTTTTCTTGTTTAAAAATGTTTGTAGTGGCATTGTATTTGTGTTATTATTTTCTATATTGATATTGAAATCACCAACAATTAGCATATTATTATTGAATATGCTACTTGTTTCAATGCTATTAGTGATTGAGGATATTTTTGTTTTTGTTGGTGAATTCAAGTTAAGTATTGTTAGTTCACATGTATTGATAATTAAATTTTTTTCCAATATTTTACCGTTGTTTATGATGAGTATTTCAAAAATTTAAATGATAATATTTTTCTTAAAGAATCTCATAATTCCATGACTATGATGCATAGAAATAGATTGAAAACCATTAGTTTTTAATGATATTGTATCTAAATTGTATGTATTTCTTGTAAACATATTATGTTAGACTGTGAAAAATCATAGTCATTTATGATATCATCAATATGTGATGCAAGGATTCTTGTATTTAGTGATATAATTGTTATTGAATCATTTATATTGGTCTAAAAGTTTGTATGTCTCCATTTTCATTTTGTGTCTATTGTTAATTGACACATTTAAGCTATCATTTTATCGCTGACTTCATTTTTTTTTGGTTAGTGGATTTATCAAGAATAGTGAATTCATATCTCGAATACAAGATAGCATCCTATATACTAATTCATTGTTGTTAACTCCTAATGGATCAAATGCAATTCCATCAAGTGTAAGTCCTTTTGATCTATGAATTATTTGGGCACATGCTAGTTGTATTGGAAATTATTTGTGAACCCTAACATGTGATGGGCTTTTTTTTGGTACATGTTTTGTTATTTAGAGAATTGGTACCCATTGTTTATATATGTGCGACACACACACACACACACACACACACACACACACACACACACACATATATAGAAACTTTTTTGATTGGGTTTTCTAAATATTTTTGTCATTGAATTCAATCCAAAACATGTCTCCCTCATTTGAAGTTATGCATTTTTTGAAAATCTCATCTGTGCCTTTTACTAGTCCATCTTTAATGTTATAGTCTCATGCATATAATTCAACTAACATTTTGGTTTCAAAATTAACTTCTTGTGGCAATGTTTTTTAAGGATATTCTCTTACATTTACATATTTTTCATCTATTTCATCAATTGTATTAATGATCATTGGTTTGCTAGGGACAATAGATAACATTTTTTTTAGTTTTTTAAATACACTAACTTATTTGTATGAAAAAAAATTAGAAATTTGGGTCAGTAGGAGGTTGTCTAAAATATTTTTGTTAAAACATAGTCTATTTCATATTTTTTTTGTGAATTTGTTCATTTTTTTTTAGTATAGAGATGAATAAAATATTTGTTTGTTGCATTGTAGTTCATAATTGATAACAGATTACCATATGTTTCCAAAAATTGCATGGTATCTTTTCATTATTAATATTCTTTTAAAAAATGAGACTATCTTGTAGTGGTCATGCTTGATAGTAGTCTACACAAAAGATAATGTGAAGACCACCAAAATATATTGTTGGGCAATGTTTGATTTCTCTAATTCTTTTGTCATTAAGATATAGAAATTGACTTCCTATTATAGAGGCCTCATCTATGAAAAGTATTTGTAATTGTTACTAATTTTTCTATAGAGAATCCATTGTGCTATTGCTAAGTGGAGTGAAAGTGGATTTGTTGAAGGGAAGTAGTAATGCAGAATGTATTGTTGTCGCTCCTAGATTGAAAGTTTCTTTCCATGTATAGGCCATCATTATCCCTTTTGGTTTGAGAGGATATAAATTAGGATCCAAATTAAACATGTTGTAATAGAATTTGGAATATTGCTTTTGCTGTGAAATATTTTCTTTTTCCAGCACCTCTTGTCAAAAATAGATGTATAGATTTTTTTAGTTCTTTTTGTATTGCAATGTCTTTTATAATTTATTGTTCTTATTCATTTAGTTTTTGTATTAGTTTATAATATTGTACATTTTCAAGGAGTGTTGGATTGTCTACAATTTGGAATCCAATATCAAATTCAGTTTTCTTACCTTTTAGACATTGTAAATCTAAACTGAGATCATAATTTTTAGTAGTATTCTTCATAATGTTATTTTTGATATTTTTTTGGTTCACCCAAGCTTTTAATTTTTTAAAACTATTGAAACATTTCATCTAAATTACCACATATTAAATTGAGATTGTATGCATATTTAGCTTCATTTTGTTGAATTATCTTTTTGTAATGATTATATGCATGTTGTATTGTTTCAAATCCCTCTTTGATTTTTTATTTTTTTTCATTTTTTTTCAAATGGAACATATAATAATAGTTTTTCTTTGTAAAGTTTTCATAGTTAATGTGTTCATTATATTTATCAAATCTAAAGACACTCAACTTTTGTTGTTTTACTAGTTTCCCTTCAACAAATTTATAGTTTGCTACAAAATGTGCTAAACAAATTTATTTTAATTTATGTAGATGCTTTGTATAGTGATCAATTATTGATTGACACATTTTTTTGAATCATTAGGTTCATTTCTTAAGAGTGAGTTAGACTTTTGGATAAATGTGCATTCTTCTTCACAAGATGTGTTGATAAATACATATTTCTAGAGCTTGAATGTAAAGGTAGTGGTAGTATTATATGTACTACAAGTTGAGTAGACATTTGTTGGAGGTTAAGAATAGTATTTACAAGGTTGTGATTCATTTATATAGCATCAATTTTTGTGTTTTTGTGACCTCTTCTTATCTTTCTAAAAGCATTTTTCATTCATTTGTCAATTTTGGTCATGTATGATGAAATATGTCATAGTGGCATATACATTTAGTATAAATTGTGTCTTTGTATTTGCTTCCCATAATGATGGATATTTTTTCCCAAAACTATTATTTCAAATATATGATGGTTATCTTTTTAGGAATAGTGTTGATTTTGTTATTATTGATTTTAATGCTTTTAAGTAGACATCTTCATTCATATTAATTTTATTTAAGAAGGTTTAAAAAGTCATTGATTCTTCATAGTTTTTGTGTTGTAGAATATTTGATATTTTAGTAGCATTATTAATTATGCTTTCATCAACAGGTATAATTTGTTTAAGTATGATTAGTTTTCTCATCAATGGTAATAGAGAATTATATCTACATTGTGATTTTCTTATTTTTCTACAAAGTCTTGTGTGGTAGTATCAATGCATTTTACGAAGTGTATGATTTACTGGTTGTGTGTTGCATGTAATGAACTTGTTAAAAAACTCTTCAATTTGTACAATTTTTGTTTTTCCATATAGAAGTGCATATTGAACCCATACTAAAGCATGGTCATGTTCATTACCTCTATTTTGGAATTTTTTAATGAAGAAGAATTCATTGATATGTTTGAGAATTGTGTTAACATGAAGCAATAATTTTTTTAGACAGATTATTTTATGGACCTATAATAACGAGTGCATAAGTAATCGGGTTGTTACGAATCATATATTCATTATCAAGGTCATGTTTTGCAATGAATTTACTTCTCATCTTTTTTGTGCAACACTAATAATGCCAATAATGATTGTGGCCATATATGTTGTGCACTTGAAAAGGTCAAGAATAGTGGTGGAGGACCTAGTCATCTTATCCTTCCAAACACATTTTTCTTAGTTTGTAATAGATAATCTAGCAAGATGTGGATATGTTTGAAATCCATGGATATAATTTATCTAATTTCAATATTTTTTAAAGATTTGGTCTATGAATCCAAAAAATTAGCATGTAGTAGAATGAGCTCTGCTAGGGTTTGTATGGTTTGCATCTGAGTCCTTTTTTCCTTACTATCTGTCATTTTGCATTTAGTGTGGGAATTTACTTTAGGATATAATGGCCTTGATCCTCTCCAACCCAATAGTTGTTGCTAGTGTTGGAGTTTTTGTTGCATGTGAAAATGGATTAGCTGAGCAAACACTTCTGCAAATTTGTACCCAAGGTATTTCGCGAGGTAATTCCTCTCTTGACATGGTTTTGAAGATTTTTTCTTTTGAATCTACTTGTTAATGGCTAGAAACCCAAACCCTTATAGGGTATTTTGTGAGTTGCACTCCATCTGAAAGTACCCTACATGAATGGGTATCTACATCCTGGTCCCCCTATAGGATTTTCCTTGAAGGGATTCAAAACCTCACTAAGGGCTATTTTTGTTTTGATTTGGTAACTCCTCCCAGGTTGAGAGTATTTTCAGCCATGGGTCGTGGACAATTTTCTCATCTCTTCTTGTTTTTCAGAGGTGGTCTCAAGACTTTTGCATCTCGAATGACTTCAAACTTAGGGTTCTAGTTTGGGTAGAGTTCCTTGGGCTGCTCATCCCTTGCTGGTCTTTTCTACTAGAAATTGGCCAAACTGTGGGCAAAGCGATTTGCATGGAACCAGACAAATTCTTTAATGTCTACCCTTAGTGGAGGGTCTATGTTGAGGTTGACCTCTCTAGGGACCATAAAGAATCTATGGAAATTTAGATTGGTGCTACCACCTTTACCCAAAAGGTGCTTTACTTGAATATCGGGTGTGTGCAGGATCATGGTGTACCAAACTATGACCTTAAGTGGCAGTGAAAAACTAGCAAATCAGGGTTATGTCAACTTGACACATAATTTTAAAGTGGTTCTAGAATTTATATCAAAAATTTGTAAGAAAATAATCTGTAAAAAATTGAATCTAGTTTCTAAAATACAAGGCCTTATCTAGAGAAAAAATTATTTGATTGGTCAAAAGTTTGGATTTTAATGTAGTACTACAAAAATTTCAGGGCAAAAATAAAAATTAGGTTTATGTCTGACCACCTTAACCATAATCAAATGATAATATTTTTAAATATAATTTTAGATATAAAAATTAGACTCATGCCTAGATGTGACACATATTTTTGGAAATTTTTATTCCAAATAAATAATTAATTATGAATTTTTTACTATACTATTTTTAGAATTTAAAAACTCTCATGTTTTACCACCTTAACTAGTTCAAAAAAAATCAAAATTAAGTTTTTTTCTTTTTTTCTTATACTAGTCAAAGCATAGAATGTGATGCATCTTTTGGATTTCACAAATCTTATATGGTTTGAAAGTTATAGCTATTTTTCAACCTATATGTCAATCAGCACTTTGTAGCTAACTCCATTAGAAAATAAGTAATAATTACTTACTGAACTCATAATTTGACAAACCTTACATTTATGAAAAGCTAAGAACATTCTTAAGAAACCCTTTTAATTACATCAAATTTTGGTTAAAAAAAAGTCATCAGCTACATGCTTGAAGTAAAAAACACATAAAAACATGCTAGAAACACATTTTCAGGATGTTTTAAAGATGACCATATAAGGTTGGTATCAAAAGATATAGTAGGAATTATAAAGGTATTAATTGTTTTCATTTAGTATCAAGATGGGTGAGAAAAAAGTTGGAATAGATTTTGAAATTCTTTGAGGCATTTCAAAACTATATATTTTTTAGATCGCCACTTTTTGGCACACCATGATCCTGCACGTACCCTATCCTGAATACTTACTTTCATTGTCAATCTGCTAGCCATAAGATAAAGAAATTTTCTGTTCTTGAGCATAATTTCTCTTTAGTGTTGGAACCCAAGTCGGCTCTAGCTATTAAAAAAATGAATGGACAATGGTAGTCAAGAAAGGCAAGGGTATTGCTAAGCCAAGTCCTATCTCTCAAGAACCCAACCATCCCAACTCCAGTGCAGCTCTTCATGTACCCACAACACCAAAGGTTCCCATGGGTGTGCCACCACCTATCTCAAACCCTGCGTTGTAGGGAACATAATAGCCAGAGGTCCAACCTTCTTGGGTTCGTGTGCCTTAAGTAGCTTCTATGATTTCCTCTCCATCTTTCTATCATTCTCACAACCTTGAAGGCCATAATTTAGTTTCTATCATTGGGGATAAATGAAGAACCATCACTTTAGGTGACCTCTTGTTTGAATCCTCTTCTTTCTTGCATAACGATTTTTCCTCACTTAAGGATGAAAAGAATATGCAAGCTGGTTTATAATGAATTTTATCTCTTGGAATGTGTGGAGGCTAACAGACCTCCCTAGAAAATATTATGTTCATGATACCATGCATAGACCTATCAATATTGATGCTCTATGCCTACAAGAAGTCAAAGTCTCTAGGTTTCTTCTTAACTCAACTTGCATGTGATATGGTCTGATGGTGTTAGCTTTGATTCTCAACATGAAGCTAGTCAAGGTGGTGTAGTCACTCTCCTCTCCCCTAGGCTTTTGCCTTTTGTTATTTCCCATGGTTTTGACCCCATGCAAAGAGTTATCTGGATGTTGTTATTGTTTAAAAATCATTCTTTTGGCATTGTTAATATCTATTCGTCTAATGATGTGGTTGAGCGCTCACACTTGTGGAGGTGGCTAGCTGATTCTTCGCTACTTGCCACCTAGATACTCTACAAAGATTTTAATATGGTTGAGCTAGCTCTTGATAAATTGGGCCTTTTTCCTTTTTGATGGTTAGTTTGAGAGCAAAAAGCCTAGTTTTACATGTGAAACAAGTTGGTTCTTTTCAATCCCAATGTTCATCACTATGGGACTGATGGCGTTTGGTACAAATGGTCCAAATTTTGAGAGGGAGATGATAGGTCCTTAAAAGGTTGGACCATGCTATGATTTTTGCTCAGTCCTTTTTCTTACATGAGTTTGCTACCTATCACTTCACTCCTCGATGTGACTCTTTTAGACTATTTTTCCATCCACTTCTCCATTACCTAGCATTATGCCCCTCCTCATAATTGTAAAACTCAGTTTTACCTTAATACTTCAGCTATGTCCCATCTGCCCACTTCCACTCATATTTTACAAATTTTAAACCTTGAACCTAGGCCCCACTCTTCCTCTTGGTGGATTCAATTATGGAATGATGCCATCACCTGTACTGTGAGGTTTCTTCACATTTATGGGAGGCAATTAGCCACTTACCACAAGAGATCCTATGAGGCTACTACCAAAGATCTTTGTATGACCACTAAAGCTCTTGCTATGAATCCATTTGATATAGATATCTAGGTTCAGGCTACCAATCTTCGCCACCAAAAAAAGGTTATAGACAATTATACTACTTGGGGAGCTTAATTCAAAGCTTTCCTTCACTGGTTGGAGGTTGGTGATCAAGCTTCCAAGGAATTTTTTAATGTGCTAAGGGCTTGCCACTCTACGGTGGGGATCAAGTGCATTCAAGAGGGTTAGCACACCTTTTGTGAGCTTCTTAACATTCTCCAAGCTTTCATTTGTCACTATGAAAAAGTTTTCACAGTGCAAGGTCCCTCGGTAACTTGGAACCAAGCCTTGCAGGCTTGTTTGGCTATCACTCATAGAAGACTCACTCTAGAAAAATATGTGTTCTATAAGCACAAGCTCACTTTAGTTGACCTCAACGAAGTTGTCTTCTCCATGGTCGATGATAAGGCCATTGGTTGTGATGGATTTCCTTGTGAATTATAAAAAACATTTTGGGATGAGATTGGACCAGATCTGCATTAGGTTTACCTTGAGGCCTACAATTATCATTCTCTAGGAAATATTATTAACAAGGGGAATATCAAATTCATACCTGAGTCGGGTGACCCTGAAGACATATGCAATTGGAGGCCTACTACTTTGTTGAATGTCTCCTACAAGATCATTGCCAAGGCTCTCTCTATTAAAATCTATCATCTTCTTCCTTAGATCATTTTCCTTGAACAAATAGGTTTTATCAAATTTTGTTATATCTTGGACAATATAATTTCTATGTGGGAAGGGATTGAATGGGCTCGACATTCCAAGCAACAAGCCATCTTTCTTAAAATTGATTTTGCTAAAGCTTATGACCAGATTGAGTGGTCTTTTATCCTTGCAATGCTTTAGGCTCTTAAGTTTGGCCCTACTTTTTTGTAGTCTATCTAGATGCTTTTTGGGGATGCCTCTACTTGCATCTCCATTAATGGTCATTAGTCTCAAGCTTTTGGGCTTTATCATTCAATTTGACAAGGATGCCCATTGGCATGCTCTTTATATGTATTGGCAGCAGAAGGTTTTCACTATTTGCTCACAAATTCCATCTCACAAAGGAGGGTCTAGGGTATTCCCTCTTAGATTCCCCATATCGGCTTGTGAATGGTCATTTCACAAATGACTCCTTCCTCACTCTCATAGAGGATGAAGAGAATGTTGCCTCTACTTTGCAATGTCTTGACACATTCTATCTTGCTTCAGGGTTTGCTATATAGTGGCACAAAACCCTTTCCTACAAGCAATCTTCCCTTCCCCATCCTACATGGCTTGAGAAATATCAATGGAAATGGGTTCAACATTGGGAAGTCTTTTATTTTTTGGGATCCCCTTAGCCTTCCAAGCCTCTATTATATAGCTCTAGAATGTGGTTCTTGCTAGAATAGAGAAGAAGTTGGAGTATTGGATCACCAAACCTCTCTCCCGTGTCTAGATTTGCTCAAAAGTGTTGGCTGCCACCCATTTATACTATTCCTTTAGTTGGGCTCCTTCAAAGGCCTCTTACCTCAAGCTCAACCTGTTATGTGACTTTCTCTGGGCATCAAATGCTTCTCACCAGGGAATTCATAGAGTCACCTAGGATTTTTGTTGTCTTCTTAAAGAGTCTAGTGGCCTAGGCTTGCTATCCACCTAGAAGAAAGGTACTAATTTATGTGCCAAATGGGTGATTCGAGATCTTTCTAGCAATGAAGCCTAGAAGATTTTGTTAAGACATTGCATTTCTTCAAGCTTTCCAATTCACTGACTAGCCTAAAAGGGGATTAGATTTCATACCCTTCTTGTCACCACTGAACCTATCAAGGTTTAGAATACTTTTATTTCCAAAAGTATTTGGAAAGCCTAGGAAGTAGTTAAGTCTTGGCTTTGCTGGGTTGGTAATGGGTTTAGAAATGGGCTCTTCATGGACCAACACAATCTTTGGTGGTCACTATTATTTTCTATCCAAGGTGTTCCCTTGGCTAAGGTGCACAGGGCTAGTGCTTTGCATTTTTTTAAACAAGGAATAAGGACCCCTAAATATATTTTCTCCAGAATTACTCTGAGCTTACAGTCATGGGAGGACATGAAAGTGAAATTTTGACTCACTTGTCTAGATCGACAAACTTTTGATCTTCTATTTTCTGTGGTGCCTCCATATTTGTTACATAAAGTGGGCATTCAGTCCTCTCACCCTTGGTGGAAAGACTAGAAGTGGTATCCAGACACCCCCATAACTAGTTATAAGCCTATGCTAGGTTTCTAATTGCTGCTTCTTCATCTGCCCATGATTGATGTTCTCAACCAATGATGGCATTTGCAATCTTCTCACCATACTTAGAGTCATAGGTTTTCCACTATGTAGCCTTCCATTGCTAAACCCAAAATTATACATTTTACCTAGTGTATTCTTTTCCAAGGCTTTCCTTTGGGCCCTTGGCTATGGCACCTAGGAGTTTGTGACCCTCATTGCCCTCTCCATGGTCAACCAAAGACTTAGTTGCACTTTTTTTTATGTTGTAGATGGGCTTAGTGTTACTAGTGATGGATCCATGATCTCTTTCACCCTTTTCACCCATAACCTTTTTCTTGGCATATGGTTGTTTTGGTGATAATACTTAGATACCCTTCAAGTATGCCCAAATATGGCATGCTTTCAAATTGGAGATCTTATTTACCATTTGGAAAGATTGCAATGTATTTATTTATGCTAACAACACACTTGACATTAATGTACCTATGTATGCTAAAGCATGTATTTATAAAAATGTCATGTGGCAGATTCAAGTACAAATAGATAAAGCAGCCTTGGAGGGGGCTCGCTTACAAGAACTTTTGGCTCATTGAGGAAATGCCCCTTGTATGGTAGCTCGTGTTCCACCAAACTTAGCCTTTGCTAACCATATTGCTTGTGGTCACTATTGAGGATGTAGCAGTTCTACTCACTACTCACACATGTCTCACTCTCAACCATACCACTCTCCCAATGGTGGTACTTTTGGTTGGCACTGCTCTTCTAGAGGTTCTAGTGGTTAGCACTGCTCTACCTCACCTCCCTAGAGGTCTAGTTAAAGGTGGTCCCCAATGGCTTCTCCTACTGCTCCTACTACTAGTTGGCCCTCTACACACTCATACCCTAAGTGGGTGTTTCCCTAACTGGACTTAGCCATTTCTCCTCCCAGGCCTAAGGGAGAGAAGGATGAAGATAATGTTGTTTTTGCTGATGATAGATGGGCTCCCCCTAAGCAGTCTACTCACCCCACCCTTGGATGGGGCTCTGATGATAAGGATCCTCCTCCCTTGGCTGGTGTTGTGCTAGCCACTTGAGGATTTCTATGTTTTCTAATGTTTTCTAAAAGTTTTTTTTGATGAATAGTTAATTTCTGGCCTATGGTCATATGAACTCGTAGGGTGATCCTCTTTCCCCCGGCCCCTTTATTTGTGAATATGTAACTTAATTGTTTTTTTTTTTAATAAAAGGAAGCAACTATTCATCAAAAAAAAAAATCGTTTATATTTGACATCTTTTGTGAGTAATGTTCATCCTTTTAATTGACCTTTTCTAAAACTTATTGATATACTAGAAATAGTTTTCTATCTAATGATACACATTAATTTAAAGAACAAGTTAGTTATATGGGTTGCAAACTCACCACTACTATGTCATATTTCTCATGGCACAATATTTTTATACTTAAATTTATGGGTTATGTCAACATCTTGCAGGTCCCCAAAAAATAAAGTTCAAAAGTTCAATTGTTCTACATGTTTATCTTTGAAAACTTCAAGTGGTTAATTGCTTTTCTTCTACAAGTGTCATTTTTATTATTTATTGTATAAGTCATGTATAGTTGGAGACTCAAAAAACCATGTACAAATGTGTTTGCACATGTTTCTACATCATCAGAATTTTCTTTTTCTTTAGAGCTTGAATCACTATTACCATATTCATTTTTTGTGTTTATGTTGAGATTTTTCTTCTTCAAAATTTATCTTTCAAGTTTTTTCTATTATGACTTTTTGTTTATGTAGTTTTCTTTTGAATAATTTTTTTTGATGATTTTATTATTAGTGTTGGATGAACCATACCAATATGATATGAATTTTTATAATATGGTTTCCTTTTTAGAGCAACTGCAATCGTCACTATCTCATTTATTGATCATGGAAGCAATGCGTGAATAGTATTTATATTCATAGGCACATTAATTACAAAACAAGTTCGTCCTATTTGAGACCTTCTGTGTCCTAATTTTTTTAGTTTGTGTAAAAGCAAGTCATGATGATATAAGGCGTTCCTCTAGTTTTAATATAGATGACAATATTGTAATTGACCTATTTCATCTAATGGATTATGGTGTACCAAATAGTGGGAGATTATATTCTTTATCTTACAATGTATGCAACCATTTATATAATGTACTATTATATTTTTCCAGTAAGCTTATTGTACATTTCTTGGTTTTTTGCTATGCACTTTTATGTTTTGAGAAAATTGCAATCTCTTACAAATATAGAATTCATGTTGCTCAGGTGTAAAAGTACAAAGTGGTGTCACCTTTCAAGCTGACTTATTAGAATAACTATATTTGAGTACTTCTATCTAAAAATGAGTTTTGTTAAAACATATGATCTAGATAAATTTATTCTAGCTAAGTTATATATGGTCTCACCCTTTTCCAATTGGAAATGGTTATTAAATGAATGTTTAATACTAATTTGTATCCAATTACTAAAGAAATAAAATTATTTTAGAAAAATTGCATTTCAATAACTCTTACTATTTTTTGTGATTTTTTTTAATAACATATAATCAGCATTTTATAGAGCTCAGAGTCAAGAATATCTCATATAGAGTTTATAGTGTTTTAATTAGATACAACATATTGTAATTAAAAAAATTCTACAAGCATGTAATTTAACACCCAAAAAGATATTAGTTTTGAAAAAGAAAAAATATTAAAGCATATAAAAAAAAATTTAAATTATATGACATTCTAGAGGAGAGAGTCCTCTTCTAGAATGCATAACTTTTCTCTTGGTTAGAATAGATTTATTTTAAAAATTGTGGTGGAAGATGAAAATTGTCAATTTTATGTGAGTTGAAATTTGAATCATTATAATAGAGAAAATATAGGTCTAAACCTAATTTTTATTTCTAATTGTTCTAGCTATGTATGTCACCTATAACAAAATCTAAGATCAAAATGAAATAAATTAATTTCCCTATAGTTTTGTGGTGGGAACTAGACCCCTAATTTTAAGCATTTTTCAACAAGTAAAATATTGCTTATAAAAATTAGGAAAATATATCAATTATTATTCCAAATAATTAGTAAAAGTTATAATCCTAAACTTCATCCATTTCTACACATTTCATTACTTTACCTCATTTTTAGATTCAAAATAATAATACAAATTTTATTTCATTGAAGGTGAATAGTTATACTTTTGTTAACCTTTTCCTTTACAAAAGGGTGAGACAAGTTTGTGCTAAGGTGTATTATACTAAATTTCACTAAAATATGTTTGTATTGGATTTATTTTAATATTTTTTTTTTTTATGACAACGGTTTTGTTGTTTTGTATTATTATTATGCAAATTTGAAAAAATTATGGAGAGATTTAAATTTTCTTTTGATAGTTATGTCATTATCTATTGTATTTTTGTTTTGTATACTTTTTTCCCCTACTTTTGTAACTCTTTTACCTTTTTCATGTGCTCAATTTTGAAGTTGTACACTACTACTTGAATGATCTTTTTCAATTATGTTTGAATTAGTATCACACTTTATTTTCTTCAAAGATTGGTCATGTTGATTTGTATTAGTATTATGTATTTTTTTAAAAATTTGTAGAGTGACATTGTTTTTTTTTTCTATTGTATTATTGTAATGTATTGTATTATTGTTTGGTACCTATATTCCTATAGCTTTCATACCTATTTGATGTTTTTGTCTTGTTTCTCTTTTATCTTTGTCTTTAATTTTTTGGATTGAACTTGTGCAAACTAAATGGTGTACTTAAAATGGTTTTGAGTTATATGACATATGCAGTGGCTTCAAATGTGTGTGTGTGTGTGTGTGTGTGTGTACTATTTTTTTCAAATGATGTCATGTTATATACTTTTCTTTTTATCCCTATATTTTTGAAAATATGTTGAATTTGTTGAGTTTTTTAAGGACCATACATAAATTGTTTCTTTAGATATAATTGATAGCCATTGTAAAGAATAATGACTTCCTTTGATTCTACCTTGTGAATAAGTCATTGCCATGTTGATAATATAGGCTTGCCAATTCATGACACATGGTATTGTTTGCAACATACTTGTTTGTAAGTAGCATCGGATGTAAAGATTCACATTTCTACCATTACCCTCTTTTGCATTGCAAATTGATTGTGCAATGTATTGTCTTAAAGAGTGTATATCAAATTCCCTATCCATTAAAGAAGAAATTAAATAGTAGAGGCTATCACCACAATCTTTTGTTGGAGTTATGTTTTTCATGATACCTTAAATTTTCATTTGAGATGAAATTTTTTACTAATAGCTTTCTAATGTTGAACAAAATTTTGAGAGGTGAATTGATGATGTGTGATTGTGAAGTATGTATGTTTTTGATGAAGGGTGCCCCCATTAATACCATAAACATGTAACCAAAACAAAGAAACCACAACAATTTACAAGAACAAAATATGGGCTTCTTGTTGTCGCCACAAATGCGAAATTATAGAATTCAAAATTACAATATGCTAACCCATGGGTGCCATCATTATAGAAATCTATAAGAAAAAGGTATAGACTATCACCTAGAGATGTCCTAAACAATATTTGGGCATTTTTTAAATAGACAATTTCATCACACTCGGGAAGGTTCTAGATTCTCAAACTTAATACCTAGAGCCTACTAGGAATAAGGTGTCTCAACCTTGGATAATTCCTATTCTTATTTATTTTTTGGTAAATGTATTTTTTGCAAATAATGTAATTAGTTGTGAGTGTACATATCTATTTGGCATGTTGATGTGTCAATCCACTTGCATTTGTTGCCATCTTGAATTGTGTGTAAGGAGATCATGATTGAAACAATTATGATGAATTCCTATGACATGTAAGAGATATCTTTGGAAGATTTGATGATTGGTGAAGACATGAAGACATGTAGCAATTGATCATTGAGTACTATATACTCGAGTCTTCATCTAGCATGTGGGTAAAACCCTAATATGATTATTCTTTGGAAGTTTCCCTAAAAATGGAAAGTGCATGAAATAAGAATTTTAAGGATTGTAGATAGGAGTCTGTGAAAAGTGTATTGTTGGTTGCTATTGAATCAATCTTCAATGTCCTGAAAGAACTTGCATTGCAAGTGTGTTGTAACCTTTGTGTTGAAGATAATACATTGTGCAAGTTTTGGAGGGGTGGGGTTTTTTTACCAAAAGGCCTTTCCCCACCGACATATCTTTCTATTTATGTATTTTCTTTCTCTATCTATTTTTTGTATTCATAGTTGACTAAAATATTATTGTTTACATAATATCAAATTTGAAATTGTAAGGATTTAATAAGAATCTTCATAATACTTTCCTTAAGGTATTAGTGTAGGAAGTTATTTCCATACCTAAGTTTCCTTACAAAGCCATCAGACCCTAACAATACATATACAGTTTGCCAAATACATTTTTTAAATTTATTTTGGAAGTTTTGGTTAGCCCAAATTTAGAAGGCGATAACTCTCAAAACATTGCTCCAATTTTCTTTTATAAACACTTTTTGAAAACCTCAGCTTCTAATCTATAGAATTAAATCTACACAAGCACCCATCCTTCAAGTTTTTGAGCCACATCTGAGCACTTTTAGGCCTCCAACAGTGAGCCTAAAGTTGAAATACCAAAAGTGCAAACCAAAAATCTATAATAAATCCATGAATAACATGATATGGCACTAAGCCTCAACTGGTAGGCTAATATATTCAAGTGGAACATCCACCTCTGAAATTAGGACATTTTCAAACTGTATGACTAACTTACTAAGTAACAAGACTTCACAAAAAAAACTCTACATTAAGAAAACCCTTATTAAAACAACCGAAATGAAATATTTTTGATTGATACAAGATTTCTCTTACACCTAGGATCCTCTCGCATTAGAGACTTTGGGTAATTTGAGAAGTGATCCCATCACATCTCAGGTGCTTAGAGGAAAACCAAAACAAGTAACCTCCTCCTTTATTAGCCATGATGAATCTTTTAATGGCCTCCCTTTCCATTTGATTAGGTATTCTTCATAAGTTATGCTTTCCAACACAACTTTTTACTATCTCATCAATCTCCTTTGTAGCCGAACTAGTTGCTAGGATAATCCACTGTGCTTCTACAACTTCATCCTCATCACCTCCTTTATGATACTCTATCAAATTTAAAATGTTGAATACTAGTGAAATATTCAATTCAAAAAGCAACTCCTTTTCATAGGTATTTCCAGAATCATACCTTTTTCACTATCTTGCATGGCCTAAACTTCTTCATTTTTAGCTTATTATATGTACCCACTAGAAAACTCTCATTTCCCAAATGAACCATGACTTCATCTCCAATATGAAATTCCTTATACCCTCTTTTCACATATACCTTATCCTTGTACTATTTATTAATCTTTATAATGTGCTTCCTCATCTCATGGATGTTCTTCAAATGTTCAACAAATTCTTCTACTCCAACATTGCTTATCTCTCCTTTATTCAACTGCCTCAATTTAGAAGCATTTCTAGGACTACTACCATGTATAATATAGAATTATGACTTACTAGCACTCCTTTTTACAAAATTATTATATGAAAATTTTATCTATGTTAAAATCATATCATATCCTTTTGGTTTATCTGCAACCAAACATTTCAAAAAATTTCCCAAATTGTGATTCGACTTATGTCTATCCATTAGTTTGTGGATGATGTGGTGAACTTAACTTCAAATGTATCTTCAATTTCTTCTATAATGTATGCCAAAAATACCCACCAAATTTGGTATCTCAATTTGAAACTATACTATTTGGAAGACCATGTAGTCTCACCACTTCTCTAAAAACATCTGCCACATGAGCAACATCGCTAGTCTTTTTGCAAGGAATGCAATATGCCATCTTTGAAAACTTGTCAACCACCACAAAAATAGAATCATGCCCTTGTTGATTTCATGGTATTCCAAGAAAAAAATCCATGCTAACATCCTCTTATGACTTCTTTGGTATAGGTAACATTGCTAATACGACCCCTATTCCGCTTCACTCCTTTCTTCATCTAACATACTCTATAACTCTATAAAAAATTCTTCACATCTTGCTAAAACTATAGCTACTAATAATTTATAGCAACCAAATCAATGGTTTTATCTCTACCAAAGTGTCCAACCAATCCTACACTATGCTTCTCCTTAATGAGATTCTCTCCCATTGAACTTCTAGGAATGCACAGTTGACTCCCTTTGAACAACATATCATCTTGGCTTATGAAATCCAACCACTTTTTCTTATCAAGTGTAATGAGATCTATACAAAACTTCCAAGTTTCAACAAAATTAAGATCCTCTAGATACAAATTATTGATTTCCTTGAACCCAACCACCTCAATCTACATTTTTGTCAGCAAAAGTTATCCTTTACTAAGAGCATCTGCAACTCTCTTAGACTTCCCACTCCTATGTTTCAAAACAAATATATAACTCTACAAAAACTCAATCCACTTCAAATACCTTTGGTTTAATTTTCCTTGACTATTCAAATATTGCAAAGCTTGATGATTAGTATATAAAACAAACTCCTTAGGAAGAAGATAATGTCTCCACTTCTTCAATGGCTGAACTATAGCATAAAATTATTGATCATAAATATAATATTTTCTTTTGGAATCATTCAATTTCTCACTAGAATAAGCAATAGGTCTACCTTCTTAGCTCAAAACAACTCCTACTGTAGTACCACTAGCATCATAGTCTACTTAAAACACCTTGTTAAAATCTGGAAGTGCTAAAATAGGTTGCTCTCTGACTTTTTGTTTCAATAGATTAAAACTCTTATTTTCCCTCATAGTCCACTTAAATTTTTTCCTATCCCTTCTCACTATTTTAGTCAAGGGTCCAAAGATACTACTAAAACCCCTTATGAACTTTCTATAAAAACTATCCAATCCATGAAAAAATCTTACCTATATAGCACTCTTTGGATTAGGTCATTCAAGGACAACTTCCACTTTCTCTGGGTCCATTTTCAAACAATCTGCTGAGACTACAAATCCTAGGTATACCAACTCCTTCACAAAACTATACTTATGTATGTTTATCAAAAACTTTTATTCCCTCAACTTATCAAACACCTTTCAAATAGGCATCAAATGCTCCTCCAATGTCTTACTAAAGAATAATATATCATAGAGGTAAACATTGACAAACTTATCTAAAAATTCCTTCAATACCTCATTCATGAGCTTCATGAAAGTGTTTAGTGTGATGGTTATCCCAAAAGGCATGACTAACCACTCATACAATCCTTCCCTTGTCTTGAAGCCACTCTTCCATTCATCTCCTTCTTTGATGTGAATCTGATCATATCCACTCTTGAGATCTATGTATGTGAAATGCATAGATCCATTCAAATAGTCCATAATATCATTCATCCTTGGTAAAGGAATCTATACTTGATAGTCATCTTGTTGATAGCATGAGAATCTGTGCACATCCTCCATTCTCCATTCTTCTTAAGTGCTAATACTAATGGTACAACACATGGACTCAAACTCTCTCTGCTCAAACCCTTCTACAATAACTCATGAACTTTTTTTTTTAATTCTTCACTTTCTACTGGTGTCATTCTATGTGCTGCCTTGTTTGGAAAATTGGCTTCTGGAATCAAATCCATCTGGTGACTAATCTTCCTCATTCCAAAGTAACCCATTAGGTACATTATCTTAAATAATATCAAAAAACTCTCCCAACAAATTTGAAACTTCTAAAGGTACCTCCTCTACTTTTTCTTTACCATCTTTTGGGATTATAGAAAAACACATACACTCATACTTCATACATTGGAGAAACTCATTTCCATCAAAAAAACATATTCCTACAGCATCACATACCTTTTCTTCTTTCTCTTTCAAAAACTTCAACATATGTTTCACTCCATCCTTTGTCAAAGTTTAGGTATTTACTTGAGCATCAAGTATAGCATACCTATCAAACTGCCACAACCTACCCATCAACATATAACACATATCCATAGCTATAATATCACATAACACCTCATCCTAGTAGCTTCCAATATTGAACTTCACTAAGCATTTCTCACTGACCATGACTTTGTGGTCATCTTGCACCCAAGCAATATGGTATGGATGTTGGTTGTTTTGTCTCCTCAACTTCAACTTTGTGACCATCATTTCTAACACCAGATTGTTAGTATCTCCAGCATTAATGATCACATCACAACACTTATCTCCACATCTACACCTTGTGTGAAACAAGCTCCTTTTTTGATCAGGTTCATTCTCACCACTCAGTAGGACTCAAGTCTATTAACGAGGACTTATCATCTTTTAACATCTTCAAATGTGATCAACTAGCATCTTCATTAACATGTACAACTCTAGCCTAGCTTTGTGTTCTTTGATCTATCATTCCTTGGCACTGGATACATTCAAATGCTTTATGCCCTTCTACTTTATAGTGAAAACATTTCCCACACAAGCCTCCTCTTCTAGACCCTTGTTCTCTACCTCTTCCTCTCTTATCTTTATTTTTTTGATCATGGAAATGATTTCAATTTCTCCCCCTCTATTTCTAACAGCTACTACACACCTCATCCTTGTTCTTTTAATCATCATTTTGACCTCCATAAGATCATTTGCCAAATCTTCCACCGTGACCTCTTCCAATATTCTTTTTATCAAAATTTTGGCTTAGCTTCTCCTCAACTCTTAGGGAGAATTTGTATGCCTTGTCAATACTATTCATTCGAACTTGAGCCACCTCATTTTGAATGCTTGGCCTTAACCCATTAAGATAATGTGTGAGTTTCTCCTTTTCAATTTCAATGTGGCCACTTTTGATGAGAACTCAGTAGAACTCCTTGGTATACTCCTTAATAGATCTTTCTACCTACTTCAACCCTTGCATCTTCAAAAAATCAAGTTCATAATCCATGGGAATGAACTATCACTCTATTTTATCCATCATTTGATCCCATATGGTGATTTTTTTCTTTTCCTCTTCTATTTTTTCCAATTGGATCTCCTGCCACCAAATCTTTGCATGTCCCTTCTGTTTTGCCTTTACAAACTTGAATCTATCACGATCCTCAATATCTTTGTATTCAAAGTACTCTTCCAATTCATTGATCCCATTGATCAATCCCTTAGGGTTAAGATTTTCTTAAAATTTAGGAACATCAAACTTAGGTCTTTTTCCAATCTTAGAAATGGCCTTGAAAAGATTTTCCACCTCTGGGTTCAAAACTTCATCTTGTACTTCTTGATCAACTTTTCCTTCTTCCCTTTCATCTTCACTTTCATCACCACTTACAACAAGATTCATTTATCTACACATTTTTTCTTTTAATGCTTGTAGCTGCCTCTAGAGGGCTCTAAAACCCTTAAGTGTAACACCTACAACTCTCCCACCATGCTCTCTTTCTAGAGGCATCTTCACAAATCTGTTGAAACCCTAGTGCAAATTGCCTCATAGTTAGCGATCTATCTACACACTTAGCCCAAACCATGATTTTAGTGTAAAATACTTCTGAGTCAAAAAAAATTCTACACACTTAGGAACTCTAACTCTGATACCACTTGATGAAGGGTGCTCCCTTTAATACCATAAACATGTAACAAAAACAAAGAAATAAAAACAATTTGCAAGAACAAAATATTGGCTTCTTATTATTGCCACAAATGTAGAATTAAAAAATTTAGAACTACAATATGTTAACCCACATGGATTCCTTCATTATAGTAATTTGCAAGACAAAGTCATGAACTATTACCCACAGTTCTCCTAGACAATGTTTGAACATTTCTTAAATAGGCAATTTTATTCTAATTGGGAAGGTTCTAGACACTCAAACTTAATACCTAGGGCTGAATGACCCTAAAAATAGATATATAGTTGGAGAAATATGTTTTTGACATTTATTTTGGAAGTTTTGGTTAGCCCAACTTCAAAATGCCATAACACTTGAATCGTTGCTTCAATTGGCTATTATAACCACTTTTCAAAAACATTAGCTTTTGATCTATAGGCTTGGATCTACACAAGCACCCATCTATTGAGTTTTTGAGCCTCATCTAGGAATGTTTAGGCCTCTAATAGTGAGCGTGAAGTTTATATATCAAAATTAAAAACCAGAAATCCACAATAAATCCATGAATACACATGATATGTCACTGAACCTCAACTAGTAGGCTGATATATTCAAGATGAACATTCATCACTAAAATCAAAACATTTTGAGACCATATGACTAGCTTACTAAGTATCAAGCCTCCACAGATAATAACTTTGCATTAAGAAGACCCTTATTCAAATAACTAAAATGAAATATTTTTGGTTTATGCAAGATTTCTCTTACAATTAGGATGCTCCTACATAATTTTTTTACATATGAGTAGCTCATTTTGAAAACTAATATGATTTTCATCATTGAGTAAAATACTATATATATGTTTTGTAATGTTATTTTTGAATTGTAAATTATTTTATTTAGTTGTTGTTGACCATATTACAACTAGTATCTTTAGCAATTTAGAGACCCATCATATTCAAAAATGTATCACCCCAAAGTCTATATTGTCTTTTTTTTGAGTATTTGATGTAGATGACATCATTATTTCTAAGTATAGAGGCACATCATTTTCACCATGCATTATTTTAAAGAGATGTAGATGTAGCTCGCATGTAAATTCTTGCATCACGTCTAAATCATTCTTTGATAGTGATTAAAAAATGATCAACTAACCCATTTCGTATTTCAATTGAAGTATAAAGAAAATGTAGAAAAACTTCTAGAGAATAAAATAAACAATTTCCTACAATGTAATGAAAGTACTCTAGTCTAAATAATTTTTTGTTCTCCAAGGAAATAATAATGGTAGAATTGATTTACTTTAGCCTCACCTAGCCCCTTCTTGCTATCTATTTCCCTCCACTATGACTCTTTTGGTGGAGGAGGGGGGTTTCCCTGATCACCACTTATCTCTATGGGATAGATTGAGTCCCTTCATGTTTCAGCTAAGTGCTTCTCCTCTTCCCTAGATATGGAGAGAAAATCCACCTCAGTGGTTTTGCCTAGAGGAAACTCTTTCGTAGACAAATTTTTGGGTGCTTCTTCCAAAAATTCCTCCCTTCCTAAACAAAAGGTATCTTTTATTGTTAAAGTAGTATGATTCTACTTCCAAATGATATCATTGAAGAGTCAATGGTTGGGCTAGAACTCCCCTTGGTGGACTGGTTGCTGCTTGTTAGGCCAAATATTGATCCACTCAAAAAATAGGCAGCTTCTTCTTGGCCTCTGAAATGATGTAGGAGCATGTAGTGGTGTAAGGAAAATCCTATATCACCCAAAAATATTCTTAGTTTTACACTTTTTTTAATGTGTTTTTATTTCAAGATACACATTTGGGATAAATATAGATTCCAACTCTCATAGTTCCACTATTGGTTTTCTAGGTTAGTATTTTTGAGCACCATGATATATGTATTAGTATAGAAAATGGGTTCTTTTGTAATGGAGACATAACTATGATGCATTAGAGGCTATAAGTTGAAGTACTCTAGAAAAAGAATTAGGTCAAAAGGCTTTATGGTTTGAAACTATTTATAGTTTTAAGTTTCATAGAGACCTCTTACAAATGCTTTAAAGTTAGATTAGAGGCACTAAATGGCCTCATATGGGCCCAAAATAAGGGGGTGAAAATGGTCTATAGGCATAGAGAGAACTCCAAGATCTTTTTGAAAATGTAAATGGTTTGTCAATAAAAATCCTAGATCAAAAGTTACGCAAACTAGAATTTGGACTATCATTTATGGATTCTTCTAATTTTTCACTGACTTCTGATGTATTTTATAGAACCTTCTACTTTGGTGGTAGATGAAAAATGGAATATTATAAAATGTATTGATAATCGTATACCTAATTTAGGTTACTCAAGGTCACTTCTTGCATTGCAAAGGCATTTTTTGTAGAGTTTTGGAGAAGGTAATGTGAGAAAGGTTTTTCTCTAGAATCTAATAATGTTGTAAGCCCATGGGGCATGTAGTTGAGTCTATTTATTTTGTATTGAATGTAATAGTATATTATTTTTGGTAATATATTTTTATTTTTCCTGTTGTGTTCATTTTGTCTTGGGTTGTGCCCTCATTAAGTGGTATCAAAGTGGGACTTCTTAGCTATGTAGACAGAGTGCTGACTATGAGGTAGTTTGCACCTACACTATGTGATTTTGAGTTTTGAGATAGTGAGAAGATGCCTTCAAGAAGAGAGTGTGGTGGAAGGGCTTGATGTATTCCTCCTAAGGTTAGAGCCCTCCAGAGACAAGTTTAGGTATTGCAAGAGGAGATCCATAGAGGGATGAATCTTTACATAAGGGATAAAAGTAAGGAGGAAAATAAAGAATGAGAATTCTTGAACCAAGAGGAGAACAATATTTTTAGGGCCATTTACAAGCTAGAAAAAAGACCTAAACCTAAGGTTAACATGCTTTTGGGAAATCTAAAACTGGATGAGTTGATCAACTAGATCAATGAGCTGGAGGAATATTTTGAGTATGACGATATTGAAGACCCTAATAAGGCTATGCAAAGGCCAAACTAAAGGGCCATGCCAATATATGGTGTCAAAAGATTCAGTTAGAGAGGAGTAGAATAAGGAAGGAGAAAATCACAAGATAGGATCACATGGTGGACAAACTAAAGAAAAATCTCATTCTTCTTAACTACAAGCATGATTTTTTGAAGAAGATGCAAGGGTTAAAGAAAGTAGAAAAATCTGTCAAGGAATATAGAGAGGAGTTTTACTAAGTCCTTATTAGGATCAAGCATGTAGAAGAAAATAAGATGGTTGTTACTTATCTTAGTGTGTTAATACCTAACATTTAGGAGGAGCTATGTTTTGTTAGAATGACCAACATTTTGTTGGCAATATGGCTAGGTAATAAGAGCCTAGTTGTCATTTATGGAAACATATATTTCAAGATGTAATGAAAAATATATAGTTGAAGATTCTAAAGTCATAGATAGAAAATTGTCTAAGTATTAGATAGTTTCACTAGGAGCACAAAAGATTGTTTTTGGTATAGAGAAGAATGTAGAGATATTTGGCATGGAAAAAGTTAAGGGAAGGTATATATCAGAGTATCATGATGATGTACCTAAGCTTTCAGGTCAGTACAGATAGTACAAACAAAGTTATAAGATAAATACTAGTAAAGGGTGTGCACAACAAAATAAAGTACAATAGGAAAAGAGGTATAAAGTGTTAAGGAATTATTTTGGTTACAAGATTATTATTTATATTTGTAGGGATGACATCCTAGATGTTCTAAGTGGGTGTAATGTGTGATTGAATCAAGCTGGCCACACAAAGATTTTTATGAAAGAAAATGGATTAAATAAAGAGTTACTTTATGTGAAGCATGTGAGATGTGTGATATGTGATATATTTGTGAATGTAGAGCATATGATGTATATACAAACTATGTATATGACATGAAAATTTATATGAGGGATCTATGATACAAATTTTGATGTCAAATTAGGCTATGCAAAGGACAAAAATCAGCTATAAAAATGTTTTTGTATCTATCTCATTTGTATAATGGAACTATATTGTTTAATTTTGCATATTAGAGTAGTGGGCTCTTCTTGCATATAGTTGTAATTGTTCTACCAACTCCTAATAGGGTTGAAGAAACTCCAAACAAGGTTGAGCCTTTTAACATGTCCTACTCGTCCAACAAGGACCAAGACACTATATATCTAATTCAGAGACTCCTAACAAGGTCAATCTCCTTAAAAAGATTCTATTGTTTAGTGAATCATTCTAGGGGTACCATCCCCAATAGGGTTTTCCCTTTGCTAGGGTTCCCCTAATAAAAAATCAATGGTATTATGATTTCTCTCTATGTATGGTTTTATTTACTATTCAACATCATTGGTTTATTTTCATATGCATGTGGTAAATTAATTAATGATATCCAGTTGAGTGAAAACATTTGTAGAATATTATTTATTTCTAACAATTGGTATCATAGATTTGTTACATAAAAGAGGTTAAACAACTTGAGTAAGATCCCTATGCATATGGAACAATTAAAGAGAAATCTTGAAGAATCTCTAGAGAAAATCAATCTTCTTCCACAAGCAAGAGACAACCTAAAATATAGGTATGAAGATGTAGAAGATTACATGGCTAAATTTAAAGATAAGATTCATTGCCTAAAATCTTGAGAAAAGAATCAAATGACCAAACTAATGAAAGTGATAAAGTTGTAACCATGAGGAAAGAAAATGAAGTCTTGAAACATGAGTTGAAAATTGTTTAACTTAAGTTGAGTCTAAACAAGGATGATTGTAAGATTAAACCAGATCTAAAACTTGAGAATGTAGATCTAAGATCCTAATGCAAAAGCATCTTAGGTGTGAGGGAAATCTTGCATCACACAAAAATATTTTTTTTTTAGTCGCTTCTATTTTAATAAGGACTAGTAGACATGATGGTTACTGTTAATGGAAACTAATTAGTTTTAGTAAGTTTTTCATATGAGCTCAGAACATTCTCATTTTCTATAAGAAGGTTCATTTTAGAGTTGTAAGCCTACCATAAAAATATCATTCCTCAACCATTAGTATCAAAGAAGTTATTGCAGATTTTTGGTGGAAAAATTTGTAGAAAAATCTTCAGGCTCACTGTTGGAGGCCTTAGAGTGCCTGGATGAGGTCCAAAAACTTGATGGAAGGGCGCTAGCACCATTTCGAGCCTATAAATTAGGAGTTGGCATTTCCAAAAAGTTGTTATAATAGCCAATCAAAGCAAGTTATGGCCTTCAGAAGTTGGGCTACCGAAATTTCTAAAATAATTTGTCAAAGATGTATTTGGCTGACTCTATGTATTGTTAGGGTTTTTCAGCCCTAGGTATTAAGTTTAAGAATCTAGAACCTTCCCAGATGGCACAAAACTACTTATTTAAGAAAGGCCCAAACATTTTCTAGGACAACTCTGAGTGATAGTTCTCAACACTATCTTGTAGATTACTGTAATGAAGGCACCCATTTGGGTTAGCATATTGTAATTGAGTATTCTATAATTCCACATTTGTAGCAATAATAAGTTCATATTTTGTTCTCACATTTGTTGTTGTTTCTTTGTTTTTGTTATGATTTTATGGTATTAAGGGGACTCCACTACATCAAGTGGTATCAAAGCTAGAGTTCTTGAGTGTGTGGACAAATCACCGACCTTGAGGCAATTCACAACAAGATCGTGGTTTGGGCTAAGCACATAGATAGATTGTTGATTGTGAGATAGGTTCCACTAGGGTTTCAATAGAAGCATGAAAATGCCTCCACGAAGAGAGTTTGGTGGAAGAGTTGCAGGTGTTACACCTAATGGTTTCTGAGCCCTCCAAAGAAAAATGAGAGCATTGGAAGAACAAATATTTATAGGAATAAATCTTCCCTTAAAAGATGAAAGAAAGGATGAGGATGAAGTAGAAGAAAATATCAAAGCAGAGGTAGCTCTAAACCTAGAGGAAGAGGGGCTTCTTAGGGCCATCTCCAAGATTGGAAAAAGACCTAAGTTTGAGTTTCCCACATTTTCAAGAAATCTTAACCTAGAAGAGTTGATCAATTGGATCAGTGAACTAGAGGAGTACTTTGAGTATGAAGATATTGAGGATCTAGATAGGATCAAGTTTATGAAGGAAAGACTAAAGGGACATGAAAAGATATGGTGGTAAGAGGTTTAGTTGGAAAGAAATAGAAAGGGAAAGGAAAAAATCACTAGATGGGATTAGATGATAGCTAAAATGAAGTGACAATTCATTCCTATGGATTATGAGCTTGATCTATTAAGGAAGATGCAAGCAATGAAGAAAGTAGGAAATTTTTTTTTAAGGGTATACCAAGGAGTTCTACCAAGTTCTCGTTAGAACTGGCCATGTAGAAGCTAATAAGGAGAAAATCACCCATTATCTTGATGGGTTAAGGCCCAAAATTCAAGATGAGTTGAGTCTAGTTTAGATAAACAGTATTGAGGAGACATACCAGTTTTCCCTAAGAGTTGAGGAGAAACTAAGCAAAAAGGTTTGACAATAAGAATGGTGTAAGAGGTCATCATGGAAGATATAGTAGATGATCTTATGGAGGTCATAATGATGATCAAAAGAATAAGGATGAGGCTGGAAGTAGCAACTAGAACCAAAGGGGAAACAATTCCAATCATTTCCATGATCAAAACAATAGAGATCAGAGAGGAAAAGGTAGAGGACAAGGATCTGGAAGAGGACGCTTTCATGGAAAATGTTTTCACTATGGGAAAGAAGGGTATACATCATTTGAATGTACACAGTGCCAAGGAAGGATAGACCAAAGAACAAAAGGTCAGGTGTGAGTTGCACATGTTGATGAAGATACTAGATCATCACATTTTGAAGATGTTGAAAGAGAAGAAGTCCAAGTAAACAAGAGAGTCCTATTGAGTGGTGAGAATGAACCTAATCAAAGAAGGAGTTTGTTTCAAACAAGGTGCAGATGTGAAGATAAGTGTTGTGATGTGATCATTGATGGTGGAGATACTAACAATTTTGTTTAAAAAATGATGGTCACCAAGTTGAAGCTAAAGAGATAGAAAGACCTATGTCCATACCATATTTCTTGGGTGCAAGATGATCACAAGGTTATGGTCAATGAGTAGTGCTCAGTGAAGTTGAAGATTGGGAGCTACTAGGATGTGGTACTATATGATATCATACCTATGGACATATGTCATATGTTGTTAGGTAGGCCATGGTAGTTTGACATGCATGTTGTACATGATGAGTGAGAAAATACCTATAGTCTAACTAATTATGGAGTGAAACATAAGTTGAAGTCATTGAAGGATAAAGAAGAAAAGGTACGTAGTGCTACCAGAATATGTTTTGTTGATGGAAAAGAGTTTCTTAAAGGTATGAAACATGAGCACATGTGTTTTTCTATAATTCCTAAAGATAGTAAAGAAGAAGTAGAGTAGGTACCTACAAAAGTTATAGATATTTTGGAGGAGATTTATGATATTGTATTAGATAATGTACCTGATGGATTGCCACCAATGAGGAAGATCAGTCACCAGATGGATTTGGTTCCAGGAGCTAGTTTTCCAAACAAGGCAATGCACAGAATGACACCAGCAAAATGTGAAGAAATGAACAGGAAAGTTCATGAGTTGTTGCAAAAGGGTTTGATTCAAGAGAGTCTAAGTCCATGTGTTTTACTAGTAGTGTTAGCACCAAAGAAGAATGGAGAAGGAGAATGTGCACAGATTCTTATGTTATCAACAAGATCACCATCAAGTATAGATTTCCTTTGCCAAGAATGGATGATATTATGGACTATTTGAGTGAAGCTTAGTATTTCACAAAGATAGATTGAAAGAGTGGATACCATCAGATTCATATCAGAGAAGGTGATGAGTAGAAGACTACTTTAAAGACAAGAGAAAGATTGTATGAGTGGTTAGTCATGCCTTTTGGGCTAACCAATGCACTGAGCACTTTCATGAGGCTCATGAATGAGGTACTGAAGGAGTTTCTACGTAAGTTTTTCATTGTTTATCTAGATGATATATTGATCTTTAGTAAGAAATTGGAGGAGAATTTGTTTCATATTTGGAAGGTGTTTGAAAAGTTGAGGGAAGAAAAGTTGTTGATAAACTTGAAGAAGTGCAGTTTTCTAAAGAAGGAGTTGGTGTACCTATGATTTGTAGTCTCGGGAGAAGGTCTAAAAATGGACCTGAAGAAAGTGAAGGCTATCCTTGAATAGCCTACTCCAAGGAGTACAATAGAGGTAAGATCTTTTCACGGAGTCCCTACATTTTACAGAAAGTTCATAAGAAGTTTTAGCAATATTTGTGGACCCTTGACTAAAACAATGAGACAAGATAGGAAAGAGTTTAAGTGGACTATAGGAGTAGATAAGAGTTTCAATCTATTGAAATAGAAAGTTAGAGAGCAACTTGTTTTACAACTTCTTGATTTTAACAAGGTGTTTTAAGTAAACTATGATGCTAGTGGTACTACAATAGGAGCTATTTTGAACCAAGAAATTAGACATATTGCTTATTTCAGTGAGAAGTTAAATGATTCAAAAAGAAAATATTTTGTTTATGATCAGGAATTTTATCCCATAGTTCAAGCATTGAAGAAGTGGAGACACTATCTTCTTCCCAAAGAGTTTTTTTGTATACTGATCATCAAGCTTTGCAATATTTGAATAGTCAAGAAAAATTGAACTAAAGACATTTAAAGTGGGTTGAGTTTTTGTAGAGTTATACATTTTTTTTGAAACACAGAAGTGGGAAGTCCAACAAAGTTGTAGATGCTCTAAGTAGAGGAAAAATTTTGCTAACAAAAATGTAGATCGAGATGGTTGGGCTCAAGGAACTTAGTACATTGTATCCAAGTGATCCTAATTTTGTTGAAGTGTGGAAGGCTTGTACAGAACCTATTACATTTCATAGGACAAATTTGTTGGATTTTATGATCCAAGATAATATGTTGTTCAAAGGAAGCTAGTTGTGCAATCCAAGAAGTTCAATGAGAGAGAACCTCATCAAGGAGAAGCATAGTGGAGGATTGGCTAGACATTTTGGGAGAGATAAAACTATAGCTTTTTTTGCTGAAAATTATTACTGGCCACAGTTATAGCAAGATGTGACAAAGTTTGTACAAAGTTTTTGAGTATGTTAGATGGTGAAATGAGTGAAGTAGAATATATGATTGTATTAGCCAGTACCTGTACCAGAGAAGCTGTGGGAGGATGTCACCATGGGTTTTGTTCGTGGATTACTAAGGACACAGTGTGGATATGATTCTATTTTTGTGGTGGTTGATAGGTTTTCAAAGGTGGAACATTTTATTCCTTGCAAGAAGACTAGCAATGATGTTCATGTAGTAGAGTTATTTTTTAGAGAAGTGGTGAGATTGCATGGTCTACCAAAGAGTACAGTTTCAAACAAAGATATCAAATTTGTTGGGTATTTCTAGCATACATTCTGGAAGAAGTTGAAGACAAATTTGAAGTTTAGTTGTGAATCACAGTTTGGGAAACTTGCCGAGATGCTTGGTTGGAGATAAACCAAAAGGATGAGATATGATTTTACCACAGGTGGAACTTGCATATAATAATTTTTTCAATAGGAGTACTGGTAAATCACCATTCTAGATTGTATATGGGAGTAGTCCCAAAAATGTTTCTGAATTGAGGAAGTTAGATAAGGGACAGATAAGTAGTGCTGAAGTAGAAGATTTTGTTGAACATTTGAAGAAAATCCATGAGGAATATAACCAATGAGAGAAGGAATGTACCTTTATATTAGTTATGCAATAACTTCAACCACAACAAGATTTTGTAGAATAGATAGAAGGAATTTTAACAAGAACCCTAACTATAGAAGGAACCTCAACATAAATGATAGAAGAAATGATAATGGAAATAGTAATAGTCAGAAGGAAGCACTCAAAGAGAATGTTGAAGAGTTTAAGGAAGCTTTTGTTAGAGAAAATGATCTAGAAAGTTCATATATAGTTTTAGAAGAACAATTCATCAATGCACCTAAACAAAGAATGAAATTAGTCGTAGTGTGTAATTAAACTTATTAAACACATTTTGTTTAAATAGAGCATCAAAAAGATGGAATAGAAGTTAGAAGCTTGGTTGAGAGTTGTGAAGTTGATAAGAGGTAGTAACATCCTCGAGGAAGCTCTGGTTAAAAGTGGAAGTCATTTGATCATCAAATAAAGGATAACAGAGTCAAACAAGTTTACTAGTTAATAGAGTAGCAATTTCATGAATTTTAGTAGATGCATAGTTAATGTGAACTTCTATTTGAAATATTTGAAGGATACCAATAATATTTTGATTATCATTTAATCATGCAACTTAGAGTTAAGGAGAATTTTTGATTGATTTGACAATGAATTGAAGGCAAATATGAAGTGTTCAGATTGTGAAGTTGAAAGTGCCCTAGTTTCTCAAAATTCAAGTATTTTATGAATTTTTTGAAGTAATTGAATCAGTTAAAATGATGAATCCCATAGTTAGTTATGTTGATGAAAGGACTAGATATGTATTCAAGAAGCATCCATTCATTACCCAAGTAGATGATCCCTTAGGGGAATTTTCAGAAGTTCTAGAAAATATTCGTCACATAGAAGATATCAGGTCATATATCCATTGCAAATTTGAGAGAATTGGAGAAATGATATACATAAGGGCCTTGACCAAGTATGCTAGGGAAATTTTTCATTGAAGTGAGAGTTTGCACACCTAAAAGAATTAAAAATTGTGAACCATATGTTATTTATAGACTTCAACAACCATGAATGGAGTTGAATTATTTTGAGTTGTAAATGAATGTTTTGGATAGGATAGGTACCTATCATGATTGACAATGATATGATTCATAGGCTAACTAGTCAATGCAATGAGGGTAGAAACTCAGTTAAAGAAAATAATATAAAGACTTGATGGTAGAGGAAAATCTAAGGACCAAATCAAATGGTAGAAATATAAAGATTGACTTAATTAAGAAGATCTAGATATGAGGGTAATCAGCAAGATCATAGGCTACAAGATGAACTAGAGTTCAAGATTGAACTTTATACCTACTAGTTTCCTACATGCAGTGTATATGATGATAGTTGAGAAGTAGAAAGTCAACATATGTGACATTTTGAGACACCAATTACTGGATAACATTGAGAAGCCTAAGAAAACTAGAAGTGTAGTATTTATGTTTGAATCATTAATGATTCATCTATTCTTCCTAGTGGTGAGGAAATTCCTTGGTATGCCAAATAGGGAATTAGATAACATGAATCAGTGCACCATGAGCTTGGTGACACACCACTACAAAAGATAATCAAAGGAAAAGGCTATGGAATACATTAGTAAAATTTTGAGAGAATTTCAATCTACAATTAAGAAGAGATATAGAATTCCACCCTTACTGGTGTAAAAATATGAGGACACATTTTTCCTAGTTGAAATAGATGTAACTTGCATGGACGTAGTTATACCAAGCATTAATTTCATAGACCCCATGGGTTATGAATTGACTAAGGAAATCATTAAAGGGTATCCAAAGATCATACTCGACCATCAGGAAGACAAGGATGCTCCTAAATGGGGTACTTATGTAGAAAAGATCAAAGAAGTAGAGAGAAATCTCTATAGAAAAGAGATCAAGAAAAATGTTGAGAAGAAGATAGAATCAATTCTTAAAAATTAGGAATGACAAGGCATAAATATTAAAAAACTAAGGATATAGCCTTGGAGATGAAGGCTAACAGACAATCTAATGTATTGATACCTACTCTTATTACCATAGCAGCACCTTCAAAGGGAGTGACAGTAGTAAGATCTACTTCACGGATACCCACTACGAGTCCCTATGATGTAGTTTCTCATGTAAAACTTGATGTTGTACAACCTTTGAAGAATTATGATGAAGAGGATGTAAAAATTGTAGAAAAAAATCCATCTGCTCCTCCATCTAAGAGAAAGTCAAAGAGACTAACCAAGGTGAAGAAAGAGGTCGAGTCACCTAGTTAGAAAAGGACCAAGTAGTAATCAAGTGACCCTGGGAGGAGAAGAAAGACATTATAGATGGTAAAATTTGATGAATCTAATGATGAAGAAGAACCTAATAAATAGGTAGTTGTTGAAGCAAGGAAAACCATAAGAAATATTCCTTAGAAGAAAAAAGTAGAGAACTTGAACATGAAAATTAATAATGATAATAGTTCCATTCAGTTGAATAAGTTTTATATCATGTATAGTAATATGGATAGGATCTAGTTTGAAAATATAGTAGTAAGGAATGTGATTCTTAAGAATAAAAGGAAGATGTTCAAAGATACATTCCAAAGGATTTTTACAATAGATTGGTTACCTAAATAAGAAGAGTTAGTGGTGAAGATAGAAAAATAAGAGAAAACATGATCAAGAAACTTTACAAAGTTAATGATGATGAAGACTTACAAGATATTATAACTGGAGTTGATCCCTCCCTAGAAAATAAAAGAAGACATTATTTTGATGGGAGGAAACTATGAAGAGGTAAATAGAGCAATTAGATAATCCGTAGTCAAGTATATGACTTTTATACCCAAGAGAGTGAGTGGGAAGTTAGGGGGACTAATCCTTATACTTGTTGAATAGAGTACTCCAACATTAGTAGTAGTAGAAGCCAAGGACACTCAATGGAAAATCTATCTCCATAGATCTCCATTGGAAAAGACACAATGAAAATTGGCACTACAAGTGTAACTCTAAACATGAAAAATATCCTTTCAAGGATCTTGGACCAAACATTGTTGGAAATATCAAAAATTGATCCAATTCAGATGAGGAGGATGAGAAGATAATGATTGAGGCTATAGAGAAGAAAAGGAAACCAAGTAAAAAGAAAGAAGAAGAAAGATAGAAGAGACAAAAAGTAGAAGATGAGAAGAAATAGAAGAAAGAAGATGAGAAAAAGAAGATAGGAAAAGAAGAGAAAAGAAAGAAAGAAGAGGAGAAGAAGAGGGAAGAACAAGAAGAGAAGAGAAGGAAAGAAGAAAAAGACAAGAAGGAAAAGGAAAAGAATATGCAAAGAAGAAGAAGGCACAAGAGGATAAAAAAAGAAAAAACCCAAAAGGAAAGAAGAAGAAGACAAGATGAAGAAGGTAGAAGATGATAAGAAGAGAAAAGAGGAAGAAGAAGAGAAGAAGAAGAAGAAAGAAGAAGAAAAAGGAAGAAGAGGATGAATAAATCAGAAGGAAAGAAGATGAAAAGAAGAAAGAGGATGAGGATAGAGGAGGAAGAAGATAGAAAATGATGAGAAGTCAAGTGCACCTAGCACATCTCTCACCCTAGATACACTTATAAGCTCAAATGATGATGATCAATCAAGATTGATATCATCCCTTATAAAAATAATAAGAAAGAACAAATAGGTAAAGATTTTTCAAAAGTCTCTCATGGAAGCTATTAGCAAGTTGTAGAAGTTATAATGGTAAAATCATTTGATCCTAGCCTTGAGTATAGAGAAAAAAAGTGATTTGGCCAATCAATGAAGAATTCACAAGTTTGACAGGGGTTACAATAGCACAAGCATAGACAAAGCATGATGCACAAATTCTTCACAGTATTTGTCAGAACATAAGAAATGACTTATTGACTCTTGATGTTTACATCAAGTCATTAAGGAAGTGCAAGCTTGAAGGAAATGCTCTATATGTGAAGTGTGCAATATCTTTTAGCTTGGCAAAAGACATTGATAGTAAGCTTAAGGCTAGATACACAAAAGCGTGGGCATTGGAAAGTCACTTCAATCATTTTGGTGTGTAGACTAAAGCAATCACAACATAGGTTAGCAAGGCCCATGATAAGATAAGTCTCATCAAAGATGGGAAATCAAGGAAAACCAAAATGTTATCACTTTTCAGAGAACACTTATCAATAAAATTAAGCACAATTGAGCAAAAATTGGAGGAATGTTTGTCAATAAAGACATCTTTTCATAGTCTTGTGTACTCAAATCTGAATGCAGTAGATATAGAAATTATGGTTTATGTGCTCTTCTCAACATTTCAGAAGGAGTCAAGGACTCATGTGAAAGAATTTAAAGAGGCTTGTTGTCATATTTGGTGACTATATGTTTTATTTATGAGCTTAAGAAGAGGTGATGGAATACATTTTTGACACATAAGCAGTTTTTTACACCTTTGTCATTGATGTCAAAGGAGGAGAAGCACACAAAGGATATTGTATACATCAAGACATGAATTAAATTTCTAGTTTTGGAGGTCAATTTTGAGAAGTTTCTTTTTTTTTGTTTATTGTTGTTTTGCATAACATTCTTTGGGACTTAGTCAATTTTCCCATATGTTTCAATCAATGTCAAAGGGAGAGATTGTTGGTAATATTTCTAGGTAAGAGGAGTTAGAGTTGTCATTTATGGAAACATATATCTGAGGATGTAAAGACAAAATATAGAGCTTAAGATTCTATACTCAAAGATAGAAAATTGTCTAAGTATTAGACAATTTGACTAGGAGCACAAAAGATTGTTTCTCATATAGTGAAGGATACATAGATAATTGGTATGTGAAAAGTTAAGGGAAGGTATATTAGAGTGTCATGATGATGTACCTAATTGTGCAAGTTAGGATAGACAAATTTATAGGATAAATACTAGTAATGACATTGTGCACAACAAAATAGAGTACAACAAGAACAGACGTATAAAGGGTTATAGAATTATTTCGATCACAAAATAATTACTTATGTTTGTAGGAATGAAATCTTATATGTTTACCCTAAGTGTAATGGGTGATTTCATCAAGCCAACCACACAAAGAGTTTTATGAAAGAAAATGGTATAAGTAAAGAGTTACTTTATGTGAACAATTTGATATATCTGCGAATGTGAAGTATATGATGTATATGCTAACTATGTATATGATAGGTGAAGTTATATGAGACATCTTTGGTGCAAATTGTGATGTTAGATTAGGCTATGCAAAGTACATCGGTCAACTATAAAAAGGTTTTTGTATCTATCTCATTTGTATAAAGGCACTAAATTGTATAATTGCATATTCAGGCAATCAAATCTTCTTAGCATTGAGGCTCTTAATAGAGCCTATTCCTCTAACAAGGACTAAGATAATATATGTAATTCATAGACTCCTAACAAGTTCAATATCCTTAACATGATTCTTATGTTTAGTGAATCATTCTTTGGATACCATCCCCAACAGGGTTTTCCCTTGGCCAAGGTTTCCCTAGCTATCAAATAATGGTGTTATGAGTTCCCTTTGTGTGTGGTTTTATTTACCATTCAACATCACTAGTTTACTTTCATATGCATGAGTTAAACTAATTAATAATATCTAGTTGAGGGGAAAATTTTGTAGAGTACTAATTCACCCCCCCTCCTCTCAATATTATCTATTTCTAACACATTGAAGAGGCATACCAATTTTTTGTGGCTTGTGAAGAAGATAAAAAAAGGTTTAATGGAAAGAAAAGATAGTGTAGTCAAGGAGGAAGGTATGGTGGTAGGTCTTTTAGAGGGCAAAATCAGGACTAGAAGTAAAACAAAGGTGTGGGTAGTAGCTAAAACCAAAGGAATGAGAGTTTCAACTGCTCCCATGATACTTTGGAGACCAAAGAGGAAGAGGTAGATGGGATGGACAAGGTTTAGGAAGAGGAGACTTGTGTGGGAAGGCCATCATGTATATAAGTGTCCTCGACTCCAAAGAAGGAAAAATAGGAGAGCTGATGGTCAAGCATGTAAATTTTTGCCTTAACCATCAAATAATGTAGCTAGAATGATAAAAAAATATATATAGCTATAGGAAGAAACACTTCATAACAGAAGATGGAAAATGGAACTTCTCATTAAATACAATGAAGGAATTGCAATAATATAGGATTTCTCAAAGCATAGAGTAGAGGAAAAATGGGAATAAAACTAAAAAAATTAGATGTATTCATCAGTTAGCTTACATTCTAAGAAAATAAGCTTTATCCATAAAACATGGATAAATAAAAAATAACATCCCCCCCTTAAGTCTAACTAAGGAGGCTATTAGTTTGTGGTGACTGATTAGGAATGTACTATACATACTTCATAAATTCTTAGATTCACCATTCATAGATTCACCACTAAAGTAATGGCTAATATTCACCAATTTATGGTTGACATGTAATAACCCTAAAGCAGTTTAATATTTGTATAAAAGGGCTTAGGGTTAGGGTTGTTTTATAGTGGTGATGCGAAATAGATTCTTTACATGGTATTGAGTTGTAAGGGATTATAGATTGTAATCAGGTTGTAATCACTAGATTGTAATAATATCAGACTTTTTGTTTAGTGGATGTAGCCCAGGGATTGGGTGAACCATGTTAAATCTTGGTGCCTTGTGTTCTTTTCTATGTGATCTACTATTTTCTATTATTGGTTATATTTGCATATAATTATTATTTTCTATCCATGGTTTAATCCTAACAAGTGGTATCAAAGTGAGGTTGTTTTTTTAGTTATCCTCTATAGGAAAGTCTCACTGTTGAGTGGGAGTCTCACGATCAAGTGGGAGTGATGGAAAATGAGGGTAAGCTGAGGGTTGATAGGTTTAATGGGTAGAACTTCTAGTTATGGAAGATGCAAATAGAAGACTATATTTATCATTAGGAGTTATGGAAGCTATTAGAAGGAAAAGCCAAGAATCAGGGATCTATGTCAAATGATGAATGGGATCTCTTAGACAGAAAGGCACTCAGAAGCATTCAATTATGCTTGGCACCATTAGTGGTATTTAATATTACAAAAGTAAAGACGATAGAAGAATTGATGCAAACCCTAGTGAAACTATATGAAAAGCCCTCCACTTCAAACAAGGTGTTTCTCATGAAGCATTTATTTAATATGAAAATGGTAGAAGGTGGATCTATTGCAGATCATTTAAATTAGTTTGATACTATTACTAGTTAGTTATCTTCTCTGGGTATCATGATTTTGTGTTCTTTTCCTAAAAGCTAGAATGGCTTGGTAATGGTTGTGAGTAATGCTATTCTTGGATCTAGTACCCTAAAATGTAAAGATGTGATTGGTGTTGTTTTGAGTGAGGAAACTCATAGGAAAACCTGAAGTGGATCTACATTAAGAAGTGCCTTGAATGCACAAAATAGGTGTAGAACAACTGAGAGAGGAAGTAACTTTGGAAATCATGGGAAATCAAGAGGAAAATCAAAGGGGAGGAGGTCTCAATTGAGAGGACCCAATGACTACTAGTACTATGGGAAACAAGGTCATAAAAAGAAAGATTGTTGGAATCAAAAGAAAAATGAAGGAGAAAAATTAGATGGAGACAAGGAATAAAATGTGGTAAGTAGCAAATTCAAAGAGGATGATTTGCTTCTATCTTTAGAATGTGTTGATGATTCATGGGCTTTAGATTCTAATGCTTCATTTCATGGCCAGATATTGCACATGTAGTGGGGAGTCCTTAGCAGGTATATGAGTCATCCAAGAATTGAGCATTAAAATGCAATCAAATGGATTCTTAGATATTTGAGAGGAACATCCAATAAGTGTTTACACTTTGGTGGCTCTACTACTGATTTATAGGGCTATGTTGACTCAGATTTGGCAAGGGATATTGATACTAGGTGGAGTACTATAGGTTACATCTTTATTGTTGGTGGGGTAGCTGTGAGCTGGGTTTCTAGGTTACAAAAGGTTAATGCTTTATCCACTATAGAGGCAGTGTATGTAGCTACTACAGTGGCAGCCAAGGAGGTGATATGGCTTTAGTTCTTCTTGCAAGAATTGGGACATCTTCAAAAGGATAATTATTTGTTCATAGATTGTTAGAGTGCCATTCATCTTGCAAAGAATTTATCTCTACATTCAAAGACCAAACACATACAGTTGATGTACCATTTAATTTGGTCAGTTTTGGAGGATGGACAATTAAAGATGGAGAAGATACATACAAATGATAATCTAGCAGATATGTTGACAACGGTAGTAACAAGAGATAAGTTGAGCTCCTCTTCAGCTTTGGTTGGTCTTCTAGACTGAACATGAATAGGAAAACAATAGAATCTAGGGTGGTTTAATCCAGTGGGAGCTTTATGGAGTAGCAACATCACTACAGGATTAGTCTCCAAGTGGGAGATTGTTGTTTAGTGTGGAGACTGATCAGTCCCCAAGTGGGAGATTGTTAGTTTGTGGTGACTGATTAGGAAAGTGTTGTACATACTTCATAAATTCTTAGATTCACCATTCATAGATTCGCCACTAAAGTAATGGCTAATATTTGCCAATTTATGGTCGACATGTAGTAACCCTAAAGTGGTTTAATACTTGTATAAAAGGGCTTAGGGTCAGGGTTGTTTTATAGTGGTGATACAAAATAGGTTCTTACCACAGTATTGAGCTATAAGCGATTACGAATTGTAATTACGTTGTAATCATTGAATTGTAATAATATCGGACTTTTTGTTTGGTAGACGTAGCCTAGGGATTGGGTGAACCATGTTAAATCTTGGTGCCTTGTGCTCTTTTCTATGTGATCTATTATTTTCTATTATTGGTTATATTTGCATGTAATTGTTATTTTCTGTCTGTGGTTTAATCCTAATAGAGGTCAAAGCTTAAGAATAGGAAAGATGAAAGAGGGAAAACCCAACAAGAATAAAACCGTCCTAAAAATATGCACTAGAAAATTATCTTTTGATATGCAAGAAAAGTATGGATGAATTTCAAATGATAACTTCCATTGTCTTGAATGAAAAAAATCCTTTAAAACCAAGATGAAAATTAGGATCAATCTGTAAGAGTGCCCCCAACAACATTCGTCAAATATTTGAGTAGATGGTAAACTAGGAAAAATATCTGTCAATCAAAGATACAAAAGACAATGATATGCATAGAATCCCTACAATGATGAATACATGGAAAGCAAAGCCAAAACATCTATTGGTTAAGGATACAGATGAATGTAAATCTATACAAGTGGCCCAAATGATAATACTCAACTATACAAAAATAAATTTCTAGTTGAAAATACAAGTGATAATTGTCTATAAAATTGATCAACTATGGAAGCAAGGAAGCATCAACACCAATAGTGGAAAACCCTCCAAATTTTTGAAATGAAAGGCATAATAGGTCCACTAAGATTGTGTGTTAGTAAGAAGAAGATGAAGGCAAGACCCACATAAAAAGAGCATGATATTGGCCTATCTGTGATGGAACAACAGAATTTAGTTCAACCTCTATTACCATTACTATTCCATGCAAGTCTCTACTTCTAAGCTGAAGCAGAATCTTTGACTTCCACTTAAAATAGAAATATAGCTTCAACAAAGAAAAGGAAACAAACTTCATTCTTTAAAAGCTCCAAGTTTCTTCAATACCCATAGCAAAAAAAACTTTCTCCTTTTTAGTGGCCATGAGCTCCGATACCATGTAAATTTTTAGCTTAACTAGCAAAAATCTACCTTGAATGATAGAACAAAATATGAAGTTGTAGGAAGAAAAACTTCATAATAGAAGATGAAAAATGGAACTTCTTAGTAATTACAATGAAGGAATTACAATAATATAGGCTTTGTCAAAGCATAAAGCAGAGGAAAAATGTGAATAAAACTAAAAAAATTACAAGTATTCCTTAGTTATCTTACATGCTAAGAAAAGAAGTTTTATCCATAAAGCATGGATAAATAACAAAAAACATGCTAAGTTTTATTTTCTAACAAAGCAACGGTTTCTTATGTGAATGTTGATATTAAGTCATCACATTTAGAGGAGGTAGAAAAAGGAGGTTTCTAGTTAATTAAAGGGTCTTTCTAATTGATGAGCCTAAACCTAGACATAGGAGGAGTCTTTTTCGTACCAAGTGCAAGTGTGAGGGTAAATATTGTGATGTGATTATTGATGATGGGAGCCCTAAAAAATTGGTGTCAAAGGAGATGGTCTCAAATCTATAGGTCAAGAGGGAGAAAGGCCCCCATCCAAATTAGATTACCTAGGTGCAAGATGATCATAAGGTCCTAGTTAACGAACAATATTTTGTGAAGTTCAAGATTGGGAGTTACCATGACAAGGTGTTGGCTCCTGAATTAATAGCTTTTAAATAACCTAGTGGTAAGAACACATACACCTAGGGGCAACTAATTCCCATGTTTAATTTATATATTTAGACACTAGGGCCAACTATAAGACTATACTTTCCTTCTTCTCTTCAAGCTCTACAAGGCTTAGGTGGGTGGACCTCAGATTTTTTATATGGTACCAACGTAAAGTCATATAACTAAATCTATATAACAGGTAAAAAACCCTTAATCTTATATGTTTATGAAAACATTCATGGACATGAAATAGCTAATAACATGACACATGAATCTGATAAACCAAGTGAGGGAAACTTCTTTTTAGTTTCTAAACATAAAGGGAAAAGATATTTGATTAAAGATTGGATCAACATAACCTAGGTATGCAACAACAAAACATGTAATCTCTAAGCTAAATAGTCCCTTATCCATCAGGCACAAAATAATCAAAACACACACATGGATACCCAAAATACTCATACTTATCAGATCCTCCTATAATCTTAGAAATTATATTAATGCATATCAAGAAAATTACTTAGGTTCTTGACCCAACAACAAGACACACAGTGGCATACAACTTTAGAAAATAAGTTGGAACTAGAAAATATGCACTTTGGGCAAGTATCAATAGAAAACCAAATTCCCATAGAAAAGGAGACAAATCTCATAATGAACCTTCAAATAAAGCTCTATATTAAATTATTTGAAATTAATACATCAAGTATATGAAAAAATTAGATGATACACAAAAAAATGACTATATAACTAAATGCTTCAAAAACACTACATTGTTGTTCATAATAGAGGAAATATGTTGAGGAATGGTATCATGGGACCATAAAATTGGAACCAACCATGGTATCATTGCTATAGAAATTTCTCAAGAACTGGAACCCTTACAATAAGGAAAGAAGAGAGATATATAAACAAGAGGCTCCTAGATTGGATCTTCTACTACCAAGTGTACTACTGAAACTCTTCATCCTAATGTTGTAGTAACTATCTCTTCCCTCATCTACTCACAATAAATTCTAATCAATGTGTTGTTGCAAAAAAACCCCTTTAGAATTGTTGGTGTAAATAAGTATTTACTATTTACACTTTACTTAAGTTTACTAAGGATAATAAATTTTTATATTAGTTGTCATGTAGATGCCTAGGAATATTCATAGTCCTATGAGTTGTCTTGTTAACAACATAGGAGTTAGCAACTTATTTGAGCCCATGATTTCTACCACATCTCTTTATGAGATACACCTATGTAAACTTATCCTCTCATTATTGCACAAACTATTATACTCAATGGACAATAATACACTCTTGGTGGACATGTGCTTAGTTGTGATGTTTATCTCTTTGATGACTCCTAGTAATTTTAGTTTCCTTTATATACAAGGCACTTCTAGTCTGTATTCACCTCATATCCAATCATTTGATATCCATTCTCATTTGATCATATCTTGTCTCTCTTGTGCTATCACTTGAGCTTCTTGCTCTTGGTGTTGAATTGTTGCCTTAGGCAAATTTTTACATGGTATCAGAGCTATACCAAATTTGTATATGGTATCAAAGCTATACCAAATTGTTACATGGTATTAGAGCCATAGGAGCTTCATTGCATAGCCATTGGAGATTTATTTCTTTTTTTTGTGGGTCAAGATTGGAGCTTGCTGGTGCAAATTCAATTTTAGTATCACATTCAAAAGGTTCAAAAACTCCCAAATTGACTTTTGTTTCATCACAAATGAACATCTAGGGTGAAATATAGAGTCATTTGATTTTTGGAGGTGCAATGGTGGTGATTTAGGAAAAATAATTATAGAGGTGATTTTCAAACAATGATATCTCTCTGATACGGACTCCTTTTCTTTAGCAATATTTTTTTTTTTTGGAGTAGAAATTCATGATCTATGCATTGGTGTAGGATGTTTGAGATCTCTATTCCTAAATTTTTTTGCAAATTGCAAATCCCAATTTTTACAACTTCAAAGGCTTTACTTGGGCTCATATGTACACATATTTAGGTGCTATTTTTTTTTAAAGTGCATGATTTTTTTGTCTACTTTCTAGAACTGGTATCAGTTTGGAGTAATTTTGAGTAGACGTAGTACTTTCAAGATTTGGTCATTTTTTGGCCTATTTTGGCACTTGTAATTAATTAGATCCTTGAGAGATATTGTGTCTTATCTTGTTGAGTCTGATATAGCTTCATATTTGTTGTTGTAACTAGAAAAACTAGAAGTCCACTTAGGCCCTAAATTCTCAAGTGTCCATTGTAATCATAGTAAATATAAAGTGCCAAATCATGCTTTAGGGGTGGTTTATTTTATTTTATTTTATTTTGCATTTTGGGGTTGCATATATTATTTGATCTCATGGATTCATGTCAAAAGTTTCATTTTGGTTTAAGATTCAAACTAACAAAAAGGAGTTATTAGAAACTGACTGCTTTGATGATAGATCATCTAAGAAAGCATAAGGAAGTGTTTCCTTATCTATATTCGAAGATATTTCCACCTAATAGTAATTGGGGACATTTTTCTCTTCTTCTTTGCTTTATGTATAATAGTATGAGTAAGGGATCTTTTTTTCCTCTTAGTAAGGCAAGTAGTCCTCATGATGTTTGGATGTGTCTTTAGGAAGCATATGGAGATCCATGAGTCCCTCCACTATCAAAGGACATTCTACCTCCAGTCACTCTAGTTGTGGTAACTACAACTCCAATTGAGATCATACCTCCTAATGCTCTTGTTGCTCCTACTGATCTAGTTCCAACCATAGATGTTTCTAATTTAGTGCAATAGGAAACACCATGTCTTAATATTTCAACTTCACAAGATGACTTCCTTCTAGACATCACAATGTTCTTGTGGAGTCTTACATTGAAGATGTGGGAGACATTATTGATGACATCCATATTCTCTTTTTTGAGGAGAATTCTTCTTCATTTGATGTGAGGGAATACTCTGACCCTCAACCACTTGATCTTTCTTTTGAGACTGACATGATTATGGACACCTCTTTTCAATAGTTGGAGGAGGACTCTTTTACTTTAAATGAGACAAATCAATCTTTGGAGATTATATTCCAATTTCCTCAGACATCATATCTTTTGAGGATTCTTCCTACTAGTTGTGGTGTATTCTCTACTACACCTATGGAACTACTTCTTCCTACAAGGAGGAACATCATTCAATTTTCATGGTGCAACTTCTTCAGTCATCAAGGAGCTCCTTTCATGGGTGTGCTTTCATCATTAAGGGGAGGCTACATTGCTTCTCTTCCCATATCTTCCTATAAGGATGATTTCTTGTCTTTGGAGTTTGATTCACTTTCATACATGGACATGTTACCATGTTTGCCACCTTCTTTTGGGCATCCACCAGATTATCTTGTGGCATCTGCATTCATCAAGAACTTGCAAAAATATGAGCAAACTTTAGAGGCAGCATCCATAGCATACTACATATGGATTCCTCATCCATCTTCCTATCAACAATGGGAAGTATACTTGCACCTATACTTGGTGTAATGTCATTTGTAAGCATTGGATGTTTTTTTGTCTTCATGACATCCTTGCTAGAGATTATTCAATATGGGGGGATACCATCATGTATTTTTTCTTATGGGGGATATATGCTTGTACATGCATGATGTATGTGGGGTCTTGAGTACTCCATCCTTGCATGCATCTTGTACTACTTCATCTCTCTTTCTGGAGGACGTTTTTCCTCTGAGGTTTTCCCTCTTTATCTATTTTCAAAGAGATTGTATTACATAGCATTGTATGTAGAGTATTGCATTAGTACATGGGTACCTAACATGGCCTAGTAGCCGGGACCCACATTGCATCTTGCATTTAGCTTTGTGAGCTTAAGTGCATTCCCCTAAGTTGCACTTAAGGGGGTGTTTTGGTATAAATAAGTATTTAATTTTTACACTTTACTGAAGTTTACTTAGGATAATGCATTTTTATATTAGTTGTCATGTAGACATGTAGGAATATGGAGTTAGCAACTTATTTGAGCACATCCTATCTACAACATCTTTTTATCAAATACACCTATGTAAACTAATTCTCTCATCATCACACAAAATCCTATGCTCAATGGATGATAATCCACTCTTGGTGGACATTTACTTAGTTAGGTACCCATGTACAAATGCAATGCTCTACATACAATGCAATATCTCTGAAAATAAAGAAAGAGGGAAAACCTCATGGGAAAAACCTCCTCCAAAAAGAGAGTTGAAGAAATACAAGATGCATGAAAGAATGGAGTAATCAAGACCCCCCTAGTATGTCATACATCATACATGTACAAGTATATATCCCCATAAGAAAAAATACATGATGGTATCCCCCCATATTGAATAATCTCCTACAAGGATGTAATGAAGACAAAAAAGTATCCAATCTCTACAAATGACATTTCTCCCTTTAGGAAGAAGATCACCAAGTGTAGGTGCAATTATACTTCCCATTATGGATAGGAAGATGGATGAGGAATCCATATGTAGTATGCTATGGATATTGTCTCTAAAGTCTACTCATATGTTGACAAGTCCTTGCTAAATGTAGATGCCACAAGCCAATCTAGTGGATGCCCAAAAGAAGGTGGCAAACAAGGTAACATGTCCATGTATTAAATTGAATCAAACTCCAATGTACAAGGAATCCTTATAGGAAGATATGGGAAGAGAAGCAATGTAGCCTCCCCTCAATATGAATGCACACCCATGAAAGAAGCTCCTTGATGACTGAAGAGAATGCACCATGAAAAATTAATGATGTTCCTCCTTGTAGGAAGAAGTGGTGCCATAGGTGTAGTAGAGAATGCTCCCCAAATAGTAGGAAGAACCCTCAAAAGATATTCAATGTATGAGGAAACTAGAATGCAGTCTCCAAAGACTGATATTTCTCCTTTGAAAGAAAAGAGTCCTCCTCCAATCACCGAAAACAAGTGTCCACAATCATGTCAATCTCAAAAGAAAGATCAAGTGATTGAGGGTCAGAGTATTCCATCATAATAAGTGAAGAAGAATTCTCCTCAACAAAGAGAAGATGAATTTCATCAATCATGTCTTCCACATCTTCAATGTAAGACTCCATAAACAACACTGCAATGTTTGGAAGGAAGTCATCCCATGAAGATGAAATAAGAAGACATGGTCTTCCTTGCTGCATTGAATTAGGACCATCTATGGCTAGAACTAGATTAGTAGAAGCAATATGAGCATCAGGAGGTATGATCTTGACAAGAGTTGTAGGTACCACAATTGGAGTGACTGGAGGTAGAATGTCCTCTAGTAATGGAGGGACTTGTGGATCTCCATATGATTTCCAAAGACACATCCAAATATCATGAGGACTAATTGCATTACTAAGACGATCAAAATATTCCTTACTCATACTATTATACATAAGGCAAAGAAGAAGAGAAAGATGTCCCCACTCAGTATTATGTGGAAATATCTTTGAATATATATAAGGAAACACTTCCTTATGTTCTCTTAGATAATCAATCATCAAAGTACTCCATTTCTAATATTTCTTTTTTGTCAATTTGAATCTTAAACCAAAATGATAGTTTTGACATGACTCCATGAGATCAAATAATGTATACACCCCCAAAATGCAAAAAAAAAAAATTAACGAAACCCCCCTAATGCATAATTTGGCATTTTATATTTAGTGTGATTACAATGACCACTTGCTAATTTAGGGCCTAAGTGGATTTTTGATTTTGTTGGTTACAACAAAAAAAGTGAAGCTATATCAAATTCAACAAGATAAGACACAAGACCTCTCAAGGATCTATTTATCAATTACAAGTGCCAATAGGACAAAATAAGACCAAAATTTGAAAGTACTATGTCTACTCAAAATTACTCCAAATTGATATCAGATCTGAAAAATAGATAAAAAATCATGCACTCTCAAAAATAATAGCACCTAAATATATGTCCATATGAGTCCAAACTAAGCCTTTGAAGTTTCAAAAATTGGAATTTGAAATTTGAAAAACAATTTAAGAACAAAGATCTCAAACATCTTCCACCAATGTGTAGATCACAAAATTCTACCCCAAAACAAAAAAAAATTGCTCGAAAAAAGGAGTTCGTATGAGGGAGATATCATTTTTGAAAATTACCTTTGTAATTATTTTTCTTGAATCACCACCATTGCACTTCCAAAAATGAAATGACTCTAGATTTCACCTCGAATGTCCTATTTTGATGAAACAAAAGTCAATTTGGAGGTTTTTTGACCTTCTAAATGTGATACTAATATCTAATTTACACCAAGAAGCTCCCATCTTGACTTGCTAAAAAAATCTCTCTAATTGCCATGCAATGAACCTCCCATGTCTTTGATACCACAAGTTTGTATGCTTTAAGATGGTTAGGATAACCAAAAAATATACAAGGTTTACTTTGACATTCTGATGCCTTCCTTCTTTATGGAGGTATCATTGCCCGTGTTGGACAACCAAAAACTTTATAAGTGTTTTACATTTGGTTTTCTTCCACACCAAGCCTCAAAAGGTGTAATTCCATCCAAGGCCTTATGGAAACTTCTATTTTGGATGTAATTGCACAACACATACCTTCTGCCTAGAAAACTTGATCTAGAGACTTATGTTGTAGCATACAAGTGGTCATTTCCTTAAGGGTTCTATTTTTCCTTTCAACAACACCATTTTTTTGTGGAGTGTATGCAACTAGATGTTGAAGATCAATACCCTCATGAGTACAAAAGTCTATAAGCCTTGAGTTCACATACTCCCTCCCATTATCTATTCAAAGAATCTTGATGGCTTTCCCTAATTGCTTCTCAACTTGAGCTTTGAAGGTGATAAACTTATCAAACACTTGACTCTTATGAGCAAGAAAGAATACCCAAGTGTACTATGAAAAGTCAACAATGAAGGTGAGAACATAGTGAACCTTTCAAAATGATGGCAATGGAAATGGGCCAGCTACATTATTGTGAATCAATTCAATAACAACAACAACTCTCCAAGACTTCCCCTTGTCAAACTTCTCTTTGGGATGCTTGCTTGCTTCACAACCTATACATACACCCTCTGAATACTTGACTTGAGGTAGACCTATGACTATATCCTTGTTTCTAAGTTATTGAAGGTAGTGATAATTGAGATGTCCAAACCTCTCATGCCATGGTTTACTTTGTGAATTTGAGTGGGTCAACAAGGCAAGGGAAGTGGACTAAGGCACAAAATGAGAAAATGAATAAAGTCTTGTATCATGATTAGCCTTTCCAATTACCACCATAGAATCATCCTTTAGATTTTTCACCACAACTAAAATAGGAAGGAACTCCACTTTGCTACCACATCCATAGTGAGTGATTTGGTAGATTGAAAGGAGGTTAGTGCTAAGGATGCGAACATGAAGAACTCCATTGTCCAACTCAACATTCCATTTTCCTTCAACTTCCACTTCTGTTTCATTTCCCACATAGATGTAAGGTACATGTGATGGTTTCAAAGAGGAAAATTTTTCCCTTGAAGCACCCATATGATGTGTAGCTCCTGAATCAAGAAATCAAAATTCTTTGTACTTGCTACCAAAGCTTGTCCCTTTCCTTTTGAAGTGAATGATCTCTTATCCTTATATGCATTTGTCACATCAATTTTATGTTTTCTCATTATGTTTAGCAACTCATCAATTTTCTTATCCTTACACTCATGTTCATCATGACCATTCTTCTTAAAATAGGCACAAGTTTTCTTCTCCCTTTTGTTGAATTTGTTCCCCTTCTTATTATTGTTGGAAAAAAACTTTCTTTGTTGTGAGGAAGATTTTTGTGTGGAGGAAGATTGATGTGTAGAGAAAGATTTTTGTGTGTCATCTTGTGGATTAGCCTTCTACTACTTTTGCTTCTTGTTGGAATTTTCACCACCTTGATTCCCTTTATTAGCTACCAAGGCTTTGGACTTGGAAGACTGGAGAATTCCTATACTCACTAACTTTTCATGTTCTAAGACCAACATGCCTGAAAATGACTTGAGTGAAGGCTTAGTGAAGGAATTTCCCATTATTAACTTTTGAATATTATAACCTAAAAAAAAAACTACATATTTAGGAGGAAGATGAGTCATCACATGTTTGATCAACTTTTCATCCTTGATGGGTTCACCATAATCCTTAGGTTGTGCGCTATACATGTCTACTTGGGTAATATAATCTATGATGGTGTCAAAATTCCTAGGATTCAATTTGAGAATATTGTCCTCAATGGTGTAGGCCATATCTTCATCTACTATCTCATACAATGCTTCAAGTTTATCCCAAAATTTTATTGGACTAGTAATGTTTCTATTGTGATATTTGATAGGATCTAAGATATTCTTTAGCAAGGTTCCTAAGGCCATCTCTTGTTTTGATTCCTAGTCTTTTTTATGAGACTCATCAACATCATGATCAAGTTTCTTCACTGCAATAGTTACATAACGAAGTAAACCTTTTTCAACTAATGGTTCCTTTATCTTTTCTTTCCAAGTACCATAATTATGTGGTGTTAATTTATAAAAAGAACCTTTAATGCAAAGAAAGAGCACAATACCAAGGAGATGGAAGAAGACAAGACACACACCCCACTTTTCACTTAATCAAATCATCTATTCTCATTTGATCATCATTAGTCTCTCTTATGTTATCTATTGAGCTTCTTCATCTTGGTGTTGAATTATTGCCTTAGGCAGATTCTTACATGGTATCAGAGTTATACCAAATTCTTACAAGAATAATCACAAAAACATTCTTTGAAGGAAAAATTCTTACATAAGTTTTAAAATTTAATTTGGCTTATCCTCTTTTACCCTTGCTGTAAATCCTCAACTGCCTCTACTAATGAAACATTGTCACTTGCAACTGCATACAAAAAAAATTCAATTCTTCTTGGTAATCATTTTAGTGGATTTAATCTTATCAAAATCTAATCTAATTGTGATCATATTCCATGTGAATAGAAAATATGCATAAATACTAAGGATGCCATAGAAACACAAAACTACCTATGGCTTCTTCCATTTAAGACCTATTCAAAATCTAACTACAAAAATGAAAATTTTATCTTCTCTTGGTTTCGATGGCATATTACACAGTATCTTTCTGATAATAATATGACTCTGAAGTCAATTTGAAAATGCATTCCTCATTTCATGCTCAAAGATGAAATGAAATATTTTTAATAGTCCATAGTCAAAACTATAGCATATCCTCAAAAGCATTTAAAATTTTCATTCCTATGGCTGATACATTCAAAATTGAAAGAAAATCAATAAAATATCAAATTTTCTCAATTACACATTCGTTCCCTTTCTTTATAATTTGAGTCAACCCTCTGTTGACCACCACATGGTAGCTCCTAATTTGTTGGCTCATGTCACCTCATCATTTCCTAGCTAGATTCCTTGCCATGTGTCAGCTCCTCACTTGGTCATGGGCTTAACTCTTAACTCTTCCTTAACCTTAGTGATCAGGAAAAATAAGGAAAATTGCAAGGTTACACCTCTATCTCCTTAACCATGATTAAGGCATGTGATCATGAAAAATAAGAAATTTCACATGGTTGTGACATCTTTTTGACCCTAGAATTTAATGTTGTAGCATGGTGACTAGTGGTTAACTAGTTGCATTCGCTCTATCACCACAATTAGGCCTAATCAAAGCTTGATCATTGCAATCATGCAATCTAGGCTTGTCTCAAAACCCATTCCATGTGGCATCTTTTGATTGGTCACTGAAGTCATTACTGACATCAAATTGTTTCTTTAGCTATGCCAACTATCATCCATCTGTGGTTAGGCCCCTTTGCACAAGCATGTGGCTTTCAAAAGCCATTATCTTTAAGACACTCTATGAATGTGCACTCATGTATTTAAACATTACAACATGATGTTTCCCACTCCATGTGGTATTAAAATTTAATACTTTTCCCTTAGCTTCATCACCTATAGTTTGATCAAGATCTTAATCACACTTTCAATGATATTTGAAGCTCGGGCCAATGAAAATAGCAAGTATTGGGGCAAGAGTGGGGACAACTCTTCATACACCACGATGTCTTTATGTAAGTATCTAAATGACTATGGGTGTTCTTCTCTTCTTCAATGGAAAATACTTACAAATAGTGACTCATCTTTGAAAGAAAACATGAATCCATGATGTTTTCACTCTGCTCCTTTTATCATAGACAAGAGTATGGTTTAGAAGATGTGCACTCAATTTCCTTGATAGGACATTCATAGCCTATTGGAAAATTTTCATTTTGGTATTACTTCCAAGTCCTTATAATGCCACCATTGAAACTCCTTTAGCATGGTTACTAGCTAATGAGGTAACTTTAAAAACTTCCATGAAAAACCATGGCTGCAAAAACATATTGATAGAGTTTCTAAAGGATTTAGATAATGAGAAAAATATAGTTAGAATGCATGAAGCCCTATCTTAGTGTGTTGTTTCTAACTTCCTTGATTTGTGGCCTTTTTATAATGAATTATCTATGCTCCTTAAGAAATTAGATTGGATTCATGCCACTCTAACATACTTTGATTTCTTGGTTGTGGATTACCACTAACAGCTCCTTCAAATTTTTATGCTCAACGTGTAACCTCCCAGAGCTACAAGTTTTTTAGGTGTTAAAAGCATCAAGAATACTTCAATTATCCCCAATGTCTTATGCAATGTGTTGCTTAAGATATACTTTTTCATGTAACTATTCAAACATTCATATGGCTTTTGTCCAAGTCCACCAAGTTCTATCATAGTGCTCATTGTGTGGACACATTCACACATGCTAATATTTTTAAAAAGTTATAATATCATTCAGACATTTCAAATCCCAATGTCTTATTAGTCTATTGAATTTAGTTGGGCCTCAAAAGTAGGTCTGGCTAAACACAAATTGATCCAAGGAGATTTTGGCACTGATTGGATTCAAATTTGAGCAATGAATAAAGCTTTAAAACTCAATTACCCTATTTTTTCAAACTATAAAATTCATACCAAGAGGTCCTCTAACTAGCCTTAAAAACTAATAGAAACACCTAATTGAGATATGCAGATTGACATTTTGGTTCTTTGTTTCATATCCTTGCACCATGTTAAATCTTGCATCATGATGACACCTAGGTCAAAATATATTGACCATCAAAGTTACCCTCACAAAACTTCATGCAAACAACATATAAGAAAACCATAAAATGTGTTTGGTTTTTGCTTTGAAAATAGGTTAAACAAATACATGAGGGCTTGAAAATTGGGGTGTTAGTTCATTGTCACGAGGGGGAATATAATTTTGTGATTTGGGCTCATGAAAAATGACAAGATGCATTTGGTAAGCATGTGACTTTGGATACTTGGATTTACAAAACTAGAAACATTAGCAAAATTGTACTTTTCGCAAACTATAGTTTTCGCAAATGGAATGGACTTTGAAAAGTGTGTAGATGGATTGGTGAAGACTCAAAAACTAACACATTTGAAGAATTTTGAGTAGAACATAGTGGTACCATCTAATTAATCTCATATATTATGAATTTAGAGATATAACATCCCAAACATGAGTATCGATTGATCTGCATTTTAAGACACCAGTAAAAGTTCACAAGTTGTATTTGGAATCACATTTAAAAATTAGCCAAATGGATTCATCATAGCCTCAAATCTAAAACATAGAAATTTCTTGACCTATAGAATGAAATAAAAAGGGAATTTTCTCAGTTTGATCAACTAGGTCAAAGTTATAATCGGTCAAAAAAGGCCTCTTGGAATTCAAGGTGATTTGCATTAGCACGATAGAGATAAGTAAACAACTTCAAGGGATTGAAAACCTAGTTAACACATATCAAAAAAACTCAAAATCTAAAACATAGGCTCTTTGGTATGTGTACTAAATTATTCCAAAGTGGTGAGTCATGAAACATAATTGGGTGCAAGATATTCAAATGCAAACTAGGCTTCCTATTATTGTTCGACACATGCAAAAAGGCAAAATTGAACATTGCTCGAAATGGAACTTCACAGAATGACTTAGAATGGAAATTCATCACTACAAGACACATAGGCATGATGAATACAAGGTGTTAGAGACATAAGATACCTCATAGGTCTCAAATCAATAGTTGGATACATAAGCTTAAAAATGTTATTATAGAGCTTAAAATTTTGGAATGGCACTCAAAACGGGAATGCAATTTTGAGCCCCATCACAAGGTTCTTTGTGACATCATATTGATGGATGTATATTATTTCTTGTTAGAAAAGTCATGGTAGTATGATAGTCATGCTATACATGATGTTCGTGCAAACACCTATTCTCTGACAAAAGATGGAGTTAGTCATAAGGTGAAGCTCCTTATAAGAGAAAATGCAAAGGTATGTAGTAGTGAAAGGGTGTATCTTTTTGATGGGAGAATATTTCTGGATGGCATGAAACATCAACATATGCATTATTCTTTAATTCCTAGAAAGGATAACGAAGGTAGTAATTAGGTTCTAGTGGAAGTCTCAGGTCTATTATGTGAGTATACAGATATCATATTTGACAATTTCATAGAAGGGTTATTGCCAGTAAGGTAAATTAGTCCTCAAATAGAATTAGTCCCTAGAGCTAGTTTTCCTAATAAGACTACTCATAGGATGATGTTGATTGAGACTAAGGAGTTCAACACATAAGTTCATAAGCTATTGATGAAAGGTTTGATTCAAAAGAGTATGAGTCCATGTGTAGTACCTACAGTACTAGCACCAAAGAAGGACATAGAGTGGAGGATGTGTAAAAACTATTGGGCTATAAAAAAGATAACCATCAAGTATCAATTTCCTTTACCAAGGATGGATGATCTTATGGACTACTTTAGTGGAGCTCAGAAATCAACAAAGATATACCTCAAGAGTGGCTAATAACAGATATAGCTAAGAGAGGGAGATGAGTAGTAGACTATATTCAAGACAAAGGAGGGTCTATATGAGTGGTTACTCATGCCATTTGGACTGACCAATGTGTTCAGCACCTTTATGTAGCTTATCAATGAGGTACTAAAGAAATTTATGGGAAATGTTTTTATTGTCTATTTGGATGATATTTTGATTTTAATCAAGTATTTGGATGAACATTTGTTTCACATTCATAGTATCTTTGAGAGGTTGAGGGAAGAGAAATTGTTGATTAATTTCAAGAAATGTAGCTTTTTCAGATAGGAGTTAGTCTATTTAGGATTTCTTATATCGGTTGAAGGTCTCAAAATGGACCTAGAAAAGGTGAAGGTCATCTTGGAATAGCCTAATCCATGGTGTACCACTGAGGTGAGGTCATTCCATGGTTTGGCTAGTTTTTATAGGAAGCTCATTAGGAATTTTAGTAGTATTTGTGCACCCCTGATTGAAACAATGAGAGGGGATAGAAAAGAGTTCAAGTGGACTACATGAGATACAAGGAGTTTTGAGTTGTTGAAGAAGGTAACTTGAACAACCTATGTTAGTAGTCCCTAATTTTAACAAGGTGTTCTAGGTGGATTGTGATGCTAGTGGTAGTGCTATTAGACTTTTTTATAGACAAGAAGGTAAGACTATTGCCTATTTTAGTGAAAAATTGAATGATGCAAAGAAGTATTATGTTTATGATTAGGATTTTCATGCAATAGTTTGAGCATTAAAGAAATGGAGGCATTATTTGTCACCAAAATAATTTATCTTGTATGTTGATCATCAACCATTGCAATTCCTAAATATCCAAGGTAAAATGAATCAAAGACATTTGAAATGGGTAAAGCTCTTGCAGAGCTCTACATTTTTATTGAAACATAGGAGTGGAAGATCTGATAGGGTTGTAGATGCATTAAGTAGGAGACAATTATTATTGAGATAAATGTAGGTTGAAATGGTTGGGTTTAATGAACTCAAGAATCTACACCCTAAGGATCCTAAGTTTGTATAGACTTGGAACACTTATAAAGTACCTATTATGCTATAATAGACTAGGTGGTTTGATTACATGATCTATGAGGATATGTTGTTCAAGGGAAATCAACTGTGTATTCAAAGGAGTTTCATAAGGGATAACTTGATCAAGGAGAAACATAGTGGAGGGATTGCATAACACTTTGATCAAGATTAGACCATTTCTATTGTTAATAAACATTAAATTTTTTCCTCAAAAGTCACAAGATGTGAACAAGTTTGTGTAGAGTTGCCAATTATGCCAAATAGCTAAAGGAGTCAGTCAAAATGTTGAACTCTATCAACCATTACATATTCCGTCAAAGCCTTGGGAGGACATATATATGGATTTTATTGTAAATTTTCTATCAACACAAAAGGATAATGACTCATTATTTGTGGTGGTTGATAGGTTCACCAAGATGGGACATTTTATTTCATGCCATAAGACCCATGATGCAATTTATATTGCATAATTATTTTTTAGAGAGGTGGTGGGGCTACATGGTCTCTCAAAATGTATTATTTCTAATAGAGATACAAAATTTGTGGGGAATTTCTAGAGGACTTTTGTAATACTCTTATCAAAACTAAAAGAAAAGACATAGTAATAATAATAAAAATACTATACAAAGATACAAAGATAAAACCCATACAATTTTTTTTTAACTTCATATCATATTACCATAACAAAATAGCTTTGAAAACCTAGTACTGGAATGAACTACAACAACATTAAATCATTACTGATCATTGCATCTGAGTATATAAAATATACCCTCATAATAAATGCAATCAATAATACATAGCTTTTAGGTTGACACTGATCACAATTTAGATTCTGAGTTGTTTGAAACCATTAATCAAACTACAATCAGCCTTCAATGATAAGGTAGAATTTCCTACTTCCAATTCCATAAACAAATCCTATATCAAACCTAAAACCAAAACAAACAACACAACCGAAAAACACAAATAGGGCTTAGTAACACAAAAATAAGTTGATGAGTTCTTCAGTAAACCTACATGTTAGATAATATAATAGCATGAAATACACGTATCCAAATAAAGGATTATCAGAAAGTTCTATTTTTTTCTTTTCACAACCAGATTTATAGCAAGTACATAATTTCTTACAAACAGATATATAGAAATAAACTCGCACAGAATATGTCAAGGTAATGATCCAATAGTTTCATGGGTGTCAACATAAGAATCTATGTTCATCCATTCGTAGGATTCTATATGTTAGGTGAATCCATAAAGTTCTTATCTTGTTATGTGTAACCCGACCCAGGAGTTTTAGATATTACCACTCGATTAAATAACTATCATAAACTTTCCCAGAAGGATCTAGACTAGTGTCAGAGGGCATCCAGCAAAATAATTCTATCACCTCAAGTTACTCACTTTATGACAGCCACCCAATCTAAAGGATCACAATTATATAATCTAATACACACGTAATTCTAGTTTTACAAATAGAAGAAAATTTGAAGTTTTATTTATTCAATTTCAACTAATAAATTATTTCTATTGCTTCAATTTAACAATTGAATTAGCAACCAAAAAATATTAGTTATCGCCAAACTTCCAATTTTCCAAATGTAATCACTAATCAGATTAGCAAACAAAATCATAATTGTAATTTTCCAAAAGCAATCCATATTTAAAAGTGGCAAATACAGCTTTGTTTATTTTAATTTTGCATAAGTAATCAAACCATTAATAAACACATTTACTATGTTCTTAACGTTTAAACTGTTTAGAAAGGAAAGAATTTTACTAAAATTTGAATACCAGAATCAAGTGATTCCCATTTTGGGAAACGAGTAGCCACATTAAACTTATGAATGTAAACATATATTTTAATTCTAACAATCTATTCATAAGAAAATACATACATACTGATACATATATTTATACATATATATACATACATATATATATACATACATACATATATATATACATACATACATATATATATATATATATATATATATATATATACCAAAAGAAAACTAGCAAATAAAAGATTCTAGGGAAAATTAAAATTAAATGCCACATTAATCATAAGTCTAAAAAAGACCATGAGTTAAGAAACTGAAACTGATCCAAATGAAATTTAAAACAAAACTGAATTGCCATATATGAGAACCAATTCTTTACTATAGGATTTCTAAATCTGAAATGTCAACATTAATTCTTAGAATCAGATCTTAGAAACATCTGACTTCTCATAGTGCATAAATTAAATAACATAATGATGTTGGAAACGAAATAGTTTCTACAAAATCAATGTTTCAAAACAAGTACCAAACCATCCAATAAATTAAACTAATCTCAGAGTCTGAGGTAATAGATGCAGAACTGTCAGGGGCATGACAACTTTGTGGAAGAAGTTGAGGATAGATTTGAATTTCAATACTACACATTGTCCAAACACTGGTGGAAAAGTAGAAGTGGTGAATAAAAGTCTAGGCAATTTGTTGAAGTGTTTACTAAGAGATAAGCCCAACGGATGGGATTTCATTCTACCATAATGTAGACATACTTCAGGTACACCATTTTCAAAATTTAAAGTCAACCTCATAAAGAGTTTCCCCAAATGTTTATGAAGATTTAATGTTCTAAGTACTTGATGCAAAAGTTTCATAGATTCGGGTTTTGACTATTAGAAAATTTAGTCTTGCCATGTTTTGTGAAGATCTATTGTCTATGAAGATTGAATTAAAGCTAAGAAACATAATAGATGAAATTCTAGAATGCAGAGCTAAAATTGGAAGGAAAGAATGTGAAGAGATGAATACAAGAACAAATCTATGCCAAGAAAAGAGAGAAATGTTACCTAAAATGGAGAAGTCATTTTAAGATTTTCCATTGGAGAAGAAAATGTTTCATTTTTCTCCAAAGGGAAAAGCATAGTGAAAAACTCATTTTTGGCTATGCCTTTCATAGTCATTTTCAGATTTTCCATTGGAGAAGCAAATATTTCATTTTTCGCCAAAGGGAAGAGTGTAGTGAAAAAATCATTTTTCGCTATGCCTTTTGGAGTCAAAGTTTAGTTTTCCACATGAGGAGAGAAAATTAAAATCTCAATCCATAGTGAAGATATATGGGGTCTAATATCAAGATCACTCCAAAATAGTAATTTATGTATCAGCCTACATCAAAATTGTGTCCACTACATGCAAGTGGAAAATCGAAGATTAGGTGCACTTTCTACAATCAAAAATAGAATTTCCACCAAATATCAAATCAAAAATAGATAGATGGAAAAGAGATCTTAATTGATTAAACAAAGAATGATAATCTAATAATAATTTATCTCTTGAAGATTTGGACATCAACATGACATTAAATATGAAGTGGACAATTCATTTTCTACTCCGCCATTTCATAGTCAGGTTGGAGTATTCCACAAAAGGGAGAAGAAAAAAGTCAAATTTCCACCAAGAATGAATTGGAATGTTCTATAACCAGTGACCTAATAGAAAAGAAGAACTATTGATTTTTAATTATTTACAAAGTATGGTTGTTACTAGAATGTGCAAATTTCAACTACAACAAGGAAGCAAAAAAATGAGAACTTGTTATGGATTTTGACCTCCATTTTGGATTTTCTGCCACAAGCATTCCAGAGATTCACTCCCAAAATTCAATAGAGAATCAACATGGTAACCATGGATGATAACATACTAGAAAATAGAAGACATATGAGTTACAAAGCATGTGAAACAAGAGTGGCTAGAAACTTTATTTTATTAGTTCAGATTGTGTAACTGTCATATAGACTAGCATTCAATAGCTCAGATTTTTTGACTTGGTCATTACTTTTATAATTTCTCTAGTTATAATTCATAAAATTAGGTTTGAAAAGACATATCCAAAAATGAGCTCAATCCAACAGTGGAAGAAAAGGATATGCCCCCCTGAAACATAACCCATTTTTACTAGCAGCAATATTTATTTTGTTGTCTGCCCAACAAAGGAAAGACTTTGATATTGATTTAACATATTTAAATGTCAATTTTTAAAATATAATTTAAATATGTTAATATGTATCATTATTAACTTTAAATTTAATAAGCATATTAGTTTTCAAAAGGAAAAAGATGAGAAATCAAAGAGACAACGGTTACATAACTAAAAAGTCACTGGAAGAAACCAAATGGTTGTTGGAGAATGTATTTATTGTAAAACCTTTTTGTTAGAAGAGAGGATGGGATTTTCTTCTAAAAATAGTTAGAGAGCTGGAGTAGTAGGGATAAACCATTTTATTTTGGCATTTCACTTTAAGTATTGGAGTTTTTTTGTTTTGATCTTTGTAATAGTTTTGACATAAGTTCCAGGCGAATAAACTTAGAGCATTGTATTTGTGTGTTGAAAATAAATAAGGGTTTCATTTTTTAATCTGAGTATTTGAGTGTTATCTTTCTAATTATAATTAATCAGAGAATTGATGTATTCAATTTTTGAGCACTTTCTTGCATCTTGAGTCAAAATTTGAATATGTTGTGAATTAGAGAATTAGCATCAATTCCTATTGTAAAAATTAGATCAGATTTCTCTACTTTCTACATTACGTTTGCATAAGTAGTATTCATATTACATCACCAATGCTAGGGAGTCATTGGTATTGTGAATTCTCGGAGTTGGTTAGGTTCAAAATTGTATTTCACTACCTAAGTTAGTTCTATCTAGGGTTGGCTTGGTTTTCCTCTTCCATTCTCGAGTTAAGAACATACCTAGTTAGTTTAGGAATTAAATAAATTCATTGCATATCATTCATAAGGGAGCTATATCTTTCAATTCAAAAGAAATCTATCGATTCAATGATAGATTATCTAACTATTGGTAGATGACCATTTCTTTTAGATTTGGGCATTTGGGAGTTTATTGAAAAAGAACAATCTATTTACCAATAGATTTTTGGCAACTCTAGTAAGGAAGTGGAAAATAAGATTAGTGTTGAAGATTGTTTCCTTGATTTTATTATTATCTCTACTATCTAGTTATTGGTGACCTTGTTATTGATTCTCATAATTTTTGGTTGAGGAGTCTAGTTTTTTAAATTTCAAAATTATTATTATCTCTACATGTAGGAGATTGGTGACTCTATTATTAAAGAACCATGCCTATTAAAGTTGTGAAAGGAAGGAGGCTAGGCCCTTCATTTATTGAACTTCATCAAACTCATAATCTAGTTTTGCATAATATTTTTGATGCTTTTAGAGAAAGCATTACCCATGGAAGAAAAGTGAACTTGAGCCTTGAAGAAGACCATCTACCAATTCAGATTTGGAGATGTGTTTGTACTAGGTATCATAAATTGAAAAATCTAGAAGTGAAAACAAAGTTATTGTAGCACTGTAAAGAAAGGTTATTCCAGCTAAGTGAGGAATTAAAGGTGGATGATGATGAAGTTTTAGAAGTTCCATCAGATAATGTTTCTTATAATTTTTTAGTCTTGAGTGAACACAACATTCATTTAAAGAAACAAATCAAAAGATTACATATCAGCTAAGAAATAGATGCCGAAAGTGATCCAAATGTCCAATTCCTTTAGGTTGCTTTTGAAGAAAGTATTTTTGAAGTTGAAAATAAGGGATTGAGTTTCTCCCAAGACCATAAATCTTCCCTAAAGCTAAATTTCATGATTCAAAGGTATTTTAATGTCCAAGATCAAAGAAAAGGAAAATATGTTTAAGCAAATTTGTCTGGAGAAAAACTAGTAAATAATCTCTAGCTACAAGTTGCTTGGTTCTTACAGAGAAAGATTCATCCTAGTTTTTGGATGCACCCATTTCAATGAAAAAGGAGATTCTTGAAGACAGTAATGAAATGGTAAGTGAAGTTGAAAAAGAAGATTTGTCCATGCTTTCATTTTCTCCTATTGTTGAAAATTTTAGATTTGAAGAGAATAATGAAGATCATGTTTTGCATTACATTCCTTATGAAATTCAGTCTTTGGTTTATGCACATGTGAAATACAAAACTTATATGTTTGAAAAAGATAATAGAAAGGATGATTTTCAATCTACACAAGTTCATGAAGATCCTATGTTAGAATCATTTTATTTTCAAGAGAATGTCGAGTTGAGTATTTTTGATGAACTAGGTATTGATGAAAATGTCGAATCATGTTTTGATGAATATCATATTAAGTCTAAAAAATGTAGCTAAAGAAGTGGTTGCAAGAATAGATTTCAAACAAGATCTTTGATGGTTAATGAAGTGGTGCATCATCATGAAATAGAAGAAGTGTTGGATTACATATTTCTTTGTCATGAAATGGAAGTTAATCAATTTCTGATGCCTACTAAACAAGAGTCTTCTTTTATAGATGATTCAGGCATCAACAACCTAAGTTTGGATAAAGATTTTTCAGATTTGATAGCTATGAAAAATGATGAAGTTATTCTAGATTGGAATGATCCTATGATTAATGAAAGTTCACACTTTTTCAGATTTGGTTTGGATTCTAAATTTTTTAGTAAACTTCATCATGGTGGATGTCAACATTGTGCCATAACTTTTCCAGAATCACTTGAATATTCCAATTTTTCCAATCTTGATTTAGATGCTAAAATCTCTCTTAAAAGTGATATTGTTGAAAGTGATGAATGTGGAATGTTTCAGTACCATTTTCAGAATCTTTTGAGTATTTTTCTTCACAGGAAATGGTCAATTAGACAAGAAGTAATGTGCAGGAAGATACGAAAGAATCAAAAGTTTATAGTGAAGCATGGTTGTTTGGAAAATATTTTTGGGCCACATACTTTCAGCATTGTTCTGGATTCACTTTAAATTATGATGAAGTTGTCAAAGGGAAATGGTTTTGGTTGAACTTTTTGGCATGCAATTTTCTTTTCCAAAAATGATCATACTTCTCCCTTTTGGTTAATGGTCATGAAGAAGAGCAACATATGCAGGAAGATCTTCTAGTAAGTAATGATGAATTTTTGCATAATTTACATTTTCAGCCTGATTGTCTAAATGATAAAGATTTCAACTATGTTGAAAATAAAGAAAGTTTCAATTTTAAATTTGATTCAATGGTGGTAGAAAGTAGTATTTAGGAAATAATAGTTTCAGTAATACATCATGAGAAAATTCTACCACATGAAGAATTTGTGAGTTATGATTTTTCTTTTGAGTGTCAAAACAAAAATATGGCTAAAGTTGCAGAAGTTAAAAGGTTGTAGCAGTTGGTACCATTAATGATTTCAGCAAGCACATTGTTGTGTGAGGAGGAAGTCACATCTCAGCCCTTACTAGTCATTGGAGAAAAGAAGGCCTCTATAAATATTTTAGGTATTGATTCACCTTATATTCCTATTTTGAAGGAAGAATCTCTAGATTTAATGTGTAAGCATAATGATGAAGTTGTTTTGGTTCAAATCAACACATTTAAAAATCATTTCTTTATTTTGGAGACATGTTGAGTGCTAGAAGTTGTTTCATTTATGATACGCCCAAGAGTGTAAATGATAAAGATGACATAGTCTTTCCTTTGGAGTTATGCGTGAATCATTTAAGTCAATTTAAAGTTGGGAATGTCCTCCAATCTTCCACGCAAAATAATTTTTAAAAATGATGGAAGTCTATGATGAAACATGGCCCTTTGAGATATAATATTTTTCTTGCAAGATCTCTTAATTTTATTGAGTTGATTTTTAGAATTGAAGGGATCATCAAACTACAATTGAGAGGGATTACTTCATTGGGATATCATGCATTGTTCCAAAATGGCTTCTTCTTCTCACAACCCATTAATGGTCATGTATGAGTTTCTTTTAGATCCCTTTCCTTTTGGTGAGGTCTTCTCACTCGTGTGTGTAAATAAGTTTTCTTTTCCAGTTTTGGTGTGCCTAGTCTAGCCTTTCTCTTTATGTTGTTGTTTGTTGTTCGGTCTAGGTTTTGGCCCTGCTCCCCACTGCCCTCCTGACAAGTAGCTATTTTTTGACCTCATTTTTCCTAGCCTCTATAGACCAATGGATAAGGCACTTATTTTTATTAGAGATGATGGATTCTCTATGCACGCTATAGTACATAGTCCCCCAAGTCAGAGCTAACTGTAGGCATACTTTTGATACATCATTTTCAAACATTTAAAGTTGATCTCATAAAGAGTTTCCCCAAATGTTTATGGTTTTCCCCAACCATATTTATATGAAGTTTTAATGTCCTAATGTATTTGATGTAGAGGTTCCATAGATTCAGGTTTTGACTATTAGAAAATTTAGTTTTGCTAAAAAAACATGTTTTGTGATGATCTATTATCTATGAAGATTGAATAAAGGCCGAGAAACATAATAGATGAAAGTATAGAATGAAAATCTAAAATTAGAAGGAAATTATGTGAATATATGAATAGAAGAACAAATATATGCCAAGAAAAGAGAGAAATGTTTGCTAAAATGTAGAAGTGATTTTTTAGATTTTCCATTAGAGAAGCAAATGTTTCATTTTTTGCCAAAGGAAAAAGCGTACCAAAAAACTCATTTTCCACTATTCCTATCACAATCATTTTTAGATTTTCTATTGGAGAAGAAAATGTTACATTTTTTGCCAAAGGAAAAAGCATAGTGGAAAACTCATTTTCTTCTATACCTTTCGTAGTCAAAGTTCACTTTTACACATGAGGAGAGAAATGGAAAATCTCAATCCATAATGAAGATATATGGGGTCCAGTATCAAGATCATTCCAAAAATGTAATTTATGAATCAATCTACATAAAAATTGTGTCCACTACATGGAAGTGGAAAATTGAAGATTGGGTGCACTTTCTACACTCAAAAATGGAATTTCCAGCAAGTATCAAATCAACAATAGAGAGATGGAAAAGAGCTCTTAATTGATTAAACAAAGAATGATAATCTAATAATGATTTATCTATTGAAGATTTTGATATTAACATGACATTAATTATGAAGTAGAAAATTCATTTTCTGCTATTCCTTCCATTGTTAGGTTGGAGTTTTCCACAAAAGGGAGAAGACAAAATTCAAATTTCCACCAAGAATGAATTGGAGTGTTCTATAACTAGTGACCCAATAGAAAAGAAGAAATATTAATTTTTAATTATTTACAAAGTGTAGTTGTTACTAGAATGTGAAAATTTCACCTATAACAAGGAAGTGGAAAACTGAGAACTTGGTACAGATTTTAACCTCCATTTGGAATATTCTACCATAGGAATTCCAGAGACTCACTCCCAAAATTCAGCAAAGAATCAAAATAGTAAGCATGGAAGATAACATGCTGAAAAATTGAAGAAATTGGGGTTACAAAGCATGTGAAAGAAGAGTGGATAGAAACTTTATTTTATCAATTTTGATTTTGTAACAGTCATAGGAACTAGCATTCAATAGCTCATATGTTTTGAATTGGTGATATTTTTCAGTCTCTTTAGTGAGGATGAAGAAAATTAGGTTTAAAAAAACATATCAAAAAATTAGCTTAATCCAACAGTGGAAAGAAAAGATATGCTCCCTAAAACATGACCCATTTCTACTAACAATAGTATTTATTTTGTTGTCCGCCCAACAAAGGAAAGATTTTGATATTGATTTAAAACATATTTAAATATTGATTGTTAAAATATAATTTAAATATGTTAAGATATATCATTATTAGCTTTAAAAATCAATAAGCATATCAATTTTCAAAAGGAAAAAGATAAGAAATCAAATAGATGAGTCAGTTACAAAATTGAAAAGTCGCTGGAAGAAACCAAACGGTTGCTAGAGAATATATTTATTGTAAAATCTTTTTGTTAAAGAGAGGATGGGGTTTTCTTCTACAAATATTTAGAGAGCTGGAGTAGAGGGGATAAACCATTTTATTTTGGCATTTCACTTTATGTATTGGAGTTTTCTATTTTGATCTCTATAATAGATTTGATATCAGTTGCAGGCAAATAAAATTAGAGCATTGTATTTTTGTGTTGAAAATAAAGAAGGTTCTCATTTTTGAATGTTATGTTTCTAATTATAATCAATCAAAGCATTGGTTTATTAAAGTTTTGAGAACTTTCTTGCATCTTGATTCAAAAGTTGAATCTATTGTGAGTTGAACAACTAGCATCGATTCCTATCATAGAAATTTGATTAGATTTCTCTTCTTTCTGCATTACATTTCCATAAGTAGCATTCATATTACATCACCAGTGCAAAAAAATCATAGGTATTTTAAATTCTCAGAGTTGGTTAGGTTTAGAATTGTATTTCACTGCCTTGAGTTAGTTTTTCTTAGGGATGGCTTGGTTTTCCTCTTCCATTCTCAAGTTAAGAACATACCCAGTTATTTTGGGAATTAAACAAATTAATTACATATAATTCATAAGGGAGTTGTACCTTTCAATTTAGAGGAAATCTATCAACTCAATTATATATTATCCAACTATTGGTAGATGACCATTTCTTTTAAATTTGGGCATTTGGGAATTTATTGAAAAAGAAAAATTTGTTTACCAACACACAAGTGGAATTTGCTAACAATAACTTTGTGAATAGAAGTGTTGGTAGGTCACTATTCCAAATTGTGTATGGGAGTATTCTACACACTACACAAGAGTTTGGGAAGATGGAGCAAGGAGAGAGGACAAGTGCTAAGGTGGAAGAATTTGCTAAACATATCAACAAACTACATGAGGAGTTACATGCACATATTACCAAGATGAACCTACAATATAAGGATATAGAATATCAAAGAGGAGGCATAAGGAGTTCCAAGTTAAGGATTTGGCTATGGTTCACTTGAGGAAGGAATGATTTCTAGTGGACAGCTACAACAAGATAAAGATGAAGAAATTTGGTCCTTGAAATATTTTAAAGAAACATGATTTAGGAAATGAATATGAAGTAGAATTGTTAGATGGGGTCCATATTTCCCATATTAGTATTGTAGACTTAAAAAAATATTATGAAGATGGTGTAGAAGAAGATTTCATACTTGAGCCATGTTAGTTTCCAACTTCTGAAAAATAGGAGATTGAAGAAATTATGGGTAGTCATGTGGGGTACAGTACAAGAAACATGTAGTATGAGGAATACCCGATGAAGGAGAAGGGATAACTAGTGCAAGATTCAACCTAGTTATCAAATATGGAGGCTTCCCATTTGGGTTTCCTCAACTAACTATAAAGTAACAAGGTCACTTTTAAATTTACCCTAGGTATCTAATGCAAGAGCATCTAGTGGTGCAAGGGCAATCATATATCAGCCAAAGATATGCTTAGTGTTAGATTTTAATTAATGTGTTTGTATTTATGGATATCCATTTGGGATAAATATAGATTCCAACTCTCATAGTTCCACTATTTATTTTTTCAGTTAGTGTTTCTAGGAACCTCAAGATACATGCTAGTGTACAAAATGAGTTATTTTGAAATTGAGCAATAATTATGAAGAGTTTTATGGCATAAGTTGGAGGGATGATTGTAATTATAATTCTAAGAACTCCAGAAAAAGAATAATGTTCTAAGGCTTTACGATTTCAAAGTTATTATAGTTTTTAGTTGCCAAGAGACCTCCTAAGAAGGCTTCAAAGTCATATTTGAGACACTAAATGACCTTGCACAAGCCCAAAAATAGGGGACAAGAAGATATAGTTTATATGCATTAGACTCAAAGTTGGGAACCTATATGCAATCATTTTTTTTTGAAACAAAGACTTGTTATGTTTGAAGTGCAAGCATTTTGGCCATGTTGACATTTCTTATCCTTCTTCCTTTCCCAAGACTAAGTGGGGCCCTAGGGTACATTTAATGTTATAGGTCAATACTTTGAAACCTAATTTTATTTTTGAGGTTCTATTCCATTGTGGTACTCCTGCCCCTCCTTTGGTTGAAGAAGTGCCCAAAGGTGTTGTACTTCCTCTTCCAAAGATTAGCCCTCTTCTTACCCCTTCTTAGCAAAAGATTATGGATGAGTCAATCAGATGTCTCCTGCCCTCCTCTTCATTTTATTTTGAATTTGTAGATGCCTTACACCCCTTAAATAACAACTCATGTATCTACATGGTGCTAGTGTGTCCTAAGTCTCTCTCTTTAGATGGTAGAAAGAAGATGCATCCTATCCTCTTGAGATCTAGTCTTCGTAATGCTCTTTGGGATACTAATTGTTTCCACAAAAGATGACATTATTGAGAAATATCAGTGGATGAAGTTGATAAAAAGAACAAAAAAAAGTATAAAATTGATGTTGAAAAGTGTAACAAGACATGTATGAAAGAAATCAAGGAAACCTAATCTTTACACAAGGGACATCAAGTGGGAAGCTAAGGCTCCTCTTTTAATAAGGGGGGTCAAAAAGTGGTGATCAAAGCCTAAGGGGTATGTATTAGAATTAACTTCAAATAAAAATAATAATTATATGCAAATATAAACAATATCATTGAATAATGCATCACACAGAAGGGAACATAAGACACCAATTTATTTAGTGTGGTTCACCCAAACCTTAGGCTACATCCACCTAATAGCAAGTCCAATATTATTATGATCTAGTGATTACAACCTTATTACAATCTATAATCCCTTATAGCTCAATACTACTGCAAGAATCAATTTTTGCATCATACCTTATGGAAAATTCCCTAACCCTAAGCCCTTTTATACAAGTATTTTTCCACTTTTAGGTTATAGTTAATTACAATATGTTGGCCCAAAATTACAGATAAAATATTCATGATAAAATAGGGCCCAAATATTTTGATGAATGATTTATAGGACTTCCCCAATCAAACAAAATAGACTTACAATCTCCCACTTGAGGACTGATCAGGCTCCACACTAGACAATAATCTTCCACTTAGAGATTGATCCTCTAGCAATACCACTACCACATGGGGCTCCCAATGGATCAAACTACCCTATTCTTTTATTTTATTTAGTCTAGAAAATCAACCAAAGTTGAAGAGGAATTTAGGTTGTCTCTTGTCACTATCTTTGTAAACATATATGTTGGATGTTCACCTATATGTATCTTCTCTAGCTTTAACTGTCCATCATCGAAAACTTACCAAATAAAATGGTATCACAACTGAATGTGTTTCTTCTTTGAATTTAGAGCTGAATTCTTTGCAAGAACAATGGCACTCTGACTATCTATAAACAAATAATTATCCTTTTGAGGGTGTCCCAATTCTTCCTAGAAGAACTGAAGCCATATCATCTCCTTGGCTTCCTTTGTAATTGAAACATCTCTACCTCTATAGTGGATAAAGTAATAACCTTCTGTAACCTAGAAACCCAGCCCACTATTGCTCCACCAATAGTAAATACATAACTTATAGTACTCTATCTAGTATCAATATCTCCTACCAAATCTAACTCAAAATATTCATGTAAATCAGTACTAGTGCCACCAAAACGTAAACACTTACTAGACCTTCCTCTCAATTATCTGAGAATCCATTTAACTAGATTCCAATGCTCAATTCCTAGATGACTCATATACCTACTAACAATTCCCACTAATGTGCAATATTTGGTCTCGTGCATACCATAGTATATATCAAGCTTCCTACATCCGAAGCATAAGGTACCTTAGACATCTTATCCTCTATTTCTTGTATCTTTGGAAACATCTCCTTAGTCAATCTCAAATGACCAGGTAAATGTGTGCAAACAACTTTAGCATTCTCCATAGAAAAACATTGCAACACCTTCACAATATAATCATCCTAAGATAATGTCAATTTCATGTTTTTCCTATCTGTGCAAATCTTCATACCAAGGATTTGTTTTGTTGCCCCCAAATCCTTCATAGAAAATGCATGTGCTAACTGGCATTTTAGCCCCTTAATATGATCCATGTTATATGTAGCTATAAGCGTATCATCAACATATAAACATAAAAAAATATAGTTGTAATCATCCAACCTCTTAAAATAAATACATTGATCTGAATGACACCTACTATATCCATGCTCATGCATAAAACTATCAAATTTTAGATACCATTGCCGAGGTGCTTGCTTCAACCCATATAAACTTGTCTTCAATTTGCACACTAAGTTCTCCTTACCTTTGACCTGAAATCCCTATGGCTGAGCCATATAGATCTCTTCATCCAAATCACCATGGAGGAAGGTTGTTTTAACATCAAGCTACTCCAAATGCAAATCTTCAATAGCCACAATACTTAAAATAGTGTAAATAGAAGTCATTTTAACAACATGAGAAAATAAATCATCAAAATCAATGTCTTTTTTCTATGCAAATGCTTTTACAACTAATCGGGGTTTAATCTTTGTTTACCTCCATCCTCTTCTTTCAACCTATAAACCCATTTATTCTGTAAAGCCCTTTTACCTACAGGAAACTTGCATAAATCCCATGCCTTATTTTGCAATAAAGAGTCCATTTTGTCTTTCATTGCAAACTCCAATTGAATCTTAGTATCCACCTACATAGCTTCATCATAACATTCAAGTTCACCAGCATCTGTTAGTAAAATAGAGTAAAAAGAGTGAGAAAATCTTTCTAGAGGTAAACATAGCCTTGTTGACTGTCTAACAATCACTAGTGTGTGTGGTACTTATTTTTTTGGTTGTTGCACATCATTAGGAGTTGCTAGAATATCATCTTTTTGAGTATCATCCTTGACACAACATAATCATCTTCTTTCTTATCATATTGTTGCAACAGATCTTTGTACAACACCTTCTTATTGAATATGACATCCATGTTTCTTATAATTTTACAATTTTCAAAATCCCAAAGCCTATAACCAAATTCATCAATGTCATATCCAAAAAATACACATTTCTTTGACTTGACTTCTAGCTTGGTTCTATTTTTAGAGTCTATATGAGCAAGTGCTTCAAAACTGAAGGTTTTGAGAAAAGAATAACTCACCTTCTTATTGGTATATGCTTCCTTTAGAATACCACATCCCAAAGGATTAGAGGAACCTCTATTAATAAAATATATTGCATTATTGATAGCCTCTACCTACATGTTTAAAAGTAACCTAACATCTAATCTTATGCTATTTGAATGCTCCATTATTTTCTTGTTCATGCATTTGGCCACTCCATTTTTCTATGGAGTCCTTGGAACAACTTTCTATCTATGGATACCATTAGTGGAGAAATAATTTTCGAATTCATGATGATAATTCTCATCACCATTGTCAAATCTAAGACATCTTAATTTCTTACTAGTCTCATTTTCAAGCAAGCATTTATATTTCTTAAAATTTTGAAATATATTACATTTATGTCTAAGGAAATAAACCCATACTTTTCTAGTTGCATCATTAATAAATGTAACATAATAATGAGAGCCACCAAGGGAAGATACCTAAGCTAGTCTCCATACATCTATATGCACAAGCTTTAATCTCTCACTTTTCTTTTCCTTTCCACTCTTCATAAAAATCACTCTCTTTCATTTTCCATACACACAACATTCATAGAAATCCATATTAACACATTTCAAACCTAGTAAAACTTTCTTTGAATGAAGTATGTTCATACATTTCTCTCTCATGTGCCCAAGTCTATTATGCCACAACACTATATCTGAATCGATAGTAGCTATTTATTCTCCCCACTCAATTGCAGCAATTGTTATTGAACATTCATTTTTCTCTAAAAAAATCAAAGTAGAAGGAACAATATGAAATATACAAAGATATAAGGTGTCTACTTTCACACCTTTTTCTACTACAAAGGAACCTTTTAAAATCTTCCAATTTTTATCATTAAAAGTAACTACACAACCCTCATCACTAAGTTGCCTTACTGAAATTAAATTCCTATTCACTCTTGGAACATGTCTCACCTCATGTAGTAGCCAATGATTCCCATTCTACAACTTAATCTTAACTTTTCCCTTTCCAAAAATCTAACAAGGTTCATTATCCACCAAATAAACAAGCCCAAAATCCCCTTCAACATAATTAATGAAATAACCTCTATGAGGTGTAGCATGAAATGAAGCACCAAAATTGAAAACCTATGAATCATCAACACTTTCTAAAGAAAAAAGAAAAGCATCATCTTCAGACTTTTTACTTACCATATTTGCCTCCTTGCTCCCTTCTAGTTTATCTCCTTCATTGCTTTTTCAAGTCCAACAATCTTTCTTCTTGTGCCTTGGTTTCCCGATTGATACCTCTTCCCTTTGACTTTCATCTTGATTTCCCATGATTTCTAGAATTATTTCCTCTCACAGTCATTCTACTTTTTCTTTGTGCATTCAAAACACTTCCTGATGTGGATCCACCTAAGGTTTTTCTACAAGTTTCCTCACTCAAATAACACTGATCAAATCATCATATTTTAGGGTATTAGATCTAGAAACAAAATTACTCATGGTCATTACCAAGCCATTCCATCTTCTATGTAAAGAACACAAAATCAATAGAGCCCTAATTTCTTTATCAAAATTAATACCCACATAAGATAACTGACTAGTAACAATATTAAACTCATTGAAATGATCTACAATAGAACCACCTTCTACCATTTTCATATTAAATTAATGCTTCATGAGAAATACCTTATTTAAAGCGGAGGGCATTTCGTACAATTTCTCTAGGGTTTCCATCAACTCTTTCATTGTCTTTGATTTTGTAATGTTGAATGTCACCAATGGTGCTAGGCTTAATCGAATGCTTCCAAGTGTCTTTCTACCTAAAATGTCCCCTTTTTTATTTTTCATTGTTCATGAGTTCTTATTTTTTTCTTCCAATTGCTTCCATAAATCCTTCTAATAAACATTGTCCTCCATTTGCATTTTCCACAACTGAACATTCTACCCATTAAACTTCTCAACCCTCATCTTACCCTCATCTTCCATCACTCCCACTCAACCATGAGATATTCCTCTAGAGGATAACTAATAAAAATAAAGAACAACCTCGCTCTGATACCACTTGTTAGGATTAACCACAAACAAGATTAACAATTTATGCAAATATAAACAATAACAGAAAAATAATAAATCCTATAGAAGAGAACATAAGACACTAAGATATAACATCGTTCACCCAAACCCTAGGCTACATCCACCTAATGGTAAGTCCAATATTATTACGATCTAGTGATTACAACCTAATTATATTCTATAATCCCTTACATCTCAATACAACTACAAGAAGCAATGTTTGCATCACACTTTATGGAAAAATCCCTAACACTAAGCCCCTTTATACAAGTACTTTTTTTGCTTTAGGGTTATAGTTAATTACAATATGTCAGCCCAAAATTACCAATAAAATATTCATGATAAAATAGGCCTTGATAAAATAGGGCCCAAATTTTTTTATGAAGTATGTATTGTACTTCCCTGATTAGTCACAAAAAACTAATAGTATGGGTGGTTGCAATTTCTAGTAGTTTGTAGCTTTTGGTGCTATTTTTCAATTCATAATCATGGTAATAATATTATCTTAGAATCTTAGGAGTTTGAATAGTCATCTAAAGCAACATATGTTGAAGAGTGGTCTTTAGCATGTCAAAGTGGATACTCTTCACATATAGGGAAACAAAATGAATAGAGAAAGTATAGAGAAGATAGTGAATTTTTTATGGCCATGTGCTTCCTATATCACTTAAGACTCTCAAGGTTCTTAATGGGGTCTAGATATCTTCTAGAATATGAGTAAGGTTTCATGTAGTCTTCTAAATTCCTCATCTAACTCTATTTTACTACTTTCTTGGATCAATCTTCTAGGTGGTCATGGAATTTAGTCAATATGTATGCCTCGAATAATAGATATCAAAGGGAACTTCTTTGGGATGTCCTTTTGAATCTTATAGATAGTGATAGCTCTAAATGGATGATCATTAGTGACTTGTACTATATTTTCTATCCTTTTCAAAAAGTGGGGGGTATTGAAGACATCTCTGAGAATTTGGCCAAGGTAGGGGAGTTTTGCATTGACACTATTCTTATTGACCTTGATCTTAGAGGGGACAACTTTGAATATGGCCTAATAAGAAAAAAGGTTCTTCTCTTATCAAGGTAAGTCTTGATAGGGATCTCTCTCTTCAAACTAGAAAAATATAGATGAATTTTTTTTGGAAGCAAAACTTCATACTGGGTTAGACCATAATGCTCTCCTCCTAGAGTGGAGAGTTGGGAAAAAGGTGGCAAGTCCCTTTAGATTTGAAAATATGTGTCTCTCTAACTACGATCTTAGGGACATAATTTTTTCTCAGTGTGATAAGCTTGTCAAGTCCTCCCTAGTGATTAATTTTGAGATGAAGGTGAGAAAAGTGAGGGATAAAGTTAGAAAGGGGAACAAGATTTCCTTTGGAAACATCTTTGACAAAAAAAATTCATAGAGGGAAAGTTGGCAAAGGTTCAAGGGTTACAAGAAAATGACCATCTTGATTATATCTTGAGTAAGAAATAACAATACCTTAGAGACCAATGAATTACTCTCTCTATCAAGAAAGATACCTTTTGGAAACAAAATCCTGTATTCAATGGATAAAAGAAGAAGACAAATATACTAGGTTCTTTCATCAAACTACATTGAAGTACAAAAGAAGAAATCATATTAGATCGCTTGTTTGTGCTAATGAGAAGGTGGTCACAGAAGAGGAATATATCAATACTAAAATTGTAAATTTATTTATTGAAAAATGACTAATTAATTAAGGAATTGATGACCCTAAGAATCTTCTAGGGTTTGTCCCCCTATCTTTGAAAAATGAAGACAATGCAATGCTGATTTCTTGGGTCAAGAGAGAAGAACTTAAAGATGATGCTTTCCCCTTCTAAGCTTTCAAATCTTCAAGTCTTAATGGGTTTCCTCCTAACTTTTTTCAAGAGTACTAAAATATTATACAGGAAAATGTTTTTAAGTCCATTTTCAACTTCTTTAGAACCCACATTATGGCTGATATAACCAACTATACATATATAGCCCCTATTCCTAAAATGAGAGAGCCTTTCTCTATGAATGGCTAATAACCCATAAGATTTCATTACAGGACATATATAAGATAACTACTATACTCACATTGAATAGAATGAAATTTATCTTGGATAAGTTGTTCTACAAGAGTTGGAAATTTTTTTTTAGAGGGAGAAACATTATGGATGTTTTTATTACTATTCATGAAATTATTCACTCTATGACTACTAATGACAAGGCTATCATGGCTCTAAAACTTGACATATTTAAAGCTTACGATAGAGTTAAATGGTGTTCTAACTAGACCTATGCTTAAAGAAAAAATTCATAAGATGATTATGAGTTGTGTGAGTTCTATGAAATATGTTGTCCTAGTTTATGGTAAGCCCATGGGGTTTTTTTCTACTAGCAAAGGTCTAAGACAAGGAGACCCCCTTTCTACTTATTTTTTCATCCTAGTGGCTAAAGTTCTTGGAAGGAACCTTTCTAAAATCTACCTTTCTAATTCTATGTTAGGTGTTAAAGATATGTCTAGGCTTCCTCCCACTACTCATCAATAGTTTTTGGACACAATTGTGCTTTTTGGGGAAGCTCTGATCTTGGAGGATGCCTCTTGGAAAACCTTACTCAATCACTATGTTGCCTTCTATGGATAGTATATCAAATTTCAAAAAGATAAGTTTTTCTTCTTCTTCAATATCAAAAATGAGGTTTAGATTAGACTCTAAAGGTTTATGGGTTCTACTATTTTTGCTATTCTTGATACCTATCTTGGTCCCCCTTTCTCACTAGTGAAGCCTTGCCACTCCTACTAGAAGAACATTATTGAGAAATTCCAAAGGAATTTGGTTGGTTGGAAGGGTAAAATCCTAAGTTTGGGAGGGAACTTACATTTTCTTAAAGTGTGCCTCCAAAGTATCCCAGTTTACTTTATGACCTTCTCCCTTATGCCTACTAAGGTGGTTGATGCTCTTGAGAAGATCCAAAAAATCTTCCTTTGGCCTAGTTCAAAAGAAAAGAAGAAAATTCCCCTTGTCAATTGGAGTCAAGTGTGCAAACCTATAAAGGAAGGGGATTTAGGGGTAAGAAGTTTCAAGAAAATATATAAATCCTTAATTTCCAAAATGGGATGGTCTATTTTTGAGAATTCAAAATAATGGATGAATGTCATAAAATAAGAGTATATGGCTAATGACCCCTCTTTCCTCTTCTTAACTTTTGATAATGCTATTGGTTTTTCTACTTTGTGGAAGAACTTATTAAAAAAAGGGATTATTAGAAGAGGGAGCAAGAAACTTATTGGTAATGTTAGAAACACTCTTGGGATAGTGATACCTTGGTTTAGAAGTTATTCGCTAACCCATTCCTTGAGAATTGGATCATGGCTAGTATTGGTTTCAAAGTGGAAAACTACATTGTCTAGAAAAATGGTAAGGTTGAATAACTAGATCTTCAAAAGCTCTATCTAAGCTAAAGAGAGACAAGGAGGATTTTTGGTATTAGAAGAGATGATGTTTGTACTCTTTCCAACCTGCTTCTAGATATTTTTTTTCTTAATATAATGCAAGAGGAAAAATGATTTTGGAAACATAAAAGAAATGGTCTCTTCTCTTTAAGTTCTACTCATATCTCTTAAGATCTAGTGGGAGATGCTCTCCAAATTTGAAAGAGGTCTAGATTCTTAACCTTCCCCCTAAGATTAACTACTTTTGGTAGGTAGTTCTCATGAGAAGATGTTGACTTTAGATAACCTCAATAAGAACAATTTTTCTAACATGTCTTTTTTATATGAATATGATGCAAAAACTATTGACCACTTATTTATTCATTAATCCTTCACTAAAGAACTTTGAGAATCTTGTTTTGAAAGGGACCAAGGATAATATGATGATTTAATTCTCTATAAAACTTCTCATTCTCAATGGAGAAATGCCCCTCATCCCTACCCAATTGTGTAAAACCTTTGGCTTCTTATTCTACCTAATGTTTCCTAAGCTATATGGAAGGAAAGAAATAATAGAATCTTAAAAGAAGATGAAAATGAAATATTACCTATTTTATGCATCACTAAAAGAATTATCAGGGAAAGTATCAATCATGTGAGTTTCCATAAAGGGTTGTCCTTTCCTAGTTTGCCCGATTTAAGAATCAAACAAAAATAGAATGTGTTAGAAAAAAATTTAGCACTCCTCTTGGGATTCATGACAAGGAAATTAAAACCTCCTATGTCCTATAAGTTGAGTGGTTGTATCAAGTATTGACAAATCAATCTTTTGGTGCAATAAAAAATCCACTCTAATAAGTGCTATAAAATCTTGGTCACAAGTTTGAATCCTCAAACCCTCATGTAACACTGAGGGGGAGATTGTTGGAAATTTATTCAACAATCCCCTCAAGATTCATGACAAGAGCTTAACCACCTCCTATGTACTATAAGTAAGTGGTTGTATTGGGAATTGACATAGTAGTCTTTTGGTGCAACAAAAACCCCACTCTACTAGAATTTTATAGAGCCTAATAAAAATCAATTGGACTAGTATCTAGAATAGAAAATATTGTAGATGGATACCCCTAGGGGATAATTTTATTAATTTTAATGTGGAAAACATCTCTAAGGAAAACCTTTAAATAGTAGGGGCGAATGGTATGATAAGAAATAACTAAGATCTTCTTATTCGAGAATTCTTTTAGAATCTTATAATTAGCTCTAAAAACTATGAAGAGTGCATATCAATTTCGTATGGTGTGAAAATGTTATAGGACTATGGAAGTGTTAATATTGAAATTGAAGGGGATTGAAAACTTATTATTGACATTCTTCCAAACAAGACTAGACACCCATGGCATATTCAGAGTCTTGTGAGTGATTGTAAAAGACACCTTCTTTCATTTTACAAGGTTAGAATCCACCACATCTTAACAGAATAAAATAAAGCTACAGACTACATGGCTATTTGGGGTCTAAATTTCCAAAATTAAAATCATGTTTTCACTTTCAAATGCTGAGAGGAATGAAAAACTATAGTTTCAAATAAAGAAAGGAATGATCAAGGTCAAGATTAGGAATTATGGGAAAGATTTCCCACTATATCCAAGAGTAAGATTATGAGGAATAAAAGTTACATTTTGACCTTGTCATTAAAGCTATCTACTTTGTGGAAATTCATGGGAAGTTCCAATCAGGTTTTGCACAAGAATCTTAGCAATATTGATCATTTTTAACTACAAATCCCTTTAAAGTTGGGTTTACCAAATTCAATAAATTCCCTTTTAACATCTTAATCATTACAATTTTGGCATATAGAGGTGTGATGTCTAAATTTATGACACATACTATTGACATTCTTCCCAAAGAAAATAAAATCTTGATTAATAATTTGAAGTACCCCTCTATTTATGGGATTGGGAATGTTTCCATGTTTAAAGTCTAGCAGGGGTAAAAGAACAAACCTGTGTCACCCTTTTGTAAAGGAAAAGGCTAAGAAAAGTATAATTGTTCACCTTCAATGACATAAAATTGGTTTTATTATTTTGAATTTGAAAATGAAGTAAACTAATGAAATGTGTAGAAATGGATGAAGTTAAGGATTATAATTTTTACTAATTGTTTCAAATAAGACTTGACATATGTTCCTAATTTCTATAGAAAAAAAATTAGCTATTGAAAAATGTTGAAAATTAGAGGTTGAGTTCCCACCACAAAACTATATGGAAATAAAATTATTTCCCTTTGATATAAGATTATGTTATAGATAACATATATAGCTAGAACAATCAAAAATAAAAAATCAGCTTTAAACCTATATTTTCTCTTTTATAATTATTCAAATTTCAACTCACCTAAAATTGATGGTTTTCATTTCCCACCACATTTCTCAAAATGAATCTATTCTAACCTTGAGAAAATTTATACATTTTAGAGGAGGACTCTCTCTCTAGAAAATTATATAATTTTTAAATTATTTTGATATGATTTAATATTTTTTCTTTCCCAAACTCGACATTTTTTCAAGTGTTAAAATATGTGCTTGTAAAATTTTTTATTACAATATACTATATCTAATTAAAACACTATAAACTCTACATGAGAATACTCTTGACTTCGAGCTCTATAAAATGGCATTTATATGTTATTAAAAAACTATCTTAAAAATTAGTACAAGTTATTGGAACACCACTTTTCTGAAATAATTTTATCTCTTTAGTGATTGGATATAAAATAGTATAAAACATGCATTTAATAGACATTTCCAATTGGAAAAGTGTAAGACCATATAAAACTTATCTAGATCATATGTTTGAATGAAATTGATTTTTAGATATAAATACTCAAATTTGGTCATTCTGGTATGTTAGCCTGAAAGGTGACACAACTTCGTACTTTTACCCCTGGTTTCTCAAGAAATGTGGAAGCTTGTGTGACAAGTATTTTATTTATTATAAGTGCTTGGAAATACATTACAAAAATATTATTTAGGTGGCTTTTTGGCTCTCTAAAATCTTATTCATAATTGATCTAGTTGCTTTAGGAGGTTTCAAGTGAGAATTAAAAATAAAAAATATATATTCAATCAGGGTATAATGAGGTTTAATACTAATCTTCTTGAAGAGTCCCATACTTTTGATAACACTTAATTTATGGGAGGACCTCTAAGGTAGGTAGAACTAAGAAGATACAAGGAATTATTGTAGAACAAGAAAATATAAAACTACTTCATGAGGACAAGTATGAACAAATACATTGAGGCTATGAAAGGCCATAATTTGATACCCTTGGTAAAGTTTTCCAACTCTTCGTACAAAGGGTAGGTCACCATTTCTAGGGTCAAGTTTTTTGTGACCCTTCAACTAATTGGCAAGGTGATGTATCTACATTTCGAAGGGGAAAAGGTAGAGAGGAAGGTGATGGTGGATTACAAAAAATTCAAGCATACATTCTTCAAGGGCATAAAGAAGCTAGTTAGGATTAAATTTTATAATAGGTATGATCATTTATCCCTCCCTAGCCCCTTTTCCTTTGTCTTCTTGTGGGTTATGAATTATTATACTCTAGAAGGGTGGTTTACCTCTTACCATTGTTACCACTTCTTGATTCTTCATGATATGTTAAGACATAGGGAAAAGATTGATAAGCTCTTTTTTTCTATACTCATCATTCATCAACATTATTAAAAATGGTGATACTCTTCCCATTCATCAATCTTTGATTTTTTTTGTAACACCATGTGTTCTCCCACCACTCAGGTTTTGGAAGGTGTCAAACTAGTGAGGAAAGCCCCCTTGGGCTCTTAGGAACTATATTTTTATTGAGGAAATTAAGCCTAAGAATAACCCATATGACCTCCTAGTTGAGACTGGTATAACCAGCAATCTCAAGCACAAACTTGAAAAACCCTAAAGGTGAAGTCGAATCCCTAGAAGAATCCTTGATGTGTCAAACTTTGGCTAAATGCAAAAGTATGTCCACCAAAACTAGTCTTCACAACACTCCAAATAAAAGGAAGATCCTTAAGGAAATAATTGAGGTGGACAAGAAGGATTCAAAATGGTTTGAAGGTAAAGAAGGAGACAAGAAAGCTAGGGATCAGGGTTATAGAATTGAGTCTAGTTCTAGGGAAAGGAGATCTACTAGGCTGAGGGTAAAAAGAGGGAAAGAAGAGATGACATAGAAGATGAACAAGATTGGAAGAAATATGAGATAGAGGTTGAAGAAACATCAAAGAAAGGTGATAATAACACCACTAAGGAGGGATTTGAAGAAGAATTATAAGGACCATCTGATTCATAGGCCATGTATAGTGCTAAATAATTACGAAAGAGTCTACATGACTAGTTCACATGCCACATGGGAAAAAGTGAATCCATGGTTCATGTGAATGAAATAGGAAAGGGATTGTTGGCATTGTTACCCTATGATAAGAAATGTAAATGGGTTATCCTATTAGTGTATTATCCACCCTATACAAGGAGGAAGGCTAGAGCCTCATTGTCTCTCATCAAAGTGTATCAGGGAATGAATCTCATAAGGAGAGTCTACAACTTAAAAATATAATTTAAATATTGTAGAAAAAGACAACAAGAGGTGTAGTAAATGAGAATACATTTGGCAGACCTCAGTCTCAAAATGCATTATTAGAAATGACTATAAGAGAAGAAATAGTATTGAAAATTTCAATGACCCATCATATAAGGTAAGTATGTATGTTATATGAAATATTAATACTAGTATTCATATCTACTAATATTTTGTTTTTATGGATGGTAAACATCAAATACCAATGAGCCATAGTTATATTGGAGAGTTATGTAGAACATTAATTATTAATTATAATAATAGAATTAACTAATGTATTTATTTATTTTAAATTATAACATTAATGTCTAATATCTAATGAAATAAAAGGATATTGATACATTCAATAAATACTTGTGTATTTTATTTATCTAATCAATGTAGTATCTCCCTTGTATTTCTACATGATCTATTTTCCTTGATATTTTCTAAGGATTCTGTTTCAAGAAAAGGGTTATTTATATGATATTCAAATGGAATCTACCACTGTTTTAAAGGCAATGGATGAAGAATTCAAATTACTAATTTTTTAGATGGAGTTCAAAAGTTCATGTGTGTGGCTTTATGAATTTAATGGGCCTACCCCTTGTGTACATCATGAGGAAGTGATGACTTCCAAATGATTATCACTTTTATCTATTCAATTTATTGAAAGGTTACATTATTTAAATAACTTAATCTTCTATTGTGATAGACATATTATGATGTCCAAGCAGATCATGATAAATGATAACTTGCATGGTGGATTAAGTTCCTTAAATAGAAGATGACCTTCTATTCTGATAGACATCTTATGATGGATGAAATAGATCATGGTAGATTACATCTTCCATGTTGGATAAATTTTCTTAGACCAACCACAACTATTCCTTTGGTAAGTATCATTGTGGATACATGCACACATACCTTATGGATTTTTTTTGGAGTACTTGTTCAATGTCAGGTGACTTGACATTCAGGAGGCCATTACTCTAGATATTATAAAGGATATCAAAATGGTGGAAATCTTCTAATCAAATATAATCTTCCATTTTTTCATTCTATATATTACCAATGGCACAACATCTATGTGTTTATCTCCCCCGGCTAAGAGGGAGTGTTAATGTTTGGTACCTTCAATTGAATATACCCAGGAGGCTAAACTGAAGATATATATTATATATGTGAGATATAATATATATATATATAGTTAAAAAATTAAATTTTATATTAATTAAATAATAACTAAGAGAGAGATCCTTGCACTTGGAAAAGATATACCAAAAAGGCAATGTTAATACATTTGTAGCAATCCTCATAAACCAACACATTCTTTCTAGGTACAACTTATCTTTGGATGTAGGTGATCTTGGCTTCATGAAGTGGGATTGAAAAATTATACATGGTATCAAAGCAATGATCTACTATAGCTTCTT